>OX465285.1:62551334-63151334 GCA_949987705.1 Thereva unica | reverse complement strand
AAAATAACGTTTTGGGTTTTGAATAAAAATCTCCATCGCATGAATACACACTATAAGTAATTGTAATGTACTGTCATTTATAATTTTATTTTGTTGTTATAAAAAAATGATTTAAGAAAAGTGCATGTCAGCTGCGACTCGTGACTGGAGCTTACGATCAGGCTTCAGCACTCGCGTGCAAAATAGACAATGCCGGCCCCTGGCTCTTGGAAGGTGTTTTAGTTTGGTTACTTATAGGAGTGTATGAAAAAACTGATCGAAGATCGATCGACGGAGCATATTCCAAATTAAAAATCTGAAATTTGAATTCGTTAATTATTGATATCTCATACATTCAATAATTTTTTTAAAAAAACATTTGACGTCTTGCATTCTAGTAATTAATATTCAAAATTCAAGTCAAGGTCGAGTAAAAATGATATTAAACGCGGCAATTTATTGCACACCCATCCATCCATCCAATGGCGCTACACCCCAAATCGAACCGTGGGCTCCCCTAAGGCATTTCTCCAAGTTTGATGGTCCCTTGTACCATGTCTCCGGTTCCGGATGTTGATCTTTTGATGCGTCAGCCGTCACAGAGTCTATCCATTTCCTCCTGGGTCTATTTACTGGCCTTCTTCTTTACGTTCCTTATTCCCTCATGGGACATACGGCGGAAAAAGTTGCCCTCCAGCGGACTCTGTTTTGCGCGACAGGTTTCAGCTCCGACCAGGATCTCCCAGTTGTTGCGGCTTCTGCTAGTAGGGTTCTCCTCCACGTTGTTCTAGGTCTTCCTACTCGACGGGATCCTTGTGGATTCTTGTCAAGGGCCTGTTTGGCTAGATTTTCGTTTTCGCGTCGCAAGGTGTGGCCAGCCCAGTTCCATTTCCTTCGCCTGATTTGGTCTTCTATCCTTTCTTGGCCGGCACGCCGCCATAGTTCTTCGTTTGAAATTCTATCTTGCCAGCGGATTTTTAGGATACGACGAAGGCATCTGTTGATGAAGACTTGTAGGCGCCCTGTGATGAATTGGGTGACTTTCCATGTTTCGCAACCGTACAAAAGAACTGCTTTAACATTGTTGAACAGCCGCAATTTGGTGTTAGTTAAGATCTGTGTTGATCTCGATATGCGGAACGGTCGTGCTATATTTATTCTGGAACTGACGTCTTCTTGTGCCCCGCCATTTTCGGTAATAATGCTACCGAGGTAGCAGAATTTATCTACCAGTTCCACGTCACGGTTATTCGGCGCAGTTAGTTCAACGGTTTTGCATTTCCTTGTTTTTATTCGGATTCAGCCTTAATCCTGGTGGACTACTTTCTGTTGCCAAATTGCTTAACATGTTTTTGAGGTCCTCGTGTCTGTGGGCCAGCAAGCAGATATCATCCACGTATTCGAGATCCTTAAAGCGGTTTAGCAAACCCCATTGTATGCCGCCTGATTTACTATCTAGAGCGCCGACAAGGATCTCATTTATTACTATAAGAAATAGTAAAGGCGAAAGTAGGCGTCCTTGTCGTACTCCTGAACTCACCTCAAAGCTGTCGGATAATTTTCCATCATGAAAAACTCTGCATTTGGAATTGTTATATAGGGCTTTTATCAATTCTATTATTTTATCAGGCAGTCCACGTCGCCGTAGTGCCTGCCATATAAAGCTCCTATTGACCGCTTTTTCATAATCTACGAAAGCAAGGTAAAGGAGGATCGGAATTCAATAGACTGCTCCACTATTATTCATAAGGTATTGATTCGTTCAATACAGGAGCGGTCCTTTCTGAATCCGGCCTGCTGCCTCCTAAGCGTTCGGTCTACTGCCTCACTTATCCTATATAGTAATATATGGGACAAAATTTTGCCCACAGTAGATAATAAACAGATGCCTCTCCAATTGTCGCATATTGTTAGGTCCCCCTTCTTTGGTATTTTGACTATGATACCTTCCGTCCAATCCTCCGGAAAGGTACAGGTATTCCATGCTATTTCCAGGATTCCGGGATGCCATCTTTTCCAGCTGCTTTACCATTGGCCATCGCATGAATTGCTGTTTCTATTTCCGTCTTGGATGGGGCCCGGGTTGTAATTCTTATTGGCTGTGCATTGTTGCTGTTTTCCTGAGGTTCCTGTGTAAGTGAACCATTCAGGGCCGCGAAGAAGTAATCTCTCCATCTTTGGAGTTGCTCCTCGTCGCTGCACAGCAGCCTTCCATCCGCACTCTTAACGGCATGCTTTTTAGTAGAGTGCTTTCCCAAGAGCTGTTTAGTAATTGGTGCTACACCTTACTGTTGCCTGTGTTTGCCGCGTTTTCCGCTTTTTCTGCGAGCTCATTTATCTGCTGCCTTTTATCACGCCGGACACTTCTCTTAACCTCCCGATGTAATTGGTGAAGTGTTGATGGGATAATATTATTTTTAAATCCCACAAATTATTAATTAAAAATTGATCACTTCATTTATTTGTAAATCTTTAGATAATTTATTTGAAACTCTCAATATTTTATTTTATATTAAAACTTTAAAACTTTTACAAATTATTACATAAAAGCAAATCGACTTGAATAAAGAGATTTGAATAATTCAAAATTCTAACTACTACTAATACATTTTTATTTTTATTTTACATGACAACTTTTTGTGTGTCTATGTTTTTGAAAACCGTTTATGTGTTCAGTGTCTGCGTATGTGATATCTGATTCAATATTCCTAAAGTGTATTTGTTAGTAGAAGTGAAAATATAATTTTTGACGTATTAAAAACACTGTACTAAAAAGTTACTAGTAAAGGAACTGAATTGAGTGTTGAATAAACTTGCTACAATAACGAACATAAATTAATAACAAGTAGCAACGAATATAAAATAATAACAAGTAGCAACCGCTACAATTGGGAGTATTCCCGTTCTAGTTGGTAACGTCTTTCCGTGTCGCTTGTAGAGTTTACGTTATTTTTGAGGTCCCTTTTGCGTTCTATTTTTTGCCAGGTTGTGTCCGAGATCCAGTGTTGCTGGTTTCTTTGGACATAACCGATGCTCGTTTCCGCAGCCGTCAGCGCCCTTTGTCGTACTCTACAGCTCTTCAATATTTGTGTCGTCAGAAACGATTTGCTGGTTTAATATTTGTTGCAGGTTTCCAGCAAATTCTCGCTTTTTAATTTCTTGGTTGTTCCTGCACGACATATCTTAAAATTCGGCTTATCGTATTCCTCGATAAACTCGTCTTTTCTGGTAAACCTCAATGTCTCAGAGAAAATTTCACTTTTTTTCACTCTACTAGAACTATGTAATAATTTACTTATGCCCCATTACTCGTGCTTACAATCTAAACGTTTATTTTTCGTACACGTCACTAGTTTGTGGAATTCCCTACCTGTAGATGTTAAGCGAGCTGGTACTGTGGGGAAGCTCAGAAGGCAACCTTTTGTTAATTTTTCAGCCCCCTATTTAGTCAATTTAGGTAGTATACATTACTGTCATTTTAACTTTTCAATTCCTTTTTTTAATTTTTCTTTGCTGTCTCATTTCAAGTAAAGTAGGTTACCACATTCCTATATAATCAACACCTCCTTTGGCCTATGTACATATGTAAAGGCTTGTTCTTATTTGTACGAATATGTTTTCTTTAAATAAATATTGGATAATGTGTGCTTCAGGATATAAATGTTGATTTTTCTGCTGTTGCCTAATTGAAGCGTAGCTCCTTGCTCCGTAGGCTTAGATTGAATAATTTCGTTCCCTCAGAATTTGAATCTTTTAATAAGCTAATGATATTTGCTTCAGTCTTATCTGACACAATTTCTTGTAAAGGTCTATTTATCGAGGAAGAACATTCTACATTACCGCTGCCAGAGCCAAGTCCATATGATCTCGCATGTGGGAGACTTCCAAACATGCTGTTGATATAATATTTGCTTCTAGTGGCGTTATATGAAAAGCTTCATATAATCCACAACCAGTCTTGGCAATTGAGTTTTTGCCACTAATGTTATTTTGATGTTATATTTAAAACTTCGCCATAAGTAAAATATGTTTAATACAATTGTAAAATTTTTACTTGAATCGTTTTACACTTAAAAGGACAAACACAAAACGTCGACTTGCGTGAATCCAAAATGACATTTAACGTGTCGTTTTCAGTCGATGTCGAATTTCGTGAACTGACCCCAGGCTCCCCAAATTACCGCCAACGAATTCAACAACCAATAAGAATTTGAATAAAAAGCTAAAAGAAATAACGTATTTAAATTACCTTATAACTTCACTTAGTTCCGATGGTTTTATCTTCCGTTGTATTAACGCATCAGAAGTTCTTGAAATTTTGCTTTCCATTTTCTCTAATTGCATTGGCTATGATGAAATTTCCCCCGTTTTCTTAAACTCCTCTTCCCCCTAATTGTTAAAACTATCAAGCATATATTCAATTCATTCATTCATTCAACCGCAATTCATGCGATGGCCAATGGTAAAGCAGCTGAGAAAGATGGCATCCTGCCAGAATTTTTGAATGCCGACTCAAGCCTCATAGCAGAAACGCTTCAGCCAATCCTGGACATAGCATGGAACACCTGCACCTATTCGAAGGATTGCACGGAAGGTATCACAGTCAAAATACCAAAGAAGGGGGACCTAACAATATGCGAAAACTGGAGAGGCATCTGCTTATTATCTACTGTGGTGGGCAAAATTTTGTCCCATATATTACTATCTAGGATAAGAGAGGCAGTAGACCGAACGCTTGGAGGCAGCAGGCCGGATTCAGGAAGGGCCGCTCATGTATTGATCATATTAACACCTTGAGAATAATAGTGGAGCAGTCTACTGAATTCCGATCTCCCTTTACCTTGCTTTCGTAGATTATGAGAAAGCGTTCGACTCGATTAATAGAAGCTTTATATGGCAGGTACTACGGCGTCGTGGACTGCCTGTAAAATAATAGAATTGATAAAAGCGCTATATAACAATTCCAAATGCAGAGTTCTCCATAATGGAAAATTATCCGACAGCTTTGAGGTGAGTTCAGGAGTACGACAAGGATGCCTACTTTGGCCTTTACTATTTCCTATAGTAATAAATGACATCCTTGTCAGCGCTCTAGATAGTAGAACAGGTGGCATACAATGGGGTTTGCTAAATCGCCTGAAGGATGTCGAATACGAGGATGATATCTGTTTGCTGGCCCACAGATATCAGGACCTGAAAAACATGTTAAGCAATTTGGCAACCGAAAGTAGTCCAGCAGGGTTAAGGCTAAATCCGACTAAAACAAAAGAAATGCGGATATGTGCAAACACCCGCGAACATACAGCGCTGAATAACCGTGGCGTGGTACTGGTAGATAAATTGTGCTATCTCGGTAGCGTTATTACCGAAAATGGTGGGGCAGAAGATGTCAGTTCCAGAATAAATAAAGCACGAGGCGCATATGCATGCCTGTCCCGCATATGAAGATCAACGGAGATCTCAACTAACACCAAACTGCGGCTGTTCAACTCCAACGTTAAGGCAGTACTTTTGTACCGTTGCGAAACATGGAAAGTCACCCAATTCATCACAGGGTGCCTACAAGTCTTCACCAACAGATGCCTGCGTCGTATCCTAAAAATCCGCTGGTAAGATAAAATTTCAAACGAAGAACTATGGCGCCGTGCCGGTCAAGAAAGGATAGACGACCAAATCAGGCGAAGGAAATGGAATTGGGTTGGCCACACCTTGCGACGCGAAAACGAAAATCTAGCCAAACAGGCCCTTGACTGGAATCCGCAAGGGTTCGTCGAGTCGGAAGACCTAGAACAACGTGGAGGAGACCCCTACTAGAAGAAGCCGTAAAAACTGGGAGATCCTAGTCAGAGCTGAGAGCTTTCGCGTAAAACAGAGTCCACTGGAGGACAACTGGTTCCGCCCAATGTCCCATGAGGGATTAAAGGGGAATAAGAAGATATATTTAATTATTGCCTGACCACTTCCCAAGTTCTTTCGGTCTGCAAAAAAGCCATAGTGATCCCTTTACCAAAAAAGTCTTCACCCCCGGACTTATCTGATTTTTCTCCTATTAACATTCTTCCATTTCTTGCTAAGGCCTTTGAGAAAACTCTCTTTATCTAAGTCCTCCGATATTTCAAATCCAATAAGTTCCTTTGTAAATCTGGCTTCCGTAAATCCCATAGCTGTGAGACTGCTGTATTAAAGGTGACTACTGATCTTCGTTCTGCGCTCGAACAAGATGACTTTGCGATATTGGTTCTTCTTGATTTTTATAAAACTTTTGATTCTGTGGTACACTCAGTTTTACTTTCCAAACTTAATCAACTCTACCACTTTTCTTCTTCTGCTACTCGGCTAATCTCTTCCTTTCTTACCAATAAGCTTCAATGTATTCCCCATAATAGCGCTTCACCCTCTTTCCTTCCCCTGCCTTTGGGAGTACCACAAGGCTCAATTCTTGGCTCTCTCCTTTTCTCATTGTATATTAATGACCTTCCTTCTATAATCCATCACTGCTCCTTTCACCTGTATGCTGATGATCTCCAGCTGTACACCTGTCCTCTGAATCAGCTTGAATCCTGTATTTATCAACTCAATATTACCCCATCGCAAATAAGTGAATGGAGTTCTGTCAACTTCTTTAAACTAAATCCTAAAAAATCTCAAGTACTTCTGCTTAGTCGTCGTTTTCAATCCCCTGACAGCATTCCATCTGTTCTACTTAATGGTGTTCCCCTCCCTATTCTTGAGTGTGTTGATAATCTTGGCATTGTTATTAATTCCAAATTATCTTGCTGTAATCAAATCTCACTAATGCTTTCCAATATTTATTGGATACTACGTAAGCTTGGCGTCTGTCGTCCGCTGTTCGGCTCAAGCTTTAAAATCCATTTTGTATATATTTCCTTAGATTCATCCCGCCGGCCAGTGGCTTTTAATGGTTGCTTAAGATATATTTTTCACATGCGAAGATCAGATCAGGCCCTTGTTCCGAAAGTCGAGTCATATGATTGCATGTAGATGTCGATGTCGTCTCGTTTTTTAGTTGGTGTGCTGAGAGTCGGATGCCGTGACAAGTCGTTTGCGTTGAAGAAATTGTCGCTTCAGCAAAATTACGACTATCAGCAAAGGGGTCAGAGAGTGTAGGTGTTTCGTGAGGAACAAACAATTTTAATTTGAAGAATAAACATTTTGAAGAATAATAAACATTTTTAGTTTGAAAAATAAACATTTTTGAGTTTTTTTTTCGCGAAAATTTTAATAAATTATAAAAATTTGAGATTAAAGATGTTAAATTCTTGTTGTGGTTTAGTAGTTCGGAAGATGAAGATAGCAAACGCGAAGAATTAAAAATTTTATGTTATTATTTTTTCCCAAACATTTGTGTAATTTCAGCATATCTCTGCCCTTTAGCCACATCTGACTGGTTTTCTAAAATTCGAACTTATGTTTCGAATTGTTTTCTATTTGTAATTTTTATTCTGAAATTATTAAAAACTTTAACTAAAAACTTAAAATAACAAATAGGTTTTTTTTTGTTTTCAAATTTTCCTACTTTGTCACTAACGCAAACAGCCCGACCAAAGTGACAACAAATCGACAATAAAAACGTCTGTCAGCACACCAAATAAGCTGTCGTTTATGACAGCAGATTTTACACGACAAGAATCGACTATCAGCACACCGCTGTATTAGCTTCACTTCATATGACAGCAAATACGACTTTCAGCACAGGGGCCTCGGTCTCCTATAAAAACGTAAAGCAATGTTTGCTCAAAAGATGCTAGGACAACCGGTGGTGGAAGTTGGAGGGTTTCCTTATTCATTTTTATCCCTAAATGGCTAGTGGAAAAAATATAAATACTGCTAGTTTTTCTTGGGCTCTTATTGGCATTTGAACATTGCAGCTCTCGGAGTAAATAATCGGCTAAATCATTTTGTGAACTTCTCGGCATATTCCGCACGACCCATGGGAAAATAGTTGGTAAATTTTTCATCTGAGAATTCCTTTGTTAATATAAATTCTCCATAAGTTGCTCGTCTTCTCATGGAGTTACTTTTCCTTCCTTTTACTTTCTTTAATTTTGCATAACAATATATGTATTAAATTTTCAAATTCTGGGGCCGGTTCGTGTATGTCGAAAACGAAAATTTTTTTTCGTCTCGGGTTCGCGTAAGTCGAAAAAATTGAAAATTTTCGTCTGAAGCCGACGAAAGGCACTCGAAAGCTCTTGGGTTATCGAGTTTTTGCATTAGGACACGAACAATTTTCTTTCGACCTATGCGAACGCTAAAATTTTCGTCGCCAAAATTGTTCGACTTCAATTTTTTTTCGTTCGACTATCGTCGTTCGCCATACACGAACCCGCCCCTGCTCTCAATATGCTTAGACAACTGTGTAACGTACTGCTATCCTGCTCTGCGCTTACTGCATGACACAGCTCAATGTGTGCCTTAGCTCATTCGGTGCTGGTATTGGACATGGCCCGGCACAGGATACCAGCTGCCAGGGCACTTTAGAGCATCGAATTTTGATATCGTGCGATGCTCGGTGCTCTCATTGGATTTTGGCCTTAAGACCTATGCGGTGCGACATAGTGGGGTGGCGCAGACCAGGATGACCAGAGGTTAGGAATTCCAAACTGGATGACATCGGCTAAGAATCGGGACCGGTGGAGAGAACAGTTGCGAGAGGTAAGGACGAGATCCCGGCTGTAGAGCCATTAAAGGAGATGAAGAATTTCAATATGATGCGATCGCATGCAGCGACCCAAAATCTAAAAAGCATCACAAATAGCTTCCGTTTGCTTCTCACTTTCGCATCGCTTTCTAGGATGACCCCCCTCGTGTTAAGTAATGACTTGACTCGTATTGGTGTCCTTTCTCTTCCCGTTATTAAATATGTATGCCAATCAGATGGCTCAGGATTTTTGCACCAATTAACTTTAATCGTAACAAAAGCTCGATCAAATCTTAGGTTGGACAAAACGAGAGTTGCATTGTAAAACAATTGTTAACATGACATAACATTTTATTTAACGTTAATTTTAACCAAGCAAATTCGGCTGGTTAGTGTTATTGTTAACTTATGGCAGTTGTTATAGATCCAGACAGGGGTGCCATTTTCAATAAACTCACAAACTGTGAAACTCATAAATATACAAAAATGTAAATTTAAATCAAAGTAGCCGTTAACGACAACTTTAACAAACGATTGGGTGGTGCAACTCATTTTAACAAACTGGAACTTTAACAACTTTGTTATTGTTAAAGTTAATTTTAACAATAACTTTAATCAATGGTGCAACTCACCCCAAGCATCCATTTTATATCGGGCGGTGTAAATTTCTCGTACATTCTTGCAGTAAAAAGGAATAAAATATATTTTATAACTTTTTACTGCCATAGAATAATCAGTGATTAGTTGTAGTGCTTATTGAGTAAAAAGTGAAATCAGTGATTAAGTGTGTTAATTGGGTTTTCATAGGGAACATTTTAGGCGCCATAGGTGAACATCAGTAAAAGTCTTAAAATATTGTGTATTTGTGTAATAAAAGTGATTACAGATTATTATGGAATAGTTCGTAAAATATAAGGGCAGAAAAATGTGTTGGAAAGCGATTACCACCACAAAACATGAATAACTTTGGCACTTTTCCTTCTTCCTGCTTCTCACTTTAGTATCGCATTCAGAATTAAGCCTCTTCCACATTTACTACGTTTATAAGCGGAGTTTCCCTCCGGATGGAAGTTTCGATCCGGAGTGAAACACCGCTTATAAACCGGGAGTGAAAATCCAGAACTTGGGTTTTCGCTCCCGAAGAAACGGAGTGAGTGAAACTTCGATCCCGGTTTATGTTTATTATTATTATTATTATTTGTTAAAATTCACTAGTACATAAAGATAATTACAATCTTAACACGCTATAACACGTATGTACATCAAAAAATGGATAAAAGTTTATATAAATCAAAATAAAAAAAAATTAAACTAAAAATTGGCTTAATATTAAGATACGTTACATAAGATAAAGAGAGAGAGAGAAAAGAAAAAAAAAAGAAGAAAGGAAGAAATGTTAAAGAGAAAAAACTAAAACTAATTTGATGGAAGATTATTGACTTGTAAGGTAATTAGATACAAGCTTCCTGAACACATTCATAGACCTCGCACTCTGAATGGCGTGTGGCAAATTGTTCCACATGCGAAGACAGTGAACAAAAAAGGACCTTTGCCCAACAAGGTGAGGGACTCTGAGCGGGATAAAAAGTATTTTCCTAGTTGTACGACCGCGATGAAGATACTCGAGGAGGTAGGACGGACGTTCAAAGCGCTGAAGTTTATAGATGAATAATACTGCCTTGAGGAAAAGGTATTGGTCGAGCGTGCAACCCAGGATAGAAGAGCCGTAAGGGCTTATATGGTCAAATCTGCGGAGGTTATACACAAACCTGGTACAATCATTAAAGGCAACGTTAAGTTTGGCCTGGCATGATGCATCTGGGGACGGAAAGACTGAGCTAGCGTAAGTAAAGTGAGGCAGCACTAAGGATTTGATAAGCTTTGACCGCACACTTGCAGGCAGAATGGACGCGAACAGCCAGAGGCGGCGCAAATTACCGTATATTTTGGATAAAGTATGATCGGTTTGATCACAGCAGGTTAGTTGTGTATTCAGGTAAACACCTAGGTTCTTGACTCGTGGCTGGTAGGGTAAGGTTGTATGCATAAGAGTAATAGGCGGTAAATACGAGGTGTCTAACTCACTCCTGTACATTGCGATGCAAGTAGACTTGGCGGCATTTAGATGTAACTGATTTGTTAATGACCATTGATATACTCGTTCGAGGTCAGCATTGATGTTGTAGACACAGTTTTCCACTAACCCAAGAGGACTATTTGAATAAAGCTGAACATCATCCGCATACATGTGGAGTTTGCAATCCTTGACAGAATTACAGATATCATTAATGTAGATGCTGAAAAGTAATGGCCCTAGAATGGAGCCTTGCGGCACCCCACATGTAATTGGTGATGGATCAGAGATAGAATCTTGAAACCATACCATTTGGGAACGATTACTTAAGTAATTCCGAATTAAGGAGATCGCTGAGGGGGAGAAACCCATATAGTTTGATAATTTAGTTTCGAGAAGCTTATGATTGACACTATCAAATGCCTTGCTGAAGTCGAGAAGCACCAGAAATGCAATTTTATCACCATCAAGAGCCATACGAAGGTCAGTAGTTACCTTTAGCAGCGCAGTTTCACAGCTACTGCTTTTCCGGAAGCCGGACTGTGTACTTGACAGCAAAGACCACATTTCACAGTGGGCTTGGATTTGCCATGACATTAATTTCTCAAGTACTTTGCCTAAGAAACATAGGGTACTGATGGGGCGATAATCAGAGGGGTTTTTCGGGGATTTGCATTTGGGTAAGGCAATTACTTTCGCATTTTTCCATTGACTTGGAAAATATGATTTTGTGAGGCAGTTATTAAAAATGTGTGTAAGATAGGGGAAGATCACAGGAAAAATGCACTTAAGGAAGGTTGGCGGAAGATCATCAAGTCCAACAGAATCCGACTTTATGGAGTAAAAAGCTTTGTGAACTTCAGAGTAATCCACATTGCGAAAACTGAAGTGCCTAAGATTGCCATCAATTATTCTCGAGCAGGAATTGTCACTGGTATTGTTGACAACCGTGGTAAAATAGTTGTTTAGTTCGTTTGCGGTGAGACTACTCTGGGCTGCACAGTCATCACCATGAATCCCAAGTTTCTTTACGTTGGCCCAAAATTTCTTCGAGGGTAGGGATGGACTGAGTTTAGCTGAAAAGAACTTCAGTTTAGCTTTGCGTATAGTCGAAGTGACTACATTCCTGACAACTGTGTAAGCTCTACGGTTGGCTTCAGTTCTATTTCTCTTATATCTTTTAAACAAGTATTCTCTCTCAGATATAAGACGTTTTATTTGAGGGGAGAGCCAAGGTGAGGTAGAGGGAAGTATGCGTTTAACTTTGATTGGGGCAAACGATTCGAGAAGGTGCTTGCACAGAAGGCTAAAGTGTGCTACTTGGTCGTCAATGTCATGAAACCAGAAAACATTGTCCCAAGAAAGTACGGAACATTCATGTAACAGATCAGGAGTGTTAATGGCCTTATAATCACGGTAAGAAAGAGTTTTATTCTCACTGCTTTCAATTGCGATGTTGAGGGAAAGATATAGGATGTCATGATCAAGATAACTTGGGGGGCTGATCTGATTGTGAAATAAGACATTCCCTCTATCCGACACGAAAAATATGTCCAGCAAGGATGGATTAGAGGTGTTACAGTACGTTGGAAGTTGATTGATTGGCTTCAGGTCAAAAGTTTTGAAAAAGGTTAGGAAATTATTGCGCAGAGAGCTGTATGATAGGATATTGACGTTAAAATCTCCTCCAACAATGATGCTATCATAATTGTGAGTTGCTTCGGAGAGCCACATTTCTAGTTCACTGGCTACAGGTAACGAGAATGTGCGAGGAGGACAGTAAACCACGGTCGCAAGGCATTTTCTAACACCACACACAATTTCAACGCTAAGGAATTCCAGAGCATTGGATATAGATTCTTTTACCTTGAAACAGCGGAGACCTTTTTTAACATAAACAGCGACGCCGCCACCAGGACGATCCTTCCGATCGTTTCTAAATAAACTATACCCATCGATTGATACAGATATTGAAGGAACATGATCGCGAAGTGAAGCTTCGGACACTAACAAGACATGGATGTTGGACCCAAGAAAAATTTCGCGCAGTTCATCAATTTTATTACGTAGGCTTCTCGCATTGATGTGACAAAAATTTAATCCATGAGCCAATATGTTGAGCAAAGTTCTAATTTTGTTCATGTCAAAAAGGTAAGGTTTTACTACCTAGGTCGCCAGTGCGAGGTGGCAGAAAGTGTAAAGGATGCGCGATGTTTGAAAAATGAAATTCTAAGACCAAGCAATAATAATCCATCATTACAAAAAAGAAAACTGAAAAAGTATAAAAAATGAAAACGAAAAGAAAAGACAAAAGAATGGAAAAAAAGAAAAATATAAAAAAAAGAAAAAAACCGTGACTACTAATCATTACAATAATTAAAAATAATTCTAAAGAAATTTTGAAAAATCAAGAGAAATAAAAACAAAAGAGAAAAAAAAACAAAAATAAAATAAAAATAAAAGTTTGCCGACGCACGCTAAAGTTCCCGGTGATGAGTCGACTGCTCCAAAATCTTTGATGCTTCTCCCGAGCTAGGTTTGGCAGAAACAGCTTCATTGAGATCAAGGACAGACTTGAATATTTGAGGACGTTGATTTTTGTCCAGTTGAACGAAAATCCGGCCTTGGCGAGAGAACACTGCGGTGACGAGGTTTCTCAATTGCAGCTTTCTTGCCGAACGAAAAATGTCTTCGTTCTTTGGCGACAGGCTTTCGCTCAAACGAACAACGCTGTCAGATGTGAATCCCAGGTTCAGTTTATTTAGTCTGAGAGTGCCATGCTGCCGGGCTTTTCTCAGGAATGTTGTGCTTATAAACGCTGACTGGGAGTGAGAATTTTTTCCGAAGGGGGAAAACTTTGTAAAGAAGTAGCTGGATGTTTTATTTTGCTACAATAGTTTTTTTCTTTGTTTATTGATATTTTTAAATACATTAAATTAAACATTGGGTTTATATTTGTCTTTGCTATGATTTTGAATTTGAGCTTGGAGCTGTCATCTCAAACCAGAAAGTATTTTGGACTTACACTCCCATTGCTTATAAACGCATCGGGAGTTTTACTTTGGATTGAAGATCCGGGAGTGAAACTCCGCTTATAAACGTAGTAATTGTTCTAGGAACTCGAAGAGCTGCTTGCGGATTCCAGTCAAGGAGCTGTTTGATTACATTGTCGTTTTCGCGGATTTTTCGGATGCAAACTTGAATGCATCTTGTGATGAATTAGGCGACTTTCTATGTTTCGCAAAGATACAAAAGAATATTGAAGTCGTAAGTTTTGTAATTTTTGATGTCTGGGACAAAGAGTAAAAATGAATATCACGCCTCCTTGTCTGACAGAAAACTTGCACCCATTCCGCTTGGTCTCTTTATATCCTCATACCTCGTCTATTGCCTATTTTAACTCACATTTTCAGCTCTTGCCTTACGGTACCAAAGTTTTCCTCGACTTGGAAGCATATTTTAATCATTCCCATTCCCAAGTGCCCTTCTCCTAACCTTCCGACCGATTTTCGGCCTATCAGTATTCTTTCATTTCTGGCAAAGTTCCTTGAAAAGTTGATTGCTACTCAAATAATTCCGTATTGTGAGTACCTCTAACTTATAAATATAAATATGGCAATCTGGCTTTCATAAACATCACAGCCTTCAATCAAGTCCTACTTTTAAGAAAACTGCCCTTACACGTTTTGTTCTTTTTGCTATTTTTGCAAACTTTCTTATCTAACCACTCTCAATCGGTTAAATTAAGTGGCCACAGCTCTTCAAGAGCTGTAATCCACGCTGGAGTTCCCCAAGGCTCTACTCTTGGGCCAATTTTTTTTTACTAACGATATTCTAAGATTCATTATATGTAAATGCAGACTATGTGCAGCTTTATTTCCTTGTGCCAAGAGATGCAATTGATACATATGCGTGTGAAGAAGCTTGCTGTTGACTTGCGTCATGCGTAATTGAGCCTTAAGTGAATATCTTGAGTATAGGCCTACAGGAGAGCAAACCGGTTTGTGCAGCTTTCGCAATTCCTCAGAAACAATAATTTAATAATTCCGCGTTTCTGCACGTTAATTGGACATCGTTTTTTTCTTTATATTCGCAGCATAACTTTGGAGCTCACACCTGCCCGCGGGATCATTCATTTTCAAAGTGGCCCACGATACCATTTGGGTTGGCCATCCCTGCTCTAAAAGAATTGAAAGAAAACAAAGCAATAATATTTTAATTTTTTTTTTTTTCAATTTATTACACGATATCTTTGTTTTTCTTACACAATAAGTTTTTTTTCTTCTTTCAAATAAACTTCTTCGTACAAAAAAATTAGGCTAATTTGAAATTAATCTATATTTCTTCAATTTATTATTTTTTTTATATAGAAAATAAAATACAATTACAGAAAAAAAATTGTTTTGTTTTTTTCTCTCTATTTTTTTTTGTTTTTGTTTTGCGCAATTTTACAGATAAGACGAAGGATAGATAATTTTAAAGATGTGTTCCAATTATTATTTATTATCGTTTATAAAAACCAAAAATAGAAACACTTTAAAAAAATCTTTACCTTCCGTTTTTTGTTATTAACAATTATTTTTTTTGTTTTTGTTTTTATAATTAATTAATTTGAAACATCACGCATAGTCAATAATTAATAAGTCAATAATATGTTTTCTCTCATTCAATTAATTTAATTTGTTTTTTTAGTGCCTATATCAATTATTTTTTTTAAAGTATGTAATAATAATTAGAAACAGTATTAAAACGAATTTTTCCTTAAATATTTTTTTTATTTTATTTTTGAGAGAAAAATATTTTTCATTTTATACAAACTGAAGGAAAAATAAATGTAAAGGAATGATATTTTTTGTGTTTTTGTTTTAATGTTTTAAGAGATTTTGTTTTTTTTTTAGGGGTCGTCCATAAATTACGTGAGACCTTGAGGGGGAGAAGGGGGTCGAGTCGAATCTCACCAAATCTCATGTGGGGGAGAGGGGGAGTCTCACCAAATATCACGTAATTTTTATCCTCAAGGAACAGTGCAAATTTGGTAGAAAGCTGGGTGAAATTAAATAAAACATATTTCTCCACTAAAGACCCCCATTTACTTACAGGCCGCCGGCAGGCCAGGTCGACAGGCACGGCCCGATGAAGGCCACATAATACGCAGTCTGGGCCGTATTTGGTTTCTCGAGTCGATGGATCGACTCGACAAAAAAAGCTTTTAGTTTCATATTTGGCATCGCGACCAAATCGACAGATAAGCGCGGCCATACAAAACCATCAAATTACGGTATTACTCCAAGGGCAGCAAACCACGTATATTTAATTAAAATTGAAATTGTTAAAAGTTTATTGCATGCATAAATTGAGCTTTTTAATAATCGTCAAACGACTTTATCGACACGTAAAGAGACGATATCGTGTCACCAAATGCCAATTTTTGTTTATCGACAGAAGACAATGTCGACTCGAGAAACCAAATACGGCCCGATGAGATGAGAACTTCAGCTATCCGCCTGACAGGCTGTGGCATGATGGTGACGTCGTGACCCCCTACAGACATACTGGCGAAGACGACAGTTTAGCATAGCAGGCTATTAATTGAAGTGCAAAAATGTACATGGCCTACATATCCGACAGAAAGGACCCTCGCCGAATTATAGCGTAATGAAATTCTTGTTAAGCCGTTTTGGTAGTTGTGTGCCCAATACAAGTGGGGCAAGTAGGAGTTCAAATTATTAGTTATCTTTAATTAAATCTTGCGTTTACGTCCGTAAATACGTATTTTTAGTGATCTCACGTGAGATCAGGGGGGGAGCGGGTCAAGCCAAGTCTCACGACATCTCACCAAGGGTGGAGGGGGGGTCGAAAAATCCCAAAAATCGCCTCACGTAATTTAAGCCTAAAACAGAATCAATGCAGTGCTGTATACTGCACTGCCTGTCAAAGTTTTGTTTTGTGCTTTTCTATTACTCGGCACACAATTGCATTTAGCGCAGCAAAGCAGCAGAATACTGCACTGCAGGTTTAGGCTAAATTCTAAATTTGCTTTGCAGTGTGAGGTTAGAAAATTAAACTTCAAATTTTCATAACGGTGGTAGGGTGCCAGTAAAAACAAATTATTTCTATAAACTGTTAAAGCCGCCAATAACAAAATATTTCTTAAATTTCTCCGCATCATGTTTTCGAAATTAACGACAAATTTGACGTTTGGCTTTACGATTTGACAAACACTGCACTGCGTTGATTTCGTTATAAGACGCAGTGCCGTAATTTTTGACAAGCAGTAAAAAACACTGCATACTGCGTTGATTCTGTTTCAGGCTTTATGGACGACCCCTTATTTATTTAAATTTTCTGAATTAAAAGAACTTTGATTTGGATGTTTTTTGTGTATGTGTAAAGTTTTTTAGGCGAAAAATCTATTCAAAAACTAATTTAAAAAAAATATATATAATATATATAAAGTTTGTAAGCAAATAAAAAAACAACAAAAGTAATGGCAGTGTGTAACTGTGTAAATATACTAAATGCTCAGAAAAATAACTTATGTTTTTAATTTAAATTAGAATGAAAAAAACTACACAAAAAATAAGCAAGAAAAAACACAAAAAAAATGTTTTTTGTTTATTCTTGTTGCAATATCGGTTCACAATTTTTTTATTTATTAATATTAATTATTATTTTTCTTTACTGTCCTTTGTTTTTTTTTTTCTTTTATTTAATTTAGTCCTTCAGTTAAGAAATTAATCAAAAATATTTTTATTTGTAAATTTATTTATATTTTTTGTTTTTTTAATTATAATTATTTCTTCATTTTATTTTGTTGTTTTGTTTTTTTTTAATTAAGAGAGAACGCTTATAATTAATATTTACAAGAAATGCGTATTATTTATATATATAAGAGACCTCATGATGCCACTAAACATCTTGCATAATCAGTCAAAGTCGATCTAGATCTAGCTTAAATCAAATCTAGATCGATTAGATTAATAAACCTATTATCAAGAACAAGTATTTTGTCTTGTTTTTTTGTTTTTATTTATTTATTTATTAATTTTTTTTTGTTTGTTTAATATTTCCTAGCGCTTAACTTGAGGATTTTTTTTATATATATATATTTATTTATATATGCCATTAAAAAACTATTAATAATTAGAAATAATATTTTAATTAAGAATATAGTTTTTTTTATATTTATATATTTATAATCTGTACAGTTTTATATTTTTGTTTTTTTTTTTATCAATTTTCATTTTTCTTCTTTTTTTTTATTAAAAAAAATCGGTAGTATTGCTGGAATCACCTATGTAAGCGTATCTTACGTATAATATTCGTTTTCTGTTTCATTTTTTTATATTTAAATTCATAAGCTACAAAAAAGTGGCTTAAGTTATTTTTATAATTATATGTATTTTTATTTTTTGTTTGTTTGTTTGTCAGAATTGGGTGCGCATCATTTTAAACAAAACAAAATATTTTTTTTATTTATATATACATATGTTGCTTGTTTTTTCTTGTTCATTTGAGAAATGGCATGGTGAAATTCATTAACGTTAACGTTCAATATAAATAAAACAAATAATAATAATAACAAAAAGACATATTAGGCTCAAGTTACACTGGATGCGAGTACTGACGAAATTTAAATAGCCAGAATAGTTCAGAGATAATCGTCCGTTAAACCAGGGCCTGTACTCCCGAAGACGAGACGATGAGGAAACGAAACTAGACGAAAAATATATTTCCTACTCCTGGAGACGATAATCTCCTATTGCCTTGGTTTTGTAAATTTTGACCTATTATGCAAAATAAATTAAAATTATCAAAATAATTAATGTTCCTAACTTACATTTTAACCTCAAAGTAACGTCTAAACGAGGACGATTACAAATATGTCATCGTTTGTTTAGACGGAAACGAGACGATATCGTCTTCCAAGGTAGCATTTTGACAAAACGATTTCGTTTCGTTTCGTCTTCGGGAGTACAGGCCCAGGGGCGGCGCTTTCATAGGTGCATATGGTGTACTTGCACCGGGCGCAGTTTCAGATTTTAAGATTTCAAAAAATTTAAATCTTAAAAAAAGTGTACCCGTGTCTTCATTGTCATATTCCACTGGGGTACGGAAGCCTACTTTAAGGCATGACGAAGCCTTCTTTTGAAGCTTCTGAGCCCTTCCTGTCCGTATCCCACGTGATATCTTTTTCATAATTCTATGTCATTGGAAGGAAGCGTTGCATTTTCTTCCCCACAGCTTCTTGAGAAGGTCAATGGGAATTTATTTTGTAGGGCTTTTTCGAAAGCTTTTAAAGAGTACACTATACGCCCTAAATATGTGTTTCCTGCATAAAGGCTCAAACAGTACAAATCCCTTGCTTTGTTTTTCTTTCACGTTCCGTCCGCTTGATTGTCGCTACCGCTCCATTTCGTCTCATCGAAAGTCTTTTTAATTTCTTACATCTTCTCAGAGAGAACTCGTGTAACTTCCTTCATTGACTGAAAGAGTTTATTAAACAGAAGCAAATGTTCACGCACTATTCAAGAATGTCTGACTAAAAATTTCTTCATATATGCATGATTGAAAAATTTGTCTATTCAACAGAAAACTAAAATCTTCGTATTACCTTCCAAAGGGTACGATGTGGAAGCACTTCTTTACTGCTTATCGAGAATAGCTTCAATATTTTCCGATTAAAGGAACTGTTATTGAGTGTCTGTGCCTTTTTCCATTGTCATTTTCGTTCGTCTGATTCCGTCGTCTATTCTTTTTTGGCCGGCACGGAGCGATAGTATTTCTTGATTTGCAATTCGTACTAGTCGTATTATTATGGAACTCTAATTCGACGAGAACCATCTGGATTGCTTTTGTTCTGAAGTTGTTAAAAGCGTTTTCCACGTCCAAGAAGGCTGTTAAGGTGGCAAGATTCTACAATACTAACTACTAATACATGCAGTGCAGTGATCACCTATTGTTCCTTGAAATATAATGGCTTGGAGAATGACATAGGGATCTCTGTTATGGGGATTCGAGTATATAGTACCTATTTGAGCCTTGGATTGAACTGGAAATAGTTAGGGAAGTGCATCTAACACCGTAAAACATCCTGGAGAATATAACATACTTCACAGTCCTGCCAGTAAAGGTAGGTTTACATTTGCAAGTGCTTTCGCGAAAGTCACTTTCACGAAAGTAAATAGAATAGGGCTCTATCCACTTGCGCAAGTGCTAGTTCGCTGTCATGCAGTGTTTACATGGCGTAAGTGGAAGCGAAAGTTAGATTTTCATGTCAAAAACGACTTACTTTCGCGAAAGTACTTGCAAATGTAAACCTTACTTAATGGGCCTTATTCTGAGAGTCATGTGACATTGCAAATGATGTGACACTCAAGGAATGTTATTCCCAGAATCAACTCAAATGACATCTCTCATTTAAAATTGCCAACTGTCATGGAGCAATTCCAGAGTGGAATGAAGTAAGTAACTGCGTTTAAGTGGAAGTTGTTAGTCGTGATGCAAGTCATGTGAGTGATTCGACTCGTAGAATAAGCCTTAATGAAATCCAAAAAGTTCCACAGAAAAACTAAAATAAGGCCTGGCGCACATTAAGCGCTCGGCGTTGCGTTTTGCGGGCGTTAGTAGTGTATTTATTGGTTAAAAAACGCGCTGGCATGTGCTCATCTTAAAACGCGCGCTTCAAAACTCCCAATGTGTACTCGGGCTAAGAATCTACAAAACGCTCAGTAGCTACGTATGGGTGTGAAGCATGGAGTATCTGCAGATAATGTAAATTGTCAACACATGCTAAACTACTGCGTTTACGTCGGTCATGTTCAAAGAAAGGATGACTCAAGACTCAAGGAAAGACGGTATTAAGGCTGATGTCGCAAAACTGCTCAACACAAGAAGCTAGAGGCAAGCTGCGGGCAGAAAGACACCCTAGAGCAGTGGTTTCCAAACTGGGATGATTTCATATTTTTGACTTTTTGACTCATTTTTTTAATTTCTACTTAAATTTCATTGTCTTTTTTATCGCCAGCTAGACCTTCGGTATTTTAACATTGAATAACTCTGGCATTTTTTAGCCGATTCCGATAAATGTACACGATTCTGAAGCGTACTTCAGTACCATTTTAGCTATGAGTCAATCCCCACCGAAAGAACACGCTGAAATTGTAGCGCTTTACATGGAAAAGAATCGTTAAAATGTTTCCGTATTTTTTTCTTAATCATTGGTATAATTCTTGCCTTAAAATGAGGTGTGCTTGGTGAGTTATCGGACCGGCAAAAGTGCCAGTACACTTCTGGCTGTGTACTGTAAAGATGCCTAAATTTGATATTTATATTATCTCCCCGTCGAAGACCACGTACCACGTTAAACTAGTCTAAAAATTAACATTCGAAGCTTATATTAACATAAAATGCAATCAAAACAATTTAGTCAGTAACTGTCAACTTTAGCTTCCTCGTGAAGACTAAATAGCACTGCAATACCGACCTGCATGCTGCGGTTGGTTGTGTGACCATTTCATCGTCCTCTCACACCTTTTTCTCGAGAAACCAATTTTAAAGGGGTGCTTCAGATATCGAGTACATTATTTGAAATTTGAAGGCTACCAAAATGACGGCCAAGGCCTTCCGTCTCATGGCTTCACACTTGATGTCTAAAGGCTGTATCAGATTCATAGCAGAAAAGCAGAATCGTCGGCAGAGCATAATTTCCATTAGCTAATGCTAGTCACGTGTCAAGAAAAGCAGCAGAGAGTTCTATCGTTGATTTTTCATCTCCAATCCTAATTTTGCTGCTGAATTTTTTGACATTTCAAAACTTTGTCTCTTGGAAGATTGACAAATAACAAATGAATATTTTAGGGTGGTTTTTATCTATTTGTGTACATATTGCAGTTATGAATTAGAAAAAAAATTACTTTTTCTTATTACTCAAATATCTTGATAAAAAATAAAAATTCTGCCAATATTGCTGCTTTACTTGGATCTGATTCAGCGCGCAGAATTCTGCTTTTGCATCTGCTTCTGCCACTCCCCAAAAAGTTGAATCTGATACAGCCTTAAAACTTAGAATAGAGAAGATAAGGAACAGAACTTAGCATGCATGTATACGGATTCGCGGGAAGCACCTGGACTCAAGAAACTTTCGCTCTAAAAGAAAAGAAACCACCATATGTTCATGGGTGTCAAGCAACGCTTCTCTTTGACATTTCTATTCCCGCTTGAAATATTTATAAAACTTCTTCGTAAAAATTAAAATTGTGAATTGAAGTAATGATTTTTACAAAGTGAAAATCCTGCATAGTAAAAGACATCGTGGAAGGCTATTAAGGCAATATAAACAAACTTAACCGCAACAACAAAATACATTGTCTAACTTGAACACAGACGTAGCAGCATTCATTCGAGTTTGCTCCATCTGTCAAAACTAGCATTCACCCACCCACCCACTGACATATAGGAATGGACTGCTGATTGACAATGCGGAATGGCACCATTTTTCTCCAGATATAGAAAACCTTTTTTACGTAAACAAAAAAAATTTCTTCGAATTTAAGAGGAAATAAGTGATAAAATGTCTGTAATAATTAATAGAAATATATTTCCATCACTCATTTTTATTTACCAGCAGTTTTTCCATTAAATAAATGTATTTATCTCAAAACTGTGACGGTTATTTCCCCTGTTTAACGAAGTTTTCAAAATAGCACAAGAGTGAGACAGAAGAACGAAAACTATACCTGTCTATTTTTCTCTAATTATGTTTACATCGCTGACATGCGCTGACGATTACAGTTCATAGGAATTTAACGTGGGAGTGAGGCAGCAATAGTTTTTGGTGCCACTTTTTTGTATGGGATTTTGTTCATTTAGCAGTCCATTACTATATGTCAGTGGTGTAACTTTTAAGCCTTAAACGAAAAACGAAAAGATATATACTAATATGTAATAATTTACAACGAAAAAATTAAAGCGTAATTTTTATATATGCCCAGCATTTTGTTTTAATCTAGGACTTAAAAAAATAGTTTGAACAAAAAACAAACAGATACATATTTCGAAAATTTTGTTTAATAATAAAAAAAAATAATAATCGCTAACGTCAACACATTGTATACTTCTCAAATTTTATATACTATATATATATAACTAAAAAAATTATTTTATTTTATTTTGTTTTGTTTTTGTATTTTTTAAATTATTATCGAGTGTGTACGTTTTAGTATAATAATCTCTCCTTGAGAGCTTATATATAATAAATTAAATACACTTAGAAAAAAATAATTACTATTACGAAAAAGAGGGAAAAAAATCACACAAAATTTGTACGAACACATAAAAAACAAGGATAATCTCTCTATATCGTCACGAAAAGAAAAAAAAAATACTGCAAAATACAAGACTATGCGACTCTAAGAGCAAAATGGGGGAAAGTCCGCACTTAGCATCCTTGTGTCCACATGGAACAATTTTACTATTTTCTTTTTTTTAATTAATCTTTATTACTTTTATTTTTTTATTTATTCTTTTTTTAATAAATTTGCGGATGAAACTTACAAACTAACTAGGATTTTAAATTTTCTTTTTGTTAAAAAAGGGGCTCCGATTATATTTAGATATTTAGATATATTTGTAGCCAGAAATTTTGAAAAAACCGGGAAAAAACGAATTTATTATTTTTTTTTTTTGGAAAAAAACAGTTAAAAAAATTGTTTGAAATATTTTTTTGGTTGTTTTTACTTTTATACAATTGTAAAAATTTGAATCGAATTGTTGTTACTCTCATTTTATACTTTGTAATAGTCATAATTGTGCCAATTGAGTACTTAATTTCCCTTTAATACTTAACCGAAGTTTTTCTCTTTTTATTTTGTTTGTTATTAGTTGTTGTTTGTTTGTTGGTTGTCTTTCTCCACTTTTGTTGAAACTGTTGTTGTTTTTCTTGTCTACTCTTGCTTAAGTGTTCAAATTATCTCTCACATTCAGCTCTTTTTCATTTTTTAATAATAATTACATAAATGGAAGAAGGGCGTTCATACGAAAATTAATTTATATATTATTATCTACGATCCCTATAAAGTAAATACGTTTTCATAGACTGAGGCAGATGCAAGTCTTGTATGCGCTCTTCTAACCGATGTCGGCCAATTTTTTGGCGTATGACACGTCGACAGAGATCCATTAATGGAAGAGGTTCAGCTAAAAAATAAAAAAGAATCATAATTAGTAAACATTTTAATTAAATTAAATAATACGGGATATTCATGAAAACGTGCAGAATCACAAAAGCCCTAACTATAATGGTCTTAAGATGTATTAAGATTCCTCGTCAAGTTCTCTTAAGACTGGCTAATTTTCTGTCAAAACGTAATAAGCTTTTTTTGTAAAATTTATCAGCTATTTTTAAGTGGAAGATGGATGATTTATAGCGTTGACACACGGGGACTAACGAATGCTCGTCCAGCTTTATCCCTTTGATACAAGTGAATGACAGTAGTTGTGAAAATGGACGTGGCCAGAAATTTATCATCAATCTTTAAAGGATGTATCAGATCTAAGGGCGCGCGCACACAGAAAGCGGAGCGGAGCGGAGCTTATCAGCTCTGCCCTAACTTTACATTAAAATCCCTATTACTGCGCACACTGTAAGCTGAGCGGAGCTGATCAGCTACTGGCGGAGCGGAGTTGATTTTTCTTGCTGGTTTTGTGGCAATTGTCTCAGCGCGTAAAAATGATTCCGAATGAAAAATTCTTTAGAAAAATTCTGTATATGGAATTCGAAAAGGTTTTCTAGGAAATTGGGCTGAAGTAAAAATTTTATTTAGGTTGTTGTACCCATATCCTTTTTTTTTCTTAAAATATATTGTTTTCGTAAAAATGAATTTTCACATAAAATACTTCTTTGCAATTTTGAAGATACCATTTTAAATCAACTCGTATAATGAATGATGACCCAAATAATGAAGCAAACATAATTCTACGTAAATTCCCAAATGCTCTTCTCCGCTCCGATTTTGGTGTGCGCACCGATAAGCTCAGCTCCACTCCGCTTTCTGTGTGCGCGCGCCCTAAAGAAGAAAAATAGAACACTCGGCAGCAGTGTTGCCAGATATACATTCTTTTACGTATTATACGTTTTTCCAGGAACTGCGCCGAGAACAATACGTTTTTTTATGTTTTACGTTTTTTCAAATCAATACGGTTTTATACGTATTTGGAGAATGATCCATATTTTTACATATTTGAAGGATTCTTCGGGCTCTTTCATACAAAACTACGAATCTCTCTTTATATATTCTTTCTCTCCTCTAAACGTGCCTCAGGCGAATCAGTCACAAAGACCTCGAAGACGAAGATTCACAGTTTTTCGTGCAGACATAAAGCAACAAAAAAGGGTCCCGCTCAGGTGATTAGATCTTAGGCCTGTTTTGCCAATGGAAATCACAACCTGGGTTCAATACAACCCGAATTTTGCAGGCCGAAAGATCGATGACTAGCAGAGCACCTATGTTTGGTTTGAGAAAAGAAGTTTACACAAGATTTTTTTAAGGGGTCCAGTGTCCGGATGCTGAAACATCTGGCCTATCCATTTTGAAAAATCTCAAAAATCTCTCAGAAGTAACGGGATTTTTCAAATTGGATTTGGAAGCAGTCCACTAAGAGTTTCTTCGATTGTTTATGATGTCCACAACAAAGAATTAGAACAGGACATTGCCTCAAAGAATTTTAGACAAAAGCTGAGACTACAAATTCAACGATGAAACCTTCGAATTCCCAAAAATCATGGACATCGTTCGAAGACCTAGCACTTTACCCCTTTCCTTGGCAAACTGCGAGTTTGTAGTATAGGATCAACTTCAATAAAACGAAATAGCGCATTTCTCTCCAGGTAGAAACTTTTACAAGTATCTTGCATAGGTCTGCTTTGATGAAAAACAAAAAAGCGCATGAATTTGATATCAAAGAAATGGCAAAAAAAAGTGAAACAAACGATGTACGAGTATATGTACAATAAATGAATGTATCAAGAAAACTACTTTTTTACTATTTCATATATTATTCACTATAATCCAGCATTTTTGCATCGCTCGTTGTCGTTTTTTCACTGAATATTTGTGACTAGTGTGACAACGAGAGCGAGACAGACAGATATTCGATAGGCACTCAAGCGGATTCGGTCGGATTTGAACCGATTCGTTTTTGAAATATTAGAAACTGACAGATCTGCGACATTCAGAGGTAGTTCTAGAGCTGCTCCTGCAAGAGCGCAGGACTTTCAGAGCCGGCTGACTATGTGAGAAGAGATGTAGACAGTTCGGTTCCTATCGCCTTGCTGGTTGATTTGCAGAACAGCCTCTTGTATGGCTAGAACCTCCGCTTGGTATACACTGCAGTGATCGGATAGTCGGAAGGACACTTCAATCCCAAGCTCTAGGGAAAATATTCCTCCTCTCACCCGACCCTCGAGGTCAGAGACATCAGTAAAGAAGTTTATGGTCAGGTACGGTACGGATTTGCAGAAGTCGGTTGTTGTGGGGATAGTAACAGAGTTCAGCACCTTCGTGTGCCCTTCTTTCATTCTAAGGGCTGCGGTGATTGCGCTTTCCCTTGCCACAACATTTAAAGGAGGGAGGTATAACATAACATTTAAGGCATCTGTAGGTGTGGACCGAAGTGCTCCTGTTATGAATAACTCCGCACGGCGAAGCAGGTTTGCTAGTGGTTGCTTGGGGGGTTTTTTTAAGGTTCGAGAGCTTCTGGCTCCACTTCCACTTGGTTTGGGTTGGCTCGGGGTTGCCGTAACCTTGTTATTTGCAGGATTTGCGGTTCCTTCCGGTTTTCGTTTAGGGGAACCGGACCCCTTTTTTTATATTCTTTTGGATGTATCCATAATTACTCCCACGAGTAGCGGAGAAACGTGGTCCACACGGGTACGGCTAGTTAGAACCGGAGGTCGCCAGGTATTCGGAGCACACCGTACACCACTGAGCTATTTTTTAATCTGGGTTTCTTACAATAAACTTAAACGTTTTAGTCCGAGCAGACGCGTTTCTATAACCAGACCAAATGCGTTTTTCTGACATTCCAATTCGCTCAAATCCGTTCATTATAATTAGGCGTTAACAACTCATCAATTATTATTCATCGTTTACACACATATTTCCATAGGTTCATACGCGTACGCGTTCATCAAACAATCCTCAACAAAATACACTTATACCGACTGTGTAAACTTACACGTTTTCATGAATACCCTTAATAATAATAATTATAATAATCAAAAAATATACTCACGGTCAAGGCCTCCAATATATTTCATTGTTATTTCACAATGCCCCCAAACAGCTGATACAATGGGATAAAGTTTCTTTCCTTTCAGTCCTCTAAATGCTACACCCAAATACTGTCCATCTACAATAAAGCTAAGTGTCCCCTCGTCCATATCAAGCGCTACAAGGAATTTATCGGGTACTAGGAACGCTTCATCTTGTTTCAATATAGCCGGATACGTTATGCCAGCGCAATTTTTTGAATCATGATACAATTTATTTCTACCAAGATCCCAGCCCCAGCTTTGATCTGTTGAACCAACTAAACTTTGATAACCTACTGAATGTAGTGGTGCTTCTGACGTAGCAACACCAACAACCGCATGTGTCCCCCGCTGCCTTGTTGGCCAATATACCTCCCAAACGTGTAGGCCTTTTGTGAATCCAATCTTTCCTCGTATACAATCTGTACTTTGTGCGACTGGATGCCGATGAAACGTCAATTTATCATCTTCTTTAACAAATATATTTAAAGACCTATCCTCTGAATTCCATGAATATTTTAATTGTGTATCCTTAGCTGCTGCTGGCATATCTAATAATATATCTAGACGTGCTGGCCTAGTGAAATCTGCTGCTAATTCCCTTGGGATAACTGGCTTGAATGTGTCCGGTACATCGCGACTAACTGATTTAACACCACCGCTGTTTTTTTGTCCCATGTTCATGCCACGGCTGCTGCGCGTTCTTCTTTGGTCTAGTATCGCTACTTTATATGATAAACGCAATCTTTCGAAATCTCGTGGCTCAAGTCGTGATAGTACTACACGCGGTGATAGTGGTGATGTTGAAGAAATACTCTGTGGACGGCGACGGTCACTAGATCTTAACACCGGTCCCCGACCACCCTTATATCTGAAAGATAAAGAAATACATCGTTAGTATAGAGTTTAATAACAATTACATAATAGCAACTTAAAAATTAACAAGAGTAGTAATGTAGTTTTATTGCAACAGGGTCGACGTCGAAGGTCTTTAATTGACGAGTTTCATGTCGATCTCCATGGAAATACTCTTCCTTTATTTTAAACAAGAATTCGACTTCGATCACAGAGTCGGGACGTTCGATAGGATTGACAGAACTATGACGGCAATATCAGGATCAATAGCGAAAGTAATGTTAAGCAACAAATGTACAGAAGAATTTGAAATCAAAGGTAGAGTTAGAGTATGAGACCCCCTTTCATCAATACACTTCAAACTCTCTTGCCATATCGCAATAGGTTCGCCCCAGCTCAGCACAAATGACAAGGGTGGTGATACACGGCTCAATGCATTGAATCAGTTCTCGGCACACGTCACTCTGGCCCCTGTGCTGAAAGTCTAGTCGTGATTCGTGACAAGTCAGTTGAGTTGAAGAAAGTGACGTTTCAATCGAATTAGGACTTTCAGCACAGGGCCTCTGATCTCTCCCTTTGCCTCCCAATGACATGAGTTGAGTCCATATATCATCATCTTTGTGATTCCCTCTGAATCCAAACCAATATAAAGATGAAGTAAACCTCAAAGATCGGTGTAGTGGAAAAGATGGGGCTTCGGAAACTGGGAACAACAGTAGCAATGATTGGAAAGAAGTGGAAGTAGATTGTGTTCCAAGATATGAAAATGAATGACCATCAGAAAATCTATTGGATTGTGACCCTGACCTCCACACACCACATCACATCAATAAGGTCCCGCAGGACAAAATTTAAAATAGCTTAGGACTGTCAATGACACGAGTATTCTTAATCGATAGACTCCTTTTTTAATATCTTGTTCCTCAGAGCTTTGAAAGCAATAACAAATGAAAAGACTTCTAGTCAAGGACCTGGTTGTGCTATTGGCCGGAACCAGCAGTTTGGTGAAGTTTCCTAGACTATCGTACCCTGACGAAATAAGCCGAAAAAGAGGTTCATAACTGGTCTGGTAAATTGACGTTCCTGCGATGTCTCGAACTACGAATGTCCAATGTCAAGCGACCAACGTTGTTGTTTGGACACGTTCGGGCTATTGTCGGTATTGAATCAAACGTTAGAAGCCAACATTAGCTTGAACGTTCGCCGCATCGTGTAGAGCCGGCTTAAGCAGTCGGCCGATTGGGTTGCGCGCAAGGGTTTAATGAAAATCTGAATGTACATCCAAGTTCACCGTGCATGGTGGTCTTTAGTCTAAGCAAGTAGTCTGGCCTACAAATGTAATTTTCAGGGGCTATAAACAGAGTGGAATAGATCTAAGCCTTTTTTACTTCGTTCACCTAATGAATGGAAACCGATATCTTCACTCAAGTGAAAATAAAAGAGAAACACAAGGAGAATTTGTGTAAAAGAAATTAGATGGATATGAAGGGATGACAGATGGACAAAGGCAGTGTGAAGGCGTCACTGTTGAAGCATTACTAAAGCATTCGGATCGTGCCCGTTGGCGAGGAAGAAAGCGATCGTTATCCCAACTTTGAAAAAAGGCGACAGTCGGGAATGCAAGAATTATCACGGTAATAGCCTCCTTTAGATCGTCGGCAAAGTATTTACGAAAATCATACAAACGAGGCTACAGAAACATCGAGAGCAAACGAACCGGAAAGAACAAGTGGAAGGATGCATTGATCAAATATTCGCTCTCCGTCAGCTAATGGTAGAAAGAACTAGTTACGGCAAACGAACGAACTGTCGTCGTTTTCATCGATTTCATATCCGCTTTCGATTGCTTTGATTAAAACAACTTGTCGAGAACCTTGGAAACCGAACGGTGCCATTGAAATTAGTATTCGAAGCGACTTATCCGAGGAATTCCCGATTCAAACAGGTGTTCGACAAGGAGACGTCGCTTCGTAACTTCCTTTCAACGTTGTGATCGATGCGATTATGCGTGATGCATTCGACGACAACAGCTTCGTAACCTACTAGATGTTCACTGACGATAGCGCCGTCTTCGCCGACACGGATGCCCAAGCAACGAACATCTTATACGACATTTCCCGCGATCGCCTTCGATACGAGACAGTTAGACAAAGATGCGATCAGCAGACACTGATCGAAGAAGAAATACAAAAACGTGGACTACGATGGCTTGGACATGTTTGCCGAATGTATGATAACCGCTTCCCACGTAAACTTCTCTGGCGGGACCGACTGGTAGACTAGAGAATTCAGCAATCGACACCAGAGAAAACCTGGCTGAAGAATATAGAGGGCGGCTTAAAGAATCAACGATTATCAGTTATCGAGGCTCAAGACGTCGCCAAAAATCATCGAGAGTGGAAACGAATAGTGAATGGAGTTCGAGGCCCAGCGGGGCTGACAGCAGCGTATCCGTTGTGTGGACGTTTCGCTCGTACCGCCAGTTCACGGATCAAAAAAAGAGACAGTAAAGCAAAACGTCGTTTCGTCTAGGTTTAATCCACTCAACACGTCGTTTTTATAACCTCGACACACGCACGCAAGTGAAAATTCATCATTGATTACGAATCGAAACCCCATTAATTAGGAAAACCGATTTGGCAAATTTTGGTTAATCGATTACGAAAGCTCAAAGAGTGTTATCAGTCTATAGATTAATCAGTCTATAGATTATTAAACTCGCTTTTAGGCGTTTTCCCAGTGTCTTAAAAGGTATTAGCTGATTTTACTGGTAAATTATTAAAAAATATTGCTTGTTACCATATCAGCCAATTGAGAGACCGGTAGTGGGCGATAACGCACCTAGAAAATCATTTTTTTTTAGTTTTCGATCACTGTATGAAATTATTCATCATCCATCAGTAGTTGGGACATGCTGAAACCTAACACCATTTTTCTTATTTTCAATGTCACCACTATTTCTTGTTTTCTTGTTTCAAAAATACCAAATTCAAATCGACATCACGCGAAAACGCACAAAATGATTACCCTTGCGTTTTCACTGATAAAAGAGTGCGCAACATTTCGCATAGACTTGACTACGTCACTGAACCGCTAAAGCCAATGTTAAAGAAGTTGCAACAATTTACAAAAAAATGTGTTGTAACCAAAAGACACAGTTTTGCGCGCTTATGCATATGTATGTATGTAATATCGCTGAAAAAAATTAAAATTTGCTCAAATTTTTCATTGAACATAAATGAAAGGTAACCAGCAGCAGCGCAGCCATATGGCGAAAATGAATATACATACATATGTATATAGGAACAAATCCGCGGAAGCACATGTACAACATTAAAGTAGTTAATGGCAGCACGAGCAGCGAAAAAGGTCGCCATTCAGCAAACAGAGCATGCCCACATAGCCCAAAAATTGCATAAGAATAATGAGTTTTAACACTCCAAATTATGTATAGTCTCTAGAGGTAGGTCGGCGCATTAGTATATAGCTGCTGCTGCTTGCTGCCTCATATATGTTCGCGCGCTGTATCGTGTTTACTAACAATCGTTTTATCAGCCATGAACGTTAATTGAAAAAAAAAATCCGAGCCATTGTGAAACATTGTCTGGGATCCGTCTGTGTCGGTAAGCGGCAGACTTAGGTGCCAAGGTCACCAATGAACTGCACGCTAAAAACCTACCCAGAGAGGTCCCCCCATTCCACGGGTATATGTATAGTAGTAGAAGCAACGAGCGAGATGTGGGAAACCACTAACTGGTTATGACTTCAAACTGGTTTATAGTGTGTGCACACATCCAGTGTGGAATATTGTATTTATTGTGGCATTATCCAACCGTCAACGTTCATGTTGTTGTTGTTTTTTTTGTATAATAACTCCACAACTGGCAAATTATTCGCAAGCGTTTTTTATTGCGCAATCAGGTTGCAAAAAGCACAAATTTTCTCACACTGGGTGTATCTGCAAAAAAAATGGTTTTCTTATTGGTTTTGGGAAAAGATCAGCTGGAACACAAACGCAAGACAGGCCAAACATTTAACGGAAGTGGCGACCATAATGATGGAATTGGAATTTGGATATAACGCTTTTTTGGTTACAATCTTAGCATCTACTAGCACGAAAGAATTGACCCGATAGTTGACTCATTCTTTGGCGATGTGGCTAGTATACTTAGCTATTCAAATCCATACAGATTATCCATGGGTTGGAGAATTGTCGAAATCAAATTCTGATGATTCAATATACGCGTTACATGATACACCAAATTCACTATTATTGTCCTTAGATTGTATTATAACAAAAATAATTTACTTGATTTATGACGTTCATATCGCTGTTTCATATTAGATTCCTTACCAATTAACAATGAAATGTCAAACGCTTCAAATGTCAAATGCGTTAATGTACTTTTGCAAATGAGTCAATGGGTTATTCTTAAGTCATTTGCCAAGATACTTTTTAATTTTCTCTGTTAACGCAATGTCACACATGACAGCTTCTAATGAATCATCGCCATTATTCCTAGGAAAACTGACTGCATTCGTTCACCAAAATCAAGCACTTATTTCCGCCATTTAAATGGGCGATTGGTTGAAAAAATCCGCATGTATGGAATTTTCGAGTCTGCTAAGGTTTAGGGCCCTAACTCATTAGGACGCCATGGCGAAGTCGCCAGCTACGTATCCAAACAGTTCCTATTGAAATGTATGGAAGCTAACTCACTTGGCGACAGTTTGGCAACGAGTCGCCAATATAGAAGCGTAGCCACGTCCAACGGGTATGGAGTCTGGATACTCTGGTGCGCTGGCGACGTTGCCAGTAAAATGTACAAGAGTTTTACTGTAGCTCAGTATCCAACCGCCGCCATTGTGGACGCTCGGCTCAATATTTGTGTTAGAAAATTAGTTTCGATACAGAAAGATTTAAATGTGGAGATCGAGACTGTACTGAGACAGACAATGGCCACTGGCTACTATACTTGGCGACCTTCGATTACCACACCAAAGTTGCTGGCGACGTCGCCATGGCGTCCTGATGAGTTAGGGCCCTTATCCTCTACTTAGGCCTATAATTTATAAAACAGGACAATCCACTAGGGTTGTAATTAACATACTTAGACAAGGGCATGATGTTCCCTAGGTACATATATTGCCCTCCACAATTTTTAGACAAGCTGATATATAAAAACGAAAGTTACCGATGACATAATGGTTTTTTGTGATTGTGACCAAAATATATAATGCGAACGTGACCCGCGAGCAAAAGAAACGAACACTGCAAATACATTGGCCCCTGTGCTGAGAATCGAGTCGTGTGGCGTGACAAGTCGTTTAAGTTGACGAAAGTGACATTTCAGTTGAACGATGACTCCCTTCCAATTTCTGGCCCCAAGTCTGACGAAAGTGGCAATTCGTCTGAAATGTCACTTTCTTCAACCCAGACGATTTGTCACGCCACACGACTCGACTTTTAGCTCAGAGGCAATCGGCTCACCGCTAGTTATAACGATGATCGTAGGCATCATGTGCAGCACAGTTAACCCTCATTACTTCTTCTATAACGGTTACAGATATAGGTCGCCAAAAGGACAGTGAAATCAATAATGATAAGGTAGCGAAAAAAGGACCATGGCAGGGCACAGAATTTGGTCTAGATGAAATCGAAACTTATGAGCCCCCTATTTCGATCGTCTTAACCACGATTAGAATTACCGGTTTTTATATTTGACCCATAAAATTCACTACGAGTAGGATTCGTGTTACCCAATCGGAGCAGTACGACGTCTCCAATATTGTTGTGCGATTAGGTAAGGTGTAGGACTGCCTCCATTGCAACCGGAGATCCGCGCTGTTTTTTACATAGTCTATCTAACTCAACTTCACTAGTTTAGAGCGCAACATCACTCAATCTAGACCTCTTATAAGGGCTTGGCTATCTATGAAAATTCCAATTGTCAGGCAGATTTCCGCTTCGAAGACACTAACAAAAAGATGCCTAGACAGTGAAATGTGAATGGTCTCTAGATAGACTGCTGCCCGACGCTCTCTGTCGTCTTGGAGCCGTCGGTTAATTTCCGTAGTTCAAACATCTTCAAGGCGACCCCGGTTCTCCACTCTCTTCTTAGCGGCATTTCGACGGAGAAGTTCTTCCTGATTGTAAATGTAGATAGTATGTGGTTGTGGCGACCATACCCCCTGATAGCAAGTGAAAGATCTTGTTATGACCGTAGGATTTTCAAGTTTCGACTAAAGTTCGAGCTTGCTTGTCCACATTTAACTTTATATAAAACAGTGTATAGTACCTGTATAGTTGGTGGTCAGTCATCAGCGGAATAGGGGGAATAACATTTTTTTTATGTGACAGACTAGAGGCTTAGGGAAAATCCCTTTGTACTGTCGACAATCTATTTTTTCGTATAGAGTGAATGTCGAACAGCAGCTCTAGCCGGAAGATAGAGAGAAGAGAAGAAAGTAACTGTCACAACCTAGCCGCGATATTTTATTCCACCTACTCACAACCATTTCGCGACTCTGACATCGGGGCGTCGAGAACAACTCGCTAGAGTGTTATGCCTCCTGAAACGAGTTGAATCTCATCAACCAACCGATGGCATGCGCTTGGTGGAGCGGGGACGAACTAAGGAAGGCTATGACAGGGGAATCAGGAATGTAAAGAGGGAAGAAGAAAGAAGGAAAGTTAGGTGGGAAAGGCGAAGGACCGTGGCGCCGCCGGGATTCGAACCCGGGACCTCTGGGGATAGCAGTCAGGCGGCTTACCTCTAGACTACCGAGGCCCCCGCCACATGTAGCATAACATGCACGTGCCGTAACTATTTCGGACTGATGGAAGTGCGATCATAACCTCCTAGCGGTGGCCACTGGTAACTATTCTACGAGAGAGGATAGGCTAATATGATCGGGCTAGTCCCTTCCAAGTAAGGTTGGCGTGAGGCTAATAACCTCACCCGTAAAAAACAATTATTACGGAACGAGCAACATGCCTCGGATACTGGAATAAACGACGACGACCACGGCAACGAAAAAGGCAAAACGATTTACGAATTTTTTAATGGAATGTTCGAACTCTGTACAGAACTCGAGCTTCAAAACATCTGGCCGATACCCTGTCAAAGTATAAAGCTGACATTACCGCCATTCAGGAGATGAGATGGTGTTTTGCAAAAACCTGAGTATGACGTATATTACAGCTGTCATACAAAACACCATGTTCTAGGAGTAGGTTTTATGGTTAGCAAAAGAATGAAGCCTACCATTATCGGCTTTAAAGCAGTGAACGAAAGGCTATGCTCCCTTCGTGTGCGAGGTAAATTTAAGAACATCAGCCTCATAAACGTTCACGCACCTACAGAAGAGTCCCCGGATGATGATAAAGAAGAATTCTTCAAATTAGTTGAACGGGAACTTAATGCCTGCCCCAGGTATGATGTAAAAATCATACTGGGAGATCTGAACGCCAAAGTAGGCCGGGAGCCCATGTACAGGCAATATGTCGGCAACCACAGCTTGCATGAAAACACTAATGACAATGGACAGCGAGTTGTAGAGATGGCAGCAAGTAAGAACTTGGTCGTTGCAAGTACTAGATTTGCGCGTAAAGATATCCATAAAGCCACCTGGGTATCTCCTGATGGAGCCACTCGCAACTAAATAGATCACGTGTTGATAGACCGCCGCCACCTTTCGGGTCTGATGACGGTACGAACGTACCGAGGAACCAACTTCGACTCGGATCACTATCTTGTTGGTATGGTGCTCCGAGAGCGCATTACAACTCTGAAAAGCTTTGTATCCGCTGATCAGCCTCGAATCAACACAGCTGCACTACGCAATGAAATGACCAGAAACAACTACGGTCATGCATTAGAACTCGCCCTAAGTACTGGGGATGAGATGCCGGGCGTCGACGAGAACTGGACCCGCCTTAAAAATACTGTCATTAGTACTGCTGATTCCATCTTAGGCAGAAGTCGTAAAGATCGGAACGACTGATTCGATAATGAATGCAAGCTGGCAACTGAACGTAAGAATGCTGCGTACCGAGCCATGCAGCAGTCTCAGAGAACACGGGCACGCGAAGAGAACTATAAAGAGCTCAGAAAAGAAGAAAAGAGAATTCACAGACGAAAAAAGGAAGCTTGGGAAAAAAATCTCGTCTGTAAGCTAGAACAGTACAGAGAACGACGGCCGCACCAGGCGCGGGAGTTCTACCAAAGAGTCCGCAGTATGACGCAATTCACACCACGTTGCACATACTGCAAGGACAAAGAAGGGAATCTGATCACCGATCCTAAAGGCATCTTGGAGCGATGGGAAGAGCACTTTCATGAATTGCTAAATGGCGAGCTAACTGAGGATTCGGAGGCTCCACCAATATCTGATGACAATGCTATGCTGCCGCCACCAAGCATAAAAGAAGTTAGCAGAGCCATCAGCCGGCTCAAAAACAAGGCCTCGGGTGCAGACGGCATCGCAGCGGAGCTGGTCAAATATGGAGGGCCTACATTACACCAAGCGATTCATGAATTAATTGTGCAAGTATGGGAGCAGGAAGTGATGCCAGAAGGCATCAGACTGGAGAAAAGGCATCCTCTGTCCGGTACACAAAAAAGGAGATATCACAGCGTGCACTAATTATCGCGGTATAGCGTTGTTGAGTACCGTGTATAAGATATTCTCCGCTATCCTACAAAACAGGATGGCCCCATACGCCAGAAACATCATAGGCCATTACCAGTGTGGCTTCAGCCCAGGCAAATCAACGACTGATCAGATTTTCACCTTGAGGCAGGCTATGGAAAAATGTCTAGAGTTTCAAAACTCAATTCAACACCTCTTCATAGACTTTAAAGCCGCCTATGATAGCATAGCCAGGGTAGAACTCTACAAAGCCATGAGAGAATTCGGCATCCCCAACAAACTGACAAGACTATGTAGGTTGACCATGATCAATGTGTCAAGCCAAGTAAAGGTATCCGGAACACTGTCCAGACCAATCAACATCTATAACGGACTCCGACAAGGGGACGGTCTGGCCTGCCTCCTTTTCAACCTGGCGTTGGAGAAAGTGATCCGAGATTCGGGCGTGACATCAAGGGGTACAATCCTCCACAAGTTCACCCAATTACTGGCTTACGCAGACGACATTGACATCATTGGAAGAACAACAACAGCTGTACAAGAAGCTTTCACTCAGATTGAGCAAGCGGCAGGAAATCTGGGACTGCACATTAACGAAAGCAAAACAAAGTACATGGTGGCCTCGTCTGGAAGAACACCTAACATTGGTCCCACAATCAAGGTAGCGGCGCACGAGTTTGACGTGGTAAAATCATTTACCTACCTTGGGTCAATAGTAGCAGCCGACAATAGCATGGAACCAGAAATACGCGCACGACTGCTAAAAGCCAACAAAGCCTACTATAGTCTGTCAAGGCTCTTCAAATCCAAATATCTAACCATAACGTCTAAACTTTCACTATATAAGACGATGGTCTTACCAGTTCTCACATATGCATCCGAAACATGGGTGCTTAGCAAAAAGCACTCAAACCTCTTGGGCGTGTTTGAGAGGAAAATACTTCGGAGGATTGTTGGCCCCGTATGTGAGGAAGGACGATTCCGGAGACTCAACAATGACGAGATCTACGAGCGCTATCGCGACATAGATGTTGTGAAGAAAATAAAGCTCGGTAGGCTCCGGTGGGCAGGGCATCTAGCTCGTATGAGTGAAGATGAGCCTGCTCGGAAAGTTCTCTGCGGTAAGACCTATGGGGTGCGACAGCGAGGGAGGCCCAACCTTCGCTGGAAGGATGGCGTGGACCAGGACGCTCAGAGTTTAGAGATGCCAAACTGGATGACATCGGCTCAGAATCGGGACCGGTGGAGAGAACAGTTGCGCGAGGCCAGGACCGGATCCCGGTTGTAGAGCCGTTAAATAAGAAGAAGAAGTATAGTACCGAACGGGCTAACAACAAAACCCTTCTGATCGCTATCGCGGAGCACTCACAGAGCACATGAAGGACAGACTCATCCTTCCTAAAACAACGCCTGCAGATGGGACTCTCCACCCTTTCTATCCTCCATAAGTGGCAATTCAGGGCGCAGTGTCCGGGTAATCAAACCAACAAGTGTCCTATCCAATCTTACTACTACCCCCAACAATTCCTTGGCCGCGTAAAGAAACGGCGCAGAATGGAGTCGCTTCGAGTTGGCCAAACCAGACGTGGTCCTCCAGCATTCGGTGTGTCTCATCGAAGTCCGATCGGCAAGGACACTACTTTTGACCAATCTCGTACGTGCGCCAATAGTCCGTTTCGGAGCGATTGATGCAATGTCGGAGCCCGATCTAGCTAGGGCATGCGCCTTTGGTCCATAAAGTGCCACAAGCATGGTAGGAAAGGGTAGATCCATCCTGACAGAACTTCTACATATATCAGAATAAGGCATTATACAACTGGGTGCGCATGGTGCTCGGAGCAAATCGTTAGAACGACAGTGCAAAAACTAGCTACTGCTATGGAGCATTCGAAACAATGACATTTGCATCTTGGTTTGGTGTGCAGGGTCCACTGTAGGACAACTGTTTCCGCCCTATGTTCCATGAGGGATTAAAGGAGCATAAGTAAGAAAGACAGTTGGTGTGGTTCGAGGGATGTGATCCCTCTCATCTACTGCTTTTCCTTCTTTCCGCTGGCCCATCTGGTAGCATATCACTCCTCATACGACGCCTTTTGAGTTATTTCTAAAAGACCTGTACTGTTCTGTGTGATGGTATTACTAGAAAATATAAAATTATAGATTTGCAAAGATGAATTTCAAGAAAAATCTTGATATTTCCACCTGGCTTTATTGATGAATAACATTTTAGTTGAGTATAAGACCCGACAGACAATCCCTCCATCTAGTTTAGTATAGCAACAAATCAATAGTAACTCTATATAATAATAAATATGCAATCTACATTTCAAGCCACAAATCTCGACAAATACAATAACTCCCCCTCGAGGTGCTGAAGGTGATAAGATTCTCAAAGATAAAATTGAAGCATTTTCATCACGACGTCTTTAACATGAGTGCTTCTTACAAGAGCATGAAATAATTTTTATATATAATCCAAAATATTTTCAAATCTTATTAAAATTCCGCCATGAAATCACTGGGAACGAGTGGTGTGATATTTGAAGATTTCGATCGATTTATTAAATTACTAAAAGTTGTTTTTGTTCAGGCTCGCTTAAGATTATCACGAATGGTGATTTTTGATTTGAAGTTTGATTATAATGTTTTTATGTGTCACCGCCAGAGGGTTCAGAATAGTTTCATGATTTAACGAAATTTAAAGAAAATTGAATTAGTTGAGGGCGAATTTGCATTGTTTGTTTATGCGTTTTTATTAATACTTTTTATGATTCAAAACAAAGAAAGAGACGCCTCAAAAATTTGTTGATATTTCATTTAACTTTTGTTTCCTGCACTCGTTGATAATTTATAGCAAATCAAGCCTCTTTCAACTCGTTATCTTGCGTTCGTAAATATCAACGAACTTTTAGCGTGATTATCGCATTTTTTTAAGCTTATCGAAAAGTTTTAAAAAACAAATCACAAAATTTTCCTGCTTTTAAACAACGTCTTTGGAAAAGCGCGCAGAAAAGCGGTGCCATCCAAAAACTAAACAACAACAAAGAATTGCACGAAAATTTTCGAGGAAACTACATCAGAAGTACAGTACAGTACAAAAATTTCATATTATTATTATTCACAACTGTTTCTTATTTTTTTTTGTTTTTTTTTTTGGACAAATTTTCGCTTTGTACAAAATAATGACAGGTAAACAAAAACCGCTCAAGGTTTTAAACACTAAGCCAGCAAACACCTTTACGTGAACACGAGAAAAACCTCGATTGTTGGTATTATGCATGTGAAACGTGCACTTCGCTACGAAATGACCTCCGGTTTATTTTTAATGTTTTACTTTTAATGGAGTATCCGCCAAGTGTTTCGCAAAAAAAATTATTTTTTACCGGTTTCGCCGTGGTCTTGAAAGGAAATGGTGATGACAAGAGCTCTGTGGGAATATTGTGTCATTTTGCAAGTTTTTTTTTTGTAAATATGTTAAGAGGGTCAGTTTCGTTCGGTTGGAAAATTTCCTTTCATATTATTTCCTTAGTTTGCTGTGGGTTATAAGGAAGAATGGATTAAGTTTCAGCTTTATTGGTATCAAAATCTTGTTCAATCTTTGTTTATTATTTCTCAGGGCAGAAAAAGAAGGGAGTTTTAGTGTTTTTATGCAACAAGGAGAGGAGTTTAAATGGTTTTTCATGTTATTTTTGTTTGTTCAGAAATGCATTTCTATTGTGCCCTACTAAATGTTTTGATACAATTCTTCAGTCTTTTTTTTTGCCTGTTTGATGGCTTCCGCTAAAAATGATTAATGTTGGAAATAAATACTGATTTTATAGCTTTTTAAATAATAAAATGGTTCAAGAGACCAGGCGCGAAATAAAGGAAGGCAATGGGGGCAATTACGGGGTCAAATGATAGTAACGGCCTTTAGTGCTGTCGGTACACCAAAGGAGATAAGCCCTGAGAAACGCCAACTGTTAATACGATCTCAGATCTACAGCTATGCAACCACATCTTAGCTACTCCTGCTCGAAAATGGTTATCTTTACATCGGGGGACTCCTAGATACTCTTGCCTATGTAAGGTGCCCATTCGTAAGATTGGTATTGTGGATAGGGAATCCCGCATCGAAATCTCAATCCCACAAGCCTGCGGAACCGAGGTTAACAAACCCGCGGATCCGCAGTTTTTTTTTCTAAGTAGTTATGTTCATGAATTTATGAAGTAATATATGAAACAAGAGAATGTCAAACTACTGAGTCAGTCAAACAAAGTATTCAGGCCAATTCTGAACTACGCTGGAATTGATTCCACTCGAATTATCTTCGATAGTAGCATAAATTGTAATTTCGAAATTAGTCTCTGTTACAACAGAGTTTATGCTAGCGATGTAAGAAAATTCCAGCGTTTGACATAAAAAAAAATTAGCGGTGAGAGTAATCCACTTACGGTCATATACATATATGCACGTGGGAATCCCCTGCTGTAGTCGTAGGTTAACTTGCTATTTACTGGGTTCCCATGAACCGGGGTGGAGCATTCTTTGAGTTTACAGAAAGCTTTTCCCCTCAAGTTAACTCGATGCTGCTTCCATGACGGTTCTGGATTGAAATGAAATAAATAATTTTACATCGTGTCTCCGTTGATTCATTCTTGAATATAATAAAACCAAGCTTAGGAGTCACACTTTGTACTTCCAGTCTGTCATGTGATTAAGGTCAAGGTACAATGTCTAGTAGCAACCTTGGTTTGAAGAATAGATAAGAATTGGAAGGGTTAGGGGGTCTGTGGGATGCACTTTACGTATTAACTGGGGCAAACGCACTTAAACAAACACATATGCAAAACCCGGTTTAATTCTACAGTTTTCGTGGAGTTTTCTTGGATTTAACGAAACGCGCTTCCGCGGGTGCTTACTGTGAGTTAATCGAGGGTAATCTCTGCATGGAAACTCAGTAATTGATCACCTTCGGACACCCGTACATAAATATATTTAGACGATTTTGTGTTATAGCTATATTGTTTAGTAGGCAGATGTTTTAACGAATCTTTATGTGGAAGAGTCTAGGCTTAGGTTTCACTCTTTATACTAGCAGTCCGCCATGTCCTTTACTTCATGGTGCAATGTCTAGTAGTAAGCTTAGTTCGAAGATAGAAAAAAAATATGATAGGTTAAAAGTAAACTGAGCCACAACAGTCGGGGTTAGTAGGAGACAGCCTCGTTAGAGTGTTATGCCTCATGAAACAAGAAATTCCCGCTAACCAGCCGGCAAAGGCTGTGACGTATGCAGTATCAGACTACCAGGTGAACAAGCACCGTCCGCTAGATGAAGACCCGAGCTAAGCGGAACAATGGTACCCTGTTATTAACCGGTTAAGCCGCTGGGATGCCTTATTAGAGATATTCTGTGGAATGTAAGACCCTCCGCACGCTAGTCGATTGATTTGCAATCCCAAATTTCAAATTTGTTTCACAATAATTCCTGCGCAAAACCAGTTCGCAATCAAAATGAAACTTTTGTCCACACACGAGCACAACTGAAAAAGGGTTATTTGAATAATAAACAATCAATGATGTTCAGGTAGACTATTTTTTGCTTTAAATAAACTATTCGATCATAAAATTACAGAAAATAATGGCATATAAAAAAATCCGCAGCGACATCTATTATCAAATTATTTAATTAGGATTAGACTGGACTCTGCTAAAATGTTATTTAGTGTTAAAATATCTTGCTGTGCCTAATTCATTATATTTGTGACAGTAGCTTACATTCTTTAAAAAATATCATTAAAAACTATTTTAAAGGCGTAGAACAATTATAGTCTGCAAAAGGTTTTGAATGGCATATTCCGCGGACTTCCACTTGTGTGGAATATGCATCATTCCAAACTTGTTACACAATATCCTCGAGAACTTCCATAAAAAAACATTACCCCATCCACTCCTAAGCGAAAACCTAGATCCGCACCACCAAGAAGCATCACCACAAACCCATTCTAAACAATCAGTTACAGCCGTTATCGCACACAAATTCCCGCTACCTAAAGCATTGTAATTGTATCTCATTCCATGAAAAACGTTTTGTGTGAACGATCCTAAATGTTAATTATTATTAATCTTAAGCCTTCAACAGAATTTCACAAAACTTTCGACGACACGCCGACTTACAAATTAGCGTATCCTATATAGGTGCACATTAACTGATCCATTAAATCGTTTAATCTTTACAGTCTACAATTCCCACCTAAGCCTGCACATTCTCCCTGATCCTTACTTAATAAATCCCAGGGATCAAAAGTTTGCTATTCCCCCAAGAGTGATGTTTCTCTTCGTGTTGAAGCCAGGATTTTACCCGGGGTCACTTGTGTGATGTGTTTGCATTTAGAACTAATGCTGAAGATTTCATTCAATTTAAATTATTAGATTAGTTGGAATAGGTTTAAGTTTTAAGAGTTATATAAAGTTGTAGATAAGAAATTGCAACAATTGAACCCTTAATTTTTTTAATACAAGTGTGTCTCGAAACTATCCTAACCGTACTTCAACTTTAAATTGCAAAATTAAATTTCTTCGGCTTTAGCGATTTTTTCTTCATACAAATTTTGACATTTTTCAAATTTCCCAATAATTATTCGAAGTTGATTACGCATTTATAATTGACAACATCATTTGTATGGCGTGGCGTCATTTTATGCCAATGAAATTAGCGTAAATTTCGTAGCAGCATTTAAAGTGCAGGGTCAAATCTCCCACCGGGCAAGTTGACTGCTTCCTGTAAATAATGCTAGCCTAAATCTTCGTTTATTAATAGAGAAACTCGACTATGTAGGAATTTCCCCACGGTATTTTCGAGCTCGTATATCATATAGTTCAAATAAACGTTCATCGCCAAATCCTTCAGCAGTGTCTGTTTCCATGACATATAACTCGAGTTCAACTCAATTAAAAGTTGATCCAAATAATTCTCGAATTGATCAATCGAAGGAAAAATATTGCAAAATATTGTCGTCCTTTAGACATCTTTGACACTTTGATTTTTTTCACTCTATAATGGTCTTTAAACTGTTTAACTTCATCTAAAAGTTTAACGAAAGCTTGGTAAGCTTGATTTCTTCCGAAGAAAAATTCTTGCTTCTTTTAGATTTGCAGCTCAGTTGTAATTTTTATACAAAACCTTAAAATAACGAATTTAAGAAATTCCAAATAAAATTCGGCTAGTTCATAATTTATAATATTGAAGTGCTGCTGTTAATCAGTAGAAAATATAATATTTAAATTTGTTTCACGTGCATTATAATCTGCTGTATAGAATATGCAATTTTCGCTTTTGAATTCTAAGAAATATACTTCGATTTTACATAATATTAAACCGGAAAATTCTAGAATAATTCTTTTAGATAACTTATTAACCCTGCGTGTGTACACTGGGTCTTTGAAGGAACAGTTAAAATCCGAAACTCAAATTTTCCTCTTATGAATAGAAGGCGAGCTTCAACTACCTCCCCAATGCTTTCAAACATATGACTTTGGCAACTGGTTGGCTATATAGTAGACACTTCAATTAGTACCCCAGATTTTTTTCAGAATTTTTGATAGCCGAGAAAACTTTGAAAACCCGGCCGTTCCCTAAAAGACCCAGTGTTCACACCGTGTCTCGGAAAATATAGTGTACACACGCAGGGTTAATAATAAATCAAATAATTCAATCAATATAACTAAATCAAGCAAATATAATATACATACATACATACATATATTGCAAGTAGCAAAAGTAGAGGGGATTGCTTTCATTGTTATATATTTACATTTTTAAATAAATCATTTCATCATACACTGAACGAAAGACAACATCAATAAATATCGAATGACAAGCCCTCGATAAGTTTTAAAAACACACGCATATGAATCGGGAAAAGAACGCCACCCAAAACACGCACGTATCAAGTGTATAACGTCTTCACTTTCTCTATATCTCTATATACTCTATATTTTGCTATTCATTTTTAAAGCTCTTTTTGGCAATATGGCAGAAACGGAGTATATACATTGGCATGTTCTTATATCGTTCAATGTAAAGTAAAAGTAACTCCCTATTTTAAAATATTAAAGGATGATTTGTTTTGGAGTCACATTTTGTCATTTCCTTCTCTATAAAAGTAAAGCAACTCCAGAAGTGCATTATAAGTGCAATAATTATGCATTTCTGGAGTTGCTTTACTTTTAACGCGAAGGATATAACAAAATGGGGCCTCAAAGCAAATCAACCTCTAAAATTTTACAATATGGAGTTACACTACTTTGACAATGAACGACACATATCAAAAGAAGTGACATTTGAGATTTTTACGAACGTTCGTTAAGTTTGTTCGTCCATTTAAGTGGGTGCAAAAAATTATGAAGCAGTCAAAAACGTATCCTAAATGACACGTACGTATTCACAAATTTTGAACCTCCATTCACCCCCTTAGGGGTTGAATTTCGAAAAATCACTTCATAGTGAATTTCCACGTTACTATAAGGATGCATTGTCAAAATTTCAGCTCTTTAGGTCCAGCGGTTTGAGTTAACCTCATTTTACCCTCTTAGGGGATGAATTTCGAAAATTCGAAATCGCTTCTTAGGCCCTTTGCCAAAATACCATTTCGAATTTTTCTCATTTCCCAGGGCACTTCGATATTCTAAAGTGTGCCACCATACCAATTCACACAAATTGACGTTTGAATTGCTATTTTGGCACAGACCCTTAGTGGATGCACGGTCAAAATTTCAGGCCTTTAGCTCCATCGGTTTGGGCTGTGCATTGTCTGTCAGTCAATTACCGTTTTATATATAGAAGAAGATTATCTTAAACAAAACTACTGTATTTTACTGAAGAATATTAACGCGTAAGCATAAATAAATTTGTTTAACAACAAAACCTAGTAAAATCGAAATAAAGGTTTTAAATTTTTATTTTTTTAAATTTGTATTGACTTCAATACGAACTTTCACCCCCTGTTTTAACCCCTTCAAGCAACAAAAAGTAGCCTATGTCCTCCAAGGTCTAATCTATCTCTGTACCAAGTTTCTTCAATACCGGTTCAGCGGTTTAGGCGTGAAAGCGTAACAGAGAGACAGACAGGCAGAGTTATTAATATTATAAATAGTAGGGATTGTACAGTAATGCTATCCAAACATTCGTTTGACAGTTTGTTGGCTTTAAATTGTAATAACTAATAAAGAGACAGAGGGATTGTGGAATACAATTTATTTAATTAAATTATCCCGTTGTTAGGAAATATTTTAAAAGAAAAACAAGAGCAAAAACTTATGTTTGGTTACGATATTGAGTTTTTGACATTTACTATTATTTCCCTTCAATCTTCCTCGAAATATGCCTCTTCTGTATTGGACTCATTGACAACGTACATTATGTACTATCCATTTAATGTAACGTAGACCAATTCTTTGAATTAGGTTAAAGGTCACAGATGAGATTGGAATTCAAAATTTACGTTGTTTATCCCGAATTTAGTACAGTAGTAATGGCAAGGTTTAAGGGCCGAATGCACCAAGCTGATTTAAATCAGTTTTAGTTTTATGTCTAGTTTATCGCAGAATTGTGGTATGCACCACACAGTAACAGATCAAAAGAAAAAACTATTGAACGTACCCATTAAAAAAAATTTCGAAACTTTCGTACTGTCAGAAAGTTGAAGTTAGTCTGAATTACACGTTGTTATGTTTTAATTAGAATCATTTTGAAGGGGATTCCCATTTCTATTATTATTTCTAGACAATACACAACTGCAAGCTATGACTGGAGAATTAAATAGAATAAAACAATTCACCGCAAAAAAAAACCTGATAATAAATTTGGTTTTAAAATATAAATCGACAATTGAACATAACAAAAACCGATTCTACTTCTACGGAAGATAAAAAATTCCGTTTGGAGCTAATTTACTGATATGTTATTTTTCACTTTATATTAATTTCGAACTCCCATTCGAAATTTGCTGACTTATAGTTTATGACATTTTGGAAGCAGTCATAAGTCTAGGCCATTTTCTTAAATTGAGTTTAAATCTGCTTGGTGCATAAACTTGACACAAACTTAAGTTGAACTTGTTTGATGCATGCGGCCCTAAATGCCTTGCAACGGCATATTTTTTGTCTTGAGAGCATAATATGGAACAAATTCACAGATAGTCTGCCCTCTCTAAAACAAAAAAAAAGTAAAAATTTAGATGTTTATGCTCCTTCTCATAAAAAAAAACTATGTATGTACTGATAATAGCTTTTCTGTCAGGTGATAATACCGAGCGAGCAACTAATTTATTGAAAAGATTTCAATTAATATTGTATTTCATTTTTATTGACACAGAAACTATTAAGTAATATTAGAAACTATCATGATAATTTATTGTCAAATGAATTCTGAGTATTGTATTCTGTCACATACCTAGTTTATAGTTACTCCAAAAATAATTCGAATTATGGATCATCCAAAATTTTTTACCCTATAAACGAGGTAAATTGAATTATGGCTTAAACCGAAATTTTTCGGCTTAAGCCATAGTTATAAGAATGTATTTCTACCCGTTTATACGCTAATTCGAAATTTTGACGTAATTTTGAGTTTAAGTCGATTTAATTTTTCTGCTATAAACTCGGTAACACACTGTAATTCCGAAGTGCCCCCCCTAGTTGTGAAAGTAACAAATTCAGAATTATAACTTGAGCCGCTCAGTGCCCAAATTGATTAACTCCATAAAACAAAAAGTATAGAAATGCGACGAAATAATGTACCTTGTTTTTTAATATTTCCTTATTATTCAATGGTCAATATTATTCAATGGTCAAAAAAAATTTGCCTTTTAATGGTGTTAATCTTTGGGTATGTTTCTTTACTCATTCCATAGAAGGAATAGAATAAAATGAATACTTGATGGAATATTCGGAATAGAATGAATAAAGAAACGCACCGGGAATGACAGTAAACAAACTGAAGAAAAATTGTGATTTATGCAAAAGAGTTGTTTATTTTAAAAATATCGTGGGACCTATATATAAACTATAATAAGATTAGACATTTGATGTCTCCTGGGGTCCATTTGAAATTATTATTATTCAAATCTGAAATTATTATTATTATTAGAAATACTTTTAAAATTATAACAAATAAATTAATTACTAAGAGCCATGGCTGCCCCTTTCTTGCCAAATGACACAATTATGGCAGTAGTATATTTATATTATATTAGTAAAGTTTAATTCCCTTTATTCTAAAAGTGTTCCACCTCAAGAGGTAGTTTAAAAAGAATACATTCCGAATATTCCGAATGAATAAAGAAACGCTTCATCTGTCAATTCGAAACTTGGGAATGAATAAAGAAACGCATTTACTGTCTATTCCTTCTACGGAATGGATAAAGAAACACACCCTTTATTATTCCGAAAGTTACTATAAATATAAGAAGTTATGAGTATACCATGTGCTTTGACACTTAAATATGAAATTTTTCAAAAAGTGGAGTTAATCGATGTGTGCACTGAACGGCCCACTTAGCATCCACCCTTAATCGCAGCTTTATATAAAAAAATCCCTATTTATTTTTTAAACAAACAAAAAAATATCGATCGATTCAGATTTTTTTATATTATCCTTGTGCGTTTATTGTCGTTTCAAAATAATTTATAACACGATAAATTTCGTTCCACGTAGTATTAAGCGCAAAACGAAAGATTGCAGCGAAAAAAAGAATATAAATCCCCCTTCTTTTAAATTTTATCTTTTCACACTATTTTTTTTCCTGCAATATCAGCATCTTTAATATATAAAATAGGGGTAGGAAAATTGATGTTTCTTGCCCGGAAAAGCGCTATAGTTCCACTCCCTTATATCGTATAAACGTGCACACAGCCAAAACTTAATACACGGAACCAAACAAAGTGCACGAACGACGCATTTTTCGTCATCGTCGTTGAATATCATCCCCCTTTTTTGGGTGTGAATGTGTGTGTAGATTTCTTTGGAACAAGGGAATAAAAGAAAAGACAAGTTTGTCTTCTACCTGAGAATATATTCTCAACTGACAATCAACAATCTATTTTTTTTTTCTGTGCTGATACCTGAGAAATTTTTCTTTTTATAAAAGATAATCTTGAAACTCGATAAGAATATTAAAACTAATACATTTACAGCGACAGCTGTGTTGATCACAGCGCCATCATCATATCATCAGCGAGTCCAGCAAACGACGAGAGAGAGAACACAGCTCACACCCCAAAGGATAGGAGGAGTTCAGAATTTAAATTAGCTATACCATCAGGCAGCAGCAGCAGCAATTGATTAGTGGAGTGTACAGTTTACTGTACGCTACATTGTTCAGGGTCGGCGTAATCGCACTATTCCGTGTGTGGCTCCCCCTTGCAGTGGTGCCAAGTATCAAGAGTTTGTGTATTATCCATTAGAGGGAATTTGTTAATTATTCATAAATGTGCCCATAATTATGAAAGTGGTCTAAGTCAAAATTTAAAAAAAATGAGTTTATCAGTTATTTCATACCACATTAGTTTAAACTAAATGTATTCAATGTAATTTTTACGAAATTGTCAAAAATGAACCATTAGATAGTGGTTGTAATTTCAACATTATATGGAATTCATTTAGTGTGTCAAATGCAATTCATTAAATATCTTCAAACAAGAAATATATGACTTAGACCACTTTCATAATTATGGGCACAAATACAGAATTGAATATTATTTCTGTCGTTTCACGCAGCATGCGGTAATCCATATTCTCTTTAATCCGTACTTTCCTTGTGTACTTTCTAGGAATCGACGACATTAAATTGCAAAGAACAACAAGAACAAAAATTCTGCTTGAATCAACCAAAAAACCGTTTCTTAGTCATCTCAAAAATACTAAGAAATGTGACTGCGCACACGTTGGTCATAGCCAAAAAAAAGAAACGAAACACTGAGAAAAATTTGATGATCTTTACCTTTTCTTTGCTAATTCCATTTATGTCTAAATGCCAATCCAACGGTAATCCTTAAAATGTCGCGTTCCTAGAGAGTATGAGTATCCTTTATATATATAATATGTATATAAAAAAAGCAACTGATTCCTGCCTTTTGTCGATAAAAACTTATTTTTTTTTACATAAAAAAAAATAATAATTTTTTTTACTTGTTAAGTTATTTTCAACATAAAACACAAAAACCGTATTTAATTATAATTAATAAAGAAATAATGAGAAAAAGAACACTTTTTTAAAAACGCACTACCTCGACATTTTCTTTACGAATAGGCATATCACAGCCACACTGTATTATAATCAAACGGTTTATGATCATGCACACTCTCTCTGTACAAAAGAGGTTTTACACTGGGGTTAAAAAATCATTTTTTGCCCTTATTAGGAAAGGAGAGGACAAATATACGATTATTTGTAATCTCGCAAATTTCGTCTTTTTTTATAATTATTATTAATATTATTTAAGTATTTTCTTTTTAATTAATTATTACGGCACGAGAATATCACGAACGTGTACACATTTTTATATCATCGGGAAATTCTTTGCGGTTCTCGGTTCTCACAAAAAATCCTCCCCGTAATATGGGCATATATAATATAATCAAAATGGAAGAACTGTGATCGATTTTTGGAGTCAGTTGAGTGTTTCTGCTTTTTTTTCCTATCATATATATAAATTGGAATCACACAAAGCCTACGTTTACAACACAAGAGAGTGAACCCGACAAGCGCGCTTTCAATATACTCCAGCTCTGGCACGACTAGATGAGGTCCCTGCCGCAGAGACTCAACGAACCTTCATTTCGGTTAAAAACCAAAACTAACACTAATAAACTTATCGAAAAGCTTTCATTTTATATATATATATATAGATGGTATTGTCGTATTGTATAAAAACCGTGTGTTTACCACTACTTTTGTTTACGTAAAGAATATATGTATATACACGAATACTTCATAGTGTGGTAACACTAAATAACTGTGAAAACAAAAAGAAACATGCGCATACAACGATGCGCAGTTAGTGAATTCACGGAAGATTTTTATCAAAAAACCCCAACAGTTTTTCAGCGGTTATATATGTGTGCGTGTGTATAAAAAAGTTTAAACATGTGTTAGTTACCTTCGATTTCGTTAATTTTTGTTCAGGACAGAGACGGCAGGCCCCACTGTAGAAATATATATACGTAGGTGTGTGTGTTCATGTTTCGAAACTCATATCAGTTCAGGGTTGACCAAGCATTTGAGAAGTTGATCTACACAGAAAAACTAACTTTGAAAAAGAAAAATTCACGCTAAAGCGATAAACTACAAATATCCAACCGAAAACACACATTTTTTTCTGTATTAAAAACAAAAAATATCATCGATACTAAAATTATAAATTACAAATTAAAAGAAAAACATTTTTATTACCTCATCCTCATCGCCATTCGTTTTTCTTTACCTGTTTCTCTTCTTCTTACATGTACATACAAAATACAAAGAAATCCATGCTTTTATATCCAAAGCCATGGCGGAAAGAAGAGGCTATATAAGATATGTTTTTCTTAATAAACAAATGACGAACGAACTATACCCAAACCGATGTACACTTAAAACCAGCCAGTCCGGGGGCTGGCATAAGGCATAAGAGAGCTGAAATACAAAGATACAAAAACAAGAAAAATGATACAAAAACGATTCCATGGCCTTGAACTCTACGGGAAAGAGGTGTATAATAATACATTGATGCGATTTCTGTGACGTAAGATTACGTTTTTCTAACTATTATATTTTTTTAGTGAAGAGCACAAAGTTAGCTAGCAGCATTGTATGTATACAATACAACAACAACAACAAAAACCTGATATTGAACTATTTTTCGCTGATTTTTGAACTTTGAGAAAATATCGCCACAAAGTCAAGGCAGTTCACTCTGTTGGGGAGCAGCGGGACTATAACGCATCAACATTTCGAACTAACATAACATCGTGAGATTTTTTAATTTTTGATTGAGTAAGAAATAAAAAGAAGAGGGAGATTTGATCAATCCATCAGTTTTGTGGTGGTTTATTGCTATAAATAAAAATGTCGTGTAATAATAATTGAAGGAAATCGAGGTTAGAAAGCTTGTTGCTAAGATGATGAAAAAATGAAAGGTTTTAAAAGCAATATTTTTCTAAACTTTAATAATTTTGTTATGCGGTTTCAAACCGAGGCTATAGTTTTGACTGTGCATGACAGTCATAAGGCAAATGATCATGAATCCGTCTAAATGCATGGTAAGTCAAAACCAAACGAAAGGGTACCGTGATTAAACTATCCAATTTGAAAGGCTGGCCATTCTGGGCATCTAAAAGCACATGTCGGACTGCGGCTACTCACTCCCCTCCATCTAATAATGAAGAAAGAGACTCGCGAAAGCGCCGCTTGGCATTGAAGTCTCCTTCCGATTACCTAACCACTGCAATGTATACCAAGCGGAGGTTCTAGCCATACAAGAGGCTGTTCTATTATTCAACCAGCAAGGCGATAGAAATTGGACTGTCTGCATCTTCTCAGATAGTCAGGCGGCTCTGAAAGCCCTGCGCTCTTGCACAAACTACTTCTGAATACCGCAGATCTCTTATCGAGATGGCTCAACAGTTCAGGACCCTCCTCATATGGATTACCGAAATATAAAGCGGAAGTGTAAAGCTGACGAACTGGCTAGAAAAGGCACGTCCGCTACTCTCATTCCAGGAAAGGGTGTCTTGGGCCACTTCGATGCAAACAGCACACAATGCAACAAGCAAAAAAGCATTAGAAGGATCCTAATAAATGTACTTTGGCCAAATTAACCTGTCCCACTTATGATCTCAGGCGGACCACTTCACTACTGAGCCCAGGAGACAAGACCTCTCAATTATAGTGGGAATGCTGACCGGACACTGATAAGAACGAATGCGACAAGCCTAGGTCTTGAGACCTACGATTTTTACAGAAGCTGTAAGTATCTTGGCGAAGAGGAATGTGTACAACTCCTATGTCACTACCCAGCCCTAAGCAGAAGGAGACTAACCACATTTGGTGAACCCTTTGTAAGCACGCTTGCGGAAATCTCGAAGATTGGGATCCCGCAACAAGATTCATTACTTCCTTGGGATGGTTTACCGAGAAAACGACACTTTAACATCAGGTTTAAAGTGGGGTCACTATGGCATCACCATGGGCATAACCTTTTGGCCTAAATGTATAATCTTAAAAAGCCTACGATGGTTATTCTCCTTTAAGCCAGGAGACCGTATAGATTACTTATAGATTCTCAATCATCTAAACCTGGAACCATAGCTCGCATTTTCCAATACCGAACCTGCCATTCTGGACTAGGATAAACGATCGTCATACGTCGGTCAGAATGGCAGAATGGAAGGCCCCCGTTAGAGGAAACCTGACCTTATACGGTTATACAATACTGATGGTTCCAATACCGTTATTTTCTTGAATAGTAAAGCTGCCCTGTTTGCCATTAAATTCCATTAAAACTGTCTTGGCTTATGGGTCGACCATAAATTACGTAAAGGCATTTTTCGACCTCCCACCCCGGCGAGATGTGAAATTTGGCTCGATAATTTGAACTCCTACTTTCCCCTCCTCTATTCCACTCGCCACACAACTACCACAACGTGAATGCTCGTTCAACAAGAATTTCATTATGCTAAAATTCGGCGAGGGCCCTTCCTGTAGCTCTATATTCTAAAAGCCTTTTCGCCTGTCAGTGTTACTTGGCTCGTACGCCGCAGCATTCGCCAGCAGCAGTCGCGCGTTTGGTTGGTGGCGACTAAACAATCGTGGAGCTACTATGCTACTTTCTGGCGTTCGTATAATAGGATTTAGGATGTAGGATTTAGCCGTATCTTAAGGCCCCCATTCATTCACAGGTCGTGGCCTGAAAGTTTTCGACTTGAAGCCAAATATGACTAGACACTCACCGGCCGCCACCTGAAAAACTGAGAAAACTGACAACAATCTTTCTAGGTGGGCATTTATCGTATGTTTGTGCCTGAAGATCTCAACTTCTATTCAGCCTCAAGCAATGATTTTACCGCAAAAATTCACGCTGTATCCATTCGGAATGAAAAATAAGGCGCGAAAAGCATCCATGCTCGCTTGTTTGCGGGTGTAATCGTCGTGTGTCTTGAGCCGCTGGAGCGCACCGTCTTAAACGGCTCAAACTCTCTATTTTGACAGATCATCATAAACCTGTGTGGTCGGAAGTTGTTGGGATGAAACACAACATGTTTTCTATTATTTAGTTCATACCATTTCCGTTCAATGGCATGGCGTTATCTCTCTAGTTGTCCACAGACGATCCACAGAAATACTTCATCAACTGGAAGTACCTCTTAGTGAATGATTCTCTTCCAGTGCAGATGTTAATTTGGGCTGTCATGTTTTTTGCGTTCAACTCATGAGGAACTCATACATCGTCTTTCTTTTTGTATGATTCAAAACACTAAGCAATACCTAGCAAACATGTTTTCTTCATAAGATAGAGTAGGGCCCGCGCCATAAAAAAGCGAAATGAGCGCCACATGTGGAATTGTGATTGAGAATGTAAGTGAGCCTATCTATTATTTGCCTAACGTTGCTCTCTTGTGAGGACTGGAAACTCTCAATGTGCATTAAAACGCGATTTTGAGATTCCCTTCTTTTATGACGCGAGCTTTAACTGCTGAAGTTCGAAAAAGGCTTCGGCAGCTTTCGAATTTGTCGTAAAAATGGCCTGTAGTTATATTGGGGCTTCGATGATGAGGAATTCAACCTCGACCAAGCTCTTCAAGATATTGACAGAGAAGAGTTTAACCCTTAATCACTCGCATTGGGTGATTGAGTACCCCAATGGGATTTTTTTTAGCAATACTTGGCACTACTGCAAGTCTGGGCTTTGGCGCTTCTTCAAACCTCATTTATTTACCTAATTTAATTACTTATTTACTCCTTTTTTTTTAATAAATAAAAATATTTCATTATATTTATACATAATTCTTAAAGAACTGTTCATTTATTTACCTAATTTATTGTTAAAAAACGGATGGGGTACAAAATACCCCGCGCGAGTAACTACGGTAAGAAGTAGGGCGCGAGTGATTAAGGGTTAAACGTAAATTCATGTGTCTACAAGAGCTACAGACAGACTTCAAGAGAGAAATTAAAATCTACAATGCCCAAGTTGAGATTAACGTCTGTAGCTGAATTCTGCAGTGTTGCAGCGGTCTTGCGTTTATGAAAATTCCCATACCTTACCTTTCCAACTAAATCTTGCTGTTCCACGTTAGACATTACCCTCTGGATAGAACGAACTGGCGACAGTGTAAAGACGCTTACTTCTGACCAGTATCTCACAAAGTGCCTAAATGCTAAAGAATAGACTGTTGAACTATGTACACTGAACTTGATGAAGATAACAATGAAGATTAAAAATGTTTTTCCCTAGAAGAGAGCTGGTAGAGCGTTAAGTATATAGTATGTACATACATTTGATCCTTACTACAAAACTGTTGGAAACGATAGGTAGGTAGATAGTAGGAAATATTTCTGTAATTCGAAGCTCCAGATACCAAGAATTCTTGTTATCTCAATAGCTATCGATAATATTTAACGTGAAAATTTTACCATTTTACAGAATCCCTGCGTTGAGTGAAACCTTTCAAAACTGCTTTGGGATATTGAAATTTTACCAAGGGAAGAATAAGTAGGTAATTTATGCTCGGAAGCACATAAATAATCTTCCCATCTCCATGGCGAAGTTCTAATAATATAATTTAAAGCCTTAAGAAATTTCCTAAATTTTCCCTACACTCTCAACGTGGGCACAAAAATTACTAAGAATCCACTTGAAAAAGTTCTTTCAAAATCTTAATCACATCCGCATGAAAATAACACAAAAAACGCACTTTCCAGGTAAATAAAATGCCTAGCGTCAATTCCTATGAAAAATGCCTCCATCCTTTTATCTTTAAAACAGGTTTCTTCCGTGATAACCATTTGTTTAGATTTAACGAAAAAAAAGAGCAAAAAATCTTGGTCAATCTTCTCTATTTGTTCTTCTTCTTCTTTAACAAAAAACTCAAAACACTTTCCTTTGTTCTTGCGGAGTAAGTCGACGGTGGCATTAAATTCACGGGATTTTTGCAGCGCAATCCCGCACCATAAACCCCAGAAAATAATCAAAAACAACCTTAAATCATTGTTCCAGAGCAGCAAAAAAAGAACCAGATTAACAAACTTTCATGAAAAATCAATAGAGACCAACACTAGAAAGGAGATTGCTGTATTTTCGCTGCTGTGTACCATAACGCATCCTCGAAATTTGGCAACACAACGTCTGGATGCAAGAAGGATCTCTAGAAGCCCGCAGCAAGGCAACACCGCCAGCCGTCTGGTTGCGAGCACATTTCCAGCTCAATACAGACAAGTGCCTCTTCTATATACCCGGAGTAGAGCTCTCGTACATAGGGTCCCGCAGTGAAGAAAAACGGGAAATACACGTGTGTTAAAGGTTCTTTGATACCAGGCCAGTGGGTATCGCTAGCTAGAGACGTGGAGGGAAGCAGTTCAGGCCGATGATAAAAATGCAGGAGTCATGGCGATGGAAATAAGCAGGCAGAGCCCAGCACCAGCAGCAGCAGTTCCTTCTTGCGCTGTGGCCCCTGCATTTTATAAACGACGACGATGTAGAGCTCGAATAATATTTGAAGTGCACATATAGTCGCATCGCCACATATGATCCCAAAAAGGATGCCATATGGTCGCTCATTATGGTGTCATGGAAGAACATTTTTCGGCTCTGCGATGATGCATCGCGTCATAGCCGTCATACCGGGAGGAGATGCATCCGCCGATAAAACCTTTTAGTCCTCGTGTGAATCGGTGCAGCAGCACCGGGCGCATCCAAACAATAAAAAAAAAAATTAAACACTTTATTTCTTTTTTCCCAACAGAGTCTCTACTATAAACAGGATTTTTTCCATCATGACAGACGAGAACATTTTTCGCTGAGGAGCATATACAATGGCGTTGCTATGTAGGTTTCATCTTACACACAGAGTTCGGCTGGTGGCGTATCCGTTCATCCTCTTCATCTTCTGGTGTTTTCCTCCTTGAAGAAGAATGCCACGACACGACAGGCAGCTTAGGATGGAATTTTTCTTTCTTAGAAAATATATGTACAAGAAGTTCCAGTTTGCCATGCCTGAGTGTGTGCTGTGCTGCAGCGCACAACAGCAGGACTCGACAATAAATTTTCGAAATATTCAAAGAACGGCGAAAATAATAGAGAATTTTTTTGTTCACCATCGATCTCCATTTTACCTGCAGAATGTGGAAAATTTCATTCCTTTGTCGATTACCATTGAAATTTGTGGAAATTTTATACTCTTGAATTTCTTCGTGTTTTATAAGGGAAATTGACAGTTCTAGGCGAAGCACGGTTATTGTTAAACAGTAAAACTTTAATAGAAATGTGCAACCGTAAGTATTTTTGCTTTAAAAATGTACATATTTTACGCATTAATTCCACTTTTATTTATGAGATAAGGAAGAAGTCCGAAATAAGAGAATGCATTTTGCGCTTAAATTGACAATTGTCGTTCAAATATGACATTTATTTTAAAACATTCACCAATAGATGGCTGTATACGAAGTTTTTGCTGTCAGTACTGACTGAAATGAAATTTTATTTATAGAACTATTGGAAATCGCTTTTTGACAATCATATGGTGTCCTCCAGATGTTGATTTTGCTGGCCTGGGCCTTCATAGCCCTTCACAACTCCTGTAGGAAACCTTTCCAAATGTCAAGGATCAACACAATTTTTTCAACATCATAAGGAGGCCACGTGATCTTGTTACGGCTCAGCTTTTTATTTGGAAATACCACTGACATATAATAATGGACTGCTCATCAGCAATTATTCCCATACAAACCGATGGCACCAAAAAGGTATAGTCGACTCGCTCATCCATAAGCCCCCAAACTGACAGAAGCACTCAGAAGTAAAATCAGACTGACAGAAATAAAATCTGGTTAAATCAATTAGAAAAAAATAGACGGGTATAGTGATGTTTATATCTTTTGCTCTTTTCCCCATAGACCCCCGGATTTTGACATACAGAATGTCAGTTGCTAAAACAGGCGTTAAGAACTTAAATCAGATACACATAAAATTTGCAAATTAATGAAAAAATGGCATTTTAAAAGGTGAAAAAGTGAAAATAGTGTTTATTAATTTTTTTAAACAAAATATTTGTGTTGTTTTAATGTTTTAAGTACGTATTTAAAAAAATGTAAATTTCAAAAGTGATTCCGGTGTTTACATGGAGTGAAAAAAGGTTTGTAGCCTATGGAACAAATTGGTGCCATGAAAAATTCCTCATGAGCAGTCCATTCTATATGTCAGTGGGAAATACCACTCCCAACGTTCCCCGTATTCCCTACCGTTCCCGTGATACTGGACAGGGGTTAATGTTCTCAGATTATTTTGGTCGGATCTCCCAGGATAGCTGTTACTTTTTCTTTTACACTGCCAGGTGGGCTCTTAAGATTGCTGTTTCCTTTGAATGTTTGGAGTTCTAGTGAAATTGACCAAAGCTGGAGGGTTTCGGAGGTAACGTTATTAATAATTATTTACATTCCTACACTATATTTATTCTAACAAGCTGCCTCCTCCAGAGTGTGGTAGGTTACTGTAGACTCCGGGCCTTTTCGTGAACGCATACGTATCCTTTGCAACGATGCAACGAGTTCGTAAACGCCGTCATTCCAAAGTCATTCGTTCGGAAACGTACAAGTTTGTTGCGCAACAATCAATCGTTTTCACTCCTATTAAAAACTTTGCGTTTAGGAACGAATGGATGCACCGAAGACGTATGCGAAAAAAGTCTGCGCTGTTTTGTTGCTGAGGCGTTGTTGCTCAGTTGCTCTGTTGCTTTGACGTTTACGAAAAGGGCCTCCCTTAGCGCCTAGACTTTCATCGCTGCATGATGATTCGAAAGAAATATCTATCAGCAATATGATGCTCTGAGCTCGAGTTTCAAATGGCAGTATCCAGCAAATTCGCGGCGCACACAATACCGGACGATATCGATATAGAAGAAAGGCAATTATCGGAGCCCATTGTGGGGTGTGCAATGGAGTTGTGTTCACCTATCCGCAAATGGACGCAGCCTTGGATCTCGGACAACTGTCTGGACCTCGTCGATCAGCGGAAACGATTTCGATTTCCAGCAATACCGAAGATTGAACAAAAGGTTCGACAGAAAATGGAATCGGAGCGAGAAGCGTATTGGAGTAACGTTGCGGCCGACATGGAAGAAGCGACGTCGAGGTACGAGTGCCGGACGCTGTTTGGCGGCAGAACAACATCTACAAACGACAATATCAAAATATCGGATGGAGCTTTCGTGACCTTTTCCCGATTTTGATTGCATCGATTGAACAGCTTGTGAAGATCTTTGGAAACCAAACACGTGCCATTGAAAATCATCCAACTTCTCCAAGCATCGTACGATCATCGTTCGTATTCGAAGAAACTCATCCGAGGAATGAGACGTCGCTCCGCCACTTTTTCAACGTTATGATCGGCGTGATTATACATGAAGCATTCGATGGACGACGCGGAGTTCGATACGACGACAACTTCGTAACCGACTTGATGTTCGCCGACTATAGCAACGTCTTTGCCGACACGGATGACGAAGCAATGGACATCTTATACGACATTTCCCGCATCGCCCAGTCATACGTATTAAAATTCAATGCGAAAAAGACCAAAGTGCTCACAATGGACGGATCGAGGGCCAGTGTTCACCTCGACGGAACCCAAATCGAACAGGTTCCGATATTCAAATATTTGGGAACATTGGTTGAAGAAATGAAAGTAGCATCGACGGCCGACGTTCACAGTTACATCGGCCAGGCAACAGCAACATTCGCTTTGCTCAAGTGGTGTATATGGAAACGAACAAATATCACCACCAAAACGAAAGTACGCCTTTACCGATCGTTGATCCTTCCGATTCTTCTTTATGGATCGGAAACGTGGACACTATTTAAGCCGGACGTCAACAAGCTCGAGGTATTCCAAAAGCGATGCGATCCTCGGTGTCTCACTCCGCGATCGCCTTCGCTGTGGGGGTGGAGTGGCTTCAGAAGTGCACTATAAGTTCGTTTATAATGCACTTCTGGAGTTGCTTTGGTTTCATAGCGGGAGATGTGACGGAATGTGACTCCAAAGCGGGTAAACCTTTAGTGTTTTGAAGTATAGAGTTGCACCGTTTTTCCAGTGAACCACACTTTGTTGCGAGAGTCCAGGACCGGATCCCGGTTGTAGAGCATTTAAAGAAGAAGAAGATGTCGTCTGCATCTGCTTGGCGACTGCCTTTTAAACAATGAGAATTTTCTCGGCTCATAACCCCTGTGGTTTCCGAACCCGCATGTACCTTCGGAATGAAGAGATCATTTTGATCCTCTTGCGGCAGTGGCACGTAGGTGTAGTGTAATTAGTTCTTACAGATTGATACCAGCTATGAACCAATAATGTCATGCGTCTTCTGGAGCATAATCGATGTTATCCATCCATTCGACTCATACGAAGGGAAACTTTTCAATGCGCACGCAATTTTTCCATGACGAAGAAGGTTGACAGGGTTTCTTAGAAAATATCTTGCGTTTGACTAGATCAGTGATTCCCAAAGTGGGTTCCGCGGATCCTTACGGTTCCACGAAAAAAATTTAGTGTTCCGTGTCACTAGCGCCGAAGTTCAAATACATTCGCAGACTCACTGGCGCTACGCCGGACGTTTAACGTGTTCTTGCTAATCAGAAAGTGCGAGTGGCCCTTCTTCCTTGAAATTTGGTCTGCATCACGCCGCGTAACATTTTGGCCGCCATTCCATATTCCCATGTCGAGGGGGTTGTGAAGACAATGGTAATCCGCCCTCTTGAGATGGCCACCATGGGCCAAACGATATATTGGGTATACTATATTGGTTATGGTGTTCTACTTGATACCCATGTCGAAAGGGTTGTGAAGAATATTTCAATCCGCCCTCCTGAGACTGCCGCCATCGATCTAAAGGTATATTGAGTATACCATATTGCATTGTCATCGGAGCTAAAGCTGTATGCAAAATTTCAGCATTTTAGGATATCCGGAAGTATTTGAAAAATTGATTGCAAAATTTGTTCCGTGAAGAAAACAGTAATCCGTCCTCTTGAGACGGCCGCCATGGATCTAACGGTATAATGAGTATACCATCGGAGCTGAAGTTGTGTGCAAAATTTCAGGGCGATCGGGTAACCGGAAGCATTCAAAAAATCGATTGCAAGATATGTACCGGACAAACAGACAGACCAGAAATCGAGGTAATAAAAACGTTTTAAAATATATTAAAGGATAAATATATAGGTACATATATCATATATTATTTTAGTTTTCTTCATCGTTGGGTTCCGCCAAATTTTATACATCGTAGAAAGGTTCCGTACGAAATAAAGTTTGGGAACCACTGGACTAGATCCTTTATTATGAGAGTTTAACGGGAGTTGAATCCGAGTTATACGTCATGGAAACAGAGAAAGTTTAGATTTTTGTTAAAGATTTTAAACTTTGCTCAACTCATCGAAAATAGGTAGCTAACTAGTGATGCAGAATTTTGAAGTTCTGTTCTGTGCAATCGAAACCTTTTGACAGTTACACATTTCGATCATGTTCCACATTTCAATCAATTATGGTCCACATTTCGATCAATTGTGGAACAGGACTGAGTTTTTTGGATTATTGTTTGTTTTTTAGGTTAACAAAATGATGTGTTGATTGAAATTATATACAATTTCCAAACTTATAAAAAACGTTATAGTTGTTATACAAAGAGTAAAGTTACGTAATAACTTACTTTAGTACATTCATTCGAAACCAATGACATATGTCAAATCTATTTTCTACAAAGTTCTTGCGTCTTTTCTTAGCTATGACGTGGCATATGAAAGTGAAAGTATAAACTATGGAATAGTTCTAAGCACGAGTTGTTATCTTAAAGTATATGCTGTCGCCTGCAAAGACTTCATTCATGTGTATACACAATTGCAACTGCATTCTAAATATAAAACTGATTTATTATTATTTAACTACAACTGGAAAACATCATAAATCGAGTTGAAATGGTTCTTGTGTGGCATGATCGCGCCCCGAGAGAAGGCAAAGAAATTTTGTAATTTCATATATTAATAAAAGTTAATTAAATGTAAAAACACAAATTATGTCATACATCAGGCTTAAATTGCATTTAATCCCAATTAGAGGAGTATCACCAATGAAAGATAATTTCTAGCTGAAAAAGAGCACTGGAGCGCTCCTCGGTGTCTTTTCATTAAATTGACACCATTAAAAATAAAAACTTAATGAAACGTATGCCTACTATACAGAGATGTTGCATGTTTGCTGGTGCTGCTCTAGGAGGATGTTGAAATCGGTTCTATACTAGTCGCGTTTGGACTTGGTAGATCTCGCTCTCTAGATGTGGAAAAAATTCCAAAGCCGCAGATCAAGACCATCTGAGCGCAGTTCAATAACATTTTGTTTATGATCTCCACAAGAAAGCGCACAGATCGTCGTCGATCAGCCGAGCACCAGTTCTATATGTCTTTACTTGCTTGTATGCTCCTGCACATCTACGGATTGCGCATACATTGAAATGACTTCCAGTGAGGTTGTATTGATATAAACTATAAGATCTTGAAAGAGTCGGGAACGAAGAAAAAAAAGAAACAAGTTGAAACACATGTTAGCTGGGGAGTTGTGAAGTTCAGGGCCGTCCAAGTTCTAGTGCTGCCTCACGGCGATCACGACGATGATTCTGTTGATGGTTGGCTGTGCTTTTGAGGAATTGTTCGTCGTATGCCCCCTTGCGACTATGTCTCTAGTGTCTCTCTACTTGGTTGAGTTGATGCTGATTTTCTGTACAATTTAACTTCTGGTGCTGGTTGGTTGTGGCCCACCGACACTGGACACGATCGCGAGGGAGCGCGCGCAGCTACAGGGGCGAATGCGAGAAGACAAAGAAAAGCATTCGCTTCCTTCACGTCTTTCCACCTGCTTGAAAGGTGGAACCGCTTCGGGTATAATGTTCTTTCACTCTCGTTCAGTTGATGCATGACTTGGATGCCTTTCCGCCGTATACTCAGACTCAGCCTCAGCACCAGCAGCACCAGCCGAGTGTACGAACTCGTTATGGCACGCAGCAGCAAAAAAGACAATCAACAATGGCATATAACCAAAGCCAGAGAGTCAAGCAACCTAGACCGTGTGAAGTTTCAGACTTCTGATAATGACCGCTGGCAAGTCTGCTGCTGCCAAATTTCAAATGTCATGCGAACAAGGAAATTACTCGTATTTGCAACCAGTTCCCGGTTACTTAGTTTGGCCAGACAAAAAAAAACATTGTTAGATAACTGCGGGGGGACAGCACAAAAAAACAACGACACATAACTAGTTGGCCGCTAGCTAGTACGCAGTGCGTTCCACGTGGCTTGATCTCTGCGCATATTAAAAACGCTCGAAAAGAAAAACCGAACCCCGACTTTTAACTAACAGTATTTATTGAAAAATACCCAAATGTCAAGGAGTTGTGGTTCACATTCAGTTAACCTCAAATCAAGTTTTCGTACTAGCAAAGTCTGAAGTGCGCGAAATCTTGTGGGAAGTCAGTCTATGAGCAAGCAACGTGGTCCACCACGGGTAATGATGTCATCCGTGTTGAAATAAATATGGCCTTTACCAACCTAGTAGGAAATGCATGCACGTAACTTTTGAAAGCTCGCTGGAATTTCGGAATATAATTCAATGGCGATCAGGATTCATTGAACTAAAGGCCCTTGGAGACGCTAAAACATGGTACGAGTAAACATGGTACAGGGACCATGTTCGAGGTGATGTTTGCCGTGTACGGGCCGGTACGCGTACCACTTTTTTGGTCCGACCAACGGTTCGAGTAAAATCAAAACTGGTTTGATTTTCGTCGATGTTTGTGGGCGGAGTTTCGTGTTGGTGATACCATGTCCTACCGTTTGCGGACTTGTTCGACCAAATTTACTCGTACACGAAATGTTTCAATGTACCAGTTGACAACTGAATGACAGATTAACTTGAAATATTTTGACAAGAGAGCGGTGTTCAAGTAAATCGGTCTTAGCATATGTATTACCGTCTGCGGGTTTTTGGTCGTACCATGTTTACTCGTACCATGTTTTAGCGTCTCCAAGGGCCTTTAGACCTTCGCGCAGCTTAATAATTGCGCGTGTGTTTCGTTTTCGGTCTCGGTGATATTAGATACTGTTCTGTCGTTATTAAACCTTTTTTTTCTGAAATATATATTTCTTGGATGTGATGAGAATTTATAACCTTTCAGGTAAAAAGATTTTTTCGTGATGCATCTCCTGTCGCCCAAACGGAGAGACTGAATTCTTGGAAGCAAATTAAGGATTTTATGGCACAAAGATTATTTTTTTGCTGCTGCTGGAATGTAATTTGCGCTACAAGTTTTACGGCATTCTTAGACTATTTATCACTGTGGCATCTTTTTTCTGTCCTTAATCCGATATTTTTGGGACGACAATAACTTTCAAATTTTTAAAGGAAATAAAACTGTGACCTTGTGTCAGATTCATCGATATTTATTGAAAGATTTTTGAAGTGATATTTTAGTAAAAGGCACTTGGTTCACCGCGTTCCAAGCCATTTGATTCGATAACAAACTAAAACCTACTCTAAATTTCTGTTATGCTGTAAACATAATTGGGGCGACCGACGAAACTACTTTCGCAAGAACTATCAAAAACTATAATAGAATATACCTCAATATATGAGAGTGCACATAAATTCGACTACGGCTACGGCGGCGTCGCCGATTCAATCAATCTAATTTTTATTTTGTAGCATCGCCTGTCAAAGTTGTCCAAGAGCATTTCTAAAAATATTTCTTCATCCGCTCAACTTTGATTTTACAGATTTTTGACAGATACCTAACAATAAACAAAAATTAAGTCGCTGTTGCTCCAATTATGTTCACAAAACGAATTTCAGGCCAGAAATCGCTGTTGCCGTCGCCACCGTTGTGGTCGTGGTTCTAATTGTGTTTACAGTTTTTAATAAATTTAGCTCAAGCTTAGTTTTCCGTGACTGTTAATTTTTATTACAGGTGCTCGACCAACTACTAGACCAACTATAGACATAGTTCTAAAATAGAATGAATGCAAAAACTTCGACTTTGACTTCACCGCTGCAGTAAAGTCGACTTTGCTGCACAGCGCCAACATATTTATTTCAGTAACTTCAAAGTTGATAATTAGACGGATAGTTTTTGGAATTGCGATCACCGTATGAAATCTGGACGTTTATTTTTATTGTAAGTAATATCAATGCTTACTGCATTGATTCTCTTAACAGAACGTGAGTCATATAGAAAATGTATGAAACTGTCAAAATGCAAAGTCGAACTTTCTGCATTCATTCTGTTTTGGGCTATAGAGTGAGTTCGAAAACGCTTAACTGCGGTAATACTGCAAATCAGATGTCAAAAAGGCAAAAAATTTGCAGAAACTTCTGTAGCTTAGCGGGTTTAGATTTCGGAAATACAGTATAAACGTAACCCTGTGCAGATAATGCAGTGTACAAAGTGGCACTGGTTTTCTTGATTGTCAAAATAGATCAGATGGACTTTTCAGAATAAGGTTTATTTTTATTAAATTCTAAAGTTTTATTATTATTTGATTATTTTTCGTTATAGAAACCAAAAGAAGGACTAGTTTGATTCAGAAATAAAATAATTAATACTCCAGACACATGCTCGGATATTCGAATCAACGACGACGACCACGGCAACGAAAAAGGCAAAACAATTTACGAATTTTCTCATGGTATGTTCGAACTCTGTACAGAAATCGAGCTACACAACATCTGGCCGATAACCTGTCAAAGTATAAAGCTGACATTACCCATCCATGAGATGAGATGGACTGGGAATGGTGTTTTGCCTGAGTATGACATATATTACAGCTCTCATAGAAAACACCATGGTTTTATGTACAGCGAAAGAATGAAGCTTATCATTATGGGTTTTAAAGCACCCTTCGTGGGCGGGGTAAATTTAAGAACATCAGCCTCATAAGCATTCACGCACCTACAAAAGAGCCCCTGGATGATGATAAAAAAGAATTCTTCCAACTAGTTGAACGGGAACTTAATGCCTGCCCCGGATATGATGTCAAAATCATACTGGGAGATCTGAACGCCAAAGTAGGTATATAGGTAATACATATGTCGGCACCCACAGCTTGCATGAAAATACTAATGACAATGGATAGTGAGTTATAGAGATGGCAGCAAGTTAGAGCTTGGTCGTTGCAAGTACTAGATTTGGGCGTAAAGATATCCACAAAGCCACCAAATAGATTCGGTTCTGATAACGGTACGAACGTACCGAGGTGCCAACTTCGACTCGAATCACTATCTTGTTGGTATGGTTCTCCGAGAGCGCATTGCAATACAGAAAAGCTTTATATCCGCTGATCAACACAGCTGCACTACGCAAATATCATAGGCCATTACCAATGTGGCTTCATCCCAGGCAAATCAACAACTGATCAGATTTTCATCTTGAGGTATACTATGGAAAAATGTCTAGAGTTTCAAAACTCAATTCAACACCTCTTCATAGACTTTAAAGCTGCCTATGATAGCATAGCCAGAGTAGAACTCTACAAAGCCATGAGAGAATTCGGCATCCCCAACAAACTGACAAGACTATGTAGGTTGACCATGACCAATCTGACAAGCCAAGTAAAGGTATCTGGAACACTGTCCAGACCAATCAACATCTATAATGGACTAAAGGGGACGGTCTGGCCCGCCTTTTTTTCAACCTGGCATTGGAGAAAGTGACCCGAGATTCGGGTGTGGCATTAAGAGGCACAATTCTCCACAAATCCACCCAATTACTGGCTTATGCAGACGACATTGGCATCATTGGAAGAACAACAACAACTGTGCAAGAAGCTTTCACTCAGCAAGCGACAGGAAATCTGGGACTGCATATAATAGAAGGCAAAACGAAGTGCATGGTGGCTTCGTCTACAAAAACACCTAAAATTGGTTCCACAATCTAGGTAGAGGAAGTGGTAAAATCATTTACCTACATTGGGTCAATAGTAGCAGCAGACAATCGCATAGAACCAGAAATACGCACACGACTGCTAAAAACCAACAAAGCCTACTATAGTCTGTCAAGGCTCTTTCGGAGTTGGCCCCTTATGTGACGAGGGACTATTCTGGAGACTACAACGACGACATCTAGATGTTGTGAAGAAAATAAAGCTCGATCCAGTGGGTAGGGCATCTAGCTTTTACGAGTGAAAATGAACCTGCTCGAAAAATTCTCTGCGGTAAGACCTATGGAGTGCGACAGCGAGGGAGACCTAACCTCCGCTTGAAGAATGGCACAAACCAGGACGCCCAGAGCTTAGGGATGCTAAACTGGATGACATCGGCTTAGAATCGCGACCGGTAGAGAGAATAGTTGAGAGAGGCCAGGGCCGGATCCAGGATTTTTGTTATGTCCAGTTGTTCTATACCGCAACACTCAAGAAGAAACCGCCTGGAACTCAACATACCCGGTGTGGGCTTCTAGTGTTTGCGTCTGAGAAAGGTTTTCAAAAAATTTGTGGGTGCGCCAATAACTAATTTTGTTTTGGACCAATGAAAACAGAACTTAACCCTGTCAGACCAAGGAGTCCGTCTTGAAACTGTTCATAATATCCGAAATGTAAAGACGACTGGCAGAAGAGAATTCATTCGTATCCCGAGTTCTACAAGGGCGGTATCTTTACGTTAAGAAGATAAATTCTGCAATAGTCGAGAGTTGTTATTTGTTCTTCAATGGAATGATGAAGTCTATGTGATCAAAGCGTAATCGTTTTCTACAGGGTGTTTCATAACATTCTGTCCTTCCTCCGCCATTTTTGCAGCACATCCTCCCTTACATGAATGTCCCTCAGAGTGACTTGAAATGGCCTCGCCAATCATCTCCTTTGCTCCTGGCTAATGGCGCATAACCATACTTATGTCTATAAGCAGCCACAAATCAAAATAAAAACTACCACCCCCTCCCCAAATAGCAGATATTGAATATTTGCCCGGTTCTATATTGCCCCCGCTGCAGCAAAACACCGCCCTTGTCACCAAACTAGATGTCTCTATTAGTTCGACGGTGTGCATAAAAATACGCTCATTTAGTCAGCTCGACTGCAATGGTGTGGTCGACTGGCGCTGAATTTCGATGCTAAAATTACGAGGCTATCGATTTTTGGTATCTAGATGTGACTTCTGCTCGTCCTCCTCCGCCATCGAGAATTTTTTACCACAACTTCTCTTGACGCTCTTAAGTTTATCGATTTTTTGTTGGGATTTTTAAAGTTTCTGTTTTTAGTCTCAAGTGCTTCTCAAAACAGGGATTAAACATGGCGTTCTTGAGCGAGCGAAGAAACATTTAGTGGAATGCTGCGGCTTTTGTTAAGGGTGGTCTTTATTACTTTTTTATTCGCACAGAACTTGTTTACACACATCTCTCAAGGATCGTCTCGCGTTGATAAATAGTCTTCATGGCTGTTGTCTAGCTCTTCGTCTTCTTTAAATATCGGAGAAAAGACATAAAAAAATTGCGATTACATAAAAACCTTTCTAAAAGCAGCAAAAAAATTTGCGTTGTCGCTCTTTTATCTCCGAAAAAAAATTTGTCCTTTTTTCTGTGTTTTATTTGAAATAATCTGAAATTCAGAGAAAGTTTGTGACTCATGGGGCAGAAGCCCAAAACACAAATTCAAGCGATATAAAAAATTTATTTATATAAATCAGCCCCGAATATGCCAGTTCGAAGAGCATCGCCGGTTCCATGCATAATAAGATGAGACAGCCGAGGAAGATAAAGAACGCCTTTGGCTCTCGGTCGGTGTAAAAAGGACCATTCCTCGAGACTAGACCTTGTCTTCTTTATTATACACGTATCTTCTGAACGGCATGCATACAGACACGATGGTGTAGTGAGATGACGATTTTGAGGCACTTAAATTTCAGCAGATAAAATTCTCAAGTTGCCGCCACAGCATTTTTCGGGCCGCCCGGTAATCTATGAGCTCACCATTAACAACAAAAGACGAGAACTCTGGCAACCAGGCATAATATATACACGATCCGGGTTCTTTTGCTGCGAAACCATCCTAAAACTGGCAGGTGTTAGACAGGTACGAAAATGGGCACAATGGGCCTCTCTCGTCTTTATGTCCATATGAATTGAGCTTCAGGTAAGCATCTGGACGAACTTTGGGTGCCTTTCTTGAAAGGAGAGGTACACACAAGGCAGGTTTAATCTGAACATTCTCGGATGTAGAAAAAATTTGTGCAGGGAAAAAGCATCTGCAGTTGACACCTGTGTTTCACTTAATAAAAAACATAAAATCTGTTAAATTTTGGGTGAAGGGGGAACTTAAGGGATTGATTTTGGAATAATCAAGAGATACATATTTGTTTTCTGTTGAAGAAAAATGGGAACTCGAAAATGACGGTATTAAAAACAGATCCAGATTTTCCCTTCATCGAAATGGAAGACGAGAATACGAACGCCATTTTTTTACTAGGGGAAAAGGTTAACAAACAAAACTTGGAAGAGTTGGGATCTGTGAAACTAATAAAATATTTAATAATGAGCCCAAACCACTGCAAATTTGAACGACCTACTGTCCTAGTCCAGTTTCAAATGCTGCATTGCTAGCCCATTACGCATTGACGTTTAATTGTTTATCCATTAATCTGTGGTACATTTTCTAATAGGGGTAAATCTGACATTAGGCGCGTTTAGACCCCAGTTACATGTTAACAGCGGCATAAACAACAATTTTTTTAGCGCTGATAGCTTAATTATTTCTGCTTTTTGGCTTAGCTAAAATGTAGCGCAGCTCCTAACTGCCAGATTGACGTTTATGTGTCAATTTTTGTTGTAAACAGGAAAGTTACATGGCAAACCGAACTCAACTAAATCTGAGTTTGAATTTTGGGTCGAGTGTTATACCACAGACATATGAAACCTGTGGGACCAGGACGCTCAGCACTTAGGGATGCCAAACTGGATGACATCGGATCAGAATCGGGACCGTTGCCAACTTAGAAAGAATGATGGAATTCTACATTTTCTCTCACCCTCTTCCCCATAAGCTCACGTTTGCTGGTTCGAATTGTCCGTCCGCTGTACATTCGTCTAAAATAACCCTTTAAATTTCGGTGCCACTTTTCGTGTGCGTTTTTTTATACGCTTTATATTAGCTTCACCTGTATGCACATTAGTTTGTGTGTATGCACGTTAAAAAGTAGAAAATATGTCCGATCAACTTCAAATTTTGCACCTTTATGCGTAGTTCGCTTGAAAATGCAACCTGACCATTTTGTAAAAAAATCCAGCTGATTTTTTCAAATGTGTTCCACCGAGACTGCCACATGAGTATTAATTGAAAAAGTATGATTGATAGAATACAGTTAGCTGACGTTATTTTAAATATAATATGTCGGCCACCACAAAATGAAAAAAAGACTTATAAATAGACTAAAAAATAGAAAATAAATAATTTAAAAGAACCTAAACAACACGATATAATTTTAAAATGAACCAAAAAGTAAAAAATAATTTTGAATGTAAAGTTTTTATTACTGCAACCACTTACTTAAATGTACTGTGCACAATGTTTTACTTCTTGGTTAATTTCAAAATAAAAACGATGTCGTCGATTTAAGGGCAAGCATTCCGCACCGATACTTGCTCTGTAATGCTGCAAGACATAGTATGTAGAGTCTGTCTGCAGTAATCGTAGATGAGGCAGACGAGGTAAGGGAGGAAGAAATTGTGGAAGCCGCGAAGAGAATTGACATCGGGAAAGCTGGGCTGGATGGTATACCAAACAGAGCGGTGAAGCTGGCAGCCAGTGTGGCACTAGGTGAGTTCGCCCAAGTATTCCAAAGCCTGGAGGCGCCAGAAGTTTGAGCTCATTCGAAGCCGGGTAAGCCCCCAGACCAGACCACTATGTATTCTCAACGCTAATGGCAAGCTTTTCGAAAGGGTGATCCCAATCCCAATAGCGATTCGGTTTCAAGAAGGCTAGATCGACAACGCATGACGTCAATATGGTGACTAGTCGCCTTGCAAGGGCCGTAATGGATGTGAATTAAGAGTTGCGCATTTATACCCTTGACATGTGCTGTGGTTAATTGTATATGTTGATCTATAGGCGCTACGTCTCCCGCAAGAAGTGGTCGCTATTCGGTTCGCCGATGACATCGAAGTCGCTATAGCAGGAAAGCGACTCGTCGAAATCGAGCGAACGAAGCGTTCGCAATATGGCCGATGGACCCAAAGACTCATATCAAATGTTGAGTAATGGGCTATAAGGGAACATGGGGAAGCGACCTCACAAGTTCCTGAGTGGGCATGAAGGTTCTAGGATATACCTTCAACGCTTCAGGTTGGACGATTCAGCGTTCCACCCGGATTGCGCGGATGATAAAGACGACGCGGATCATGCTTTCTTCAAATGCCCGAGGTTTGCGGAGTACAGGACTGCGTTGGAAGCAGTTGCTGAAGTACAGCTAACTCCTGAGAACATCTTGGACCATTTGATAAGGTCGGAGGATGTGTGGAGGACAATGGAAGTGGGGCTAAAGGCGATCCAGAAGCTTAAGCATTACGAAGCCTAAAGAAACAGAGAAAGGCAAAGAAATGCAAGAAGATAGCTGCTAGGTAGCTAGATGGCTATACTGTTGCGGCTCTGGTGAGCACCTTTGAGGAATCGCTTTTGTAAGGGTCATGCTGATGACGCCAGATTGAAGTAAGACCTTCGTGGCTCGTACCGGTTTGGACTTGAACGTCAAAAGGGTGGGTGAGTTTAGTCAGTAGGCAGCTGGCACTACCGTCTAGATGTGATTCCCTAGCGCCGTCTCCTGTCATAGGCATGGATGCCTTAGATAGGCGGTCGCACACATTCTCTGTTGCTAGACTCTCATCACTCCCTCGGAAAACAAAACAGGTTCCATATAGCAGAGAGTAAGAACTTATGCTCTGGTGAAGCACAAAGTGCAGACGCGGTTTTACTGCCATTTCTGTCACCACCAGTCCTCATCAAAACATGGTCTCTTTGGTTACGAGTAGTTCCATGAGACGATATCCAGGCGGCTTTATGAATACCTTTACGCGCAAAACTAGTGCTTGCAACGACCAAGTTCTAACTCTAGCTGTTATCTCTGTAACTCGTTCCTCATTGCCATTATTGTTCCTGTACAAATTATGGATGTCCACATACTATTTGTATTTCCATATACTACTACTACTATGTTATTCTCCCGATTTCACCGTTGACTGCCCAACACAAAAAGCCACTTTGTTAAAAGAGCTGTTTCGAAGAGCTGTTACTTTAAAACATAAAAAACGTGCCATGGAGTTTCTAGCTATCCAATAAATTCCCTAAAAATCCTTTATCGAGTTTATACAATAAGGACGAATCATTTGTTCTATCGCAAAACGTCTCTTCTGGAACAATCTGAATTTTTTTATGTTATTTTGAACGTACTGTGAAAAGCAACTTCAACAGCTGGACCATGCACCTCCTATATATCTTTTAGTCTCTCCGTCACGATACATTAGCACTCCTCCTCGTCCCATCTTTTTTGTTACACACACTCAGCATTTTATTCATAATATTCTTTCCAATCGCTGAACATGTTCGATTTTACTTTTTCCTGCAACATACAATATCCATGGCTGGTGCAGAACACTGGTGAAATTACCACTCAGACCTGACGAAGTGCACCCAGTAATTGCATTTGAGCAAAATTTTGTTTATCAATATTGCATATTTTAAGGAGCAAAAAACCTTGAATTTGTTTTTATTTCGTTTTATAGACGAAGCATATGGCGGAGGGTCGAGGATGTATTTAAAAAAAATTATTTAAGGTAAAAATGTTCCTAATCAATATTTATGGACAACGCTGTCAACCGTTTTATCTGAAAATGGATGAAAAATACTATTGAGATTTTTGATTAATTGGTAATTATGACGACAAATTTCAGGTGGCGTGGATGTCTGATGGGATTTTTGTTTTACCAACAACGTTATAGACATTATACCAATTAGTGATCGGATCGCAGCTTTAAGAATATGTATTAAAATTGAAATACTTAATGCATTATTTGCCCCCTTTTTAAAAATTGTGACCAGTCATAAGTCACAAGCTTTGGTGCTTACTTCTTATAAACTTCTTATTTTAGTTTCTATGTCAATGTTGATAGAAGTTACGCCTAATCTTCTTGTACTTTGCTTCTACGTATATATAGGCTGTCAAGTTGAGACTTACCAAACACTTGTGATTGCGTCGTGACTTGTGACTGGTTTTAGAATTCGACGGTTAATCCAAAAAATATTCTCCATAATTTTATACGATGTTTTTTCATCTATCTGGTAGAGTTTGAACGACCCTCTGAACGAAATAATGACGAAATATTCAATGGTGCAATGCCCAGGATGCGGCACTGTTTCACATTTAAACTCAACTTTAGCTTCGTCGTTCTCGCTTCGTCTCTACACTTTAAGTCTGTTCGCTTACGCCAATTGGGATCTCGCGGGCGCAAATTTTTAGTTCTCTTACTTCCTCGGGATAGAAAAAGAGGTGGTCACTTATCATGTCAAACCAGAACGATGACGACGTGATCAAAATAAGTTTTCATTTGATGCCTTACTACAAGATTTTGAACAGTAGTCATTATTTTGAAGACGCAAGTGATTTCTAGGTTATGGATTTCTTGATTTGCACGAAAAATTCGAGAAAGCGTTTTCTTACTTTTTTATTTTTATCGCCACTATTCTTTACTTTACTTTGCTGTCAAAAATCTCGGGTCGCGCAGGATCCCATTTGGCGTAAGCGAACAGACTTTTTGTGTCTGAAATCAAAGATGGCAGATTTGTTCCCAGCGATGACTTAAGCCTATCAAGCAGGTCGAAGTAAACGGTTAGCGATTTCAAATTCAAAATGGCGGCCAACAGAAAATGGTGGAAGACATATAATAGACTAAATTACTCCTTCGTAATCGTTTCATATATAGAGCACGGTATGAGCACGGAAAAATAGACGGGTAGTAAAAATTAAGTGTTAAAAAAAAAAACAAAAAAAATAACAAAAAACAACTGCAACTTGATTGTGATCCTCTTTCATATAACCGATCAACTTTAAATTTGCACATTGCAATCTGACCATTTTGTAAAAAATTAAGATGGCGGTTCTAATATGGCGGCAAATTTTTGCATTTGTATTTGCCGAGTCCCGACATGGGCATCAAATGAAAGGGCATGACAGGTGGAAAGGGAGTGACAGGATTCCTTGGAGGTGAGGGGTAAAAGCTGCAGTGGAAGGTCGTTCGCAAGAAGTTGCACGGAAAACATAACATACCTAATCTTTGGAAATCCGTGAGGACCTAGAAGGAGCGTCTGTGACTCGAGAGGAGTCCGAACTGGGTTAGTTTGTGCTGAACCGCTCTCTGGATTCGCGCTCTGTGCAAGGCGGCTAAAGTATAGGCCTGAGGACAAATTAACAGATAATTACCTACCGTACCCCTGGTAATATTTTTAAGGTAGGAGCTATACACGAAGTGTCAGTGGCCTGTGTCCGCCGCTTTCGGGAATTATTCTTAACCATCTGGGCGAGCCTTTGGCGAAGTGGACCATTGGCAGCCGGCATCCCTAGGGGCAGAAACAGAAGAAGGAAGTTAAGAACGCAAGTCGAATGTCCTACCGACGAGCATACTCGTGGTGGCTAGACCGTGGTGAGACCGCATGAAGATTCACCGCGGAGGTAGACAGCACCCACGTAGGGGAAACAATCAAGGTGAAGCCAACTTAGGAGACTGGGTGGAGGTTTGTTAGCGTGAGCCAGTTGTATAGAGGAAGATGGACCGCAAGAGGATTGGATAGAAAAAAGAGCCCTTTTCATGGATCTAAAGGTAGATAAAGCTCCCGATTGGAAAAAAAGGGAAACGTCTTACTTTTCATTATTAATTTTAGTGTGATTATTGTCTATATGGTTTATGTTATTCCTGTGTGGGTAATTTTTTGGCTCACCGGCACCTACGTGTAGTTGTGTTAGATTGGTATCGCGGTGACCGTTGGTGTCAGTAAAGTATGTCTGAAATATTGAGGCGTGATATGGAACCAGGCATGAATCCGTAGTATCTACCAATCAGTTGTATGTAGGGTCAAGAATTGTCGGTTTTTTTGGTTGGTTGCATTTTTGTGCCGTTCAGTAGCCTCATTAACGATTGCGATATGTCGTTGAAGAGGAAAAACCCGAGCTGGTACCAGGGCAGGATTTTTCTTTGTTGTTATCCGAGAGTCTATGGGTTTTAATTTTAATTGTTAGTTCAGTCTCCCTAGGCGAATGTCACACCGCATAACATTTAGCTTTAGAGCTACTTAACATTTTTGTATGGGACCCACGCTACGATTAACATTTCTGTATGGGACCCACTTATCATCGCCAAATAAAAATCAAAAAAGGTTCAATTCGAAGACGTGGCAGCAAGGAAGAGCACACATTCACTCTCTGTGTGCGATTCGACTCGCAAAACTGGCCAAAAACTCATTGCTTACAGGACCTCCTCTTGAAGCTCCGTACTTCCTGCAGAACGAGCCTCACCTTTTAGGTATGTAGTTTCCAGCTCGGAATTTCTTGAACCACGCGCTGGATTACGCTGATTATTCCTTCTCCATAACAAGTTCATTCAGGTAGATTAACCCCTCCCGTGCCGAAATTCGGATCATGTATTTAGAAAAACGCTCGACCCGTTTCGGAAATAAATAGCTATCATAAAACAGCAATTGAAAAAGGTGTTCTCAAGAAGGATCAAATCTCACATTAATCTCTTCTTAGGAAATTCGAGACATTTAAATTTTTAGGAAATAAGGTTTTTGCCTTAATTGTCATTGTCCTGGAAAATGATAAAGGACGAATAAGTTTCTCGTTTTTACCTGTTTACTTTGTTGCCTAGTGGAAATGAGACTCTCCCCCGCAGACATTCTTTTGCTTTAGTGCCATTTAGAGACTCCTCAAGTTTAGTATGGAGTTCGAACGAAATTCCGTTCAGCATTTTTAATCAATAGAATCGGAAAAATTTAGAAGCACAGAGCTGAGAAAAAGTGAACAGCTGACTGTTATATAAACCACATATAAATCCTTATACTTAACGGAAAAAGATGTTTTCTTTCGTCCTGTCTAAATTACACAACAGCACAACACAGAATAATTGTACAACTATTCCGTTCCAATATGAAAGGAAAAAGTCTCCAGCTCCTTGCAGACCCACCTTTTGGAGAGATGCAATAGCTAAATATTGCCACTAGTATTCCGTTTGAACTGCGTACTCACAAAACAAGAAGTATACGGACAACTGGGTTTCGTGAGTTCAGTGCGTCTTTTTATATGTATTTTATAAGGAAACCGGAATTTTGTTGAATTGCCTCTCGACAATTTTTGACGTAAGTTTCAAAACGTGTTCGCAGTGCCGGTCCTAGCCCAAGCTCAGAGTAGAGCAAGATTATCTTTCGACGCCCTTTGGTCGACCCTTTCACATCACATAAATTGTATTTCCTTTTTTCGAGCACTGCCGAGGCAGCCTAGGCGATGGAGGTTTATCTAGACAAGGTTTATATTGGAGGATTATGCTAACCCCTTTTGCGAGCCTCTTTGGGCTAGGGATTGCCCCGCTAAGGATTTAGGACGTTAGAGGAGGCTCCCCCTATTACCAGCCCGCCAAATGCAATGGTCTCCATCCTGACACTCGAACAACTTACGTCTTCCATTCCTAAAGCAGATTGCTGCGAGGCTTCAGTTGGTAATCTTGGAGGAATTCCTGCTTCCTCGGTGATTGGAGCGGAAATGGTCGTGGTTGCTCACGAGGTGCTGAGGGGACAGGAAAAGTTTGACTAAGTATGGGCTTTTATGCCGCTCTGATCCTAAGCTGTGCCCTACCAAACTTGTAGCCAGTTTGGCCTCCCGTCTCTTTCACTCGTCAATAGACCTTTTAGTCCACAGAGAACGTCATCTATGCAAATGGTGGGCGGTGAATTTTATAGAGTACTCTCCTTCCCTGCATCCTAAGGTCCTGGTTAATAGACCCCTATCCTTTTATTTAATGTCAATGGGGTCTTCTGGTTTCACGACCATTCTAACCCGGCTTGCCATTTGGCAGAAGGTCGACTTTTGAGCCGTTCTAGGCTTTATTATGGACGCGTCGGACTTCTTTTCTGAAGGCTTTTCAGCATGCTTTTCAAACCATATTACTGGAGCCTTCATTTTTTCGCCGAGTTATTGTGGCTTGGAAAAGGTCCAGAGGATCTAACCCTCTTCTCATTAAGAACATTGGCATTGGAAGAGTCAGGTTCCAAAAATCGTCTAAAATGTTTTCGGGATGCGCCACCCGTCTTCTCAAAGCGGCCTCGAGGTATCTACATTGATCCTTCAACACTATTGTTCATGGCTTGAGATTGTGAGTTTTATCGAGTTTGTTGTCTCTAGATCCGCCGAATTCAGTCTGCTTCATGAACAGACAGGTGCACCTCCGGTAGGATGTGACGTAAGGCCATGTACAGACGGGCTTGAAGTCAGCACTCCCTGTTTGTGGCGTGTTCGAGTCATATTGATGAACACATACACTTGGCTGGGTACAAATAATGCAAGTGTGATCCGTCGCCTGTCCGCCCTACCGCGCCCCTCAAAAGGGCCATGAAAATTGTATTTTTCATTCTAAATTGTTCTTCGAATTCATTTTGGCGCCCCTGCCACCTGGCGACTAGAGCGACCGCTCCTTTGGCTCTACCTCAGGGCCGGCACTGTGTGTTCGTATAACAGAAAAATTTGTACTACTTCTATACCTAGAAAAACGCATGTGAAACGCTCTATTATTAATTTTAATCATGTGTCAAAATGGCATTATATATACAGTCAAATTTCACTCTGCCATGTTGAATATGTGACAAATGGCGTAAAATTCAAATTCTGCACATACTTTTGGAACACGCGTTATCTATACGACCTTACAACTGCATGATTCTCAGATTGTTACCTTCTCTTTTCTTGATGAGCTCATCACTTTAAAAGTTGTATATCGACAAACCATTCTAATTAAACCCCCATCACCATCCATCCACTACTACTTTGTTTCATTTGATTTATTTCATTAAACAATGAAGAATTCTTACAGCTGTTATTTAAAAGTTAACATTCACCAATGATTTGTGTTTCTAGCTTGTAACGATGAATCATTTTGGAATATTATTCTAGACCTCACAGGCGAAGAATTTCCATTGTGGATTGATAGGCAACAATTGTACAGATCGCAGCTGTTTGTGTTTCTTTATGAAATGCCGAATTATCGCCAAAAAATAACAACAGAACAGCAGAATTCAGTTAAATTCGTGGTTGATTTCTGGATTTGGAAAAAGATAATTTCGTTGATAATAAGAACAGTGGTGTAGACTTGTGTTGATAATTGTCTTTAAATTCGGCTTTATTTTTTGGAGAGTTTCGAAATTAACCAGTTTTCGAAATATTTTTAGTAGTAGTAGTATGTAATAGCATTACAGTATTAAAAAAGCGGTTTTTGTTTTTAGTTCATAATGACGAATTTAAAATCACTATTTTTAAGCCATTCCCTGATTGTGTAAGTAATCGATAAATAATATTGTGGATATCCTTCAAAAATTTGAATGTAACAAAACGAAATGTCAAAAATTTGAACGAAAGCAAAGTTCAAAACCCGCAAAATAACTCACCCTTTTAACGTCGACAAATACATATATATAGCACTTTTGGTCACTCTCTACACACACTCATGCACAACAAAACTACTTTAATGCATCAGCGCAAAACTGATCGCTGGAGGTTCACTCGTAAATTAGTCTATAATTATTTCGCGCGATAATTTACAGCACAACTTGACCTAAGCTCGCCGCCATTGTTATTCTACGAGAATTCCCTTCGGAGTGAGCTAAAAACTAAATAATATTTCTTGTTTTACTAAATATTCAAACAGCAAAACAGAAATCTCGTTCTAACAATCGTAAAAACCCCGAAGAGGCAATCAAGTAATAATCATGTGAGATAATATGGGACTCCATTGGATTAACGTAGCCGCCGTGCCGCGCCGCGCCACTTTGCTTCTGGGGTTCTTGCTAAATGCCGTCGTCGTCGTTGCGCGGATGAGCTCAGCAAAACGCTCGTCCAGAAAATCGCCATAGTCGCCGCCGCCGGACCTAAATAGGTGTTCTATTATAATGAATGGCAGAGGCTGGACGGAGCGCGCGTTGCTTGCCTTGACGAGGTAATTGAACCTGGGACACGGTGCGATGATGCTGGGGATCTCGCGCGGAAAAAAACGACGCAAGATGGAATGAACTTTAAAGATGTGCTTTTGTACAAATTAACAGTTTTGCTTGATTTCAATGTCAGTGTTACGGAATTTCTAGGTAAGTTAAGGCTTACTGTCAACAGAATAAATTATAACAAAATTTGGGTAACGAAGGCATGGGGTTAACAAGCAGAATTGACAATATCGATACTATCAAGGCTGTGTTGCGATTGCTAAAAACATTCAAGGGCATTGAATGTGTCATTCTCGGAGGCGATCCTGTAATTCCTTGTCAGATTCAGTGGAATTTCGGTGTATTTTGGGATCTGTGCTAAGTGGAGACACAGAAATGCTTCGGTAAGAAGTGGATTTAAGCAGCTTTGTGGCCATGGAAAAAGAGATTGCTAATGATGTCAGGTAAAGATATTAAAAGGTGTTTTTTTAGTTAATAGTTGTTATAACTGAGGAAATTTAAGATGGTTGATTGGGAATACATGAAGTATATAAATTTCTATTTTTTAGCAAGAACAACCACCTCCGGGCAATGGAAGCATACCCCTTTACAGAGTTCACTCTTACAGCCTACAACAAGGAGCTGAGATACTCCAAAAGAATTGCCTAATCAGAGCCTGCAGGCAACATGACTTCGAGCTTTCTTTCTTCAAGGACTCCTCGAAAGGAGCGGGCCTGCTCAAAATAGGTGGATGGCTCATACACATGGAATCAGGAAGAAACCTTAGATGCCTGCTCAGGAAGAATTTTTCAGGATCAATTATCCAGACCGTTTATTGCCTGGATGGTAGGTACAGTCATAGGACCCACAGACCCTTGTGCATGTTGGACACGACGGAGAAGCTACTGGAGAGGCTACTGCGGCGACGCCTTCACGAGGCCGTACAGACGGCGGGAGACATGGCCACCAGGCAGTTCGGTTTCCGAACGGGCGTTCTACTATTGACGCGGTCCAACAGTTGGTTGAGGCTGCCAGGTCGACCGAGCGAGGAAACTACGACTGCTTGGGGTAACGGAGAGCGACTTCGGACCCCCTCAATATTTGCAAAGGATACTGGGGGACTACCTGAATACGAAACCAACGATGTGAAGGAGGGAGGTAACATCTGGGACCGCCCAGGGCTCCATTTTGAGGCCCGACGTTTAGAACATTGCATGGACATGACCGAGTGTGTTTTCCAGCGCCAATATCATGGGCCAATGCTGCCAGGGCCAATACCATGGAGATCTGGCAAACGCGCTAGGAGGGTGATTCCAGGGGCGGGTCATGCCATCCATCCTGAATATGAAGAAGATCGAGACGGACGCTTATCTGTCTCCACGGAGCCCTGGAATCTTCTCGCCAAATCTGGAGCGACCCGAAAGGGCCTTGTTGGTGACGCCCGCCCGAAGTAATACCTTGCGGTCGTGCCGGGTGGGGTAAACGTCACCGAAAGGGATGTGAGTTTTAGTCAGTAAGAATGTGACACTACCGTCTGAGGGTGGATCCTCAGCGATGTCTCCTGTCATGCGTGACAGTCGGTCGAACATTGATCGACTGATGTAGGATTATCATCATCCCTCGCCCCCCCCCCCCCCAAACAATGGGACCATTCCATTCCGACAACCTCCAAGCATGCGTGACGAGTTTATCACGCGGATTCACTGTGAGCAATGCGCTGTAGAACGTAGCAGATAATCATCCTCCAACCTTGCTCTCCTCTTAATGCCATCCACGTCACCTTATACCTATTCCCTTTCATGGGAGCCACTTTTGAGCTAAGGTGTCTAAGGCACCGTGTCGAGCCAGTGGTTAAAAAGTAACAGTATCTTACCCTGCTAAGCAGGTCTATCAGGGTGGACTCGTCTTCCCGCATACTCATGGGTACAAAAATGAAGACAAATACAAAAATAAAGCTCTAAGGAGGGAGTTATGAGGAGAAGCAGCGTTCAGACCATCGACGGCGACCTCTTCAGAAGGAGCGCTGGGGTGGGAAGGTCCCCGCCGGCAGGGCTGGAGGAGGTGCAAAAAGTGGACCTGACTCGGACCAACTGCGAGGCTTAGAGCGAGAGTAGTATCCCTACATTCAGTGAGGGAATGCTGGGAGCTCAAATAAGAGAACATCATCCCCCACGTCGTCCTAGCCAGGATGAGGAAGATGAGATAAAGACGCAGGAAGAAAGAGTAGAGGCAAAATGAGCACGACAGCTTCATAAACGATGCCCACAGAGGACCTCAATAATGATAATCCTAAACAGGACGTTATGGTAGTTGCAAAGCGCCTGGAGGAGGCCAAAGAGGAGCGCAAGCGCTTTAGGGAGCCCGGAGAGAAGGCGCAACTGCCCTCAAAGAAAGAAAGGATTAGTCGCCACAAAGAAGAGACGAAAAACGACGAGAGAGAAAGAGAGAGAGAGCCTGGTGAACAGCGAGCGAGTCCCTTGGAGAGGGAGAATGGCCGGAAAGGGGGATCTGTCTGACTAAGGTAGAGCGGAAGAAAAGTTAAACAGAACGATATATCCGGAGCTTCTCCAAAAACATCTTCTTCGACCGGGACAAAGTTAAATGGGCAGTGGCTTCTTTTCAACACTAGAAATCCCCGCGCGGTGATGGAATTTTCCCGGCACTCCTTCAGAAGTCTGATCCTTTTGAATCTCGACATCCTGGTCTGTTTCTTTAGAGCCAACTTCATTTTGGGCATATATTCCAAAAGTCTGGAGGAGAGTCGTGGTGATTTTTATCCCTAAACAAGGCAACGAGTCTCTGAAGCTGCCTAAATCGTACAGACTTTCAGTGCAACCTCTATTCTTTTGAAAACTATGGATAGGCTGTTGGACCTTCACATCAGCTGCAAGCTGGAGCTGTCTCTTTCTCTACATAGATCTAAGTTGGCTTATTCAAAGGAAAAATCAACTTCAACTCTGTTGACACCGCCTACTTAGTTGTGATTCGTGGCAAGTCGTTCGAGTTGAAGAAAGTGACATTACAACTCAACTTGCGATTCAACAGGGGCCTGTGATTCTATTTCTAGAGAACTGGCTCTCACAAAATTGACTGGGTAAATGCCATGCTTGTTGAATGTGACATTTCTTCTACCCTGGGTGACTCTATTATTAGTGCCCTTTGAGTCGAGTCGTGTGACAGTAGCATGTAGATGTCGATGTCATCTCGTTTTTTAGTTGGGGTGCTGAAAGTCGTGTGACATGACAAGTTGTCAAATTACGACTTTCAGTACAGCATCTTTCTCACTAAAGCACAACACGTCGACTGCGAGTTGAAGTAAAACTACCATAAAAACGACTGTTAGCACACCAAATAAGCTGTCATTTATGCCAGCTGATTTTAAACTGCACAGGGACGGCAAAAATCGACTAACAGCACACCGCTCTATTAGCTTCACTTCATATGGCAGAAAATACGACTTTCAGCAGAGGGACCTTAGTGTCAACGCCGTCAAGGGCTGTGCTCAGTGTACAATATGGTACTAACCGCTGATCCCGCTTCAAACATCCTAGGCAAGCATAACATCACCCGAGAACTTGTCACGGCATGATCACACTTTAGCACAAAAACTTCACGAAAATGTAACACTTGGAATCATTTAAAGTAACAATAGCTAATTAAGAATTAATTTCTAGAATTCACAACTGTTCGTTTTCGTTCTTTCGTTTTTTGGTTTCTGTTAGCATAATGCTGCGAATCTATCCAGCTCTGGGGCAAGATAGTTCTGCAAGCAAAATGGCTTAACGTTTTTAAAACAATTTCCACGTCGTCATGGGAATGGCGCTTGTTACGCTTGTGATTACCGCTGCAATCACAAAAATACCTTTCCTGGTTAGAAGTTACACGCACGGGAAGTCTTACTCCCTACTTTTGCTACTTTTGAATGAGTTCGGAGTTCCTTTTCTGTGTAATAAGAATTTTTCGGAAAAAACAGTTTTTTCTTGCGCACTTTAAATTGTGTGGAAAAAGAATTGTGAACGACGAGCAGAATTGTTCTTTCGGGAATTTTAGAGAGAAGCAACACAATGGGTGGGATTCAGTTATTTGCATTTTTATGATTGTGTAAAATAGGAGGAAGTGGGAGAATTAGAAGAAATTGGCAAGAATTTAAATTCAGTTGAGAACGCTGCACAGCACCCTTCGAAGAGTTGTTCTTTAAAAACGGCAGTGACCGAGTTATAGACTTATTCCTAAGCCGTCAAATGATCTGATCTTTGTCGATCAAATTTGGACAGAATAAATAGACGATCACGAGTCTGATTAGAAACCTGTGATTTGTGCTTCGGCTTCCATTCTTTTATTGAAAATAAATACAGCAAAAGATCGTGCTTTTGTTAAAGGGGAACCTGCGATGCTGCCATTCTGACCGATCTCTGATAATCGTCGTTAACAGATTGTCGAAGTCCAGACTGGCAGGAATGGAATCTGACAATGCAAGTACTAGCTTTAGGCTTAGTTTCTTGAGAATCGATAGGTGATCCACAAGGTCTGATTTGCTTGGCCCGGAGGAGTCACTAGATTTTCCCACTAAGGGTTGGATCAGTAGGATCGGTTGGGCAGTTTCTGCAGATCTGCCGGGTCGATTGTCGAATTTGCAAGCAGTGAAGGGGGTTGGTTGTAAGATCTTTTCCCCGCTTTGGGAATAAAACCCATTCTGGCCATCCCAACCTAGGAATAGTGGCAACAGGCTTGGAAGGATCTCTTTCAAGCCACTGTGAAGGAGAGCCGGGAGATTTGTTTTTTCACAGAAGCTTCGAAGGGCTTCAAGGTGTCAATGACCCATTCGATCTTAGCTAAACAATTTCCTTATTGACGATCGATGGGCAAAAATTACCTGCGATCCAGTATTAGGTTCTGAAGATATTTCTGCGTCAATAACTAAAGAACCCGGGAAATGAGTGTTCATTAGTAGCTCCATGGTATCCTTGGTATTCTCCATAAAGAATCCCCCAGGAGTCTTAAAAGAGACAATGTTATTTGGGAGATCCCTAAAGAAGATTTTGTGCAACCTCATATAGGCTGGAAGCTTGTCTATTTCTTCGCAAATTTTTCATCATCTCCATTTGGATCTTCTCAGCTCTTTAGGAGTCGCCCAATAATTACGTGAGGGCTTTAGGGGGGAGGAGGTCGAGCTGAGTCTCACCCAATTTCACGTGTGGAGAGGGGGGTCTCGGTAAATATCACGTAATGTTTTTTTTTTCTCAAGAAACAGTGTAAAATTGTTAGAAAACTGCGTTGAATTAAGTAAAACCTGTTTCTTCACTAAAGACCTCATTTACTTACAGGCCGCCGGCAGGCCAGGTCGGCAAGCATGCCCCGATGATGGCCACACAATACTCAGTTTGACTGAGGGATGAGGTATGCTCCTGCAGGTTGTTAATTCAAGTGCAGCAAAACTGTTAATGGCCTCAATAAAAACTTTAAGGGCACAAACAGATTGGTGACTGGCAAAATGTTTGAAATACCGTATCCGGATTTGAAATACCGTATACGGACCACCGTATTTGGTAACACAATGGGCAGGTGGCGCAGAGAAAATAGATGTTTGGAAAATTCTCTCGCAGGCAGCCGCCGTCACCGCCTCCGCCCTAATCTATTTGTGCCTTCAGTCAGCTCCAGATTTACGCCGTGAACACCCGTGAACAAGCGCGAACGCGAGTGTGGATGGTTTTAGGGCCAGTTCGCGCCTTGCTTCCGAGGTGATTACGGCGTGAACTCGTGCCATAACTTCACGGCTTGAGATTGAATAGAAGTTCAGATCTACAGCACAAACTGACGATAAATGTCCACACACATAAAGATTTTTGTCAGTTTTCTTGGACTGCAGGCTACATCGTTGGCGGCCGAGGAGGTGTGAGGTGATATTTGGCTTCAAGGCGAATTCTTTCAGGCCACGGCCTGCCGTCGACCTGTGTGAGAAATTTTAATGCGAAGGCCAGAAAGTACCATAGTAGCCCGTTGATTGTTTAGCCGCCACCGGCCAGCCAAACGCGCGACTCGACGAATGCTGCGGCATGCGAGCCAAGTAACACTAACCCATGAAAAGACCATTAAAATATAGAACTACAGGAAGGGCCCTCGCCGAATTTTAGCATAGCATATTTAAGCATTGTTGAGTATGAGGGCACGTTTTGGTAGTTGTGTGTCCACTACACACAGAAAAAGCGAGTGCAAAGAGGAGGTGCAAGTAGGAGTTCGAATTATCAATTTATAGTTAAATCTTCTGGAAAAATATAAAAAATCGCCTCACGCAATTTATGGACGACCCATTATAACCTTTGAAGCCTTTCTTGTAGAAGTCCCACTTACCCAAGACCTTACCCTATTAAATAGTTTTCTAACTTCTTCACTCCCTTTTCAGAGATCGTTGTTCTACCACGCAACCCTTTAGTTGCTGTTTCGCGATTTCAGACGGCTGCTGCTTTCAAAAGCTGGCACGATCGCTGCTGCAGATTGGCAGAAACAATATCGAGGTTGTTCTCAGTGATGGAGTTAGTATTTATGTGGCTAGCTTCTGACCTGGGGTTTGTGCTATAAGCCTCCCAGTTAGTCTGTCTGAAAACGTTACAGAAACTTCCAAGTCAAACCTTATATGACATTGATGTCTCACTTGCAACGCCCCAGTTCAGTATTCTGGAACTTACCACAAGTCACGGCCAATCAGATTACTGGATAAGTCAAAGAAGAAGAAGAATCGAAAGAAATTGTAAGTTGTTATGAAGCCGAAAAGGTACTCGGCCTCGGTAGTCAAGGGGGTAAGGCGTCTGGCTACCACCCCAGAGATCCCAGGTTCGAATCCCGGCAGCTCTATGGTCCTTCGCCTTTCCCATTTTCCCCACCTACATAACTTCCTTTCTGATTCTTCCTGTATAGCCCTCCCTAGCCCCTGCTTCACAAGCGCATGTCATCGGTTGGTTGATGAGATTCAACTCGGTAGGCAACCCAAATGCATTCGTGTGCCATCAAACAGACAAAACTTCTGCTCATTAAGCGTTCCCCAAAAATTAATTAAACACCAATAACTACCTTAGGGATCAAGTTTGAAAGCTACTTACAGGCTGCTGGCAGGCGGTGGCATTTCAGACCAGGTTGGCAGGTAGGGCCCGATGAAAGCCACACTTAAGGGTCCCCATTCACTTACAGGTCGCCGGCATGCCCGGGAAGACGTCAAATTTCATAGCCTCAACGAAATTTTCAGATTGAATAGAAGTTAAGAAATTCAGGCCCGGACTGACGATAAATACCCACTGACATAAAGATTTTTGTCAGATTTTTCTTTTTGACAGGCCCCATCCAGTTGGAGGTCGGGGAGTGTGTGATTATACTTGGCCTCAAGGCGAGTAACTCTTAGGCCAGGGCCTGCCGGCCGACTAACAAATTGATAATTTTAATTTAATGCTTATTTTCGAATTGTCAGCATTTCGGGCGTTATAACAGCTATTTTGGATCGTATGTTAGTTTTGAATTCGTCAATGCTCTTTGGCTTACTGGCATAAATTTTACTTCTTAAATAACCCCACAGAAATAAGTCCGATGGCATTAAATGCGGAGAACGAGGAGGTCACTCTAAATCACCATATTTTTCGACACCACCTGTCGGTCTCTGGAGTTTGCACTGCACTTGAACGATTGCTTTCAATGTACAACGCTACAATTTCAATGCGTTCTTTCGGTGTGTACTGACACATAGTTGCAATGGTACTGAATGACGTTTCAGAATCCTGTACATTTGTCGAAATCAGCCAAAAAAAAAGACACAATTATTCAATGTTGAAACATCAAAGGTCTAGATGGCGCACCCTATGTTCACTTAGCAAAACAAAACAAAACTATATAAACATCGATCAAAAATTACTTCCCATCGACAAAAAATGCATAAAAATATTTATTTTATAACTATATCTCTACAAATATACAAACCCAATTTGAAAACATAATAAAAACTTAAAAATGGATCACGAACGATATAAAAATGTTGCAAAAATGATACAAAATGTCAATTTTTGAACTTTATGCGACCAAAAAATGGTGCTGTTCTACAGAAAAACACAATAAAAAAAGAACGCAAAAACCCCTCAATTTCAGAGCACAAAAAAGAGGAAAGAACCTGTTATTTTAGAGTAGAAAGTATCTTGACAATAAAGAAACGTCGGGGGAGGTATCCCCGGAAAAAAATTCTAGAAAAGTTATTACTATTGACAGTAGATGGCGTTTATCATTGATTGAACAGTTTGAGGTTCGTTCGGTTCTCAGCTCATTTGAATTGCAAATAGAAAGATTCTGTTCCTGTTTTTTTTTGTTCGTTGTGATAAAAATAGAAAAATAGGAATTGATCCAAAATAAATAAATAAGTCGGTGAGGCGGATTGGATCTATATAGAACACACTGCCATTGGGGTATTTGTCGTTACCCCTCGGTTCAAGTTTACAATTTTTGATAATTAAAAAGTGTGGAAAATGAATTTGGAGTGTTTCAAAAGATTCATTTGCGTTTATATTTTATTTATTTATTTATTGCGAGTATTTAAATATAAAACTAAGTCTATAGTGTTAGTAAGAAATCAGGAGGGTAACAAGGAAGTTAGATTTCTTTTATAAGAAGTTTTGTTAATTGAGGGAGAGAAACAGGCCACGTAGGTATTGAAGGTAATGCAGCACCTGTTAACGGGCTCGTTTCTAGCATATTCAGTGCGATGCGAGTACTCTTTAAGTAGTTTGGAATGTCTTGTTTATGGATTATCGTTAAATTTGATGGTGTCCGACAGGAACTGCACCTTGAGGTTCTTCTTCTTTGATCCGTTAGCGGTCCGAGCGGGACGTCCCCGCAACGGATACGCTGCTGTCGGTACCGCTGTGTCTAGAACTCTATTCACGATTCGTTTCCATTCTTGCGGGTTTTTGGCGACGTCTCCAGCCTCTGTAACTAATAACCGTTGATTCTTTAGGACACCCTCGATATTCTTTAGCCAGGCTTTCTGGGGTGTCGATCGCTGGATTCTACAGCCTGCGGGACGGTCTCGCCAGAGAAGTTTACGTGGCAAGCGGTCATCATCCAAACATACCACCGCAGTCGACGTTTTTGCATTTCTACTTCGATCAGTGTCTGCTGATCGCATCTTTGTCTGACTGACTCGTTTCGAAAGCGATCGCGTAGTGAGACGCCGAGGATCTGCCTCAAGCATCGCATTTGGAATATCTCGAGCTTCTTAACGTCCAGTTTGACCAGTGCCCACGTTTCAGATCCATAAAGAAGAATCGGAAGGATCAACGTTCGGTAAAGGCGTACTTTTGTTTTGATGGAAATAGTTGTTTGTTCGTTTGCATATGCACCACTTGGGCGAGGCGAAGGTTGCTGTTGCCTGGCCGATGCGGCTGTGACCGTCAGAAGTCGATGCTACTTTCGTTTCCTCAACCAATGATGCCAAATATTTGAACATCGAAACCTGTTCGATTTGGCTTCCATCGAGGCCCTCGATCCATCCATTGTGAGCACTGTGGTTTTCTCTGCATTGATTTTTAACCCGTATGACTGGGCGATGTGGAAAATGTCGTATAAGATGTCCGTTGCTTCGGCATCCGTGTCGGCGAAGACGGCGCTATCGTCGGCAAACATTAAGTCGGTTACGAAATTGTTGTCGTATCGAACTCCGAGTGGTCCATCGTATGCTTCGCGCATAATGGCGTCGATCACAACATTGAAGAAGTGGCGAAGCGACGTCTTCCTGTCGGACACCCGTTTGAATCGGAAACTCCCCGGATAAGTCGCTTCGAATACGAACGCTGCTGGTTGAGCCATCGTACGAGGCTTGAAGAAGTTGGATGATTCTCAATGGCACGTGTTCGGTTTTCAAGACTCTCCACAAGCTGTTCCAATCGATGCTATCGAAAGCGGATTTGAAATCGATTAAAACGACGACAGTTCGTTTGCCGCAACGAACTCTTTCTGCCATTAGCTGACGGAGAGCGAATATTTGATCAATGCATCCTCGATGTGGAACTTACTTATCGTACGCTCGGGCAAATGAAGCCGTGGAAGATGAAGCGGCGAATTCCTCGAAATAGATAGAGTCTGCTGGTGAAGGCCGTTGAGTGTTGGGGATCTCAGAGTGAAGTTATCATCGTAGATATTATCACGGATGTTGAAGGCATTGATATTTACTCTGGACGGTGGATCGTCATTTATTCCAGCAGGAGGCCTTTCCTCTCTTTCTAATTCATCAGCGAGAGAGATCGTTTGCTCCTCTTCAATGAGGCTTGTATTTGCAACGTGCTCCTTAGTGGATAACTCAAATCGTCAGCTATTTCGCTGTTACTCGGAGATAAGTTATCTTTGGTGGATAAGTTGTCTAGTTTATCTTTTAATGAATTCAGATTGTTGGTGTGACCGTTAGAATTATTTCCAATGCGATCGGCAGCGCACGAAAGCTCGTCAATGTTTTCCTTTAAAAGCTGGGAGCTTTTTTCTGACTTATGAGCTTTTACGTTACAAGCTTCAAAATCAGTTCTCATCATTAATGGAGTCCGTCAGATTGATTAGGTCATCGTTGTTGGATTTAATAGCCAGTAATACATTCTCTGCGGTAAGACCTATGGGGTGCGACAGCGAGGGAGACCCAATCTTCGCGTAGACCAGGACGCTCAGAGCTTAAGGGATGCCAAACTGGATGACATCGGCTCAGAATCGGGACCGGTGGAGAGAACAGTTGCGAGAGGCCAGGACCGGATCCCGGTTGTAGAGCCGTTAAAGAAGAAAAAGAATACATTGGAAAGATCGATGGATTTACAGTCCGGGCAGAAAAATTTGAACACTTCTTTGTATTCTTTAATAAATATTATTGCACTGGAAGAAAGTCCGATGCATGATGATTGAAAAGAGTTATCGCTGATTCCATTACACGAAAAATTATTCTCAATAGCAGCAATTTCGAGAGTCGACAATTATTATCTTGTTTGCCATGTGCACCGAGAGAGGGAGAGACAGGCAAGGCAATTGTGTGTACCTGAGTAATTGCGGTGTGCAAATGGCCCCAGAAAGTAAAAACGGAAAACCGCAAATTTTCCGCAACAACAACAACAGCAGCAAAAAAAACTGCAGAATTCACAAAAAAAACTTGATTAACACCGGCAGATTTCAGTTGAGATGAGTGAATATAATTTCTGGCTTAGGGCTGCGGAAGCCGTCCCGTCCCTCATTAGTCATGAAGAAAAGATGGGGCGAGATTGGATAATTCGAGGCCAGAACTGCAATGCCAGCAGATCCCCCAAGTACGACCGAAACGAAAAATGCTCGTGCATAGCCCGCCCTCTGCCGTGTCTCTTGTAGTTTCGGGATTAGTAGCACGGGGCCCGGCAGGGCGCGGGGCTCCGACACCAAGTGCGTCTCTCAAGAAGCTGACGTAACAGCTGCAATGAACCTTTAAACACGCTGGAAAAGTGCAACCAGCACACAATTGCTCAGGCGGAATATTAAATTGTTTTGACCTGAATGGAAATTCAACTTCACCTCGTTACCTAGCGACGTTAATGCCATTGAATGCCACGATTGCGAAAAGCGCTGCTGCTGTGGAAACGAGAAAATCCTCTGCTCGCCACCTCCGCCGCCCGTCCGCCGTTGGCTTGAATGGGGAAAATTATGAAAATTTGCGCGAGCGGCTTATCTGCGCGGCTCATCGACATTCAGTTAGGCATCCGTTGGCTTTCAGTCTTTGGATCACGCTTTAAAGTTCAAAAAATTGTTGACATTTTCGCGAATGCCGTGAATCATTGCGCAAAAAGCTCGTAATTAAGACAAGGCGGCAATGAAGTGTGCTGCGAACTATTCAGGTTGTTGCCCAATCTGTCGACAACAACGACGACGGCGACGACAACGACTACGGCTATATGGCTTAGCTTTAGATTAGCACAGCTGTTTTCATGGCGTGCCCCGTCCGTGTGTGGGCTCATACGCTTAAATTGGTTGGCATTAAAAAAGGCAAGCAAAATAGTTTCCATCAATGCCATCAGTATTAGCATGTGTGTGACGTAAAGTGCTTATTATGAACAGCTTCGATAATTTTTCGTTATTTCCTGCTAATAAGGCCACAAATCGGCGCTGCTGTGCGAGCTGGTATTTATGAAAAAAGACCTTCGCTGTATTGCGCGCGCGGGGGTAATAACTGCCGGTATGTGAGAAAAATTGGGAATTTGTACATATGTTTTGAATGAGAGAGCGTTCCGTGTGGAAGGCTTTCTGTTATTTATAAGCCATACATACAAATATGCACCCAGTATTTTTCATTCACTGATTTACATTTAATTTTCTTCCTTCCTTCATTGTTCAATAGAAATGTCAAGGCCAGGAGGTAACGCGAGTACATAGACGCCCCTTCCATATAATAAAATAGTTCATTGAACACCTGTTCTTAAAAACACATTTTGTAAATGCCATTAACCAAATACTCTTTTTGACACACTGTGTAATACACTTTTTGACAGATATTCAACACGTTCCACAACCAAATCCAAGAACATCCACTATGCACGTCCATTTTACATATTATGGAACTTGCGTAAATCGAAAATGCCATACAAAATTTGTGTTTTTATTATTTAATTCATTTCAAAACCCTAGTTGTTGGGAAATGTAAATTTTCAGCGAATTGCCATACACACATGTCGGGATTTGTTATTGCGCGAATCAACTGTGTTAAATAAACATTAATGTTTATAAAAAGAAAATAAATCTTTTTGGGGAGGGGAAAATTATTGCAATTTTTGAAACTACTGTCTGTGGCGCCACCTCTCGATAAATGTCATTTTCTTTGTACATGCCAACCGATGTTTGACAGATGGGAATAGGAAAATGTAATCGACACTTTGAAATAGAATGTGTGCCAAAGTTATTTTTTTTTAAAATGGGCCAATTTTTAATTGTTTTTCTTTGTTCTATAACGTTTTATTTTTAGCTACAAAATGATGATTGAGAGTATTTTTTGTGCATTGTTAAAAATTATCTGTGCTGGAGGAGAATACAACTCGTTGAGGATAGATTTTGTTTCAATTTTATGTAAGATTATAATGTTTATAAATTTTCATTGTTTTTTTTATATTCTAAAATGTCCCCTGTACCCCGCGCAAACAAGCTGCCTTATATAGAGGGCTCTAGGCCAAGGCAACGCAAGAGTGTTTAGTTCGGTCCAATGGAAACCGCACCAGTGTGGGCAGAACAGGCAATAGAAGAATAATAAACTCTGTATATCGGCTAAGGGCCCTTCGAGTATTCTGTGTATACTGTCCCACGTCCGATGAAGCATGTGCGATAGCAGAAATGACCCCCGTAGATTTTCTGGCGGTGGAGCGTAAAGGTGAATTTACATAGCCGACGTTTTTCTGTCGCGCCACTCTTTTTACAATTTCGACCAATAGGAGACAATCTCTGCGATATCTTATCGTCACGTTAAAAAGCTGAACGAGTTTCAAGTTTTTCTGTGGCAGGGTGATAAGATCAGCTGATTGTAAGTAAAATTTGTAGTTATGTGTAACTGGAATGTTTGTTTATTTGGATTTGTTCGTGACCTTGCCCGTGTAGGAAAGTGGGAAACTACACGGGTCGACAGAAACGAAATTGATTTGAAACTTGTTTGCAACTGGCCGCGTGCAACTGTTTTTGCTGGTCGCAAGTGATTTCAGTTGTGTAGTTGCACCGCATCTGGACTACCCGACATATTTCCAAATCTTCGTGACTAAAAATTATGTGGCGTGCGTATTTACTCCAGACATGGGTATTTACTCGCAAGAAGGAGGGCTCCCATATTTAAGAAACGAGAGATGGCCATCGGCATTTAAGTGCCTTTGGAGACAGTGTATGAGCATGAAAGAAATACTGGCTGAAGTCAACCTATCATCAGAAGTCGTAAGCAATAAACAACGTAAGAGCCGTATACGGTTGGAATGGAAAAACGTTATTGTCCTTTGGATCGCCTTGAATAATTGGAGCTGGTCTGGGTAGGTTTTAGGCAAAGCAATCGACCATTATCTCTAGAAAGAGCTGTCCTGTAATCGGTCGATGATCAAACGGATATACATTGGTGGTATAGTGTGAATGCACCTATGTAGCTTAAAGGTTAGGACTACCAACTAACAACCTAAACGATTGTTCGATTCCAGGCAGCGCGACGTGGTTCAACTCCAGATATCGCATGGTCCTTCACTTTTTCACTTCTCTCCGTTAAATAATATTCTTTCTTTCACGTTAGTATTGGCTAAGTATGAGTGGAATAGATAGGGTAAAGACAAAAACGCAAGGAGAGCAGACAGCCAAAATACGACATATACATAAGCTAAAACTTGCAGAAAGAAGAGATGCCGACCAGATTGATGACGTTAAAAAAAGAGAAGTAGAAGGCCAGCGGTAAAGCAAAAGCGGTATAAGAAGGCAGCAGAAGAGGCACTAGGATAGGTCCCCGACAGACTAGAATTCAGCGTTGCCAACTCTTTCCTCGAAAGACCACTAGATTCTACTTTTATAACCACCAGAAAACCACTAAAATATTTTCCTCATCGCCAAAAGTAACTAGATATTACACTAAATCTAGTTTCTCAAACTTTATGTTTAATAGGCGCTGTTTAGGTGGAAATAATCAAATTAATTAAAAAACAATAATGGTATAAAATATTAATATTTTAGTCATAGAATTAGCATTATTGCTTTGACCAATTATCAGTATACCTTGGCTTCACCGGCCGAACTGCACAAGTTCGAGTAAATTGGTGAACTGAACTTTAAAATAACCTCAGTTCGCATACAATTTCCACATATTCAAGGATAAAACAGACCTCAGTTCGTCACTGGACTGTTCAGTAAACTTTATCATTGTTAGGAGGTATGGAACTAAAACAGTGCGTGTTTGCAAAAAAAAACAACAATGTGTGTTCACTGTTCAACATTTACTCCAGCACTGTTTTGGTTGTCTACACTATTCCAGCAGCGCTGGAAAGAAAAAATAGACTGTCAATCCAGTCACTGGACTGGACTTGTTCGCTGAAATGGGTACATTCCAGTGCCGGTTCACATTATTCCAGTAGCATTCCGGCGCTGGATTCGATCGTTGGATTGGATTGCTACTGGAATAATGTGAACCGGTCATAACTGATTAATCGGTGTACCAAAGTTCCACTAAGGTTGGGTATTTACTTAGCGGACGACACACCCCTTTGTTCCTTGTAGTCTGGCACTCACAGCCCTTATCAGCTGGTTAGAGGCGTCACTCACAGCCCTTATCAGCTGGCTAGCGGGATCCGCCATTTTCAGTAGGCGTAAGACTCCAACGAGGATATCTCCCGGTAAGCCCGACTGTTACCTCTGAACTCATACAACATGAAGAGTTCAAACTCGAGGTTAAGCGCCACCTCCTCATACATCCCTAGATTTCCTTTAACTTATCCTATCCTAAGCTTCCTGCTAGGCATTGCACCATGACAACCCAAAGCAGATTTTAAATTCTCTTGCTTCCACCATCGGGTATGAGCTGTCACCCTACGTGAATGTGTTCCGGCCACTTTTTTTTTATGTGAAAGACTAGAGTCTCAGGAAAGGCCCTTTATACTGTCGACAATCTATTTTCTTCGTATAGAGTGCAATGTCGAACAGCCGCTCTAGTCGGGGAAGGAAGGAACTGCCACAACCTACCCGCGATATTTTTAGTCCACCTACTTCCAACCATTACTATGCGACGTTGACATCGGGGCATGGAGAAACAACTCGCTGGAGTGTTATGCCTCCTGAAACGAGTAGAATCTCATCAACCAACCGATGACATGCGCTTTGGTGGAGCAGGGAAGGGCGAAGGAAGGTTATGACAGGAGGAATCAGGAATGTAAAGAGGGAAGAAGAAAGAAGGAAAGTTATGTAGGTGGGAAAGTGGAAAAGGCGAAGGACCGTGGGCTGGCCGGGAATCGAACCCGGGACCTCTGGGATAGTAGCCAGACGCCTTAGGCTGCTCGCATACTGGATCAGAATTCGCACAAAATCGTACAAATTCTGATGCAGTGTGCGAGCAGCCTTACTCTCTAGGCTACCGAGACCCCCCCACTGCAGCGACCGCAATTAGAGTCACAGACTGGCAGCGTCATGAAATTGAGCTCGTTGCTAATCGTAAAATTTCCATCAGCCAACGAGCAGCAAGATTTCCTGCGAAAAACACGCCAACATGGAGCTATTTCTTTAAAGAAATTAAATCTGGGCTTTGTTTCTGATAGTCCAATTTACATAAACGAAAGCCTGACTTCAAAGAATAATGATATCTTCCACACTGCACGCAAACTCCTGAAGCAAAAGCTTGTCACCGCGGTTTCCACTCGTCGGGCCTTGTCTATGTGCAGCTGGAGAGGATTGCGAGTCGTGCCGTTGCATAGTGTGGACGTGTTCCTGGTTTTGTCCATGAACGCGTGTTGCATGACGCCATTTTTAAATTCTTCTAAGTCACGTAGTACTCTTCTTTTGGAAAAATAGCTGTAAAGTGGATAAATTGCTAATCGGTTTTATAGTATTATCAAGTGTTCATAATATATATATTAATTTAATATATTAATTTTAATAACTATTAAATTTTATAGATTGGTAATCGTTACTAATTTAATACTTAAGTGATTATCATTTCTAAAAGGGCTGCCCCCTCAATGTCTGAAGGTGGGGACCCGCTGGGTCCCCAGTGTAAATCTAAAGGCGCTCGCAAGACTTATCAGGGTGATTTACCCTCTTATAATTCCAATAAAATGGATCAAATTGAGGAATTAAACAAAAATTGCAAACGCGTCAGTCGTGCCAAAATGGCCACTGGCGTCTCTAAAAACGTGGTAGATGCCGTAAATTCTGCACAGTCAGCTTCATCTTCAATGTCTTCATCTCCTTTACCGGAACCTGGTATAATTTTCCAGTCCAGTACTATAGATGATACTAATAGTATGGATGATTCTCAGGCCTCACATGTTCCAGATGCTTCTAAGGCTGCCATCTGTGATTCCGATGATGGCTGGACACTCGTGAAACAAGGCGGTAAGCCTTTAAACAACTCTCCTTCTACTAATGTTTCATCAAACAACATTGACAACAACAACAGATTCTCACCTCTTGGTACATCAGCTGAACATCATCATCATGATAAAGCAAGTATTAACCTTAAGAGTAGCACTAGTAATGGTAGTGGTAGAGATAAATATATTCCTTCTAATAATATAAATTCTAACAATGTTACTAATAACTTAAATTTTATTAAGCCTCCTTCCCCTCCCAATAAAGGCTATTGCCCTCCAATTGTAATTCAGGACATCAGCGTCCGATATCTCTCCCAGATGATTAACACCTTGTATCCCGGGTGTGACTTTAAGCTTGCTAGAACCCGAGGGGGCGCTTGTAAGGTTTTCTTTCGCAAGAAGGAACATCACTCAAATTTCTTCCAGAAGCTGAAACATAATAAAGTTTCCTCACACACTTTCACTCACCCTGAGGATAGACACCACTCCCTTATTATTAGGGGAATTCATGCTGAATTCCATCCTGAAGAAATATTCGATTTCTTTTCTTCTAATTACCCGTCTTTAAAGGTCCTGGGTGTTAAACGCTATGATACTCCTCACTCTCGAAAAAACAAAATTCCTCTCAATCTCTTCTTAGTCCAGTTCCCTCCCAACACAGATGTTAATAAGTTGCCTCAGATTAGGTTTATTCTTAATCAGAGAGTCACCTGGGAAAACATCAATAAGAAGGGCCCAGTTCAATGTAAGAATTGCCAATTATATGGCCATGCTTCTCCCAATTGTAATCGCGACTTTAGGTGCATTAAATGTAATGAGGATCATCCCCGCGACAATTGTCCTCGAACTGACGATACTGTTGGTGAGCCGTATTGCGTCAACTGCCGCTCATTCGGTCACCCTGCTAACTTCAGGGGCTGCCCGGTTTTCCTTCATCGTGAAGAACTTCGTAAAAAAATCAGATATAAACAAAAAACTCAGGATAGTTATCATATGGATAATAGTCAGTTCCCCTCAATGAATAGAGCTCGTACGTTCTCTAACGTTCCTAATTCTTCTCGCACTTATGCTGATTGTCTAAAAAGTGGTCAATCTAATTACAAGCAACCTCAAGTTTCTTCTGAAGAAGTATACGCTTTTCTTCACCCTGAGTCCCTATGTGGACTCACAGCTCCTCAACTTCTTGAAAAAATTAATAAATATATCCCTCAATATAGAGCTGCCAGGAACCCGGCGGAAAGGACGATTGCAATACTGGGATTCTACTTCGATCTTAATCAAGATCGTAATTAGAGCCTTAAAGTTTGCATCCTTAAACGTCGGTTCCTTGGTAGCTCATAGTCGGCGTTGGTCGTTACGGGACCTTCTCCATACTAATGATCTCGATTTTCTTTGTATACAGGAAACCCACCTCCATGAAAAGGCTAAGGTTTCTTTTAACAACTTTAATGTTTATAGGAACAATTTATATCAAGGTACGGCCCTTATTTGTAAGAACTGCTATATGTCCCGACAAATTTTTCTCCCTCTCCCCTTCTCAAACGTCTCTGTTGAGCTTTTTCTGAATGTCCCTAATTCTCGCTCTTGCAAGATTTTGATAATATCTATTTACATTCCCTCTGATACTAATTCCACTGAGCTAAGTAACTTTCTACATCAGCTTTCTCTGCTTGAACCTCAATATGAAGGCCTCCTTATAGCCGGCGACTTCAATGCCAAACACCCTGATTGGTCTAATCTCTCACAAAACCGTAATGGTAAAATCCTTAGAGATTGGAAGCTTAACAACCCCCTTCTTGACTTCTTCAATATTGTTCACCCAGGCAGCCCTACTTTCCCTAGATCTAATAGTTGCATTGACCTCTTCCTGGTTTCTCACAAACTTAGTGGTAATCTTGATATTCACCGTTGTTTCACCACCTCCTCCTTCTCTGACCATTATTCCATAGTTCTTGAATGTAGTCTTTCTAATTTCTTGCCAGCTTTTGTCGTGTCTCCCAAATTTCGTGACCTCAGTAATACTGACTGGGAACTGTTTGGCAGAGATTTAAACGACTCTCTCCTTTCTTCCCTGCCATCGTCCACATGTAACTGGTCTAATGAAGATATAGATGCTTCGATTCTCCTTTTAAACCAAACTTTCAATTCAGTCCTTGATAATTTGGCTCCTCTTAAGTCACATGGCTTCCGTGATCGACTCCCCCCTGATATTCAAAGACTTTTTCTAACTCGTAAAAACTGGCGTGGTAAACTTAAACGCCTACTTGAAAGAAACCTTTTCCAACATGATGGTCGCACTCTTGAACTCGCAAATAGAATAATGCTTCTCAACCGAATAGTTGAGGCGCGCGTCACAATCTTTTTAAATACTTCTTTCCAGAACAAACTCCGTGCAATGAAGCCTGGTCCTTCCTTGTATAAGGAGTTAAATAGGATTATTGGCAGGAAATGCCCTCACCCCTTTGATGCTTTTAATTCAGGTAGTAATCTTTCAAATCTTGACATCTCTGAGCTTTTTGCTGATCACTATAGAGAATTGTTTCGTTCTAAACTACCTGCTTACAGACAAAGTAATCGTGACCATGTACTTTGTACTGTTGACTCTCTCCAACTTCATCTTCCTAGTACCCTTTATAACTTTGAAGAATTGTCCTCTTGTAGCGATAGCTTACCCCACCCCTTTATCAGTTCTGACTCCTTAAACTCGTTAATTCTCTCCCTTAATGGCAAAAGATCTGCTGGTAATGATAACTTTTCTAATTTTATCATAAAAAAGATAGGTCCCTTCATCTCTCTCCCCCTCACTTCTATAATTAATAATTGCCTTAATAACAGTTACTTCCCCAAAGCTTGGAAATTCTCTAATTTAATTCCCATTCCTAAAGGGGCTCAGCGGAACTCACCTTCAGATTTTAGGCCTATTTCGTGTCTTTCTATTTCTATTGGAAAACTTCTTGAGCGGGTGATAGCCTCCTCCATTGATCATCATACCTTGCTTAATAATATTATACCTCATGAACAGTTTGGCTTTAAAGCTTCTCATTCCACTGAACACGCGCTTCTAGTTCTCCATAATGATGTTACTTTAGGACTTCGTAACAAAAATCCTACTGTTGTCTGCTCTTTGGATATAAAGGCAGCATTTGACTCTGTTTGGCATGCTGGACTTATTTATAAACTTTCCCAACTTAATTTCCCTATTCATATCCTTAAAATTCTTCATAGCTTCCTTTCTGATAGATTTCTTTCAGTTTTAATTAATGAAGCTTCTTCTAAACCAGTTGAAGTTCACTCTGGGGTTCCTCAGGGATCTATTCTTGGCCCTAAGCTTTTCAATCTTTACCTACATGATTTTCCACACTCAGTTCCTAACATTAAGTCAAAGTCTCTCTTATATGCCGATGATACCCTGGTATATGCCTCCGACCGTAACCTGCTGAAAAGTATGGAGTGGATGTGCAAACATATTAATGCTATTAAACGTTTCTATAGCACTTGGGGTCTTTCCTTAAATGAGAATAAGACTCAATTTATTGCCATTCGTAACGCCTGGGGTAAGGGTAGGAGCGGCTCTGCTAAAGCCTGTGGCTCACTCATTTTTCACTTAAATAACACTCCTATAAAGGTAGAAAAAAAACTTAAGTACTTGGGAATCAACTTTAACCACCTGTTAAAATTTAATCAACACATTAAGTCCACCATATCTAAGGTTAGAAGCATTCTAGGTCGTCTTAGCCCTGTACTTAAATACTCTAGTAAACTCAATCAAAAGTCCAAGCTCCTCCTTTATAAACAACTTATTAGACCGGTAATTTGTTATGGGTTCCCTTGCTGGCACTCCATTTCGACCACCTGGGCTCGTAATCTTGAAAAACTTGAACGCAGGATTCTTAAGCAGCCTACACACGACAATCTTGGTTGCAAACAAAGTTGGCAACATATGATGTTGGTATCAAAATTGAAAGTGTGTAGGTTGGTTAACAACTTCAAATTGAAGTTTGTCGACGGTTGGAATGAAATCAAAAATTTTTGATTTTTAGTAGAAGTTGACAACCATGTTGTATGTCTGTAGCGGTATTGAGAACTTAGCCAGCGAAAATCATTTGAAAAGGTAATTTGAACGGTGCACTTCGTTGATGTTTGCACGGATGTTGACAATCAAGTTGGTGTGTCTGTACATTTCATGATGCCAACTTTGTTGTCAACCAAGTTTGTCGTCTGTAGGCCGCTTTAGACAGTGTCTCTCAATTAAATTCAAAACCCGTAACCGTCTCTTCTCTAATTCTGAATTATATGATAGAGCTAATATCCCCTCATTATTAAACTACTTACAAGATAAATGGAAGACTAGAGCTCTTAAGCTTCGTTCGCACGAGAATCCTCTCATTTCTAAATGCTGGATTGATAATAACCCCCTCACTCGTTCCCATTATTACCTCAGTCCTTTTAACCTTGTTAACGCCCCCTCGGGATTCTATGAAGGCCGGGACTCCTCCCATAATAGAGGATGAGACCTCCTAATGCTCCTTAACAATCCTATACTTTTTATTAATTAGTAAATAACTAACTTATCTCTACCCTCTACCTAGTTGTTTAAGCTCATTTCTTGACATCTACCTTTTGTACTTGTCGCTACTTTCTACACTTTTATACTATTATAATCTAGTTTTAAGTCTAGTCATTGTCTTAAGGTTTCTGAATTACCAGTTATTTCATTATCAGATCTCTTGCTGAGTATTATTATTGTATTGTATTCATTCTTTATCTTTGTTTATCTACAATCTAATTCATCTTAATCTAATAACTTTTCTTCATAAATTATGTGCCTAGTCGCATCTTTAACATTTACTTCATAAGTATAGTTAAGTTTGTAACTCGTATGAATTCTATAATTTAATTAATTATCTAAATAACGTCTTAAGTTCGTTCATTACTGTACCTATTGAATTTTCCGTTACTTTTATCACTAGATTGTAATCGCTTTTCCATAATGTTTCAATGTAATAAATATCTAAGTTTCCTTCCAATGAACTTTATTAAACATCATATTTACAATTTGAATTTACTTTGTATTTACTTTATACTTTATAAATAAATAAACTTCAAAACTCATGTAAAGGTACCTTGTCATGGCAATGCCCCTCCTTATACTGCAAAGTGCATCTAGTGCTAGTCTGTATTTGGAGTTGCCTTGCTATGCACATCGTCAACCTATAGTATTACAACACCCTCCCTCTGGACGGGCGTCGTTGCACGGCCTCTGTCCAAATCGTTGTGATTGTGTAATTAGTGTAATTGTATACTTAATTTGTGATAATTAAGATTAAGAACATCGCAACCAGCCTATTCACCTGGTTGCGTTACCATCAAATGTATAAATATAAAAGAAAAATAACTCAAACATCTTTGAAACTTAATGCTTAAGTATTGTCAGTCAATATTACAGTTGCCTATAGGCTAGTACTTTATTATCAAAAATAACTTTGTAAAAATCTTGTCATGTATTTTTTATGAATAAACTGTTGAAGTTGAAGATGAAGTTGTGCAGCTGGAGAGAAATAAACAGCCGCGTTTATTCACATCAGTTTTGGATCTGAACGATGCCGCCAGCTCCTCTCTCACTCCCAGCTCACTCTAATGAATTTGGAGCAACCCGTTCATCAATGCGGAGATTCTGTTTACATGGCTTGTGCTTATTTGGGTTGAACTTTTTTTATATTACTTTTCATTTTTTCTTAATTTCTTCTTTAATTATTTTGTATTTTATAGTTTATTTTTTTTACATTTTTCGCTATTTCGTAATGTTGGAATATTATTGTTTTTTTTTAGACTTGGAATTTTTAGTCGTGCCACGTCCTGCTTTCACTCTGTTACCCTGTTTCTGTGACTTCGGCTAAGAAACAAAAAAAAATATGAACAAAATTAGAACACTGCTCAACGTTTTCCAAACCAGGGCTCAAGGCTTAAATTTTTGCCACATTAATGCGCGTGGCTTACGCAACAAAATTGATGAATTTCAGGAGATTTTTCGTGGTTCCAATATACACGTCATACTGGTGTCTGAATCTGCACTGCGCGATCATGTCCCCACGAAGCTTGTTTCATTAGATGGGTACAATCTATACCGAAATGATCGCAAGAACCGTTCTGGTGGTGGAGTAGCCATATATGTGAAGAATAACCTCAGGTCTTTCAAAGTTAAGGAATCTGCATCTAATCCCTTGGAATTCCTTAGCATTGAAATTAACTGTGGTTATAGAAAATGTCTCGCCACTGTGGTTTACTGCCCTTCACGAATTTTCTCGTTGACCGAAGCCAGTGAACTGGAATTATGGCTCGCCGATGCCACCCATAACTATGAGAGCATCGTGGTTGGTGGTGACTTTAATGTAAACATTTTATCCAACAGCGCCCTTTCCAAAAAGTCTCTCAACTTCTTCAAAATGTTTGACTTAAGGCCCATTAACAAACTTCCGACATACCTAAACACTAATAATCCATCCCTGCTGGATATCTTTTTTGTGTCAAATGTTGATAACGTTTTATTCCATAATCAGATCAGCCCACCTAGTTACCTCGATCACGACATCCTGTACCTTTCCCTTAAACTCTCAGTAAAAAACACTCAAGGGAAATTGCTTTTGTATCGTGACTACAAATCCATAGATGTCCCGGCTCTATTGCAAGAATGTTCCTCACTACCATGGGATCAAATATACCGCATCTCTGACATAGACAACCAAATAGAACATTTTCGCTTGCTATGTCTCCAACTACACGAATCTTTTGTCCCAGTTAAAACAAAACGCACTTTTTCCTCTACTTCTCCCTGGTTCTCCGCTAAAATCAGCCGTCTTGTCTCTGAGAGAGAGTTCTTATTCAAAAAATATAAAATTAATAGAACCGATGCGAACTTAAAAGCCTACAAAAAGGTTAGGAATTTAGTAACTTCCTCCATACGTAAAGCGAAAGCCCATTTCTTTTCGTCTAAGCTTAACCCGAATTTGCCCCCAAAGAAACTTTGGACCAACATTAAGCAACTTGGTATTCTTGGTAATGAAAGTGAAACACATATCAACCTTAGCGCTAATGAGCTAAATAATTACTTTACGTCTGCATCAAATATACGCGGACATCGTAATTACTTAAGGCCAGCTAATAGTAACACTGGTGTTTTTTGTTTTCGCAATGTGGATCATACGGAAGTCCATAAAGCTTTTTATTCAATTAAATCCGATTCTGTTGGTCCAGACAACCTCCCACCCATATTCCTAAAGTTAATTTTTCCTCTGGTGCTTCCCTATATCACACATATTTTTAATAGTTGCCTCACTAAATCCTACTTTCCGCTTCAGTGGAAAAAAGCAAAAGTTATCGCATTACCTAAGTGAAAATCTCCGCAAAGCCCCGCTGATTATCGTCCTATAAGTATACTATGTTTCTTAGGCAAAGTACTAGAAAAATTAATGTCGTGGCAAATCGATGGGCACTGCGAAATGTGGTCCCTGTTGCCCCATGCACAGTCTGGTTTCCGCAAGAGCAGTAGCTGTGAAACTGCACTACTGAAAGTGACCACCGATTTGCGAATGGCTCTTGATTCGCATGACATTGCTTTTCTTGTACTCCTGGACTTTAGTAAGGCATTCGACAGTGTTAGCCATACGCTCCTTGAAACTAAGCTAATTGACCACATGAGGTTTTCATCCTCTGCGTCCTCCTTTATTCGGAGTTACTTGCATAATCGATCTCAACAAGTATGGCTACAAAATTCAACCTCCGACTCCTTGCCCAAGGCCGTACCCAGAGGGGGGGTCAGAGGGGTTGAAACCCCCCCCGAAATTTTCCAGAAATAAGTATTTTCAAACACAAGTTTTCCTGAATTAAAGAGAATGATATTTTCTTGATATGTATTTTGCTATCTGTAAGTAAAGTATTTCATAATTTATGGTGTTTATGAATTGAACTGGCAACTGGCCTAGCAAACAGGTCTCGCGAGGCCTACTCTGCATATATTAATTCTGTTGGTGATACATAGTATCATAAGTGATCCTAAAAAATTCTTTGATTACGTTAACATTCTTGAACAATCTTGATATCAAAAAAGGTAATGGTCCCGACAATCTCCCTCCTATTTCCCTGCAGTGGTGCTCACAACACATCACATTTCCTCTTTATCTCATCTTCAACAAATCTTTATCGTAAGGAAAGTTTCCCAAGCTGTGGAAGAAATCCTACCTAACGCCAATCTATAAATCCGATGACAAGCACTCGGTAGACAACTATAGGGGCATTGCGATTTTATCATCAATTCCTAAGCTTTTTGAAAAACTTGTTTATGACAGGATTGCTCCTCTTATCGATCCATACCTAAACGAATAACAACATGGGTTTCGGAAAGAACGTTCAACAACTTCTAACCCTATGGTCCTTATTTCCGAATTGCTATGCGATATGGAGAGCGGCCATCAATTGGATGCTGTGTACACTGATTTCAGCAAGGCCTTCGATCGAGGGGACCACGCCATCCTAATCGCAAAACTATTAAAGTTTGGTATATCAGGTTATGCCCTGGAATGGTTAAAATCATATCTGAACGGAAGAACACAGGTTATCAGATTCCAAGGATTTCTATCTAATGAGATCGAAGTAACCTCTGGCGTTCCTCAGGGTAGTCATCTCGGCCCCCTTCTTTTCAATATTTCCATCTCCGATCTTTCTGATAAATTAGCAAATATTCCACATCTCTTTTACGCGGATGATCTCAAAATTTATAGTGTCATTGAGACCCAAACTGATGCTTCCTTCTTGCAGACAAAGCTCAATGTCCTACACGACTGGTGCACCATGAACAAACTGCAACTTAACACCAGCAAATATCATGCAATTACCTTCTCCCGCTTAAAAAACACACAGAACCATAACTATTATCTCAATGGCATAATGTTGAATCAGGTTGATCATATCGTAGATCTAGGCGTCGTCCTAGACAAAAAACTCAATTTCAACCTGCACTACGATAATATAACTGCCAGAGCCAACAAACTTCTTGGTTTCATCAAGAGGAGAGCCAAAGAATTTGGTAATGTATGGGTCACAGAAACACTCTTCTGTTCTTTAGTCCGCCCTATCCTGGAATATGCGTGTCCTATCTGGGATCCTATATTCCAAGTGAGCAGCAGGAGGATCGAATCCATTCAAAAGAGATTTCTTCTCTTTGCCCTGAGACATCTACACAACTCCCATAACTACCAAACCCTGCCGCACTACTTGAACAGGCTCAAAGTGCTTAATCTCACGCCGCTGTCTAGCAGGAGGAAACTGCTCATATCTTGCGTTCCCTTTGACGTCCTAAGTGGAAAGCTTAAAGTGCAGTTTCTGTCGGACAGAATCAAATTCAATGATGTAGTTCGACACACACGACACACTAAACTACTTAGGGAATATCCACACCGCACCGATTACGCAAGGAACGAGCCCGTCAACAGATGCTGTATGGTTTTTAATAGCCATAGCTCCTCTTTCTCCCCTTCACTCAACAAGGCATCCTATAAAAAAATACTCAGATCCCTACTAACACAACCCCCTTGACAATAGTAGGTTTTTAGTAGCTATCAGTAGTTATAGTAATATTATATTATATTATAATAGACTGTGCACTATGTTTTAATCTAAGTATTATACCTAGTTTAAGTGTGCCTTGTTTGGCGAATTAATAAATAAATAAATAAATTTTTTAGTCAAAATTCTCGAGTCAAACCATAGTTTTTTTGCCTCTAAACTCTGGTTAATTAAGAGTTAAACTCGTCCTAAAAATGCGTCATTTTACACTTAAATTTTGTCAATTTTCCTGGACCACCGCCTTACTACGGGGTATTCCAGACATCCCAGACCCCCCGGTGTTTTAACCCCCCCCGAAATTTTTTCCTGGGTACGGCCTTGCTTGCCAACCACCCGCGGTGTTCCGCAGGGCTCCATTCTAGGACCGCTGCTTTTCAGCATGTATATAAATGATCTCAGCAGTACCGTGACTAACTGTAAACTGCACATGTATGCAGATGATGTCCAAATTTACTTAAACAGTCCTATTGGTTTGGTTGAGAACTGTGTTAACAACATTAATGTCGATCTCGATATCTAAAATATGTGGAAATTTGCGTCGTCTATGGCTGTACGCTTCCATTCTGCCCTTAGGTACTCGTTCAAAGCTAATCAAAACGTTAATTTTACCGTACTTCACCTATGCTAGCTTGGTCTTCCCGTCCCTTGATGCGTCGTCGTGATAAACTCAATGTAGCCTTCAACGATTGTACAAGGTTTGTTTATAATCTTCGCCGATCTGACCATATAAGTCAATATCGCTCTTCTGTTCTGGGGTGCACACTTGATGATGAGGTGTTCGTATGTGGCAAAATAATTAATGAAATAGCAAAAGGGACAGGACAATTATTCAAATCGAGTCACTTCCCGATGCGCCTTAGAACTGCAGAATTTCATACGAAAAATTGTTGGAATTTGTGGTTTCATTCCACTTCAAAAGATGCATTTGACGCTACTGTGAAGCAACTTTGGCAATGAACTCTTGATTTTTATTTAAATGGGCCATTAGGTCAGTAGTAATTGATGTCTTATCATGATTTTAATGCATGGCCAACTTACTTGTATAGTATCCTCTCACCACTAAAAAAAAACCCACTAGCGACTAGATACGATTTCCCATTAAAGGCAAGTCTAAACCACTAGTTCTAGTGGTAAAACCACTAAGTTGGCAACGCTGCTAGAATTAACTTGGGCGATCAGGACTGTATAGATTAGGGTGGTCGTTAAAAATGCGAAGTTCGAATTTTTTTGCTCTCACCCCAAAATCTTGGTCAAAATGCTAAAAAAATAAACTTCTCAAAGTTTGGAGCCTCAAACGTGGAAATAAGGGGTGCCGGTAGAATTTTTTTTGTTTTTAGCCTTTTGGGGAGCTCCATGGGCCCTTAGAGGCAAGGTGGGATTTTTCTGGTATTTTTTCCTAATAGTAGGGACTGTTACGCAAATTTTAAGGGGTCATACAGCCCCCTACGATTTTTTTTGGGGCCGTGGGAGGCAAAAGTGAGGTAAATTTTAGTGCATTTGTAGTGCATTTTATGATGCGATTTCGAATTTAGACATGGGTGATTAGACTAAAATTTACCTCACTTTTGCCTCCCACGGCCCCCAAAAAAACTCGTAGGGGGCTGTATGACCCCTTAAAATTTGCGTAACAGTCCCTACTATTAGGAAAAAATACCAGAAAAATCCCACCTTGCCTCTAAGGGCCCAGGGAGCTCCCCAAAAGGCTAAAAACAAAAAAAATTCTACCGGCACCCCTTATTTCCACGTTTGAGGCTCCAAACTTTGAGAAGTTTATTTTTTTAGCATTTTGAACAAGATTTTGGGGTGAGAGCAAAAAAATTCGAACTTCGCATTTTTAACGACCACCCTAGTATAGATCCACAATGTAAGAAAGAAGCCAGAACGACGGAAGTGCGTCGCAAAGCCCACAAGACCAAGAATGGAAGTCTTCGAGCTAAAAAGAATAACTGGAGACAAGCTATGCGAAAAGAAAAAGAGAGAATACTAAACAGGAGGATCCTACAAATAATGCGTTCATTGACAACAGGAACAAAAAATATGGTGATATCGAAGAACAGTTATGCGTTTTTGTGCAGCATTTGGAATGGCGAATTTAACCTAAAAATTTGCGGAAAGTGTAAACAACGCTTTTTAGCGAATAGGCCCCCATCCACGGTCAAACAAATCGTCAAATTCCTGGCCAACATCGAAAAAATTGCAAGTGTGCGTGTATAAAATACAAGTTTTCGAAGTTGGCCGCTGTTTGAAGAAAATATTCGTCTGGTTTAATATTTCCTTCAAACAGCTTAAATGGATGTGTGAGTTCTGCCTGTGTGCCATGTAAAGTTCGCTTTGTTTACAGTAGATTATATGAAATGTCGCTAGGGATGTTTGAAGAAAGTTTTCCTCGTTGATGGCCAAAAATGTCAAAGCATAAATGTGTGCGCTGTTTGTCGAAAATTGGTTTGACGATTTGTTTGACCGTGGATGGGGGCCTAATAAAAGAAAAACGAGAGCTCGTATCGAAACAAGATTGGAATATGGCGGAGGAGATACAACAAGGTAAGCGTTGAAACTTTTCACTACTATCAGCGAGCAATAATAATAAGAGTGATGAGCTAGAACAAATTTTCAAAAATGTTTCAATGCCCTTGAGATCAGCTGATAAAAATTTCAGTAGGAGTGAAAAAGTCAAAATATCAAAGATGTAATATCTATGATAAAAAGAGGCAGAATTGCTTTCACACTACACGCAACGTGTGTGAAAGAAAGATAAAAAATGAAGGGGAAGTGCCATTTTTCCAATTTAGCTCAACACTGGAAGAATTGCAAAACTCCCGCGTTTTTAATGTACAATACAAAGCCAAGTTTTAGAGTCGCAATGTGTACCAACAAGAATTTGCCCACGCATACATATAAACATATTAGAGTCGGCTACACGTGCTCTGTTCCAATTCGACTTCCATTTGAATGTAAACATTCCAATAGGGGAAGCAAGCAACATGTTCTGTTTCATTCATACTCTTGTGTTTTTTGTATGAAATGTATATCTATCGCGCATTTGTTAATATTTTTTTGGACTTTTTGAATAATGATAGTTCCAATCTCTTCTTTCATATGTTTAACTCTTTTACTTGTCCTTGAGCTCCACCTAATCACTCTTGTTATTATTGCTCGCTGCTACTATCTTTTCGACTAAGCCTTGCAGTTCGGCATATTGAACTCTTGATAAAAAATTGACAGTACAAAAGAGCTAATCTCAAAACTCTAGTTTTTCGCACAAAAAAGACGAAATTGAACGTCGTTGAAATGAATTTCGTAAGCTTTTTTTCATTTCTATCCTTTGCATTCTGTTTAGTGGAGCATCACAATCCCAATCATTCGATTTTCTTTATTAAATTGCAACCTGGGTTTATCCTGAAGAACAATATTGGTTCATTATTTAAACACACGTCATACTAAGCTTACACTTAAGATGCAACCTTAACTTTAAAACAGAACAAAATACTTTTCAATTTACATAGGACCAAACTATTTACAATTAAATTAAAATTATAAAAATCCTTGATGTTTTTATTTCTGTCTACCTTATTACCGCTTCCCATTGGAAATTTGTTATATATTTCTTCACTCCGCAAATCCATGATGAAAATGCCAAAAAGTTCGACAAAAATTTCACAAAAACACACCAAAAAAAACCCAAAAATATTTTAACAAATCGAACGAAAATTCCTTGACTTTGACTTTTAAAACGAACAGTATCCACTCTACTGACTTACTACCGACTTAACAAAACACGCAGCATGCAATATTGTGTCGCTAGTGGAAATTATGCAATCATCTTATAACAGTCTGTCCGTTTTTCGGTGACTTTTTCCTATAACAATCGCTGCTAATCGTCATATAAGACGCGAGCTTGCAACCTTCGTCTAGTCTAGTCTCTAGCATTAGAAAATGTGCGCGCCTCTTGCGGCTTTCCGAAATTGTTGATCGTTCAATGACATTATAGAAGAATCCTTGATTGAATTCGTTGCCATTTCATCAATGGGGCAATCGGCGAGCGCGAGACCTTAACCGAACTCTAGCAAACTGGTCTAGAGAGACCGTTAAGGTCGGATTAGTTTGTTGAACTTCAACACCTGTGATCATATGTCGACGACTGAATATAGTTCAACAAAATTTTTAGTATATGCAAATTTTTTTTTGGAAAAAGTCGAATAATATAAGGAATATTAACCTATATTAGCATTTAGTGGTGACGTAACGAAATTGTGAGTAATTTTTATGATTTGTGGATTTTGTAAGAGATTTGTTGCTGATTTATGAGTTTTGTTTCCTGTACATAGAATTTTTCTTCTCCTTTTCTCCTTGTTTTAATAAAATACAGCTGAATTCCAAGCACTTTTTACTTGTCAAATATCATCGTTATGACAGTTGTATTCTGACAGTTCAAAAATGGCGCCAAATTTAAAATGACATCTCTTGCTGAAAGATCATTTACAAGATATTTTTTGACACTTCTGGCATTTTATACTAAGGTAGCGTATTCCAACCTGATCTTTCTACTTTACTTCCATGATCAGTGTTTTTAATTATTTGAAGTGTTGGCCTCAGTGAAAGAGTGAATTTTCGGAATTGACTTTCGTTTGCTTGTCGTCTTTTTGATAGTTTTGATAATGAAGTGCCATTCAAAACTACTTTTAAACACGAAAATTAAGTGAATTCTGCACTTGCTGATAAGTTTGCTGAAGGTTGACTTCAACTCATCTTGCACCGGGAAATATCTATGCCGTAATATCTTGTGTGAAATTTAAGCATCGTTAAACTATAATTTGACCATTTGCTTCCCAGAGGTCATCGATGAAATAAAGTAATATAACTCAGAAATGTGCATTTTCTCGCTGAATGTGGTAATTGAACGTTAGACGGCGCTCAAGCCATTTTATTGAAAGATTGACATTTCTGTCAAGAATGAATGAAGGACGTTTTGGGGACTTGTTCTGAAACAATCGAAGAACAACGACGTGACATGTGCTCAGTATTATTTTTGTCACATAAAGATTAAGTTTGTTTTTAAAATAAAATTAAGTTATCATAATTACTACGTTTATAAGCGGAGTTTTCCTCCGGATGGAAGTTTCGATCCGAAGTGAAACACCGCTTATAAACCGGGAGTGAAAATCAAGAACTTGGATTTTCGCTCCCGAAGAAAAAGGTGGAGTGAAACTTTGATCCCGGTTTATGTTGTGCTTATAAACGCTGACTGGGAGTGAGAATTTTTTCCGAAGGGGGAAAACTTTGTAAAGAAGAAGCTGGGTGTTTTATTTTGCTACAATAGTTTTTTTTTCTTTGTTTATGGATATTTTTAAATACATTAAATTAAACATTGGGTTTATATTTGTCTTTGCTATTAGTGCAAGATCCGGTATAAGAAATATATACCCTCATCTGTTATTTGATGATGACAATAGTTAATATATACATTGATAAAACGCACATGGGTTGCCTAGCTAAATCGCGTACCGAAGGTGTAAAATAAAAGATATTGTAATCAACTTTTTTGGGCCAACTACCCTCATTTGTTAATCATAAAATTCGACCATTAACTGACAGAATACGACACAAAGAAGAGGAAAAATAGGGGTTGCCTGATTTCTACCGGGCCCAATTGTGGGGTTGCCAGGTATAAACAGGTAAGCAAGCGTAGGTAATATACCCTCATCTGTTATTTAATCAATTTTTTTATGAAATGAAAGGTTATTTGTGCCCATAATTATGAAAGTGGTCTAAGTCAAAATTTAAAAAAAATGAGTTTATCAGTTATTTCATACCACATTAGTTTAAACTAAATGTATTCAATGTAATTTTTACGAAATTGTCAAAAATGAACCATTAGATAGTGGTTGTAATTTCAACATTATATGGAATTCATTCAGTGTGTCAAATGCAATTCATTAAATATCTTCAAACAAGAAATATATGACTTAGACCACTTTCATAATTATGGGCACATTTCATTCCCTTTCCAACAGTATTGGGTTGCCTCAGCAAAAGTGTGGCACAACGAAGGTTGCCTAGATTCTAGATTCTGTAAGAAGATTTTTTTGTTCTTTGTTTTTGTTCGTTCCATATGTTTTTTTGAAAAATGCGATACATGACGGACTAGTGACACAAAGGGTGATTCTAGATCAATTTCAATGTAGTCCCACAAGAATCCTGTTGAGTTAAACATTTCCGTATTTATAACTAGAGTTCTGTATTATTTTACTAGCAAGGGAATGAAGTATGCGATTCAGTATTGATTTCTTTTATAGAGAACCGCAGAGCTCAGAGATAAGCAACCTATGTACTATTGACTATTCCATCTATAGCCATGGCAAACAAAGAGCAAGTTCTATTCGAAAATGTAGTGCAGAGAAGAATGAAAGAACTGTCAACGGGGTTGATTACTCTACTCACTTTCATCCAATACTATCACCACAGAACGCTGCTTTTTGTAATTGAACTGCATATGGCTTAATCTTTTATTGTGCTTACAGGTGACGTCAGCAGAAAGGACAAGGAATGACAAGGTATTCCCTTCTTACAGGCAAGAAAACTCATAAAAATATAGAAGTGGAAAGACGAAGGACCAGACAGCAGCGGGAACTTGAACTTTTGTCCTCTGTGATCCTTAGAGTTTTCGCATTTTTTCCGCTCTTCTTCGTTTTGTACGCACACTGGCTTTAGCAAAACTTGAACATGGATGACTAACAGCATCGCTTGATTACATATTTCTAACGGAAACAATGATAATGCAACTCGAGCCTTAGTTGATTAATTTCACAAAAGCGGAACTTCGTCAAAATGCGTCCTGAGGAATGCGGTTGGGTTTTTGATAACTATTTAAAGTCAACGTGGTTCGTAGGTGATCCAGCGCCCTTACAAGTTGAGCATATTCTCAAAAAATTCAAAAAAAATTAGAGCGATGAAGAAATGGAAATAGATTTTGAGACAGGCACTTCTGACAAGTCAGAGTCGGAATAAGTTTTTATATAATGTAGTTTGCATTCCATAATTTTGTTGTTAAATTAATGTGTGAATAAATGTTGTGTTGCTGTTAAATTAATGTGTGAATAAAAAAAAATCATTATTAATATTTAATCTAATTTGAATCTAGCATTTGATCAATGCAGCTGCGCTCACATAATCGGAAAAAGAGTTCTTTCAGAAGAACTCTAAAATCAAGGCAACCTTCGTTGTGCCACACTTTTGCTGAGGCAACCCAATACTGTTGGAAAGGGAATGAAATAACCTTTCATTTCATAAAAAAATTGATTAAATAACAGATGAGGGTATATTACCTACGCTTGCTTACCTGTTTATACCTGGCAACCCCACAATTGGGCCCGGTAGAAATCAGGCAACCCCTATTTTTCCTCTTCTTTGTGTCGTATTCTGTCATTTAATGGTCGAATTTTATGATTAACAAATGAGGGTAGTTGGCCCAAAAAAGTTGATTACAATATCTTTTATTTTACACCTTCGGTACGCGATTTAGCTAGGCAACCCATGTGCGTTTTATCAATGTATATATTAACTATTGTCATCATCAAATAACAGATGAGGGTATATATTTCTTATACCGGATCTTAGACTATATGATTTTGAATTTGAGCTTGGAGCTGTCATCTCAAAGCAGAAAGTATTTTGGATTTACACTCCCATTGCTTATAAACCCATGGGGAGTTTTACTTTGGATTGAGAATCCGGGAGTGAAACTCCGCTTATAAACGTAGTAAATCTGAACTTGAACGATATTAACGATTACACAGCTAACTTTGGCTGGTTAGCTAGTGGCTTATGTAAAAGGGGTCAGCATTAAAGTGTTCTGAAATAAGATTTCGACTATTTCTGTATACCATATTAGTCCCTGTGCTGAAATTCGAGCCATGTTTCATGACAAGTCGTTTGAGTTGAAGAAAGTGACATTTTAGTCAAATTACGACTTTCAGCACAGGGCCCTAGAGGGGAAGTCGTAAGTTCAGTTTAGACCCCTGTACTGAAAATCGTGATTCGACGGAAACGTTGTTTTTTCCAACTAAATGACTAGTCGTGCCGTGACGGCTCGACTTTCAACACAGGGGCCATATCTGTTCCTCTTTAAGTTGCAAACGGCAAAACTGGCATAAAAACAACAAGCCAGTGGGATGATACCATTACATGTGTAGGGCTGCGTTCGGTACGATCGGAGACTCAATTAGCGCTTTATCGCGTTATAGGTGGTTGAGATCTCTTGTAGTTCTTCAAAAAAGTAACTTAAGTCTTAAGACTCTTGTAGTTACGGCTATTAAAAGCCTCGACACACGACTATCAAATTATGACGAAAATTCGTAAATTATTACGAACGCCTTTAAGAGGCGACACGCGTTAAAATACATTACTATAGTTTGGCAGTTGTAACAAGAGGTAGTTTAGTGAAAAATTTCAGGGATTGCTATCTTGGCAGCGTGGTCGCCTTTGGGCCAGTATCTCGTGCTAGTTGGTGTAATTCTGGTATTATCCCTTCGGAACCTGTTTAGTGCAAGTGGGCCAAGTCGTCCTAGAGATAACGCAGGTCTTCGGTGCGCTCTACTTTTAGCTGGATAGTAACAGGTGGTAGACCAAAGTGACGTCGTGGTAGCGATATCCGAGCTCCAAAGAGAGACTCCCAGCCTAGCTAGGTAGTCGGCCTTCTCGTTCCTTCGTATTGTTATGATTTATGCGCCATATATTAGAAGTTTGAACGCACTATTATTTCTAACGATTTAGTTCGAATTTCAGCCATCGATTTGTAACGGTTTATGGAGTCAGCTAAGATCACGCCATCTATTAGTCAGATTTTGAACGAATTGAAGACATTAAGCGTTTCAAAGTTCCTGGAGAGAATCAAAAGAAAAGTCTCGAATGTTTCATTAATAGAAGGGCCCCAGACTGTGCTTGAAAGATCTCTAACAGGGATAAGGGAGGGATCACGCTGAAGGCCATCCACTACAAGCTAAAGCAATATGAAGCCCAAAGGAACAGAGAAAGGCAAAGAAATGTCACGAGGGATAGCAGATCCAGCCGCGTTAGCCGGTCAAGCGGGAAGAACTACAGTTAAGAACAAGGTAGTTCTTTTTTAGGGTTGCGTCGAGACCCGCAGAATCCAGAGATAGAAGCTCCTCAGTTTCATGCTGTCCAACTTACGGACACTTATGTCGCCGGTGAATTGGGAACTGAGTTTTATCAAAGTCACCTTTATTCCAGCAAGGAAAGCAGATACGGTACAGGACGCTGATTCGTGAGCCCCACTAATCCGGCTCTGGTGAGATCCTCGAAGACTTTTTAAGGGTCACTTTGATAACGTCAGGCCGAAGTAATATCTTTACGGCTCGTACGAAAGTCATGCAAAAAAATTTGTAACAGTTCAATTTTTGCATGAAGAGGTCCACTGAAAATACTACGTGCTGCCATCCCAGAACTTCTATTCAATCTCAAGTCGTAAATTTACGGCACGAACTCACGCCGTATAGTCGGACCTGAAAGCAAGGCGCGAAATAAGCACGAAAATCATCCACACTCGCATTCGCGCTTGTTCGCGGATGTTCACGGCGTGAGTCTGCTTTAAGGCACGAACATATTGGCGCGGAGGCGGTGACGGTGCCCGCCTGACAGAGAATTTCCCATACAGCAAATGTGTCATTTTAACATTTGGGTTAGCAAATATGGTGGTCCGTGTATTTTCAAGGTTTTTCCAGTCACCAATCTGTTTGTACCTTTGAAGTTTTCGTTGAGGCCATGAACATTTTTGCATTTGAATTAACAATGTGCTATGATAAACTGTCGTCTTCGCCTGTGTGGCTGCAGGATATCATGACAAAATCTGTATGCCACGGCCTGTCAGGCGGATACATGAAGTCCTTATCCCCAAGCCAGTGGGTGTATTGTGTGGCCTTCATCGGGCCGTGCCTGCCGATCTGGCCTGTCGGCGGCCTCTAAGTAAATGAGGGCTGTAGTGGAGAGACATGTTTTACTTAATTTAGTTCAGTTTTCTAGCAATTTTACACTGCTTCTTGAGGTAAAAATATTACGAAGTATTTGCCGAGACCCCTCTCCCCACGTGAGATTCGGTTTAAGCCCCCCCCCCCTAAACGCCTCACGTAATTAATAGACGATCCCTAATCTATTGAGTGTTGTGCTTGAGGTTTGTCTTCTTTTTGTTTATTGTCGTCGCTCATTTAATTTTTCCGCTCATCTCCAAAAATGACGCTTTGCTCGCGAAAATGGCGGCCTTGCCAAGTGCCGCCCAGGGCAATTGGACAGCAAATATGGGTGGCGCGGCATTGCTTTAACTAATAGAAGCCGCCCCATAATCTATAATCATTCCACGAGCCTCAGCCGTATTTTTTCGAATTGAATGGAAAAACAAAACTTGCAGAAAATGACGTTTTCTTGTAGCTCAAAGTTCGGCATTTTCACTACAAAAAATATATAACACCGATTAAAATACACAAATGTAATGATAAAGAGCTGCTGACAGATGCGTAGGTAATCATTTGACGTTTCTGGTCTGACAATTATGCCAAAAACATTTTACCAAATTGCTTAAATTGAAACCAGGCTATTAACTAAATCTGAATTGGAATTTAAATTTTTTATTAAAAAAAACTCCTTTGTCTTAAGGTATGCCATTTACAGCAAAAAAAATCCATACTAACAAAAAAAAGACAAACTTCCAGAATTATATAACCAAAAATCACAAAACAAAACAAAAACAATTCAGAATGTAGTTTCTGGCCTTGAGCACAGAATGATCATTTAAAAAAATCCGACATTTTGCTTGGGCCGCCCCAATAAGAAGTAAATTCTAGAGCTGTGCTAATTCAGGCATAAAGAGAGCATAACCAGCCAAAAATTTAACATAAGCCACTTAGGCGCTCTGCTAAAGTTCTCTCGTATGCGGCATCGAATGTTTGTCTTCGAAACCAAACAAAAAATCCCACTCTTTATTCTGAGTACCAAAAACAATATGTGTGCAAAAACTTCGACCCTTTTTCCCGTCGTCCTCCGGGCGTTTTATTCGAGAATATAATCGAACCAAGGCTTAACCCTTAACGATATTACGTACACTCTTAAGCAGTAAAAGCGAAAATTTTATTTTTTTGTTGTTGTTGTAAAAACTTCTGCATTATTTGATTGCGGAAAGTTTCATGTGAAAATTCAAATTCCGGTTCTGACTTAGGTCGTATTAGGTCACATTGGGGATATGGCGGAAATATCCCTTTTTTGAATGGGAAAATTAGTAATTTTTTTGCGGAATTGTTTCTGTTTTTGGATGATGAAATGCAGTTTCATAATTTCGGTTAAGGATAAGACCTAAGGGTCAAACCAAAGTTAATACTTGTGCATAGATAAAACGGGATCAACTTGAATTCGTACAAAAAGGGTACTAAAACCTAACAAAGTATTTTCTTCTATAATGCACCCTTGTGCTGGTGTCTATTGTGAAGATATCCCTTTTGATATCCCTTGCCAACCGAAAATGGGGTTTTGCCCGGCAACTGCGCACGTGCTCGCGGGGAGAAGTCCCCTAGAGAGATTTTCACCCTATTCCAAAAACACAATTCAACATTCGACAGAGTATAGTTTCGTACTATAACAAAAAAAAAAGAACTTTGCACAAGTACCCGACCGAATTATTTGAATTTGAGCAGCCGACGACGGACGGCGGCGGGAAAGGAAAACCTTCATGGAAAATCCCGTCGACACTTTTTCGTGGTGTATTGATCGGACAATAAAAAAATTTTAGTACTTACTTATTCAGGCCCTCAACGCAACAACAACAAATCCGCAAACGTCGAGGAGGGAAAAAAACAACAATCGTGAATCAATAACCATTGTAGTAGCAGCGCGGCTGTAAAGGTAGTAATTGCCTTAAGGTATTCAAGGCACTTGTTTGTTTCTTGTTTGTTTTTTTTTTATTTCGCTACGAGATGATGTAATAGATGAACTGAGGCTAGGCCGCACGCAGGCACATAACTCATGCACAAAGCCCGGGCCAAGCAGAACATATGGCGCTAGGTGCTGCTGCTGTAAGCGGGCTTTATCGCCGGGCTTAAGGTAGGGAAATTAAATAATCGGCTATGCCAGAGTATCGGACACTGGCAGAGTGTGGACACACAGCACTAGGCTAAGCGGAGAGAGGAGTACAATCGCGTGCAGCACCGCTAAATGTTAAGAGTAGCTATAAACACCGCGCGCGGAACAGTAAAAATTTCGCGCGCTGATGCGTCATCGCGCGGCTAGAGAGGTCATTCCTTCTATTGTTTCCGACAGGGGAACACGTGCCTATTATTAAAATTAATATTCTAATTAGGCACGGAGCGTTTCTGCTGTAGGAATCGCGCCACTGAGGTTGCACGGAGAGCTGGCCTCATTTGCATAGGCCCTGTGTCAACGCACTGGGTATGCGCTACCATTGGTGGTGCTGCTGCTGCTGCATGTTCGCCACTCTTCTTCCTGGGCAACATTTTACGAGTATTCCCTAGCCAAATTGGCTTCTGGTTTTGAGTGGCAGCTGCTGTAGCCCAGGCTTCACTGCACTCAAATAAAAAAAAACAGCACCGATTAATATAATATCGTGGGACTTCGTACCCTTTAAGTGTGAACGAAACTCTCCTCTCTTTCACCATGCTGCTTGCTGCTGCTGCTTTCACCTTTTTTGTTATAATTTATTACGGCCTCCAGCTGGTGAAGCCAGAAGCTTTGTCCTTATCACTGAACCAAGGTAAATTACTGTTATTCCTTTTTTTCGGTTTGCTTGGATAAATAAAGGATTCGCCAAACAGGTTTATGGGACAGAGCGGAGTCACATTAAACCTTTCTCATAACTGATTCATCCTGAAAATATTTTCTGCCTTTTTACGTTTATTTTGTTGCTAGACCAGAAATGGCAGCTCTATTGCCACTTACTTAAGGAGCACGATTAGGATTTCGTTTTTTTTTTGGTTTTTCTTGTTAAAGATTACAATTTTGACCTGCAGCCATTTCCAAGGCAGTTCTGAGGTAGAGAGCAAGCTGGCTTTTGGGGAGGTATTTTTTCTTATCGTCCACATCTATACCTTCTATTTTAAAATAATTTAATTTAACCCAAAAGACGAGTTATTATCCACTTCAGTTATTTGTTTTTCACACACAAAAATTCAGTAATGTTCTTTTAGGTTACTCTAAATTTTTTTACAGTTGCCCGCTTTAGAATTTAACATTTTGACAGCAACTCTGATTAATTAGGAAATTTGGTATTTTTACGCCGCGTTTACATCCCAAAGTCAACGCGAAAGTGCCCTCTGAAGCAAGTAGACTTTGGGATGTAAACGCGGTTTAAACGTCTATTTACATCCCAAACGCAAAGTGCATGAACCAGACGTCAGAATTTCATGAATTTTTGTATTCTAATTATTTTCTAGTTTTTTGTACAGCTTATGATTTAAAATAAAGCAATTTTTTTGATTTTGTAAAAAGATTTTGCTGAATTCATTTATGGTACCATATTACCAGCGCCATTTTGAATTTTCTAATTCCGACAAAAAATTCGCTATTTCCAATAGCGATTTTCAGTGAAATCGATTGGTAATTGCCAAAATCAACCTCGCACATTGGCACCGCCATTTTGAATTTTCAAGTTTTGACCATAGATTCGTCATTTGTGACCTTAAAAACCCTCCAATGCCGATTTTCAATGAATTCAGAACACATTTGCCAAAATCATCCGCCATATTGGTGCCGCCATTTTGAATTTTCTAATTTTAACCACAGATTCGTCATTTTTGCTCATTAAACCTTCCATTATCGATTTTCAATGGAATCGGAACACAGCTGGACAGCCAACAGGTCCACTTTCTAAAGTGACCAAAGCTGCCTGGACAGAAGCAAACACCGTGTTTAACCACGAAGCTATTAAGGAGGCGGTTAGATTGTTCAAACCATACAAGTCCCCTGGAGCAGACGGAATCTATCCCATTCTGCTACAGGAGGGCTACGACCTAGTCACTCCCTTATGCAAAATATTCAGGGCTTCCTTCGCACTTGGTTACATCCCATCTGTCTGGAGGAACGTCAACATAACATTTATACCCAAGCCAGGGCGTTCGCATTACCATTACACCTCGGCTAAATCTTTCAGGCCGATAAGTCTCTCGTCTCGAAGACAATGGAGAAAATTGTCGACCGGGCGATAAGGGAAACTTATCTTCAACGCCAACCACTAAGCTCCTATCAGCATGCGTAACGGCCGAAACTACGCCCAAGGCTACGCTGATGATGTCGTCATTACAGGTGTCGTAGTTACAAGTGAAACTCAAGGAGCCATGTCAAGGTGCCTGTAGCAGGCACTAGATCTGGTTTCCAGCTGGTGCGAGAGCGTAAAAAGTCAATCCCGACAAAACGATTCTGGTTCCTTTCACCAGGAAACGATCACTACTGGGACTTTTGGAACCTACACTACACGCAGGCAGAACTATAGGCTTCTCACAACAAACCAAATATTTAGGAGTGACGCTAGATGCCAAGTTCAACTGGAACCAGCACATGGACACTCTGATGAGTAGAACACGCAGATCCCTTTGGGCTTGCTGCAGAGCTTGTAGTTCCACATGGGGTACGTAATCGAAAACCATGTATTGGATATACACGATTGGTGGCACAGAACGACGCTTAAGGATTTCATTAACCATTATAATTCAAAGAATGGCCTGCCTCTCCATCACTGGGGCCATCCGCACTTCCTCGAAGGAAGCGCTGGAGATTCTCCTCAATCTGGTACCCCTGCACCACGAGGTAGAGAAGTCCGTCATAAACACGACGCTGCGGCTGAAAGCGAATGGTCACTTGGGCGCTGGTCTTGGGCGAGAGCATTCTATAATATTCAACATCATAGTAGAGATTCCGGAAGCGGGGATGCTGTCGGACTGCATACCCTTTAGAATCACAGCCCAGATTCAGCAAGGCGATAAGCCTAGGCGCCCTAGCAACTGTCTTTCAAGCAGAGGTGTACGCTATTCTGGCATGCACTCATGAAAACTTAAGAAGGGCCTACCAAAATAAACGGATTTTTATCTTCTCTAATAGCCAAGCGGTAATTAGAGCGATATGGTCTCTTAGGACCAAGTCGAAATTAGTTTGGGGCTGCCAACGTGCTCTTGATGAGTTGGGCGTTCTTAATCAAATTACCCTTGTCTGGGTCCGGGTCACCGGGGCTTCAAAGACAACGAAAGTGCGGATGCCCTGGCTAAACAGGGCTCTGATATTGTATTCATCGGTCCAGAGCCGGCTATTGGGGCACCGACCAGCTTGCTACAAAGGGCCCTGGCTTTGATGAAACATACTGAACACTGGAGGTCCGCGTCTGGACTGGCCAACTTTAAGCGGTTCCTTCCTGTGCCGTCCCCTAAGACGCCCAAGGAATGCTAGGGTGCAGTAGGAATTATGACAGAACACTTGTTGGCATGATTACCGGACACTGGGCCCTAAATTACCCCTTACAGAGGCCAGGAAGGGCGGAGGACCTCACCTGTAGGCTTTGCCTGGAAGAGGATGTCTTCTCTCCACGTTTTTGGTGAGTTCCCACAATAGCGTAGAGCAGGGTTTCTTTATTCGAGGAGTCCCTGCTCGAACACTCAAGTCTACGCGATAAACCACTAGACAGACTGCTGAACTTGTTCAAGCGGTCTGGCTTACAAATATGAGGTACCTTTGGACCCAATACCTCACACAGAAAAAAAATGTTGTGTGATAGTCGGGGGTTGGTCTCTTCGGGCAGCCAACCCAAGGCTCTCAGCACATATGGCACCGACTTAAATTGACGTAATAAACTTGAAGAATGTTCGTTAAATTCTCCTGGTTACGTACGGTGCCGTAGGAAAGCACCTGTAAGCGGCATCAGTCCGAAAGACAGTTATCATCTTTTTTCTTCTTATTTTGCTGAGCACTTTTAAGCTGTTTATATTTCTTCCCCAAATTAATAAATCGCTTAAATCTGTATTTACAGAATCCATTTTACAGTTGCCACATTACGTTTTCATTTAGGGCCATCTGTCAAAATGAAGCTCAAGCTCAAATTCGTTCAGTTTTCTTACAGTAAAATACTTAGGTTCAGGCTTTTGGCTTATTAACTGACAATTGACAGTTCAAATTGATCATTGCCTTGAGTCGTTTATCATAAGCTTACTCCATTGCACTATGACATCACGGAACGAAAGGGTGATTCCTCAGCTACGAAAAGCTACTAAAATTTCTTTATTATACATTTTCTGATTAATTAAAATATTCACATTATTGCAGCACTTAACCCCCGCTCTACCCATTTAGCCAAAAAAGGAAGCGTGCACATTAATAATAAATCAAAAGTTTAGCATTGAAAAGCAACTAATCGACAATTGGCGTTGTTGCTTCATTCCCCTCGACGCTGGCTAACAACACACGCTAAAAAGTATCTTTTTCAGAAAAGTCTCAGCTCCGTGCTCACCGCTCAAATCAGCGTGTTTTTTTGTAAAGATTATGTTTAATTCACACTAAATAATACACGAAAAAAAAACATGGCGAAAAAAGTGACCTTAACTTTTCACAGTCGTCTAACGATACTTGAAGCAATAAGACTCATAACTCCCGGCCTTGGTGGATTTTTTTCGTTCGCACTCACGACAACGGCGGCGGTGGCGGCGTCATCACTCAAAATCATTTTTAGCAGCGAGAAAACGCGGAACGTACTTGACGGCGGCAATTTTGCTTCTTCTTCCTGGGGGTTGGGGATTTTCGGGGGTTTGAGTTCTGGCTACTTTGAGAAGATGTCCAATGACCGAGAAGCACCTTTGGCCTTTTTCGTGTTTCTCCTCCCCACCCCCGACTTGTTACTGACTTGTGGCGCTGTGGGTTGATTGTTTTGTTTTATTTCTATTTTTAGTTTTGTTCTTCTCTTTGTCTTCTCTCCTGACGTCGTCGTCGTCGTTGTTATAATTTTTCCTAAAACTTGGCAGGCAAAAAAAATAACACAGAACCAAAATGTTGCCGCAACATCGTCGTCATACTTTTAAAGCAAAGACACTGGAGCATGATTCGTCCTTGACACACATCCCCGAGCGCCTAAGATATGTAAATATCCCTTTTAAGTGTGCAGACTCGGCTCGAGATGTCGTTGTTGTTGCTCTGCAGATTTTTCTGTTGGGCAATAATTCAAGTATTGTCAATTATGCGACACTGACACACAACGAACGCAAAGCGCGACAGTTTTGGGCGCTGTGCTGCTGGTGCTTTTGCAATAAGCTTGACAAATATTTAACTACTAGTAAAAATTCGTATTTTGTATTTTGCTGGGTTACACACGGCGGACGAAAAAAAACGTTTAATTTTGCGACCTTTAAAAAATGTTAAGGCTTTCTTCAGCGCGCCTGGAGAGGTTGTTTTTGGGGGACAACAATTGAATTGGGCATAAATTTCGAGATTTTTATTTAAACTACGCGAGAAGTAATTGTGTGCATAGTAGAGTCTCATTTAAACGAAGCTGCGTGGTGGTGTGAGTTTGGACGTGTTTTCTCTTCCATTTAACAAAACTAAAAACGGAAATTGCAATTCCTCGTCGTTTTTAAAGTGTAAACAACCCTCAAAGGTATAGGCACAGGCCGAGGCGGCACATCAACCTGGCGGCGGCACCAACCGACTTCCACTTAAGTATATAGAGTCAGAAGATGTGTGCCCCGTCTCGCCACCGCCGCGCCGTGCAGGAGGATATGATCCAAGATTCCAGGCAAGTATTAACCGTCGGGAAAAGACCTTGGTCGCGGTCAACGGTTCCTGGTCTGCCATTCACTGCCGATCAAGAAGTCTTTGTTGTTCGTCGTAGATTTTCGGTTTGCACAAGTCTCGCTTTGGCTCTCTGGCCGCGCTGCGCTGCTTTGGCATAAAAGTTGCCTCGGCTTCTGTTCTGTTTTTATTGTTGGGGGCTTTCCCTTTTTCTTGTCTCCACTGCCTACTTGCGTTATGCTACAGTTATTCCTCAGCTGCAACGTAAAATTACCACTGTGAATCGGGCAATGAACAATTTAATTGGTCGGAGGGAAGCCATGCTCGATCTCGGTGTGTGCTTTTAAAGTAATGAAGTATTGTTTGTTTCATTATTGCAGCGTTTTTTTTCTACATTTTTAACTCCCGACAATGATCAATAACGCGACAGAACTTCGAGTACAGCAATGGAACTACTTTAGACATTCAAGTACTACTGCAGATATTTTTTATTGCTTTGTCACAATAGCCCAATATTGCTGCCAGACTGAGGGTCCTAGGTTCGAATTATGTATGTATACATTGGTGACTCTCTAAAGCAAGCCTGGGCAACAGCAGCTCTTAGGAGGCATAACAACGCCTCTCACTCAGTCTCACAAGTACAATATGGGGTTACTAAACCAAACTTTTGCGGACTTCTCAAAATGTCAACTACTGCCCGCCTCTGCTATAATCTGATTCAATTGCTGAAACATGCTAAATAATATAGAGCAACGCGTAAAGCTGACTTTTAAAGCTTTGAGCGTTGCTCTAATGCCCAGTGGTAATCATTAGGAGCTGTCAATAATTAATAGCTGCATTAAATGAGTTCCTTTGTCTGCTTTTGGAGCAACATAGTATTCGCTCGTTTGTTCAACAATTCCACTTGGTTTGTGCTGTGTTATTAGTTCTGCTATGTGACACTGAATGTTGAGTATGACAAACGGCGGTGAATGCCAAGAGTGCTGTAAATATTTGGTGGATTGTATAATTAAGTTTTAATTGCCTTTCGTTTTCACTAACCACGAAAATGATTTTTAGGGGTTTACACTGTGACTGTACACAGTTTGTTAAATGATGAAATGATGAGATAACCAGCGTAAACGATCCTTGTTCTAAGAGGAATATTCTTTTATCAGAAAGACTAAAGCATCATGATAGAAAGCATTTGTACTTACTAGAAGAGTACCGCCACATCGGTGGAACGATCAAGACCCATATCGTATTCGTTTATGAGCCAACCGAGACCAGCCTAGACACGAACAAGCACGAATTTTACGATCAGCTTCAACAGACGATGGATACGATATTTCGAACCGAATTAATCATAATCGTGGGGGCTTTAATGTATATTTAGGTGCAGATTGAATCGGGTGGGAAGGAAGGATGGGCAAATTCGGACACGGTGTAATTAACGACTACGGCTTACGCCTCCTATCACTCACAGCGATCGTTGGCATCAGCATCTTCCGCCATCCACTCAAACACCAACTCACCTGGCAAAATCCAACCGGCAACCACTCGGCGATGTTAGACTATGTTTTGGTCAACGCAAGATTTCGATCGACACTCAAACACTTACGTACAATGCGTAGGCCTGATTGCGGATCGGACCAGTATCTTGTTCGAGCGAAATTTCAGATGCGATTACAAAGAGCGAAGAAAACGGCGCCACCACTAGCCAAGAATACTGGACAATATCGATGTAGAAGAAAGGCAGTTGTCGGAGTCTATTGTGGAGGGTGCAATGGAGTCGTGTCCACCTATCCGTAAACGGACGCAGCCATGGATCTCTGACAGCTGTCTGGAACTCGTCGATCCGCGGAAGCGAAGGAAACACGATGACTTTGAGCAATACCGACGATTGAACAAAGAAGCTCGACAGAAAATGAAATCAAAACGAGAAACGTACTGGAATAACGTTACAGCTGACATGGAAGAAGCGGCGTCGAGGCAAGAGTACCGGACGTTGTACCCGACAAGGCGGCAAAACAACATCGACAAACGGAACCATAAAACAATCGGAGGTCCCCTCCGCATTGGTGCCTGCAGCGATGGAGAGGATTCGCCGACAATAGATCAAGTAACCGCCGAAATGATCAATTCACTCCACGTCCTTATAAAACACATATGGCATTCGTATCGTGTCCCGTCGGCATGGAAGAAAGCGATCGTTGTACCAGGGAATGCAAGAATTAGCGCGGTATTAGTCTCCTTTCGATCGTGGCAAAGTAATTACGAAAATCCTACAATCGAGGCTACAGAAAAATCGAGCCGGTAAGAGCAAGCAGGATTTAGACCACATCGAGGATGCATTGATCAAATACTCGCTCTCCGTCAGCTAATGGAAGAAAGGATTCGTTGCCGCAAATGAACTGTCGTTTTCGTCGATTTCAAATCCGCTTTCGATTGCATCGCTTTGAACAGCTTGTGGAGAGTCTTGGAAACCAAACACGTGCCATTGAAAATCATGCAACTTCTTCAAGCTTCGTGCTATGGCTCAACCAGCAACGTTCGTATTCGAAGCGACTTGTCCGAGGAATTCCCGATTTATACAGATGTCGGACAAGAAGACGTCACTTCGCCACTTCGCTTCAACGTTGTGATCGACATGATTATGCGTGAAGCTTTCGAAGGACGACGCGGAGTTCGATACGACAACAACAACTTCGTAACCAACTTGATGTACGACGACAATAGCGCACGGATGTTGAAGCAACAGACATCTTATACAGCATTTTCGCATCGTCCAGTCATACGGGTTAAAAATCAATGCAGAAAAGACCAAAGTGCTCAAACGGACGAATCGATGGCCAATGTTCACTTCGATGGAACCCAAATCGAACAGGTTCCGATGTTCAAATATTTGGGATCATTGGTTAAAGCATAAAAAGCTGCATCGAATGCCAACGTTCACTGTCGCATCGGCCAGACAACAGCAACATTCACCTCGCTCAAGTGGTGCATATGGAAACGAACAAATATTGCCGACAAAACGAAAGTACGCCTTTACCGAACATTGATCCTCCCGATTCTTCTTTATAAATCGGAAACATGGACACTGCTCAAGCTGGACGTCAACGAGCTTGAGGTTTTCCAAATGTGATGCATCAGGCAGATTCTCGGTGTCTTACTCCGCGATCGCCTTCGAAACGAGACAGTTAGACAAAGACAACAGACACTGATCGAAGACGAAATACAAAAACGTCATCTTCGGTGGTTTGGACAAGAAATTCTAGGAGACACTCACCCCTTTCGTTTACATCGGTACTCCCCCAGATAGAGTTGTGAGCATTTGTATCACAACCGATGACGAATTACCTGCTCGTCTTGCGACAGAACTCAATCCGTTCTTGAATCTCCTGGGGTGCCACTATTGCTACATCCCCGGAAAGGACGATTTCTTGGAATCCGTTGGCGGTGGAAATCACAAGCGAGTTCGCCACTAGATCTCTAGAAATAAAGTTGGTAATGGAGAGATGAGTGACACGATTGTCAATTAAAACGGCAGCGCAAGGGGACCCGCGTCTCCGAACATATTATACACTAATTTACTTGAGCCGGTGGTAAGTCCTCTGACTTTGTCATCGGTTACCCAAGGCTCCCGAACAAGAGCAAGGGTAAGATTCATCTCTATAGGGCCAGAAGCATTGGAAGGTGCCATTTTAGACCCTATGGTCTGAGCGTCACACGACGAACCCTGCCATTGAGGCTGCTTCTTTGAAGGATCTTTATCATTCAGGATTAGCCTGATGTGGGAGAATCGATAGGTCATAGGGGGAAGCAGCCTCATATGATGTAAGTCTGAGGGAAATTAAACTCCCACCAGAGTGATATCAAGAGCACTCTTGCTCTTAATGAAGAAGACGTTACTTCTCACCCATTCTGCTCTATCAGGGTTTGAGCAGACTAACAGCAGCAAGCTTCTTCTTGGGAACCTCCCCTCGAAAAACGGCTTGAGTTCGCCGCCCGCGGAGTTAGATGCTGCAGAATAATTTGTTATCGACTACTATCCCCAACTGTTAAATATGAATTGACAGATGAGACCCACACCAATATGGCGGCCGCACAAAATCAGCTTGAAGTACTAAAACGCACTTGGGATTTTATTGGGACAAAATTTTAGACAACAAAACCAATAATTGCTTTAAATACAATACAAAAACTAAAATAACTACGACAAGACTCATGTGTAATGTAACTAAATAAAAAAAAATTCTAATAAATATTCTACTGAGAAATCAGTAAAAATTATTCCAAGATTAAAATAAAACCGTGTCATGAATAAAAAGAAAATTACTAAGTAATAATATATAAACTAGAATCTTTAATGTTCCTTTAACTTTTAATGCCTGGGAATAACTAAACAGTGGAAAAATCAATACCAAAAACTCACAAACTCACACACACAGACATGAAATTAAAAGCAAATATAGGTGCATGTACAACACATTCCTCTCCCTCAGAAATGATTTAAATTCAGTAAAAAGTAAATATTGAATTAAATTAAAATCAAAATTGAAGAATAGAATTTCGAATAAATTTTCATAATAAATTAATAAACGTCATGTGTATTCCATGTTTTTTTCTATATTGAAAATGTTAATAGTGAAAAAAATATTCTTGTAATTCCTGCTTGTATCTAAATAATCCCCAATTTTGTAATTTTAATTGAAAGATTTGTTTTTTAGTGAATTTGTAAAATATACGTATTCAACTTTTGTTTACATTTGCCGAAAACATGGCAACGTCGATTTTTATGTGTACATACAAAATGCAGGCGGATTTGAATGCCAAGAAAATGAAGGCAGCAGGAGTCAATTTTTGGATATTTATTAATTTTTTAATATCGTTTATTTTAATATTCAAAAATCTTGCAAAATACTTCATAAGAAACCACGTGTTTGGGATATTTCTAAACAATTTGAACGATTCTTAAAAACAAAACCAAAGATTCTAAAACAGTCAGAAAAAAAGTTAAATTCATCGAACAAATTTATTTTTAAAAAGCGCCACCTTACATTGAATAGGTTAAGTTTTAACAAAATTCGTCAAGTTAATTTAGCAAAGACACCCACCCAAGCTCAGAACAAAAACAGCTTTTTCAACGAATCAACCTTGATTTGAGCTTTTTCACACGAAACAAAAACTAGGTAGGAGTGCACATTAAAAGCTTGCGTGTACATGGCCTAAATTCACAAAAAATAAAAATAAATATAGAAAAAAAAACGCCAAAATAAAAACCCCGTTATAACCAGCAAAGACCAGCTGATCGCAGATAGATATATATTCGCCCAGATGACGCTGATGGCTACACACAAACCCCAAAGCAGCTTTCTGACTTGACTTGTAGGTGTGCCTCTGCCTCTGGTGGCCCGCATCGGGTTCGGGGAGAGAGAGATGATTGCGTAAAAAAATTGTGTGTGTGCTTTTTTTTGGGAAACATTTTTCCATTGCATAATTTTTTTTACTATGAATGTGAATTTTTGCTGAATGATTTTTGATATGGAATTTTACTGGGGGAAATGCAATCGGCGAACACAATCAACCCGAAGTGATACAAGCTCTCTCGGCGGCCCAATGGAGACGCAGCGGAAAAAAACAAATATAGCGCTGCAAAAAAAAATTAACGCGTTCGGTTTGATGGTCGCAAAAATTTTTTTTTTCAAATTTGAATTACAAATTTCTTTGCCTGAGTCACTTTTAACTGTGGGCGGGAGAGAGGACTGCCATTGTTTTTTCTTTTCTTTTTATTTAAATATAAATATACAAATTAGTTAATTCCTTTTTAAATAATTTGTCAGTATTGATGGGGTTTTTCGCTGTTGATGCGTACAATTTTGGATTTAATTTATGGCAGGAGGGGGAATATTAAAAGAAATTTTTTACCGGAGCTTGAACTTCTTGAGAAATGTCATATTCACCTTTATTATTCAGAATATGGCGCCACCTTTGATGTGTTAGATTGAGAAAGAGTAAATTTGGAGTTGGAAAGTAAATTTGGACGCAAATCGAGTGGATTAAAATAACAAAGGCTCATCAAAAGAGATTCTTTCGTATCGATCTATGATTTCATGATCAACGGACGATAATCATTTTACCGACAATATGTCCTACGAAACCATAGAACGAGCGGTCAAGGAAGTAAATATTTCAGTGGAGAAATGGATTATGTCTAGGCTGAGATGCTGAGTAGCAATAACTAAATTCGGAGAATTGTCAATAGCAGTGACAGGATGAAAGGGTGCTTCCAGGTAAGGATACGATCATCTCTTCTTTGGTCACTATTTAATGCTTAGAATAAATAACTATCAAATTCCGTCAAACGTGGAAGACGCTAATGCGAAGATAGGAAAGGAAGAGGAATTCGCTGGTATAGAATTTTTCAAACTCCGTGGCACAAAAAATTTGAGCAGTTCTGCGCACCTCGTTGCCAAATTTTATAAATAATGTTCTATCATTTCCCCTCTTTTTAGTTAAAACGGCAACAAACACGGAAAAAACTCAACAAAATATTTTGGGAAGGGATGCGCGCATGCCGAATGAATAAAGTTAATTTATCTTTATATGTGTTGAGCAGAGCTTTTAAACACATGTGAAGCCCTGCTCAACAAAGACAGTTTATTCAACATAATATGTAAGCATAATTTTACTTTAATTATGCGAAATATTTCTCATTTCGAAATTTAAAATAATTTAAAAAAAATGCTGAAAAAAATTCTTTTGAATAAATGAGCGTTTTCATTCATAAATCGACAGTTCCCCGCAGTCGCAAGCAACACAACCTCCCCGGGCAGAAGCGCGTATGCGACTGGCAGGAAATGTCAACAATCTAGTAATCAAAGTGATAAAAACACAAATTTCGTATTTTTTAGGAGAAATTACTACAAATTATTTCTGTAGCATATGTGTAAAATATAATAACCTTAAAATAAAAAAAATATATAAAAACGGGTGTTTTGTCAGTCATAATTTGTAAATTTTTTAAATAATCATTGAAGTCCCAGAAAGATACACCTCCCGGTAGCAATACGCAGTCGCGACTGGTTACATGGCAACAAGTGATTTGATAGGAGGAGTTAACTGAAGCTTTTGTCTGAACTTTTAAACATTTTTAAGAGCTTAGCTGGGGAACATGCGCGGGATGTCACGAGGTTTGAAAACAACTATACCATTGGCAAACAAAGCCTACACAACCACACTAACAACAATGGTACCCGCCTAATTGATTTTGCCATATCTCGCGGAATGGTGATTATGTGCACCTTTTTCCCATATAAAAACATCCACAAAACGACGTCGATATGACCCGACGGGATTACGAAGGACCAGATAGATCACATCCTAATAGAGAAAAGAGGCACAAACAATGTATTAGATATCAGATTCTACAGGGGAGCATGCTGTGGCTCCGACCATTTCATGGTTAAAATCAGGGGCGGGTTCGTGTATGGCGAACGACGACAGTCGGTCGAAAAAAATTTGAAGTCGAAAAATTTTGTCGACAAAAGTTTTAGCGTTCGCGTAGGTCGAAAGAAAATTGTTCGTGTCCTAATGCAAGAACTCGATAACCCAAGACCTTTCGACTGCCTTTCGTCGGCTTCAGACGAAAATTTTCAATTTTTTCGTCTTACGCGAACCCGAGACGAAAAAAATTTTTCGTTTTCGCCATACACGAACTGGCCCCAGATATAGAGAGCGAATAGCGACACAAATGATTCAAAGAACGCCCAGGATAGAAAAAATCAAAGTGGAAAATTTAAAATTGAAAGAAACACGAACGAGATATAAGGAATTGACGCGAAGAAGAGTCTCCGAAAGGCTGGAGCAACAGCCAGATAGTATTAATGAAATATGGGAATGCATAAAAGATAGTTGAAGAATCCCCTGCCGAAGACGCCATCAGATTGGTACGAAGAAGAAAAAGGACGATTGGTTTGGCGAAGAATTAGCAGCATTAGAAGAAAAAAATAAAGTCATACGGAGTATATCGCCAGACCGATCAGGACAAGAATGGAAACCTTTAAAGCAAAACGATCATACGCAGATCGACTGTTAAGGAAGAGGGAGTAACAAAATGCGAGAAACCTGGACGCTAGCTTGAATATTAGCAACAAAAATATTAGGCAAGCGTATAAGGATATAAGGTCGATTACTGACGCCCATCCACAAGAGAAGGTACAATCACGCCCTCTTCGTTCTCGGCAGAATGGCAAAGAATGAGACCTCCGACACCAGCTCGTACAAGGACAAAACCAACAAAGCAAAATTTCAAGCAGTCGTTGAATCGAAAGCGCTTCAGAACGCAAGGACAGCAGGAGCTGTATCCTCACGCACTAAAAGGCAAAGATCCCGGGGGGATAGCTCAGCGCCTACAAATAATGACCAAAAATGTTCGTGATGGGATAAAGCTCCCAAGGTGATCAAGGCCGACGAACCCCAGCGAAATAGTAGAACCCTGGTACTGCTAATCAGCCGCGAGTGCCTAAAGGGGCTCAAACGAGTTGACTATAAACTCTATTTTGAACTAAGGCAGGCATGGATAAAGGTTATCAAAACGGCTTTATCTAGCGAAGAAGCTGACTCCGATGAAGAGTTCCGCAGCGCTTGGATGAACTAACAGTCATCGAGGTACGTCATCTACAAATTCAGATGCAGCGGCTGACAATGTAATATATACATGGGAGCAGGCGGCTTATGCCACCTTCCGGCTTCGTGAAGCGGGTTGCTGGGTCGAGAAGAGCTATAGGCATAGTAATATACTGCATTCTCTACCAAGGAAAACGGTATCAGGTCCTACCATTACCAATTCAATTTCGGCAGTGACCTTAATATTCGGATCCCTACCAGAGAGGAATAGGAAAATTTCCAACTTCTAAGGACCAGGACGTTGTCTTAGGGGGATGATACACGGGTCAACATGTTGATCAACACGAGCTTTTTCTGCGCAGTTCGTAGGCCAAGGGAAGGGTAAGGGTGAAGTTTGCGTCCACAAACTTCACCCTTACCCTTCCCTTGACCCACGAACTGCGCAAAAAAAGCTCGTGTTGATCAACATGTTGACCCGTGTATCATCCCCCTAACACACAGACGAATCCAAATAAGAGTCGGGTGTAGGAGCTAGAGTTTTCCCCCATCAATTACCTTGCAAAAAGCTTCCGCTTGCTTATTTAGGCCTCAAGGCATTAGGCCCGGCCGGTATAACTTCTAAGCTGGTCGACAAGTGCCAGAAGGAGCTCTATTCTCTGGCCGAGAGGTACAGGGTCACTGTACAGTGGTTACCGGGTCACAGGAACATCGAGGCATCGAGGTGTCAAGTCTTGCACGTACACCGGTGGAGAATGCACAGAAGCCTCTGCCCTTGCGTGTCCCAACCTGAGTCGCGAGAGAATGGCAATTTCACTGACCGCCTCGTCTAACGACACTTCTTCAAATTAGACTCACCCAGGCCGAAAACGGATTTCAGTGGCATGAGCCATCCCCACATGATATTTTGTATTTTGTTTTGTTTTAGGGAGCCAAAGAACCACATGAGGCTCGCGAGCCGCAGTTTGCCGACCACTGAACTATAGGAACGGCCTTTACTTATAAAATCATACGTGGGCGTAGTGAAATCTGGGGCAAGTTGACTATTAAATTTGGTTAGTTATGAAACTGTCAGCCCCTGGATTAGAAGTATAGTGATACGCCGATGATCTCGATCAGTACTTATCGGAGTCGCGGTAGTAGGAAGGCCACTCGGCGACATCGATATATTCGATATGGAAGATAAAGATCAGACTCGAGAGTGCTAGTCTAGTGATAGCTTCATGCTGTGAATATCGTACTACGTCCGATGAAACAGGAATAATCCTCATTGATATTCTGGCTGCAGAGAGTAAGAGATTATACGACCCGATATATACAAGGCAGGAACTCAAGGCAGTGCGGCAAACTCTGACACGTTCAATCCGTTTATATATGTAGATTTTGCTAGCATAAAAAATCCTAGATATAGATTTTCACGGAAATCGGAACACAATTGGCAAATTCATATTCGGGTGGCCATTTCTAATTTCGGTGATATTTCGGCGGCCATTTTGAATTTCGAAAATCGGGCTTCGAGATGCATCATGGAATACCCCCACGGACCTTCGTGCAGAATTTCGAAACTTTAGGGGCGATGAATTTGGAAATTCTGCGATGGCTGTCCGCCATATACGCGTAGCCATACATACAGAAACTTTCTTTTATTAATATAGAGTAACTATTTTTATTTGGTTTTTATTTTGTCAATCCTCATCTGCCATCTGATGTTGCTTCCAAAAACCCTCCGACCATTACTAATTTTGTTATTTATTATTATCTATTTTTTTAATTTTGTCTATACAACTTGTACTTTACAACACGAATAACGTTTTAAATGCTTAAACACTTGTCAAATTTGACGAAAAGATACTCAGATCTGAAAACTTGCTCTTCTGTTCTTTGGTAGAGCACATTTTGACAAATCGATGCCAAATGCTTGGTTTGTATACGACAAAGCGAAGACACGAACCAAGCTTCGTTCAGCGCCAATTGCTAAATCGATGACACAGTATAGAGAGTAAGTAAATCGATGATGCAATCTACTCCTGAAGCCCTTTTCGAGCAAAAAAGGCAAACAAATCGATGACGTTATAAATCAAAATTAACATCTATCCTCACGCTTACAAGGGATATGTGCGAGAACCTTGCACAGAGTTACCTACAAAAATTCGTCAATTTAATGAAACAACATGATTGCGGAACAATCTTTCACTGTCAGTATTCCTATCTCATGCACTGTCCAAGTTTCGTTCATAATTAAAATGTTTACTCAAAAACAAATTTACTGGCAACAAACCAACGGCGATGGACCATAGGAAATCCTTCTTTCAAAATCTGACGTTTGGAAACTTCTTCAGAAAATTGCTGTGATCTTGACTGATTCTTCTGGCTTCTCTTGGAGATCCCCAGTCCGGCTGACGCACTCAAAGATTACAAGTTCCAAACAAATCAAAACACAGTTTCATCACTTTTGACGCGCACGAACTCTTCACCGTAACTCTCCACTCAAAGTATTAATTAGCCCCAAAAATCACCTTTTTTTATCAATTAACCAAATTCACCCAAAACGGGCACAATTTCTCTCTTTAGTCCAAGTGGACCCACCGAGAAAAGCACACACATATCCGGATCATGGGACGTGAACTCCGAGACATCCAGATCCACGCCGAAAATCCCGTGTGCTCCGACGACGACGTCGAACAATATGAGATTATGCAACCGCATAGGAAGACAATGACGCCGCCGTGTAAGACCATCCATCAACCTCGGAGCAGCAGTTAGGCGAGCTTTGGTAGTGGCTTGATCAATCAGGCCAAGTCAAATAGGTTCAAACGGGGCATAACGTGTCGTGAGAGGTTTTCGGGCAAAGGCCTCTGCGGTACCGTAAGATCCAGCGCGGCGGCGTCAATGACCGAAATTGGGCAAACGGGGAAAAAAGTGGAGCTATTGACCGGAAATTGTCTGTTTTGATGCGAACTTTTTGCAGATTTATGAACGATTAATAAGTTGACACCACCGCCACACTAGGAAATTGTCGGGCGCATTTTTTCCGGAAGATTGTTTTTTTTTGCACGAAAACAATGTGGAGACACAGACAGAGCCCCGCCGAGCAGGTGGAGCACGGAAGATGATAAGAAATGAGCTACGCGTGTGAAACAAGGTTTTACTAGTTTTTCAGAGACACTTTTTTCGTGTTGTTGTTGTTGTCGGTTGATAGATGAATTTTGCAAGAGTGCTTGGTGCTTGAGAGATAACGCGAACAGATGGTGTCCAGTAAATATTGATAATGACGCTTTTTTTGTATTCGTTTTTAAAGGTGGCCTTTGCTGTAATTAATAAAGAAGAGATTTCCCAACATTCGGGGAGAAATGGCTTCGTGGAGCACAGAGGAGTGTGACGGTTAACAGAATAGAAATTTCCGGTGTGCATACGAAATGAGTCGTAATACCTCTATTTATTTAATATTTTGTATTTTTTTAATATTGATAATACAACTAGGAACTTACTTAATCTGGACGGATAGAAAACAAATAGCTTCTAAATCTTAATACGATCCATTATGTGTGAGGGATTCCCTTCGGGAAAATCTGGAAAAAAGAGAAATATTATTGGCGTTACATTAAAAATTCATGAAAAATACAATCATGTGAGGATTTGAACAGATTCAACATTTTTTACACGAGTGAAGTGAACACAGAAAGACAAACAAACCAAGGTCGATTTACTAGCATCTCTGTTCGCCTCGAATACTTCTTTTCCCAACATATCTAGGCCAACCCCTGTCCGCAAAAATCACTTCAATGGACGGAATTTTCTTTGCAACTCGGAAAATGCATAGGGGTCTCAAAGAGATTTTTTTATGTGGACGTCCAATTTGGGAGGCACCCTTTGTACTACCAGTCCGTCGTGACGAGCTCATCATTGATCCATGGTCTAGTAGTAAGCTTGGTTCGAAGGAAAGAGCAGAGAACAGAATAGATTAATAGGAGTCTGAAGGGTGCTGAAGGAAGAGGCGAGAAAACGCGTTTGAGCTCAAGTTATAAAAGTTTACACCAAGGAGAAAAAAAATGCACGAAGCTCTCTGATGTAACAAAAACATAGATAGTGGAATAGCGGCACTCCCGATAGAAACGAAACTTTTACAAATTTTTCGATGGAAGTACACATAGTACACAGTACACACTACATAGTACATAATACATAAGACATAGTATATCTATAGCTGTGCCTTACGCGAATGTATTATGTATGTAAATACATAAATACACAATACATAGTACATAAAACACAGTATTAGTATGTACCTAATATAATACATAGTACATAATGCATAACACATCGTTAGTTGTGCCATATTTACATAATTCATGGTACATAATACATAAAGTTTTCAAACACCCTTTATGGGCGGGAAATTGTTAGGCATATGTACGTCCCGCCATACTGAATTTATAAGTTTTGACTACAAATTCGTTATTTTCGAGCTTAATAAGCCCTAGACTCCGCCGTCATCTGGTCCCAAGTCCAGGGTGTGAAAGGAGGAAGATGGTCGACCTGCCGAATTGACCAGAATCCGGAAACCAAAGAACCTAGGCAACAAACCGCATAGATATACGAACTAACTATTTACGAAATTATGCTACTGCACCCGGGCCACTCAATCCGACAACGCTGGGGATCACAGGGATGTTGGTGAGACGTGGGTTACTGGCCGAAACCACAAATTAGTCTCACCGAAAATTGAAATCTAAATGGACGCGTGGAATATACGAATATGACATCACGTCGGTCAAAAGAAAATCGAGATACAAAATATCAGTTGCCGCGCTATCGGAACTACGACTTTCCGGATCCGTGACATTGACGATCGTTTCGCCAAAAAATCAACGAAACTATTACGCTTTACTATTCAAGTGGTGAGAAGCGAGAGGCCGACTTCGGGTTTATGGTCGATGAACGGGCTGCCAGCAGCGTTATCGCATTCCGAACGATATCCGAGCGTTTGGCGGTTATAACCTTCGGTGAGACGATCAAGAACCATATCGAGATCAGCCCAGACACGGACAAGGACGAATTTTACGATTAGTTTCAACAGATGCTGGATACGATACCTCGAACGGAATAAATCATACTCGCGGGGGATTTTAAAGCACATTCAGATGCAGATTGAACCAGCTGGGAAGGAGCGATGGAGAAATGATCAACCCAAAATTCCGATCGATGCTCAAAGACGTAGTGGATCCGATTGCGGATCGGACCATTATCTTGTTCGAGCGAAATTACAGACGCGATTACAAAAAGCGAAAAAACGACACCACCACCAGCCAAGAAGGATTGGGCGTGCCTACGGGACCCGGCCATCGAGCGAGAGCTTCAAATGGCATTATCCGGCAAATTCGCGGGATATCGATGAAGAAGAAAGACAATTGTCGGAGTCTATTGTGAAGTGTGCAATGGAGTTGTGTTCACCTATTCGTAAACGGACGCAGTCATGGATCTCGGATAGCTGCCTGGACCTCGTCGATAAGCGGAAAAGAATGAAACACGTTGATTTCTAGCAATAATGAAGATTTCACAAAGAAGTTCGACAAAAAATGAAATCGGAACGAGAATCGTACTGGAATAACGTTGCGGCCGGCGTGGAAGAAGCGGCAACGAAGCACGAATATCAGACGTTGAACCAGACAATCCGGCGGTTAGGTGGCAACATTAGCAAACGACGACATAAAAAAATCGGATGGAGCTTTCGTGACCTCTCCCCATGGGCCCCTGCAGCTGTGAAGAAAATTAAACGACAATTATCGTGGTGAAAACGGGAATAAAATCGCTGAAAAATAGAAAAGCGCCGGGAATAGATCAAGTAACCGCGGAGATGACCAAATCCGGAAGTTATGTGTTATACTAACAACTCCACGTCCTCTTATCCCGTCGGCGTCGAAGAAAGCGATCGTTGTGCCAATTCTTAAGAAAGGCGACAGCCGAGAATGCAAGAATTATTGCGGTACATATCCTCCTTTCGATCGTCGTCAAAGTATTTACGAAAATCATACAATCGAGGCTACAGAACATCGAGAGCAAACGAGCCGGAAAGAACAAGCAGGATTTAGACCACATCGAGGATGCATTGATCAAATATTCGCTCTCCGTCAGCTAATGGATGAAAGAATGCGTTGTGGCAAACGAACTGTCGTCGTTTTCAACGATTTTAAATCCGCTTTCGATTGCTCCGATTGAAACAGCTTGTGGAGAGCCTTTGAAACTGAACCCGTGCCATTGAAACTCATCCAACTTCTCCAAGTGTCATATTATGGCTCAAACAGCAGCGTTAGTAATCAAAGCGACTTATTTGAGGAATTCCCGATTCAAATGGGTGTCCCGCAAGGAGCCGTCGCTTCACCATTCTTTTCAACGTTGTGATCGATGCGATTATGGGTGAAGCATTCGATGAAAGATGCGGAGTTCGATACGACGACAACAACTTCGTAACTGACTTGATTTCCGCCGACGGCACGGATGCCGAAGCAACGGACGTCTTATACGATATTTCCCGCATTTATTAAATCCATTTTTCATGATTTCCACGGCAAATAAATTATTGTTATTATAAAAAAATTAAATTCCTATAAAAATTGAGAAAAATATGTACATAATACAAAAAATTCACTTCCACTTAACCAAAAAAAAAATAGGAAGAGGCTCAAATAAATTTTTTTGTCTACTCACAACAAGTCAGCCGCAAGCAGGTGTCTTATCATAAAATGCGTAGGTTGCACTTCGCCCAGGTAGTTTTTTATTTTGAAAAATAACACCTGACCGCTGCTACATCATTCCCGTTGTTTGTTTACATTTTAATTGTTTGCAGAATGATATCATTTCGGGAAATTATTTTCGAGTTCAGTAACCCCCGCACTTCTGCATAGGCGAAAAAATGGCCACACCCGGATTTAAATATTTTCAGGCGAAACGTAGCTAAAGGATTAATTATATGAATATCTTAGCAGCATGAGTGATAAAGTGTTTACTGATCCTAGGAACTTCTTTAAATTTGTCAACTCTAAGAAAAAAGATGATAACTACTCTAATACTATGCAGCACACGAACTGGTCTAGCTCTGAGTCGCATGCGATTTGCAACATGTTTGCGTCATTCTTTCATCAATCTTTTGCACCTTCTGACGTTCAGCCTAATGACAATAATTTTCGTCATATAATTCCTAACCGAGAGGCTTATTTTTTACCTCTCTCAATTACCAGCGCTGATATCGTGAAACATATCGACGAACTCCTAATCTACTTCATTTCTGGCCACGACAGTATTCCTCCTGCTGCCCTTAAGTCCTGTGCGGAGATTCTCCAGTCTCCAATGAAAACCCTTTTTCAAAAATCCCTGGATAAAGGGTACTTCCCTACCCTTTGAAAGAATTCGTTCGTAATTCCTATTCACAAAAGTGGTAGCAAGAACGAAATATCGAATTATAGACCAGTTGCGAAGCTGCCTGTTTTACCGAAAAAATACCTGTTTCACCTATACATTTCTCTTGTCAGACCATTACTCGAATCCCAGGTTTGGTGTCCAGGCATCCCAGGTTTGGTCTCCTCACTAAAATTCGCATGTTACGAAGGTTAGTTCGATTCGCACTGAATCATCTTCCTTGGGAAACCCCATTAGTTCTTCCACCATGTGAATCCCGGCTTAAGTTACTCAACTTAAGCTCTCTTCACAAGCGTCGTGAGGTGGTCGATGTTGTATTTGTCAGGGTTTGAAAGCAAAGTAAACTTAAAGAAAAGCTACATTCAGGAGCATACTGGTCCGGCTGCAAATGCTTCGGCTGTAAAATAGTTTGCTGTGAAAAGCTTGCTGTTTGCTTACACTTTTTCAAAGCTTCCCTCTCCAAGGGCTGTGCTTTATACTTTGCTTCCTTCAGCTTTTTTTTCACGGTCCAACTTTATATAGCAAAATGGTACTTTTGTTTAGAGGGGTGGAAATTTTTTTTGTATGTGTATGTGAAGCATTCGCAGCCGGAACAGCATGCCCCGGCATTTGTAAGCAACAGCATTCGCAGCAATATGAAACAAAAAAGCTTTCACAGCCTGCAGCAAAATGATTGAAAATATGATTGCTGTAAAGCAAAGCAAAGTAAATTGCTGTGGTCTTCTTGGCAGCAAAGCAAAGTCAACAGCAACAATATTAAAATTGCTGGACCGTGGTATTTGTTCATCAGCTCCTTAATGGAAAGGTTGACCCAGGTTTTCTAAGTCGCCGCGCGCAATTTAGAGAGAGTCGTTATAAGTAATAGGTCCACCTCTTTTACAAATCAACTCCTCTAACACGAATTATGGCAGATTTGAATCTGTCAATCGCATCCCAGTGCGAAAAATTGGGAGTGATGCACAGGGGAGCTTACTTGGAGCACTCTCAAGGAAGCTTTTTCATAAATTTTATAGAAAAAAAGAAAACGGGCAATAATATTCGTGGCTATCAAATGTGGAAGTGGATAGAATTTAGTTGGGGGACTGCTTTGGTAAAGCCACTGTCGGGCTTGGAAAGAAAAAGGCAACTGCAAAAGATGAACAAAATAAAAGCTTTTCGATACCGGATCACATATCCACAGGCGCCCAAGAATATTTCTTTTTCTAAAAGCTTTTTTATAATGCTCCTAGAACGCTTTTGAGGAGCATAAAAACGTATGCTCCCCTGCAATGACATACAATGGCCTCGATTCCCAGATCCGACGGGAGGGAAGTGAGTTGCGGATTTGACACTTTGCGATTCTCAGATCCGCAACCCCGAATTTCTTTTTGACATTTTCCGCGCTGTAAAAGTGTGATCCGCAACAAATTTTCTGCGGATTTGAACGACAAATGCGCCTGAGATAATCCGACATCATATATTTCATTATCGCGTGAGTCTTCACTCCGAATTTTCGATTTAAACCAATCCGGGACTGCGGATTTGAGAATCGCAAAGTGTCAAATCCTCACTCACTTCCCTCCCGTCGGATCTGGGAATCGAGGCCAATGTTAAAAAACTGGTATGGGAACGAGAGCGCTGTAAGCTCCTTTTGGAGTGCTCAAAGATGGCTGTTGGGCAATCCATTTCCCGCTGGGATGTTCATTAACGTGAACCAAAATATTAATGTCTTTAGGGTGAGCATTAGTAAAGATGTCCTTAAAAGGAGTCTTTTTAATCTCACGTGAGGGGGATCGCAATTTAGTAGACTGCACCATTATTCTCAAGGTGTTCATATGCCATCTTTCCCAGCTGCTTTACCATTGGCCATCGCATGAATTGCGGTTACTATTTCCCTCTTGGATGGGGCCCGAGTGGCGATTCTTATTGGCTGTGCATTGTTGCTGTTTTCCTAAGGGTGTAAGTGAACCATTCGAGGCGGCGAAGAAGTAATCCCTCCATCTTTGGAGTTGCTCCTCGTCGCTGCACAGCATCCTTCCATCCGCACTCGTAACGGCATGCTTTTTAGTAGAGTGCTTTTCCAAGAGCTGTTTAGTGATTTGGTACAGCACCTTACTGTTGCCTCTGTTTGCCACGTTTTCCGCTTTTTCTGCGAGCTCATTTATCTGCTGCCTTTTATCACGCCGGACACTTCTCTTTACCTCCCTGTGTAATTGGGAGTATTCCCGTTCAAGTTGGTAACGTCTTTCCAATTGTTTGTTCAAGGCCGATGTTGTCACGGCCGATCTGTGCGTTTAAGTCACCCATTAATAGAATGATGTCTCCCCTTGGAATAGAGCGACAAACCTCATTCAGTCGCATATAGAACTCATCTTGGATGCCATCTTCTGCGTCTTCAGTTGGAGCATAGCATTGGACTACCGTAGTACTTCTTAGTCTGGTACGCAGGCGCACGGTAATAATCCTCTCAGAAACTAGTGACCAGCTAATGAGGCTCGATCTGGCTTCTTTGGTGAGTATCACGCCAACGCCACTCCTACGGCCTTCAGTTTCGTTTCTCCCAGAATATAAGAAGGACTCACCGTTTGGGCAGATATGTTCGCCCGCATCGGGCCATCTGGTCTCGCTAAGTCCCATGATCTTGATTTTATATCGATTCATCTCGTTGAGGACTTCATCCAGCCGTCCCTCAGTAAGCAGTGTTCTCACATTCCATGATCCGATTCGTGTCCTTTTTCGAAAAGCAAAGGTCGTCGTCGTGTTGTCCATCCGGTCCCGAGGCATTGTTTGCCGATTCGTGGTGTTTTTGGCAATGGTGTTTTTTTATGGAAGCGGGTTGCTAACCATCAGCCCAACCGACTTAAAGGCTGAACTACAATGTGCCGCTGGCGCGTGGTGCTGGCGCTGTAAAGCAAACTGTCAAAAGTAAAAAACGTAGCCCACCCGATGTGCGGCTACAATGTGCAGCTGACGCTGGCGCGTGCTGCTAGCGCTGTAGCTCACTTTTCCCAACTTTCTACTTTTGGTGCGCGCCAGTACACCAGCCAGTTGATAATTTTGATAAATGATGGCGTTGTAGTCAAAATTACCTCAGAAAATATGGAAAATTGTAAATGGCCGTTGATAAATTAGCGTCTAATTTGAAAAACCTTCTTTTATATTGGATTCATATCACGTAGTTAATAAATTTTTGGATTTTCCTGTAAAAAATATTAATTACCAATTATTACACCACTGAAATCTATTTAGGTCCATAATTTTATATTAATATACACATGTACATATCTTTCCAACTAATTTCACACGAAAAATTGTAAAATATTTTATTTAGCATTTGTTTTGACAAGACTACTTAGCGCCACGGCATTGTATTTGCACTCAGCTACATGGCGCGCACCAGAGAACGCGCAAGCACCAAAAAGAGCGCCAGCGGCACGCGCAAGCGCCACATTGTAGTTCCCACTTAAAACTCTGTTTTGTGGCGCAGAGAGCTCGCCATTCGCCCGTCTCCCATCCCGGGGGGAGGGGGTTGGGATTAAAACTTGCTAACATGTTCGTCTACAGTGACTTTTCTCGTGTTTTGACAGAACTGACAAATCGGTTGCCACCACCTTCCGAGGTATTTGTTAGCTGTTTGCCCCCCAAGAAGGGTTTACTCTATGATTATAAATAAATCTAATAAAAAACAACAAGATCCTCTCATTAACAAGCTCAACATATTGCGCAATGAAATAAATATTTTCCTATCAATAAAATTTCCCCAAAGCAAAAAAAACCCGATTTCGAGTTGGTTGCGAAATATCCTTTCTTCATTTCTCTTAAATCACTCTCGACTGCCGAGTTCCGAATCCAAATTTGTTTTTTTTTATATTTATTTAATTTTCTTCTTCTTCTTCTATTTAGAATTTTTCGTTAAGTAAAGATATGTAAATCTGAAGGATATGTTCGGGGACGATAAGGTTATTAATAGCCATCAATATGCGTGCCGACTGAAGGAGTTCACAAGTAAATATCGAAATTTTTCTGCCGTGAGAGAAAATTATTTAAGAAAAAAAATTTATACATACTCAAGTATATATATATATGTAATGTAATATATAACTTGTTGTCGATGTAGCACGCAAATATCTCAACAACAGCAACAACAACAGCGACAAAATCCAATACACCTTCGTGCCAAGGTCTCCTACCTTTTCCGGATGGAGTTCTATAATTTATCAAAATAAATCTCATTAACTGCTCAAATTCTGCAAAGAAATTTGCTGAGATCCTGCAGAAAGGGAAATTAATTCAAGTAATTTATAGTCCTTGAAAAAGTCTCCAAAAATCTATTAACGGTACATTCGGAAAAGAAACCTTTTCATGTAACACACGTGATTTTTAAATATAGGTTTTCGGTGATATCGATAATCTACGTAAGCAGCACACACACTCAAATACCACATTGTGTAAGGAAGGGAAGGGGGCACTCATTTCTGAAAACGTGAAATGGAGAAAATGCTGCTCTAGCCTCTTGTAAACACACACTATGTGTTTCAGAATAGAGATGTGAGCTTAAAAATAGAAACAATAACAACGAAATGATGTCAAACTTACCTACAATAAAAAAAAGGTTACACCTAGTTGCACCTAGGTTTTTATCTCTTAATCCTCAATGTCATTTATCCCTTTAGAAATCTGTAAAAGAAGAGAAAATGTTTTGTTTAGTTTTATGTAAGGAGCAATTTTATTAGTTTAGTTTAAGGAGAGCTTTGCGAGTTTGCAGGGCGTTTTGTAAGGTAATTGTTTCTATGGAAAAGAAAGCAAGGGCCTTAATGTTGGTTGCAATGGTCCAGGTCAAGCTTTTCGTTACAGTTCGTGGGGAGTTTAATGCCGTGTTCACAATGTTAAAGTGCTAATTTTGCTATGTGCACAGTGTTGAAGTGAATTTTCGGACATAATTTAAGAAATGTCAATATCAGCTGTTACATTAAAAAAATAATCACTAAAGAAATTGCCAACAGAATTCTCGATCTTTACTAAAACTTGATTTGACCGGACTTTGCTTAATTTTAAAATCAAATTTACTTAATTTTTAAGTAAAGTCGATAAAATTTGGCGAGATTTCTATTAACTGAATTTTAGTTCAGACAACCTCTTTCGGAAAAAATATGTAAGTGCTGCCATCTAATCAGCCCGAATGAGATAAAACGGAAAATTCGATTTTTATTAATTCAATTTTCACAAATTATGCACTCGCAAAGCTCTCAAATGACTTTTGTCGCAATAATTTTTTTATTTTTAATATATTTTATGTTTTTCAATACAAAATAAGCAACATAAATAACCTACTTTGGTACAATAATTCTGCTTGTTCATTAGTGTGAGAACCAGATGTCACTTGCTTATTCCGAATTTCCGAAATTTGAGTGTTGAAGTTGAAGTAGAGCCAACTTTAACTGATGTTCTCAAATTTTGACTTGAGATGGAAATAGAGAATTAGGCAGTGGAATGAGCGGGACGAAACATAAAATAAATCCACTTTCTCATTGTGCACGAGGCATAAAGCCTCTAAGCTAAATTATTTTATTCGCCGCCCGCTTTAAATTACATTAAGCACATTAAGGGCCTGTGCTAAGTTACAATTCAAACGTCATTTTGTATGAAAAACGCATTTCAGTTTAACAATTCATTTCTCGAAGGTTTGTGTCTTCGGAATTATCTAAACATTCGTTTGACAGTTTGGTGGATTTGCATTTTGTTGTTTGACAGTTTGTTGTTAAAAATCACTAGTAAATTTCCGCCGTGGTCTGGTCCCACCCAAGTCCAGGGTGTGCAAGGAGGAGGGTGGTCGACCTGCGCATTAACTAAAATCGGGAAACTGAAGGAACTGTAGGTTGAGCAAAGTTTCGTTAAATTCAACTAAACTAAATGAAACCAATCCGGTTAAGCCGAGTTTTGCAAATGTGTGTGATTGGCGTGAACGGCAACGCAATGCAAAATTATTTATCTTTCAATTCACTCAGATCCGTCATGGAAGCTGCTTCGAGTTAACGTGAGGGTAAAGGTTTTCTGTTTAGTCAACGAAAACTCTACCTCGGTTAGAGGAAACACAGTAATGAACGTGGGAAATCCCCTGCCCTAGGCGTAGGGCCACTTGACATTTACACTTACACTTTAACAAACCCATATGCAAAACCCGGCTTAATCAGATGTGTTTCATGGAGTTTTCTTGGATTTAACGAAACTTTACTCAACCCGCGTTTCTATGGGTGCTTGCTCTGAGTTAACCCAGAGTAACAAAGCACCTGAAATTGCTTCCGACCGGCAAAAACAGTCGCACCCGAGCAGTTCAAACTACTTTTAAATGGGTTTCGTTTCTGTCGTCGACCTGTGTATGGATTCTCACTTCCGTACACGGGCAAGATCACGAAACAGTGTAAGCAATTGGAAATGTAAATCAGCCAACTCGTGTTCGGAGGATTAAAGTCTATTTTTATTAATACTTTGCAATATTGTTAATTTCACTATTAAGTCCCGATTCTGGCCAAATCCGGCGAATCCCGCATTACCAGGCCCGCAAAATGATGCTGGATAGGATTCCCTAGTCGCGATGAGTTGGAAGATTTGAAAGGGCAATCCCTAGGCATATATCACGCCAAATATATTCGTCGATAAAATCTCCCTGTCATAAACGTATCCCGAGTAGCACTTATAATGCATCTCGCCGGCTTAACCGGTCAATGATAGGGTACCCGCGGAGGTCCGCTTAGATGGCTTCCCTGGCGGATGATACACCTCCTTGCTACACTTCGTCGTCTGGGACCAAGTTTCCATGTTAAAACTTACCCGGAGTTGCCAGACCAACCCCTTTTGTTTAAAGCGGCGAAAATCATGGTACCGCAGGAGCCCCCCCCCCGCAATTTTGCTCTCCGAATCGGGTGGGTCAATGGTTAGGTTCGAAGACACCCTTTGAGTTACCGTCCTCAAGCGGCTACTGTAGTCCTCGCCGGGAAAATCATCGTCTTACATACAACAGCAGTTTGGATGTTACTTTGACAGACTATGATAGGCTCTTAGTGGCCGTGCACGTATTTCTGGTCGCATGAGTTTTATTGATCCAAGGCAGATAAATGCTTTTACTACTTCATAGGGCCACCGTGTGCTTTGTTTGGCTTTCATTGATGTCCTGTATCAGCTTTCGAATGGACCCCTCACCCTTCTGTACAGCTCTTGATGTTTTATCAATAATGTCAATACTGTTTGCATAAGCCCCCCATAGCAAGCCAATTTCTTCAGTGCTAAGTTGGAAAGAAGCCAGATGAGTTGTATAACTGTGAGGGTATGAGCACAGTGATATCATCTTGCTGTAGTCTTCGGGGCGAGCTTTATTCGGGATAAGAACCTGTGAGGTGAGGTTTGAGCCTGAGCACCACCTGTGTGGCAGCTACACAGATAGACAGGTAGGTTGGTCAGCCTGGTCGGTCTATCTGGTCTGTCAAGGTTTAACTAGTTTCACACAGGTGGCGTTCACACCCAGGTGAGGTGAGCTCACAGGTTCTTGTTCCGAATAAAGATCACACCCAATCAACCGATGATGTCACTGTGCTTGTACCTCCATAGCTGTACTAGTCCGGCCAAACTGTCTCTTTTTCGGAGTCCATTAAATGTGATATTGATTGATTTGAACATTGTCTTATCCGCGGTACTAAACAACGTTATACCGCGATAGTTGATGCACGCTATGATATAACTGATATCGAATCATTTGGTGTAGTGTTGGCGCTCCATATTTAACCAACTTCGCTTTTGAACTCTCTTTTTCTCTCGTTTGAGCTATTGAATTTCTCTTCGCTTGCCTGTGTTCTCTGAGACTGTTGCATTGCTTCGTACGCAGCATTTTTATGTTGAGTCACCAGCTGGCATTCATCATTGAACCAGTCGTTCAGGTTTGTACGACTTTTGCCTAAGATGGATTCAGCAGTACTAGTGACAGTATTTTAAAGGCGTGTCCAACTATTGTCGGTGCTCGACACCTCTTCTCCAGAACTTACCCTTCGCTCACTGACCGCGAGTTCTAGCACCTGTGGGTATTTCTGGCCATTCTATTTCGAAGTGCAGCTGTGTTAATTCAAACCTGGTTCGCGGATAAGAAGATTTTCATTAGCTCTTTAACAAACCCCACTTAAGATTAGATTTTATTACTAACGAGATTAGAATCCACGATAAGCGCTGGAGTGGGCTTTAAATCTAGCTTTTATGATGGGCAATAAAATTTATGTCATTTCGGAAAAATAATAAAACTTTCAAAAAATCTACGATCCATAAATCACCATAAAGTGCACGCAATCTCAAGTCATGCGCTCAAGTGCACCCTTGCAAAACCTCAGCCCCAACTCGAAATATTTTTCTGAAATCGCAGCAAAAGGGAGAAATGCCCGCACATAAACATACGGCGACAAAAAGAGCTAAAAACGTCCACCCGAGTTCAGATTTCGGTCGTTCAAAGTGCATTGGTGACCTTGACACAATAATAACAGTGCATAAACGATGATCGCATTGCACCGAAACCAACCGATCATGAACCATTTAAAAAGTGCAGATCAAAAAATTGCATACAAGTTTCTCGAAGTGCATTCAAGCTCTACACTCGATTGCATTGGGTGCACAACTTGACTTTGAGGCAGGTCTTGGGTAAATTGTTCAAGTTATTTAATTAGGAATTCGTTCGTTTCGCTGTTGCTGTCGTTATTAATGCGGCGCGTGTGTGCCGCACAGAAGATCGCCGCGAAACCCGATCAGTGGTTTGCTAATAATTTGAATTTCGCGTTCGATCGGAAACTGTGTTTCCTAAATTACGTGAATAATAATGTGAAGTAAATAGGACCGATTAACAGCTCATTAATTGTATTTCATCACCCGATCGCGGAGGGGTGGTGATGTTGAGCCGTTTTGGTGGCGCACGAATGTTATAGAAAATTATGGCCGCCTTGCATAATTACTAGGTGAGAGTAAACTAATGACGGAGTGGAAGCGCTCTGCGCAGAACCTTAAAGTAGCAATTTCGTTAATATGTTGTATGCAGCGCAGAGCGATATTTTCTAGGCGGTAACCTACTTAGATGAAATTTAATGGCCAGTAATATTTATATTACGAGGTTACAAATTGGCAATGGACTCGGCTTGCTTTTGTAGTAATACGGCGGCTATTTGTGGTCATGAAGTCGACGCAAACATAGTATTGATAGAATAAATTAAAAAAGATTGATTTAGCTTCTTTTAACGACTCCTCCTTTACACATAAGATGTTGCATGGATGTCGCAATTTTTATGAAATAACATTCCGTTCTTCCAATACATGAGAAGAGCTTCTGTTGGGTGGTCAAGACCGAGTAGCCCCAATAAGACATCTCGCCAGCGTAACTAGTTAATAATAAAGTACCAAAGTTCCGCTAAGGTTCGGTTCTTCACCTAGCGGACGGTAGACCTTCTTGTCCACTCGGTAGACTGGTACTAATCGGCGTCACAACCTTTGTCGGCTGTATCGAAATTCATTTATGTCAGGAGGCACATCACTCCCAAGAGGTTATCTACTGGTAACCCCGACGGTTGCGGGTCTGGCTGCTATTGAGCATACCGACTTTGCAAAACATCAGCACTGAGACCATCCGGGATAGTGTTGGGTAGCACACGATTATAAAATGAGTTTGTAAGAGGTGCCTCTTTTTTCTTTTGAGCCGCTGCAATGTCATACTTCAAATGAGGCGAGGTGCCATTATAATGTCAAAATGACAAAAACAAGAAAATTAAAGAAAGGAAGAAAATAAATACCAAAGAAGAGCTTTTCAGAATAAATAAAAAAATGGCTCCAAAATGTAGATTTATATTTTACAATCTCATATATACATACATAACGCTCCTTTAGCCCCTCATGGGACATAGGGCGGAAAAAGCTGCCTTCCAGCGGACCCTGTTTTGTGCGACAGCTCTCAGTTCTGATCAGGATCTCCCAGTTGTTGCGGCCTCTGCTAATACCAGACAATTCGGCAGTTAGGCGGCAAAACAACATCAGCAAACGACAACATTAAAAAATCGGATGGGACTTTCGTGACTTCTCCCCACGAGCGCCTGCAACGGTGGAGAGAATTCTTCCACCAGCTGTAAACCCACGTTCCGCCACAGGGTCCAGCACCAGAATCGCCGATTATCGAACAGCCGAAGAATCAAGTTCTCGATACCGAACCGACAATTATCGAGGTGAAGACGGCGATAAAATCGCTGAAAATAGAAAAGCGCCGAGAATAGACCAAGTAACCGCCGAGATGATCGAAGCCGGAGGTGATGTCTTTTTACAACGACTTCATGTCCTCATAACACACATATGGCATTCGGATCGTGTCCCATTGGTGTGGAAGAAAGCGATCGTTGTCCCAATTTTGAAGATTTTAGCCTCCTTTCGATCGTCGGCAAAGTATTTACGAAAATTGTACAATCGAGACTACAGAAACATCGAGAGAAAATGAACCGGAAAGAGCAAGCAGGATCAAGACCACATCGAGGATGCATTGATCAAATATTCGCACTCCGTCAGCTAATGGAAGAAAGATTTCGTTGCGGCAAACGAACTGTCGTCGTTTTCATCGATTTCAAATCCGCTTTCGAGTGCATCGATTGGAACAGCGTGTGGAGAGCCTTGGAAACTGAACACGTGCCATTGAAAATCATCCAGCTTATCCAAGCGTCGTACGATGGTTCAACTAGCCGCGTTCGTATTCGAAGCGACTTATCCGAGGAATTCCCGATTCAAATGGGTGTCGGGCAGGGAGATGTCGGTTCGCAACTTTTCTTCAACGTTGTGATCGATGCGATTATGCGTAAAGCATTCGATGGGCGACTCGGAGTTCGATACGACGATAACAACTTCGTAACTGAATTGATGTTCGCCGATACGGATGCCGACATCTTATACGACATTTCTTGCATCGCCCGGTAATACGGGTTCAACGGACGGATCGAGGTCCAATGTTCACCTCGATGGAACCCAAATCGAACAGGTTCCGATGTACAAATATTTGGGATAATTGGTTGAGGGAACGAAAGTGGCATCGACGTCCGACGTTCATAGCCGCATCGGCCAGGCTACAGCAACATTCGCCTCGCTCAAGTGGTGCATATGGTAACGAACAAATATTTCCATTAAAACGAAAGTACGCCCTCCGATTCTTCTTTATGGATCCGAAAGGTGGATACAGCTCAAACCGAACGTTAAGAAACTCGAGGTCTTCCAAATGCGATGCTTGAGGCGGATCCTTGGTGTCTCGGATGCGATCAACAGACACTGATCGAAGAAGAAATGCAAAAACGTCGACTACGGTGATTTGGACATGTTTGCCGAATGAATGATGACCACTTGCCATGTAACCTTCTCTGGCGAGACCGCCCCGCAGGTTGGAGAATCCAGCGATCGGCACCGAAGAAAACCTGTCTAAAGAATATCGACCTAAAGAATCAACGGTTATCAGTTACCGAGGCTAGAGACGTCGCCAAAAACCGGCAAGAATGGAAACGAATCGTGAATAGAGTTCGAGACCCAGCGGCACCGACAGCAGCTTATCTGTTGCGGGGACGTCCCGCTCGAGCCGCCGGCTAATGGATCAAAAAGAAAGAAGAAGAAGATCGTCACTTACTTTCCCACCAAATTGCACAAATCGCGGACGCTTTATCTGACATGCCCTCCAGGTTTGCTTTTTAGCCTCTGGTCGTTCATCCCGAGTATCTTAGGGCGGGCTGTGAGTGGATGATCTTTTCCTCTTGATCCTTACGGACACGGGCGTTCTCCGTTTGTTAATCGGGCGACTTTAGTTTTGTGCTCAACAAACTTCAGACCAGCGCTTTCTAGCCACACTTTTATTCTTCGTTCGCCTACTATTCGATCTCATCTACGCATTGTCCTACGACCACTACCCCAATGTTGTCCGTGAAACGATCGCCACTGCTTCCTTTGGAAGGTGTAGCCTCAACATGTCTTTGCACATTGTGATCCACAGGAGAGGGCCCAGGAGGGAACCTTCCGGAACGCCTCATGCAATGAAGCGACCAACCCCGGAAGTACTCGACTACTATTCACACTAGGTACTGGGGTAAGACCTATGGGGTCGGCAGCGAGGGAGACCAAATTGTGACAATTCTGTGAAATTTTCCCTGATGATCTCTACACAAGAAACTTTTCGAAAGCCCGTGGCACGTGCTAAAATAAAATCTGCTCTGAGGAGATTATCCCCAAGGCAAACGATGCCAGCTAAACCTGATCCAAATGGGCTAGATCTAATAGCGGCAGCATCGCCATAACTTCTAGTATAGCGAGGAAACCGGTTCCTGTTCGGTCGCAATAGTCAGCGTTTGTTCCGGTAATATTGGAAGTTCGTTCCGCTCAGAAAAAACCCGATGATATCGTAGATCATATTTAATTCTTTGGATAAGAGCCTGTTTTCAGTTATTACACACTACCTATGTCAAAACAACAGCGCCTCTAAGCTCTAACCTTCCACATAAAAAAGAGGTTTAAGTATTCTCGCGCCTTGAGGCTGATTACTAAACGATTTCCAGAATTTCTCCGATCTTGCCAGTGGTTCTATGCTGATCACGTTCAATTAGCGGCAATATTTCGCCATCAACAGCTTCAGCTGTTCGTTGAGAACGTGGAGCACGTTGATCGAGATAAAAAAAAAACTATTTTCAGAAAACTGCTTGAACCACTATGGCGCACTCCTCGACGAGTTTGTGTAGTAGTCAATGGCATCTTCACCGCACCCAGAATATATCTTTTGTTGAGCGCTTGCAAAATAAAATCTTGACCTTTCGGAAATAAAAGTCACAAAATGTTGGTTCTACCGGAAAGTTCTGTCTGGCAAAGTCAGCATATGTTTTCGGGGAAGATTCAGCTTCCGACAGAACAAGGAGGAACTGATAAAAAAATTGAAGCAGGTGGCCTTCATAACAAGTTACGGTCGACCATCTTTAATCAATAACAAGATCGTTAGGAGTTTTATTTTTAATTTTTCGACAATAGCGGAGATGAATGAAAAGCTCAACACTTATTGTCCAGCACAGGTTCCCAGTTAAGGTAGAACAGCAGGATTTTGAGGGAGTGAAATCTTTCACCAATTTGGGCAGTCAAAAATAAGAACCAAAACACTGAGGTACATGATAATGAGTTTATCCTCACCCACGTATTGATCCGAGATTTGAGTGATAAAAAAACCCTCAAACCTGTTAGCCGCGTTCGAGAGGAAATCACTTGGAATAATATTTGCCACTGTATGTGAGACGTGACGCATTCAAAGACTTTACCTACAATAACAAGTTCTACGCTAGTATGGCTACATAGATGCCGTGAAAACACTCTAGCTCTATCGACTGCAGAGATCATAGAAAAGGATTCTACTGGAAAGCCCTACGCGGCTGAGAAGTTACAGCGAAATAGACCCCATATTCGTTTAACGGATGGCGCATACTAAAACGCCCGAAGCTTAGGCATGTAAAAATGGATGAGATCAATCCAGAACCAAGTCGGCGGAAACAACATAGCTCACTAGGAAGATCTGCAAAATTAACAACGAATGCAGCTTATTCGTTAGCCAATGGAATAACTACTTGACAGAGAGAGATTTGTTATCGATAACAATGCAGACTAGTCGTGAAACGGTGATAGTTGAAATCTGCTTCATTGTTCAGTTTTCAAAGTCGCTGCCGCAACTCTCTTGGTTATCAGTCCCAAATCGCAGAAGGTTCTCTTATCCGTGAGTATAAGCCCGTAGAGATAAGCTAAAGTAGCCATTTCAAAGTAAATCGTCGATACAATTTCGACTTGCATTTAACTACCAGTCCCGGTAGCCTAAGGGTTAAGGCCATCCGAGAAGGTTCAGTGCTGGTTCGTGATTTGAATTCACTCCGCAGCAAAGCATTTTGCTTTCCATTTTTCCGACCTAGATAACTTGTCTGCCTCTTATTTCCATCTTCTGATTCAGGTGTTCAAGCACGCTCTTCAGCTCGGTTCCGGTTCCCACCGCCAACGGATGCCAAGAAATCGTCCTTGTGTCTGTCTACTTTCCGGGGATGTAGCAATAGTGCCACCCCAGGAGGTTCAAGAACTGATTGAGTTCTGTCGCAAGATGAACCGGCAATTCGTCATCGGCTGTGATGTAAATGTACACCACTCCATATGGGGGAGTACCGATATAAACTAAAAGGGGGAGGGTCTCCTAGAATTTGTTGTTATGAATAGCATAGATATTGCAAATAAGGGATGCCAACCCACTATTGTCACTGCTAGTAGAAAGAAGGTGCTGAACCTCCCCTTTACTAGCAGGATGCGTGTTCTGGGTGAGGCCTCACTATCGGATCATCTGGTCATTAGATTCGACATTGGGGGCCTCCCATATCCTCGCCTTTTCTTTGGTACTTAAGAAAACCACTGGTCTAGATTTCTGAGGCTTGTGGCCCCGAAATCATACCTTCTCTGCCTCTATCAGAGGGATGCGGCCTCGCAGCTTACTGATGTGCTGATCTTTTCCTACCATGGCAGCAGCACTGCCTCTTCCTCTCAGTCATCGCGTAAAGCGCCCTGGTGGGACGACAGGTTAGCTGCATGCGCAGAGATGTTAGGAGAATGTTTAATAGGGAAAAACATACCGGACATTGGGATGAATAAAGGTTCACCCTAACGGTCTACAACAAGGAGTTGAGACGTTCCAAAAGGATTGCCTGGAGGAAACACTGAGACCATTCAGACTCTACCAGAGGCGACTAGACACCTAAAGCTACTTTCCAAAGACTCCTTTAACGGAGTCGGCCTTCTCAAAAGCGAGGATGGCTTCTACACCTCCAATCGTGAAGAAACCTTGAGGTACCTGCTCAGCGAGCACTTTTCAGGGTTAATCCTCCAGACCGCTTATCCATTAGATGCTGGGTGTAGTCAAAGGACCATCCCAGACCGTTGTTCCCGCAGTCTTTCTGGGAACTCGCCTCTTTTCAACTCTATAGGTCCCCGGGACGAGATGGAATTTTCCGGCACTCCTTCAAAAGTGTATTGATCTGATTCTCAACAACCTGATCTGTCTCTTTAGAGCTAGCTTCAACAGGGGATACATTCCAACCATCTTGACGAAGTCGTGGTGGTTTTTATCCCCAGGCAGGGCAACAGCCCCTGGAGCTGCCTAAATCGTACAGACCTATCAACTTAACCTCTTTTTTTAAACGATGAAAGGCTGCTAGACCTTCATATTAGGTGCAAGCTCCCTTCCTCTACTCGAAGGGTAAATCGCTTACTCGAAGGATAAATCAACAAAGGTTGCTTTACACCACCTGGTCAGCAAAATCGTAAAAGCCTTCCTCCTTAAGGAAACTACTTTATGTGCTTTCCTTGACATCGAAGTTGATTTTGATTATGATTCAGATTAGAGCACTGGCGCTCAATCAACCCAAATAAGGCTGTTCTGGTTCTTTTCTCTTCTCCAAACGCTACAAAGTGGACCTGGGTCCTATCTGTATCGAGGGTACCACAGTTGAGTACTCAGACTCAGTCAAATATTTCGGAGTAAAGTTAGACAAGAAACTTAACTGGAACGCTCAACTGGGCTACGTCATCAGTAAAGCTACAGGGGCCATATGGGCCTGCAAAAGGCTTGCACCACAAATGATGTACTGGATGTACAATACGATCGTTAAACCTGTGATTTCTTATGCCGCTTGATGGCCAAAGACTAAACAAGTTACGTCGATCCTCAAGCTGCAACGGCTTACCTCCCTCTCTATTACCGGAGCTTTGTAGACCTGTCCCACAGCTTCGATAGAGGCAATCGTTAGATTGACCCCAATGCATATCTTCATATTGAAATCCGGCGCCATAAGTACCTTGAGACTTCAGAAGCAATTAATATTAGGTTATACTTCCGTGCTTTAAATCTTGTGGCAAGGGAGAGCGCAACCATAGTAGCCCTTAGAATAAAAGAATCTGCCTTTTTGACCGGAATCAGGGGAGGGCACATAAAGGTGCTGAGATCTGTTATCGTCCCCACAAAAACCGACTTCTGCATACCCGAGATTACCTTCACGAAGAATTACGAAATCTACATCCCTTCACGTCGTGAATCGAAAAATAGACCACACAGTTTTCAGGATGCCATAAACTTCTTTACTGATGGCTCTAAGCTCGGGGGTCGAGAAGGAGGAGTCTTTTCCCCAGTGCTGGGATGAAGTATCCTGCCGACTACCTGATCACTGCAGTGTATACCAAGCGGAGGTTCTAGCCATACAAAAAACAGTTCTACTAATCAACGCGCAAGATCATAGGAATAGGACTGTCTACATCTTCTCAGATAGTCAAGCGGCTCTAAAAGCCCTGCTCTCTTGCACAAACAGCTCTAGAGCTACCTCTGCCTCTCTTAACGAAGTGGCTAACAATTCAGGACCCTCCTCGTATAGGTGCTCGATCACCGAAAAATATAGGGAAATTGACTGACGAACTGGCTAGGAAAGGCACGACCGCAACTCTCTTTCCAGGAAAGGAAAGGGTCGGTATGCCTTGGGCTACTTTTAAACTCCGATGCAAACAGCACACAATGCAACAAGCCAAAAAGCATTGGAGGGATCTTAATAAATGCACCTATTAATATTGTGATCTCAAAGAAAAAGTCTTGGATCGTGTAGATCACATTATTGTTTTAGGCATTGTCCTCAACAGCAAGATAAGCTCTAACTTGAGCTATGATAATATTACTGCCAGATCCCAAAAGCTGCTACGGGCTTTATTAAGAGTAGCGTTAAAGAATTCCACAATGTATGGGTCACTAAAGCCCTGCGAGCCAGATCTGGGATCTTATATTTCAAATAAGTGTAAGAAATTCCATCTTTTCGCGCGTAGGAGCCTTTATAATCGTTCAGATTTTCACAACCTTCCTCGCTAAACGAACAGGTTCCAAATCTTTGATCTCTTGCTTCTATCGCTTAGGTGTAAATTGCCCATATTTTGTTTAACCCTGGATGTCCTGAACAATAGACTCAGGTTCCAGTTCCTGTCGGACATCATCAAATTCAATGACGATACTCCAGACAAACAAGATATTCCAAACTACTTTAACAGTATCCGCATCACCCTGAATATGCTAGAAACGAACCGGTTAACAGGTGCTCTATTACCTTCAATACCTAAGCGGCCTGTTTCTCTCCCCCAATAAACAAAAGCTCCTATAAAAGACAACTAACTTCTCTGCTGTCTTCCTGATTTCTTAATAACACTACACTATAGACCTTACTTTAATACTTAAATACTCACTCAATGTTCCTTTTACGTTAATGTTATTAAGTACAGTGGCCTTATATAAAATGTATGTCTGATACCAATTTCAACGCAGAATGAATAATACCATGACTCGGACCAGAAAGCCTGGGTGCCCTGACTTACACCATCCATCTAGTGGAGGTTTAGTCTCCATCGCTTGTTTTTACCTCTGAGCGCTAGTCTTTCACTTAACAAATAATAACTACCTATAAAATCTCTGCAACATTTATCACTTGAACTATCATTACACATACATATTTGTTTTTCTAACATTATTCTTTTAAATTACTTTAAACTTTTACAAATTAAACTCAAAAACAAAAAACAAAAACAATCGTACAAAACAAATTCCATCTGTCATTAGACACTTCAACTATTTTCGTTGAGCTCCGTTTTAAAATTAACGAACAAAACTTGACTATTATTAAGGCATGTTCCCATCTCAAAAACAATTGCGATTGTTTCAAAGGAAACGTGCCAACAATTTTGTAATTGTAAAATTTTTCGATGTTTTGAATTATTTCCACAAAATATTTTCTAATTAATTAACAATATTAATCATACTTAATCTATCAAATGATGAAAAGAACTGTATTTTTTAATAGCTAATCTGTATAAAGCATGTGTGTTCTGCTTTCTCAACTCGTTCGGGGTATGGCAAAACGTTGATGACGGTTATCAGTTGTGACTTTATCAAGAATATATTTTTTCTTTCTTAACATAACAACTAATTATTAACTGTTATAAATTGAAACTCTTCCGCTTTCCCACGAAATTACGTACTAAAGGCAGCCATCATAGCATTAGTATCAAAGATAGATAATTTCGTTGTGTCGTTTCATGTCTGGCATTGAAAATTTGGCGAATCGTGGGAACATAATAAAATATGTAAATAAATTCTGTCTGTTTCTCACCTCGCCGCCACACGTATTGCCGAACGATTGCTATATGCTATACTAGTGAAGTCTGGTCATCGTTTAATCTAGTCGAATCGCGTTACTTAATCAAAAAATTTTAGCAGTAAAGTTGCACTATAATCGTTGCAATGGGGGTTAAGAAGAGTGAAGTGAGCAACACACTTTCGCAACTATCTGATTAATGAATGCATTTTTCATTTGATAGATTATACTAAAACTATCTTATCTATTGATTCTTATTCTTTGACCTACTAAGCCGTGATTTCATGTGCTATCATTTTCAACATAGTCACAATCACATAATGGACAACAAACATTGCGAAACGTCACATTTTCAAATATTAACGAATTTCGCCAAATGACATTCAACTTGACATTGCACTTCATTAAATCCACGATCAGGGACGATCCGGTGTGTGAGATGAGAAAAGCTGTTTGGTGTTTCGAAATGTCTGCTATAATATTATTCACAATTTGAATAAAAGTAAAATAACGCAATTTTGTTTTATAGATTAGGCGGATTTATTGTTTGTAGTGGGATTCGTGTTTTTCTTCTGATCACGAACATATTGCTCAATTAATAATCAAAATTGTTTTTTTTATAATCCAGCTTGACAAGTGAAAAGTATATTTTTGTAATTGTTTTTTAGTTTTTACTAGATTCCAGATCTAGAGATTTACTACAGACTTTTGTGAAGATTCCAGCAAAAAAAAACATTTAAATTTTACGAAGATCAATGACGTTCAATGACATTTGTGTGCGATTATAGGTTGTAAATATTGTAAAAAGTAGGTTACAGATGTTTTTGTGTTTATTTTGTTTTTGTCTGTGATGACGTAACATATTAGATTATTCATAGATCATATTTTGATTATGCTAATATTTGTTGTGGTGGAGTGGAAAAATCCCTTTCTTGTTGAAGGGCGTTCAGAATTTCGTGCTTATTACATCATAGAATCAATTCTTTTGGGAAAATGACAAGGTATTACGTTTACTAAACATTTACTGCTGACTAATAATTGACTTTTAGGGAACGTACGGCTAAGAAAGGCCTCGAAACGTGGTAGCAACCGATTTGTCACTTCTGTCAAAACTCGAACACAGTGAGTCACTGACTCAAGATCAAGACCTGTCAGCTCTGTTAGCAAGTTCTATGGCATAAAAGATAGTTTTATGGTGTAACCACAATTGGGACAGCGGCCAAAACTATATTCTTATGAAGTTAGCCAAAATTGTACCACAACCACAACGACGATGACAACCACTCGATTATGTTGTAAATATACTAAGGGCGACCGACGAATCGCTTTCCAAGGCGACTCTCAAAAACGAATAGAACACACTGCTTTTATATGAAACTGCATAATCTGCAGGCCATTGCGATGACTATGGCTTTGCTACATATCCGCGTCTCTATCAGCGGTCTGGAGAGCAATAGAGCGGCATCCTGACATCGTGAGAAAAGAGATGCAGGTTGGAACCTCGCCATAAGGAAGCTAGGATTGCTTTTGCTCATAAGAATATGGAAAAACTGTGATCACAAGTAAAACGATATTGCTCTTTCACAGTAACACCGTTTTCAGATACAACTTTTTCACGGGTGATCTTTTCTGACGAAAAGAAGTTCAACCTCGATGGTGCAGACGGTTAAAACGGATACTGGCGGGATTTAAGAAACGTGCCGCGTTATTTTTCAAAACGCAATTACGGCGGTGGATCGTTGATGGTGGGGAGAAGATTTAATTAGCGCGGTACCTGAGAACTCGCGTTTACATCCACTAGGATGAACAGCTTAGACTACCAAGAAATCCTGGAAAACTATCTGCTACCATTTGTCCACAGTTATCCTGAAGAAAACCTTGTGCTCCAGCAAGACAATGTTAGAATCCACGTTTCTCGATCCACACGAGAATGGTTTTCCGCTTACAACATTAATGTTATAGACTGGCCTGATTACTCTCGGGATCTAAAACTAATGCAAAACATCTGCGGTTGGCTTGTTCGCAAGGTATACTCTGATAACAGACAATTTAATACCAGCAACGAGCTGAAATACGCCATCACAAAGCCCTGGAGTCTTCGAACACCATACAAAAAATTAGCCTCACTGAATGGAAGGAATGCATGTTTCTCATAAGGGCCTTCTGCGGCAAACCTCATTACAAATGAAATATCCTAATATTTGCGTTACGTATTCAAAAAACTTGTTAAAAAGCTTTAGTTTTTGTTGTTGCATTGCTTGATATTTAGCATACTCAATAGAATGGTTCCGGTTTAAACACAGAGGACAAGCAGCATTGGTCGTGACCAGTAGTCAGTTGGGGGCCCGCATCGGTAAAACGACACTCGCGTTTAATAAAGTGTAATGTACTATGAAAAACATCGAACACTCGACGAATCAGTTTCGACAATTATCGAGGTGAAGACGGCCATAAAATCACTGAAAAATGAAAAACCGGGAATAGATCAAGTAACCGCCGAAACGATCATATCTTATAACAACAACTCCTCGTTCTCATAACACACATACGACATTCGGATTGTGTCCTGTCGACATAGAAGAAAGCGATCACTGTGCCAACTTTGGGAATGCAAGAATTATCGCGGTATTAGCCTAGTTTTGATCGTCGGCAAAGTATTTACGTAAATCATACAATCGAAGCTATAGAAACATCGAGAGCAAACGAGCCAGAAAGAACAAGCAGGATTTAGACCACATCCACGATGCATTGATCAAATAGTCGCTCTCTTTCAGCTAATGGAACAAAGAATTCGTTGCGGCAAACGAACTGTCGTCGTTTTCATCGATTTTAAATCCGAAGAGCCTTGGAAACCGAACATGTGCCATTGAAAATCATCCAATTTCTCCAAGCGTCGTACGATGGTTCAACCAGCTGCGTTCGTATTGGAAGCGACTTATCCGAGGAATTCCCGATTCAAACATGTATCCGACACGGAGACATCGCTTCGCCACCTCTCTTCAACGATGTGATCGACGCGATTATGCGTGAAGCATTCGATGGACGACCCGGAGTTCGATACGACCACAACTTCGTAACCGACTTAATGTTCGCCAACTCGGATGCCGAAGCAACGGACATCTTATACGACATTACCCGCATCGCCCGGCCATACGGGTTAAAAATCAATGCGGAAAAGACCGAAGTGCCCACAACGGGCGGATAGAAAGCGAGTGTTCACCTCGACGGAACCCAAATCGATCTTATTTTCAAATATTTGAGATCATTGATTGAGGAACATAAAGTGGCATCGACGGCTGACGTTCACAGCCACATCAGGCAGGCAACAGCAACATTCGCCTGGCTCAAGTGGTGCATATATTTTCACCTATATAACTTACGGCTGTGCATGTTGCACAGCTAAACCAGCGAAGGGTTGCAGCAGTCCAACTATACTCCGAGGAAACTAAGTCCAAGTCGTCCAGAAGGTGAAGGTCTTTCGTTATCAAGGGGTGGAGGAACGTTAGGTTTTAGCTAGTCGTTGCCTGCAAGGTCAAATTTTTCCGGACGGCGGGAAGTCTATTAATCCCCATTGAGAGGAGCAGGGTAGTGTTAGTTAAACACCGCCTAAGGTAGAGATCAGTTCTGCGTGAATCAAAGTAGGAAACACAACACCTTGCCCGGGATGACGTTGTCTTCCAGAAGAAGTGAACATTAACCTATCCCTAGATGTAGAACGTTTTATTTTTCAATTTAAATGTACATGCATTTCAATTAATTCTCCTTTGTTACAGTTTTTTGTAGTAATAGAACAGACCCCTCTTGCACAGAAGGCGCACTTCTCAGCTGGGCCAAGAAAAATTTACCTGCTCAGCACAATCAAGCGCTGAGATGAGACTCTCAACTAAGCATACAAACATAAAATAATAAAGTTTAAAACATCCAGATTAACATTTTACCTAGTTAAATAGTGTTACTAAGTTGCCTTATTTCGCACACTTTGTTTATCCCTTAGTTGCACATTGGCTGTCTTTGAGTTGTTAAGTTGATTGCAAATGCAACTTTTTTTTCTTAATGATAGATCACTTATCTTATATATTAATAGGCAAACAAAAAGTTTGTACACGCTAAGGCTTTTTTGTTCGTGGACCGATTTCGTTTAAATTTTCAGAGAATGTTCTTTTTATGGCATAGTTTTGTAATAAGGAATTTCAACGAAATCGATTCACGAATAAAAAAGTTATAACGATTTTAATTTTTCGAATTTTAAAAAGCCGTTGGAAAATTTGAATTTTTTGTGAGCATCAACGTAGAGCTGAGTAGCCTACGATTGACACAAATGCCGTTTCAGTGAAGCGAATGAGAAACAGAGAAAAACAAGCGTTTGTGTAGATTTTTGGCGGCATAACTGACTTAAAAAAACTCGGTCACTTTGTGCGTGCATTTTTTTTATACTCTTTTGTGTATAGTATTATTGAGTTGTATTGTGTAAAATTAAAAATTAAAAATTCGCCATTGCGTATAATTTTTTTTTTTGAAATAAAAATATTTAAATTGAATTTAAATTCGAACAAATCGTGAATTTTATATATTTATTGTTTTTGTAACCGAATTTCGGTAACGGGGATCCCAACTAGTTGTACTTATTGCGTGTTAAAAGAACACGTACTGGCGCCAGGGTGGGTCCGAGTCGGGTTCTTCGGGGCGAGGAGGCATAATGGCGCCCAACTTGTTACACCAGCATATTTGCGCCATTATGCATAACACTAGGAAGTTATCAAATACCACTGAAGAGCTATTTTTTACGAATTTGATTCTAATATGCATTAAAGTGCCTCCGAAGAAGAAAGAAACCTATGCCTCGGCAATGTATACATATTTATATTTTGCAATCTCGACTCGCCTCATTTCAAGTTGGAAATTCAAAAGAGGTAAGAAAAAACCCACTACTACGAATTTACAATCCACCTCGCCCCTAATTTCAAGTTGGAAATTTGATTGCCCTAAACGAAGTACGAGAGAATAAACCCACCATTACGTATTTATAACCAATCAATCTCGCTCGATACACGCTCATACCAGTAGTAGTAGTTAGTTTTGAACCGAGACATTTCAAAAAATTGAGCCCTTAGTACAATTCACCATCGTGTAAGGGACAAATGTACTGCTTCGTGGAAGTCCGGCTCAACTCTAATCCAAACTCAAGTTAATCCAACTAATTTCAGGAATTTAATTTGGTTTTAACGAAAATCAACTCAACGCACGTTTTCATGAGCTTTAATTGTGGGTTAACCTGTTCTAAACTCTGCACACAACTAAACCCACTTAACAAGTACTCTCTAAACGTTAGCTTTCACATAAAAAAAAACATTTTAATACAAATGCGTAAACAAACTCCGTTAAGAATTACAAACTTCAAGATTAGTAGTAGAGTAGTTCTAAGACTGGATCTTCTAAGTGCGGATCTTCCAACCCAATGACAACAAGAAAACCCCAAACCACAATTTCACGAAAACTCGAAGCTAAACCGTCCAAAATTAACCTTAACATAAAAACCTTAAAACATTCCGCATTCACGCGACACATTTTCTTCATCGCAGCCCAAGAATTCACACATTTCGACTGCTCCCTGTCCCTATCTCTCGACCGAACCAAAAAACCGTTTTAAAAATAGAAAGTAGAATTCGATTTTCGATTAAATAGAACTTCTCGCCACCAGATGCAGGTCGAATGCCATTTGTTCTCAGGCCAATCATCAACTATGTAGAAACATGCGAAATTAGAATAATCTTTTAGTGCTTTGAAAGTGTTTCAAAAACAAACACCTAATCTCTTTTTTCAATCAATTTTCCTCTTAACTTCCGCAATTGTATTTATAACAATCTTGCCTGGCGGCCGAAAGTGCTCTAACTAGTCGTCGCAGCCGGGCATATCTCTCTGCTTTACAGGAACAATTATGACAATTATCGTTTAATTTTTGAAAAGTGTAGTTTCAAGGCCCGTTACTGCCATTTTAAATCTAGGTGGAGATTCAAGACGCTGTTCAAGCACTAATACTCCACACAAAAAGTTTTAATTGCGTCAACGTTTACCGACCGATAACCATATGATTGCTTGAAAGCGGGCACTAATTGGAACGATTTTTATGAATATTTCAAGTTTCTACCTAAGCTATTTAAATATAAAAAAATAAAAAACTTCTTGTTTCTAATTTACAAGGTTTTGAGGTTATTTAACTTTTATCTGAAAGAAACTTGTTATCAGAAACACTCGAAAAATATTTGTAATAAATAAGTTGTTGTAGCAACAATTCTCCCGGGGTTTGTTTTTTATGTAAGATGGCATTGAATAAAGATGAAAATTCAGTAGGAGATTTCTGTGGAGACATTTGCAACTGGTATACTACTGCTGACCGCAAGAACATAAATGTTAATTTCTACTGTTTCATTTCAGCCATGGCATTTGGTGCTTTTATAGAAATTCCTACCGCTGCAGCCGGTTGATTTGAACTTGACTAAAAATGATGTTCTGGTTATTCTGTGTTAACATATTTTTCTAAATATGAAATATAGAAATTCCTTGAAATATATTTCACTTTTGTTTCGTGTGTGGAATGACGAAATTTAATTCTGAATTAAAATTGTTTTTTTAGGCAAGACAAAATCCCACGAGCTTTAATGACGCAATTTTTAATGCACACAATTTATCCAAGGCCACAACCGTAAAGCTTAAACATGTTTTCCATACAAAGAAAAATCCTTTTTACTCGGGAAGTGATGTACCAGAATACCAGAACCTTCATTATCAGATGCACAAATGTTCTAAAAGCTTTTTGTGAGAGTGGATGAATATTGAAGCTACGATTGTCTGAAATATATTTTGTTTCTTCGCATGTTTTCTTTTGTTGGAATAAAATATCAAGATTAGAAGATAGAGCTGATTAATCAATGGTCTGAGTTATACTGAGAAGTAAATTGACTATCGTGATCAGTAAGAGAACAAAACCGGCGGGATGGGTTACATCGCAAGCGATGTCATACTCATATAAGAATGTCTACAGTTTAGTATCGTTTGTATTTAAGAGGCTTCGTTACTGTACGGCTGTAGAATTGAAAGAAGAAGCGGAAGATTACCGGTTGATTCTATGACAATGGTAGTTAAAATCAGAAGATTTAATATGTCGAATCTAAAAAAAACTACGACACTACTTTGTCCATGTAATTATATTCTCCAGTTAGCGAGGAAGGATATTGTGCAATCCTTGAAATTGACTTAAATGAGTGTGTAGTTCGCCAATAAAGTTTCGTAGTTTGTGAACAGCATATTCGACACATTGCCTTTGGGTCTATATTTAATTTGGTTAATGAATCCACCTACTTCTTCTTTAACGCTTCTACAACCGGGTTCCGGTACGGGCCTCTCGCAATTGTTTTCTCCACCGAGTCCAATTCTAAGTGAATGTCAGATAGTTTGGTATCCCCAAGCTTGTTTGGTATCTTCCCCCATAGATCATACCGCAAAGAGTCTTCCGAACAGGTTTATCTTCACTAATACGAGCTACATGTCCTGCTATGTCTAGGTCGCGATAGTGCTCGTAGATTCACCAGAATCGGCTTTCCTCACAATTTTTCTCTTGATCACGTCTATGAGGTTGGAGTGCTTTTAGCTAAACACCCACGTCTCGGATGCATATATGAATTCCGGTAGGATCATCGTCTTATAAAGTAAAAGTTTGAATATTATATTTAGATGATTGGGTTTGAAGTGCCTTGGTATGTTATTGTCAGCTGCTACTATTGAACAAAGGTAGGTAAACTACCTCAAATTCGTGCTGAAGGTAGAAGATTATGAGGCCAATGTTAGGTTTTCTTGCAGACGGGGCCAATTTGTACTTAGTTTTGCTTTCATTGATGTACAATCCCATCTTTCGTACCGCCCGCTCAATCGGGTGAAAGCTTCGTGTACATGTTTATGTTCTACGAATGATTTAAATGTCGTCTGCATAAGGCAGTAACTGAATGGACTTGTGGAGGATTGTGTCGCTTCATGTCATCCCCATGAAAAGGAGCCAGGCCAGACCGTCCCCTTGTCGGAGTCCATTATAGATGTTGATTATTTTGGCCAGTGTTCCGGATATCTTTACTTAGCTTGCCGATCATGGTCAACCTACATACATAGTCGTGTCACCTTGCCGAAATTCTCATGGCTTTGTAGAGTTTGTATTCTCTGGCTATGCTGTCAGAGGCATCTGATCGGTTATTGATATGCTAGGGCTGAAACCACACTGATATTGGACTTGCAGTTTCCAGCGTATTGGGCGATCCTGCATTGTAGGATAGCGGAGAATATCTTATATGCTATATTCAGCAACGTTATATCGCGATAATTGTTACACGTTGTGATTCCTCGTTTTCTATGTACCGGGCAAAGGATGACTGCACCGAGGCCTTTTGTTTTTGAGACGATTTATGACTCTGCTAACTTCTTCTAAGCTTGGTGGCGTCAGCGTAGGATTTTCATCAGAGCCTTCAACTTCTCGCCATTTAGCAAATCATGTGCTGATCAGATTACCCTCTTTATTCTTGCAGTATGTGCAACGAAATCCCGCGCCTGAAATTTTTCTGCCAGGCTTTCTTTTTCTGTCTGTAAACTCTTCTTTCTTATTTTCTGAGCTCTTTGTATTTCTCTTCCCGTGTCCGTCTTCTCTAAGACTGCTTCATTCCTCGGTATGCATCATTCTTACGGTCAGTTGCCAGCTTGCATTCTTTACCGAACCAGTCGTTGGAGTCAGCGATACGTAGGTGAAGGGTTGTCTCCAGTGCGACCGGAAGCTACAATTAGCGCTTGGTGCGCCGTTTTGTTGCCACAGCTCGTGTACCTTTTGTTCAGTGGTTGTTTAGCCGAATGTGACGGATGTCTAAAGCCATCCTGTAGAATTCAAGAAGCTGATCAGTGATCTGATCTCAAGCCTGAAGATCTCTTTTAAGTCTTCCAAAAGGTAACTGCCTAGTGCAGTTTTTTTTAGCTAAAGTCGGGCATTTGCAAATAAACTGAACAGGTGTTTTTCTCTCGTTCGTCTCCCCGCAGAGACTCATTGCTTTTTGTTTTGTAGGGTCGCCCAAGTCTCCCTAGAGATAGTGCAGGTCTCCAGTTCTCTCTACTCTTGGTTGGTAAGCAACAGCTGGTAGTGGGTGCCGATATATTGCCTGCCTACTTTGGCGTTCAGATCTTTCAAGATGATTTTTACATCATACCTGCATTAAGTTTCCGTTCAACTACTTCGAAGAATTTTTCTTTATCAACATCCGGGGACTCTTCTATAGATGCGTGAACGTTTTTGAGGCTGATGTTCTTCAATTTGCCTCTCATACATCGGGTGCATAGCCTTTCATTTATGACTTTTTATCCCAATTATTTTGCTGACCATAAAACCCACTCCGAGCTCATGGTGTATTGTACAGCTGTAATACAACTTCACAGGTTTGTCGATGGCGGTAATTTGCGTTATTCCTACACCTTCGACAACATAAGACAAACAAGTGTCAGATCTGTTCTCTTAGACCGAGAACTCTTGTCGAACTCTCTTACCGTGGACGTAGAACTCATACTTGATAGGGGCCGCAAGAATCGTGTTGAATTCAACGCATTGAAAACGAAGTACTGTTTTATCTCCACCAAAATCTGCACCGACCTTCGCTCTATTTTAGGATAATTTAACAGCTGACCCATCTCTTAACATCCTGGGCGTGGCTCGATCTAATGATCTGTGATGTTACCAAATCGCCAAACAAGCTTAATAAGAGATGCAAGTTCCTCCTGCAGCCAGCTGCCCTAGCTTCAATCTACAAGTCCTACATTCGGCCCGGCCTCGAATACAACTCATATATCTGGGCGGACGCCCAATATTACCATAGCGACTGCTCCACTGAAATTAGAAACCTCCTGCCTATACGGCAACTTTTCTCCCGCAACACAAGACTAGATAACTCGGCTTACCTCCACACACCATAGTCCTCCTCTTCGTGCAGATTACGGTTTAGAAGTAACTCAGTTGCGGAACTGTCTTCCGCGGTCGGTGTTTCCGAACTCATACAACATCTAAGAGTACAAACACGAGGTTCATCGACATCTACTCGCGCACCCTCCAAACCCCTAACTTATCCTATCCTTCAAATCAAGTTTACTACTAGACATTGCACCATGACTCGAACGACATGATGGGCTAGTGGTAGGTACAAAGGGTGATTCCTAAGCTTGGTTTTTCCAAAATATCATTCCCTGCCCATCCTAAATGACGGTAATGTCAGTTTTATACTGTTACTTGATGGGTTAAAAGTAACCACCAACTTATCCATTTGTAATTCATTTGGTTCTTGCTATTTAGAACTTTTCAATTCAATTCAGTTGATATCTTTTGAAAAACCACGCGAATTTATCTAAATTCATAGCTTTCATTGTGCAAAGCTATGAATTTAGATAAATTCGCGCGTGCTTTTTAAAAAGACACCACCATCCACGTAAGAATCTCAAACCCAACACAACTAGTTATTCTTGACCAAATCTTCTAAGTCGTTTAAGAATAGTCGGTTGTTGTTTTATGCTAATGAGGTTATTATCCCTTTTATTTTTAGACATATTGACGTCAAAATTTAGGCCTACTTTAAGCAAAAAAATCACCGAAAAGTTGTCACACCACTGGTTTTTTCCTTAATCTTGGCATCGACTTATTGAATTTTGCATAATTTAAAATTATTTTTGTCTCGAATTCAAATTCTTATAATTCAGAACCAACGTTCCAGAGATCAGTGCAAAAGTTTCCTTAATGTTTGTTTTAGAATTTAAAAGAAAGTTTTTGTTTGATTTAACAATAATAATTAAAAAGAGAATATTTTAAAAAATATTGAATTCTTTTTTGGATATAATGTATCTTAAGAAGTAAAGGAAGTAAAGGAAGCAAACGTCTACCTGAGCCGAAAAGAGCGATGGACTTGGACTACTTTTTGGAAATTTGCCGGCAACCACGCATTTGTTCTTCACTACTTCTCTACCTTTCCTCCAGCGAGTTTATTTATTTAATTAATTCCCATGTTGTTTTTACCTATTTTGAATATCAATATCTTGTAACAAACTCGTTACAAGTTTTATGTTACAAACTTGTCCTTTGCAAAAAACTACGGAAATAGTAACAATAGAGTAAAGAATACATTTATCATTTTCGATAGTAAAGACACACCTCAGTATCACAAACACGTTATATTGGAAACCGTATGTATCAAAGGCAACAAATTTAAAAATTCTCAAGTTCAGAAAACAACTAAAAAGTGACTTCACAATACGGAAGTTAGCTGTTCTAAAATATCTTGATTCTTAAAACAAAAAGGAAACGGATTCTACAACTTTTCTCGATTCCAGAATTTATAATTCACGAATTTTAACCTCGACCTTGTAGGACATACCGATAGAATAGACGAGCCTTTTAACCATAACTCGTTACTTGACACTGAAAAGGCTGAACAAGTATTATGTTCTTGGATTAGAATACGGAAATGCAAGACTTGATATGGAAAATTCAACAAGAAATTTGAGAAAATAAAAATTTAATCGATTTCAAACAATAAATGAAATTCTTAGTCGTAAAGTTGCTTCAGAATGTCTTAGCTTCAAGGTGCATCCACTCTCACAAAAAGCTTTTAGAAAAAGAAAAGCTTTTAGAAAAGCTCTTGTGCATTTGATAATGCAGGTTCTGGGACATGATTATATTACTTCCCGAGTAAAAAGGATTTTTTTTCCTATGGAAAACATTTTCAAGCCTTCATTTACATGAATTCTTGTACTTTAAGTTGGAGTGAGAAATCATTGTTATGGAAGACTTCAAATGTAAATTGGCTGAATTACTCGATTGGACCAGTGTTTCTGGCTGGGGCGTGGAAAGGCTAATAGCTTACATAAATTGATTAATCATCTTACGTGTGTTCATGCTGTAGACCAAAGGTGCCATCTACTTGATCTTTTCCTTACCTCACACAAATCATTTCTTCCATACTGGGATCTGTGTTTCCAGAATAATAATCATGTTATCTTGCTCATCGCTCATACCTCCAAATCCGTAAAGACTACGCCATGGCTTACTCAGGAGTGTATGAAAGCTATTATACCCAAAGGAATTGCCTATAGAGAGTCCCGAGTGAATCATCTCGACGCGAATACACCAAATGGAAAAATTCTTGTAAATCCACCAACAGGAAAGTCAAATAGTCACCCGAAAAAAATAATTTAGTTGGTCAATTTTTTTAATAGCATATACCCGCCCGCAACTAGTACGCATAGCGGGCCACTGCCCCACGGGTAAGCATGCTCCCGCTACAGGAGTACGCCTCAAAAGGGTTGACTCTAATATCTGGAAGCAATTAAATATTGGACGGCAAATCGTTACGGCTTCAGTCCGAAAAGATCTACTGGCGTCATCATTGTGCGAACCTCGCCATTAAAAAACCTGGAGGTCAAGGCTCGCAGTGTAGGATACTCAATCTCCTCCGCGCTGTAATCTAACAATCGCACAGCAAGGGCTCCGCTGTTTCTGGACCTGCTCTGTAGAATCGACAGCTACAGTCCCACTTCCGCTTTGTAGATTTGAATGAATCTGTTTAGCTAGACGGGCATCCTGGATCTTTGTCCAGCTACGAAGAAATAGCGGGTCAAGAAAATTCTTGATGGCCGATCTCACGTGGCAGCTGGTTCCGGATCAACGAGTTATGAGTTTGTCCCAATTTCATTCCCAATGTAGCCTTCGTGGACTGGGATCAACATCAGTGTAACATTGTTGTTGCTGCTGAGGGAATTTACCTTTAATGACACCTTGTAGAATGTAGTAGCTAACAGGGTACCTTTACTGTCCAAGATGAAACAACGTTAAAGCTTTTTGTAGGTGTATTAATACATGTCTGGACACATCAATGTATGGCGGGTATATCAGCTTAAAAAACAGTAGGTGTGGTACCAAGGGTTCATGCTAGGAGCCGTTTTATTCAAGCAGGCATAGCACTGCAAAGAGACGGTTTCCGGTTAGCCCCAATAATTGTGTCACTGGCACAGTTAGTTCAAAGTAGCGGAGGCAGCTACACAAACCGTGCTACACAAACAAAGAACCTCAATAAGTGGCTAGAGGAGACCATAAGATCTCCAAAGGCCCGCAATCGCATTAGGGAGGAGATGAGGCTGGTTTTTGGGAATACAAGGACGCTTAGGGGCCAGTTTTTTTGTGATTAGCCTAGCAAAGTAACCCCTGTTTGTCTTTCTGAAGTTTTTTTTATTTTAGAAGGGATAGTTAGGCTAGAGTCCTGCAGTGGGAACTCTAGGAACCTGTGGTCTAAGGAGTGTTCCTTCGAGACCTTCCAGGACGATATTTGGTCGAAGTGGCAGTATGAGACAAGGGTGATGTCTAACACTTCTTCTCTGTTTTTGGTAGCAAAGATGGGATCATTACTTTTGTTACAAATAGCAAGGTTGATGATTGGTCCTCATCGTCGTGGGCTAGATAAAAAGAGGCCATCCTGAGTTTATTCTGATTTAACTCTAGGTCGACCACAGTAAGGTCTCCGTCACTGAATTGAGGAAGAAAAAAATAGTTTATATCACTTCTGACCAGAATACCAATTCTCAGTTCTTTCCCCTACCTTTGGTGGAGAAGAGATTAAACTTAGGCGTCCTTGAGCCACAGATCCTTTCACCAGCGATCCATGGCTCTTGGACTAGGGCAACACCGACTTCGCGAGATGCCAGGCGAAGCAAAAGCGCAGCGGACGCTGTTTTACAGCGGTGCAGGTTAATCTGATTTTTCGTTTGTTTTACTTCGACAATGGTCACCTCCGCTTCTTCGTCGCTAGATATGACCTCGTCGTTGTCGGAATTGAGTTGTAGGTGCTCCGTGTACAGGTTACCGACGGCTCTCTGCCCAAATCGGAGTCTGTCGATGCATCAACTCTGAGCTGCGCCTTCGAAATCAGTTTCCATGTTTCCCGGTGTGGGGCTTTTGGTGTGGGCCACTTGGTTCGCTACGGCTTCCATGTCTGTTTTGTAGACCTTCACTTCGATCTGTTAGAAGCCGTAGTTCACGCCGTATTTTTCCATAGCCAACTGGTTCAGGCATTCTTCATTTAGGAGCAGAATATTGGAGCATTGTCGCCCTGTTAAAGCAGACTAACTTTCCAATTATCTGTGTTGATTTGAGGGTTCGGGTCCGATGGAGCCACTGGGAACCATGCTCTGGCCCTTAGGCGTGACGGGATGTCACTGGCATTAACCGCCGCCTGGGTAAACTTCCCCGACTCCAGCTAACGCCGCTGTGTACAGCTCTGCTCTCTGTGCTGTCGCAAGAACTTAATTTTATGCTGCCTTGACACCATCCGGCATCAAGGTATAAGAGGGGAGGTCCCGGGCTGTCCCTTAGGACCTCCATAGCCACTTTAGCGAGGGCGACTTACACCCACCGCCATTGGTGCTTGGGGGTCTTCCCATTTTCGTCGTTCTCATCCAGGACGTCGATTACTTTGCGATCCTTCACTACTTCTGGAAGGATATCGTTTTCGTTCCGTGCGTCTTGTACTTCCTCGGAACTGGATTGTGAGCGTTGCTTTCCTCCAAGGATCGTTAGCGTTTAAAGGCTGGTGCACCTCTTAACTGCTCTACCATGAAGTTTGGGATGACTTGCTTTGCCCAAACAATGTCATCCTGAACTTTGATGTAGTCATGAAAAAAGTGTTTTAGTCAGCAGGAATCTGACACTGCAGTCTGGGTGCGTACGCCCAACGTTGTCTCCTATCGTAGGCATGGAAGCCTTAGACAGAAGGTCGTACATACTCCCTCGTACACTGATGTAAGATTTCTCACGACTTCATCGTTAAAAAAACAAAAAGCTCCCCTGATACCGAGACAGGCCAGTTTAATCACGGCACCCTTTTGGGTGGCCTTGGCCCAGCATGCAATAAAGTGGCTTAACTCTACCCTCTAGTCTTTCACATAAAAAAGCACTAAGCCCGAAATACTTTTGACAAGATGGCGACGGTTAAAAGTTATCTTCATTATAATTTCAATCTGGTGTTTTTCCAGCATCATATTAGGATTAGGCTAATATGATTCACACTTCTATATCTAAGACCCTTTCGTCATTTAATAATATTGATACACAACTATCTCTTTTCGGAATCATTTAAAAAAAAATTGAAGTAATAAACGAACACCTTGAATAACTAGTATACCCAATTCCGGACCCTGTGTATATTTCCGGAATATCATAAAAGGCAAAAGAGGTTCAAGTTCTAATACCTTGTTCAGTTTTAGTTAAAATTCATTTTTGTCACCAAGAACACGCCTTAAAACACAAAATTTTACTTAGTTTTTCTAGAAATACTTTTCAAAATAATTTAATTTACTTCATTTGCACCTTTATGATTCTGACCCACTAACACGATTCCTTGAAGTAGCAATAATAATAAAACCAGATTCTAAATTGTCCAGAAAGACAAAAACACCAGAAATAAATCACTTCGAATTTTTTTTATCGAAAACAAAACTCCATTGGAATTCTCTTTTCCTAATCATACACCCAATAACCCGTAGACCTTCGACTCTGGCCATTTAGGAAAGAAATCTAGAAATTCACAATTCTTTATAAAAAATACACAAAAAAATCTCGACAATTTCAAAACTTATAAATAAATCATCTTTTCTTTTTTCAGATAGAACACAGCATTAATAGCGGTCTGCAAAATCTAAATGACAAGAGGACGCTTTTTTGTTGTTGTATGGTGGGCGAAATCCAGGTTTTCTGTGCAAAAAGTGTGCCCAGCATTAGCATAATTTTAAGAAGCATCTCTTTACAACAAACAACAACAAAGAAAGAACATGTCATCACACCTGAGGATGTATCTAAAGAAGACAGTTAAGAATCTTCGGAGAGAACGCTTTGCGCATGATTATCTGACCTAATACCCTAATAAGTCCTAACGGTAAACCAGAAATTAAGAATCCAATGCGTTGAACCCTGCTGACTGGATGGATGGAGCGCAGAATCGGGCAGCTTTAAAGCCAAGGCTTTGAACTCGATCTTGGTCAATCTTGGGGCATTTTATTCGGGAATGAAAATACCGCGCGGTCTTTTATGCTGTCGTTGTGGTCCAACCGAAAGAGCCCAGCACTGCGCACGGGCAACAAAGGAACAAGTTTCACTCGATTTAAAGTTTCTTGTCGCAAGTTTAATAAAAAATAAAAGTTAAAAACACTTGAGGCTCTTTCGGCCAAAATCAATAAATAAAAATTTTCGCTTATTTTGAAGCTTCCAAAACGCGTTCTGTTTGCTACTCTTGATTGCGCCTCGCGAAAAAGCGCGCCCGGTTGTGCACAGCTTTCAAGGTGAACGCGTTTGCGCGGCCTCTCGGTGATTATTTCTTAAGTCAACGCGTAACCGCCTTTTTGCTGCCCCAACGACGACGTCAGGTCCCGCGAGTCCCGTCTGCTGCACACCTCTACGCCATCTCTGAGTCGCGGCCACACACTCAAGGAAGTGTATGCAAATATTTTTTCTGTTTTCTTTTGCAACGTGTTTTTTTTGTGTTGGCCGTGTGTGTGCTTCGCCGAAACTCGTTCCACATTAATTGGAAGATTTCCTCAGGAGAAAGAGTATCAAAAGTAAGACACAACAGAATTTACGGTTGTTTGCAGTGCATTGTCCTTTGCGTGATTCCTAAAATGGTGCTCGCAGTTTTTGCTTTATTACAATTTCTTTCGCGCGGCTAGTTCACGAGAAATGAGCTTTCGCCTCGCCTGATTGAGGTGGGGACGTTTTGGGGCCTGCTACTGAGTCACGATTTTTACGAGGAAGAAAGGGGGAAAGCCCTGCGGTCACGTTAGAAGTTACAACAGGACGAAAGGAAGTCCACCCATCAGGAACTACTATCCATGAATTCGCACCATCGCGTCGTCCCTCGACACGTTATCGTGCACCAGTTTTGCACACACACCAAGCCACTGTTCAGCTTCGACACAAACTTTTTTTAAGGAAGTCCATTGGGAGTTTCCGGGTGTAAGTCATTTTTTTTTTTGAAAATAATTCATTCATACATATAAATACATATGTATGTACTAAAAGTTCTAGGGAGAGCTCCTTTGATGCTAAAAAAACTCAAACTAAAAACACCTCTTCCACTCACTATTGGGGCACTCTTGGGACGTTCAATTGGTTACTGTACCGATAAACGTCGTGATTTTCTGTTCACCCTTCACGATTTTTACCATCAATGTACCTTTCCAGGTATTTCGTAATGGTTTACAGTAGTTTTCCGTGATCTTTTTGACGAGTCCAGTGATGAAAATTCCTCAGAGAAACTTGTACACGCACAAGAGGATTGCTCCACAAAAAAAACTACATACCTACAGCCACAGTTTGAGCCATTATACAACGAAATTGTCTGAACAACGAAGTTGAACTGAACATTTAGATCAAAGTGGTTTGGGGCATCGAAAGATAATTTAAAAGATAAATCGGGAAAAAAACAATTGATTAATTTCTTTGACTTTTATTTTAGTACTGAAAAACTGTCACATTGACATTTGGCGACTTCTGTCAGTCAATGGGTTATTCAAAAGAATTTTGTTATAATAAATATATCAAACAAAGAGCCACAATGTAGAAATTTGGCTGTCATTTCATTCATTGCTATCAGTTTAGTTCATATTTGACAGTTGTGGATAGTAGTCGATAACAATTTATTTTGCAGCATCTAACGCCGCAGAATTGTAGTATAATATATAGGACTATGGAGCCAGGTTTCAGTGGATACTATGACAACGAGCGCACTAGGCACCGTTACGTGAAGAATGTCGTTAGTTTTTGACCTGGTCCCACGTTCTGGCAGTAGAAGCAAAGCGTCTCCAGTTTTTTGGCGTCTGTGGAGCGCTCGGAGTGGAAACGTTTGCGTGATAAACTGAGTATGGGTACGCGGAACAAAAAGGTTGGTAAGAGCAAAAACAGGCCAGATAGCGTTCAATAGTATCTCGGCAGTAACAGAGGGTGCAGACAATACAAAAGAAGCAACAGGGTTGGAAGCTTTGCTGACTCTTCTTGGTCTAGGCTCCAGGGATTATAGATTCCATTGCGAGATGAAGACATTTAAAGGTCAGTAACCAGAGTGGGTCAGACATCAGCGGAATAGGGGGAATAACATGAAGCATAACATGCACGTGCCGCAGCTATTTCGGACTGATGAAAGTGCGATCATAACCTCCTAGCGGTGGCCACTGATAACTATTCTATGAGAGAAGATAGGCTAATATGATCGGGCTAGTCCCTTCCAAGTAAGGTTGGCGTAAGGGTAATAACCTCACCCGGAAAAAATAACTATTACGGAAAGAACAACATGCCTCGGATACTGGAATAAAGGAGGACGACCACGGCAACGAAAAAGGCAAAACGATTTACGAATTTTCTCATGGAATGTTCGAACTCTGTAAAGAACTCGAGCTACATAACATCTGGCCGATACCCTGTCAAAGTTTAAAGCTGACATGACCGCCATCCAGGAGATGAGATGGACAGGGAATGGTTTTTTGCAAAAACCTGAGTATGACATATAACAGCTTTCTTCTTCTTCTTTGATCCGTTAGCTGGCGGTCCGAGCGGGACGTCCCCGCAACGGATCCGCTGCTGGCGGTGCCGTTGGGTCTCGAACTCTATTCACGATTCGTTTCCATTCTTGCCGGTTTTTGGCGACGTCTTGAGCCTCGGTAACTGATAACCGTTGATTCTTTAGGTTACCCTCGATATTCTTTAGCCTGGATTCCCTAGCCTGCGGGACGGTCTCGCCAGAGAAGTTTACGTGGCAAGCGGTCATCATCCATTCGGCACACATGTCCAAACCACCGTAGTCGACGTTGTTGAATTTGTCATACAAAACACCATGTGCTCGGTGTAGGTTTTGTTGTCAGCAAAAGAATGTAGCCTACCATTAGGCTATGCACCCTTCGTGTTCGAGGTAAATTTAAGAACATCACGTTCACGCACCTACAGAAGAGTCCCCGGATGGATGATGATAAAGAATTCTTCGAATTAGTTGAAGGGAAACTTAATGCCTGCCCCAGGTATGATGTAAAAATCATACTGGGAGATCTGAACGCCAAAGTAGGCCGGGAGCCCGTATACAGGGAATATGTCGGCTTGCATGAAAACACTAATGACAATGGACAGCGAGTTGAAGAGATGGCAGCAAGTAAGAACTTGGTAGTTGCAAGTACTAGATTGCCGCGTAAAGATATTCATAAAGCCACCTGGGTATCTCCTGATGGAGCCACTCGCAACCAAATAGACCATGTGTTGATAGACCGCCGCCAGCTTTTGGGTCTGATGACGGTACGAACGTACCGAGGTGACAACTTCGACTCGGAAAGCTGAAAAGCTTTGTATCCGCTGATCAAACTCGAATCAACCCAGCTGCACTACGCAATGAAATGGCCAGAAACAGGTACGGCCATGCATTAGAACTCGCCCTAAGTACTGGGGATGAGATGCCGGGGGTTGACGAGAGTTGGACCCGCCTTAAAAATATTGTCATTGGTACTGCTGATTCCAACTTACGCAGAAGTCGAAGAGATCGGAACAACTGGTTCGATAATGAATGCAAGCTGGCAACTGAACGTAAGAATGCTGCGTACCGAGCAATGCAGCTGTCTCAGAGAACACGGGCACGCGAAGAGAACTATAAAGAGATCAAAGAAGAAAAAAGAATTCACAGACTAAAAAAGGAAGCCTGGAAAAAACAACTTGTCTGTGAACTAGAACAGTACAGAGAGCGACGGCCGGACAAGGCGCGGGAGTTCTACCGAAGAGTCCGCAGTAGGACGTAATTCACACCACGATGCACGTACTGCAAGGACAAAGAAGTGAATCTGATCACCGATCCTAAAGGCATCTTGGAGTGATGGGAAGAGCACTTTCATGAGCTGCTAAATGGCGAGCTAACTGAGGATTCGGAGGCTCCACCAATATCTGATGATAATGCTATGCTGCGGCCACCAAGCATAGAAGAAGTTAGCAGAGCCATCAGCCGGCTCAAAAACAACAAGGCCTCGGGTGCAGACGGCATCGCAGCGGAGCTGGTTAAATATGGAGGGCCTACATTACACCACACCACATGAATTAATTGTGCAAGTATGGGAGCAGGAAGTTATGCCAGAAGGCATCAGACTGGAGAAAAGGCATCCTCTGCCCGGTACATAAAAAAGGAGATATCACAGCGTGCATTAATTATGGCGGTATAACGTTGTTGAGTACCGTGTATAAGATATTCTCCGCTATCCTACAAAACAGGATGGCCCCATACGCCAGAAACATCATAGGCCAATACCAATGTGGCTTCAGCCCCGGCAAATCAACGACTGATCAGATTTTCACCTTGAGGCAGGCTATGGAAAAATGTCTCGAGTTTCAAAACTCAATTCAACACCTCTTCATATACTACGTTTCCATGACAGCTTGAGTTCTCGAAGGCTTGAAAATCTCAAGAACTCGAGCGCGTATATGCGCTGCCTACTTGAAGCGGCATATTAGCTTAAACTGAGCTTGAGTTCTTTAGCTGTCATTTGAAGTTACTATTATATTTCTTTTATTTCTTCCTTTTATCGTGCTTTTATTTCTTCATTCATATTTTTGTCTCCTCATATTCCCACACATTACCTTTAGACACATTTACAGGCCTAACTTTCGCAATTTCGAGCACTCAAGCTTTCAAGCTCGGTTTACATGACAAGCACTCGAGCCGATCACAAAAATCTTTTTGATCGACTCCAGTCGAGCTGCTTGCGTTTACATTTGTACTTGAAGTATGCTTCAAGTAAGCTTCAAGCTGTCATGGAAACGCACTAATAAACTTTAAAGCCGCCTATGATAGCATAGCCAGAGTAGAACTCTACAAAGCCTTGAGAGAATTCGACATCCCCAACAAACTGGCAAGACTATGTAGGTAGACCATAACCAATGTGACAAGCCAAATAAAGGTATGGGCGTGACATCAAAGGGCACAATCCTTCACAAGTCCACCCAATTACTGGCTTATGCAGACGACATTGATATCATTGAAAAAGCAACAAAATCGGTACAAGAAGCTTTCACTCAGATTGAGCAAGCGGCAGGAAATCTGGGACTGCACATTAACGAAAGCAAAACGAAGTACATGGGCTCGTCTACAAGATCACCTAACATTGGTCTCACAACCAAGGTAGAGGAACAAAAGTTTGAAGTGGTAAAACCATTTACCTACCTTGGGTCAATAGTAGCAGCCGATATTAGCATGGAGCCCGAAATACGCGCACGACTGTTAAAAGCTAGCAAAGCCTACTATAGTCTTTAAATCTAAGCATCTAACCATAACTTCTAAACTTTTACTATATAAGACGAAACGTGGGTGCTTAGCAAAAAGCAGTCAAACCTCTTAGCCGAGTTCGAGACGACAATACTTCGGAGAATTATTGTGAGCCCGTATGTGAGGAAGGACGATTCCGGAAACTATACAATGACGAGATCTACGAACGCTATCGTGACATAGATGTGAAGAAAATAAAGCTCGGTAGGCTCCGGTGGGCAGGGCATCTAGCTCGTATGAGTGAAGATGAGGCTGCTCGGAAAGCCCTCTGCGGCAAGACCTATGGGGTGCGACAGCGAGGGAGACCCAACCTTAGCTGGAGGGATGGTGTAAACCAGGACGCTCAGAGCTTAGGGATGCCAAACTGGATGACATCGGCTCAGAATCGGCAGCAGTGGAGAGAAGAGGTGCGAGAGGCCAGGACCGGATCCCGGGTTTAGAGCCGTTAAAGAAGAAGAAGATAATTGTTTCAAATATTTGAAGCCCCTAAAAATCCCCATTCAGAATTTTTCTCCCAAATTTAGGGGGAAAACCCTCAGCTTGGCATCCCTGCTGGACGGGTTGCCAGCGCCTGGGCAGTATACGGGAGTATAGCGTCCCACACTCGTTCCTACTCTCGTTAGTTGGCTCTCTAGAGGACACCACGAAGAAGTGAAAGTTCGATTTCACCCCTATTCTCCTTCTGATCTCTCCGTTGCTTCACCACTGTCAGCCTGTATTAGTTACTGTTATTACTGCCACCTCAATAATCTAGATATAACAAGTATAAGATTAGTTTTATTAGAAAATAATAACGGATCTTTAGAAAGTAAGACTTGTAACATGAAATTACAAATAAAACGAAGATTTCAAAATATATACATGCGTTCACATCCAAATCAAATTAATAATTAAAACTAGTTTTGAGAAACTTTCTTTCATATTAAACAGAATTTATGTTTCTTGAGTAAATATTTCTGCCTGTCATGTTACACGTCTCTTTTCAAAACAGTCCGCAGAGGTGAAACTTCTTGCAGTGTCTTCTAACACTAATAATTATTTAAAATTTTGTAAAGTTTTGTAGTAGGTAATATTTATAAGGATATTTCGCATTCCAAAAGGAGAGCATAGAAAACAATATATCGCCACTTTCTCCTCTCTACTGTGCGGTATTCAATAGAAAAACTGTCCTCAAATATTTTATAAGATATTCCAGATTAAATTTTGCATAAGGATAAAGAATATGTTTAGCGAAAAGACGGAAACTGCTTTGATTAAATGAACATGTTTACAAATTCCGAAAGCTTTCTTTTTGGTAGCGACTTAGGTTTTTACTAAAATGTCTGCACATACATATATATGTAGGCATATATTGTTTGTGATGCTGTTGTTGTTTCGTTGTGCTGCGAACTGTCTTTTGAGAAAATATATATGTATATATTTTTATTCAAGGGCATCTTAATTGAAATCGAGTAATAAGATCTCTTCTTTTCTTGTATAGCCAACGAAGAACGTGACAAATTCATAAATCAGAAATAATTGTGCAGTAATAATGTGTTCTTGTTTAAAATAAACCATTTTCATTTAATTTTTAATATGAAAAGGTCTTTAAAGCTTTTCACGTAGTTAAAAATGAAAAGAGCACATGAGCCTGAAGTTCCGAACGTTCGATCGAACGATTTTAGAAAAAAAAATTGTAATTTTGAAACGGAAGATTGGACCTTAAAAAAGAAGTAAATAATTATGTTTTGCTACGGTCTAGAGAGTGGAGGTCTCGAAAAATATCAACCCTAAATTATAAACCTACCCATAAGTCAAATGATTATTTTAAAAAGTTTTTATTAGCTCCCTTTCTTGTCTGTCGGTTTGTCCGGGACAAATTTTGCAATCGATTTTTCTTCCGGTTATCCGATTATGCTGAAATTTTGCACACAGTTTTAGGTCCGATGACAATGCAATATGGTGTATATATAATACACCGTTAGATCCACGCCGGCCGTCTCAAGAGGGTGTATTAACAATTTCTTCACAACACCCGCAATTTTCCACTTTCCTACCTACATAACTTTCCTTCTTTCTTCTTCCCTCTTTACATTCCTGATTCCTCCTGTCATAGCCTTCCCTAGCCCTTCCCCGCTCCACCATAGCGCATGTCATCGGTTGGTTGATGAGATTTGGCTCGTTTCAGGAGGCATAATACTCCAGCGAGTTGTTTCTCGATGACCCGATGTCAAAGTGGCGATAGTAATGGTTGGGAGTAAGCGAACTAAAAATATCGCGGGCAGGTGGTGGCAATTCCTTCCTCCCCAACTAGAGCTAAAGAAAATAGATTGTCAACAGTATAAAGGGCCTTTCCTGAGACTCTAGTCTTTCACAAAAAAAACACCCGCAATATGGGTATCAAATGAAAGAGTATGATAAGAAGAATACAATAAGCATTATAGTATACTTAATATACCGTTATATCCATGGAGACCATCTCAAGAGGGCGTATTACCATTTTCTTCACAGCCCCCTCGATATTAGTATCAAATGAAAGGGCATCATAAGTAGAATACAATAGGCTATGTTAGATCGTTAGATCCATGGCGGCCATCTCAAGAGGGCGGATTACCATTTCTTTCACAATCCTTTCGACATGGGTATCAAATGAAAGAGTATCATAAGTAGAATAGAATAAGCAATATAGTATCCATGGTGCCCGTCTCAAGACTGCGGATTACCATTGTCTTCACAATTTTCCGCATGTATCTGTCATAATATTATCAAGATGTTCAAATTCGATGGCAAAATTTCACACACAAGACTAAAAAGCAGAAAATAATTATTTAGATAAAAACTTTTTAATATACCACGTTTTTAAAACGAACTAAAAAGTTTAAAATAATTTCTCCTAGCCCCATAAAGATTTAGAACCTCGTTCAAGAGGCATAACATTCCAGGAGGCATAACATTCCAGCGAGTTGTTTCTCGATGCCCCGATGTCAAAGTCGCAATAGTAATGGTTGGGAGTAGGTGGACTAAAAATATCGCGGGTAGGTTGTGGCAGTTACTTCCTCCCCGACTAGAGCTGCTGTTCGACATTGCACTCTTTACGAAGAAAATAGATTCTCAACAGTATAAAGGGCATTTCCTGAGACTCTAGTCTTTCACATAAAATAAAAAAATCGGTGACAGTGTGTAAAGTCGAACTAATGGTTGACCCCTCCCTGCACATCTTAGGGTTGAAACCTTGACTTTTACAGTTTTAGATAGTTGTGAGTATTCTGCGTAGATTGCTGCCTTATTCATGAAAATAACTAATAGGGTTACAAAAATACAGGGTAATATGTAAACCTCTACCAAAATAAATTCAGATTGCCCTTGCGGCTAAACCGTTACGATTCCCCCACCCATACGATTTTTGTTCGTCTATGGGTTTGTCCATTAATTACGTGAGGTCTTTAAGGGGGTGTTCGAGCCGAATCTCACTCAATTTCACTTGGGGGGAGGGGGTGTCTCGGCAAATATCACGTATTTTTTTTTTCAAGAAACAGTGTAAAATTGCGAGAAAAAACTCGGTTAAGGGTTAAGTAAGATGTTTCTCCACTAAAGACCCCCATTCACTTATAGGCCGCCGGCCGGAAGACAGTGCACTTTCAGACCAGGTCGGCTTAGCATAGAAGGCTGTTAATTGAAGTAGTTGTTAGTTCAGTGCCTCAATAAAAATTTTAAAGCAGTTTTCACGCTTTCCGTTTCAAGTGGATTCTTGCCATAAATTTACGGTTTGAGAGCGAATAGAAGTTCAGATCTTCAGGCACGAACTGACGATAAATGCCCAAACACATAAAGATTTTTGTCAATTTTCTTGGACTGCAGTTGGCGGCCAGTGAGTGTGTGATGATACTTGCCCTCAAGGAGAAAACTTTCAGACCATGGCCTGCCCCCGACTTGAGTGTAAATGTGGGCCTTAAGATATCGCTAAATCCTACACCAAATTTTTTACGCGATTATGCGAACTCCAGAAAGTAGCATAGTAGCCTGCGATTTTTAGCCGCCACCGCTCAGCCAAACGCGCGACACGGCGAATACTGCAGCATACGGGCCAAGTAACACTGACCCACGAAAAGGCCCTTAAAATATAGAACTACAGGAAGGCACACGCCGAATTTTAGCGTAATGAAATTTTTATCTGCTCACGTTTTGGTAGCTGTTTGTTCACTATTACACTATTGGCATTACTGATAACTTTTAATTGTTGTTCCATAGCTGCGACCTGCCTTAATGTATGCTTTTCTCGATTTACGCGTGGGACAGAATGCAAATACTTATGTAGGATATAAATTCAAACCTTCTACGTTGGTGGATACAGAGCGAGCCATACAAACTTCTATGCGATAAAACAACTTCAATTTGCGTTTCCACTTTGCATTTAGAATGTAAACGGCCCTTAACTCTGAATTTTGACTTGAATGAAAATTATACTCGGTACTCGATTCTACCCTATAAACAATGATATGAGTAATAGGATTCGGTTAAAAGTATCGAGTACGGATATGAGTAGTATTGCAAGCCAAATACTCATATGAGTAAAGAATCGAGTACCGATTCCGTATCCCTAGTAGCCAGTAGCCGTTCGGCCTGTTCCATTCTAGGCTGCATTGTGTAACTTTAGGTCTATTCGGGAAGCAAGAACCGACCGTTCACTATTCTTACCACATGTTTTAAAAAGTATTAAACATTTTTTTATTTGAAGATTTTTGAGAATTTCAATCTCCTTAGAGGGGCCCTAAACGGCCCTGCGGCCCCGCAAGGTGATGTGGCGTGCGTGAATACAAGCGGGAAAAGCGAGTGGAATGTAGGAGGGGCAAGAAGGAGTTCAAATTATCAGTTATCTCAAATAAAATATTATAAACGCGAATGTTTGTATGGATGTTTGTTGCTCTTTCACGCAAAAACTACTGAATGGATTTTAATGAAACTTTTCAATAATATAGCTCATGCATCAGAATAACATATAGGCTATAATTTATAAAGCTATCTCGAATCCTTCGGGTAGCTGTAATGAACTGATATAGCAAAATCCAAAACTTTTGTATGGGAGGTACTTTTCAATTTATTGCTAAAGAACTCAGATCCATTTTGTAATGTTTTTTTCCGAAAAAAATACGATTCCTAAAGTTTCAGATCGATCGGAAGTGATTTACGGATAGTCGCCGTACAATTTTGTTGAAAAAAACAGATTTTACGCGAAGGACCCGATTCTCTGAACTTGGATTGAAATAACTTCAGCTGCATGTGCCCGATTTGAGCAATGTATGTAAGTAATGTAAGATCTCGAAACCAAAAAGACGACAAATTCAATCGGATGAATCGGATGTTCATCGCTTTCACTTGTTGAAGTATGGTACCTGAAAATTTACATAGATTTGAAGGTGCTTGATTTTGACGTGACAACGTCTATTAAAACGATGAACGCCGGCTGCATGCACGAAAAATGATGACTAATTGTCCCGTTATGTCCCGTAGTAATTTTAAAAATTTGATTGTAGTAATCTTAAAAATTTGATTAAAATGTCAATATTTAATTAGATTAAATTTGTCAATTGTCAACAATAATATTGTGCAAAGCAAGCCAAACACTCTGTCTCCTAACTGGGTGCCAGTGTATAAGAAAATAGTGAGCATTACACTGACGAAAACTGTGAAATGCAAACGAAAACAGTTTCCTTGCGTTCCTGCTTGTGCTATTACCATTCACAAGTCGCAAGGTGGGACGTTTACTGTTATTGTTTATAAATACTCCTCGAAGCAACCACAACAGTTGGTGTACGTGGGGCTGAGTCGGGTAACGAATATAGACGGCTTGCACATCATCACGGAAAAAGATGCGCCTTTTATCTTCAAACACGGACGGGATGGGAACGACTCACAGACTACGCGAGATGTCCGTAACGAATACATTCGACTCCGTAGACACGTCCTTCAAACAATCACTTCGAAAGCAGTGAAATTTTGTGATGGCGGTAACAACGCTGGGCAAACTGTAGTGACAAACCTTAATGTTCAGAGTTTGTCTGCGCACTTCGCCGATATTGAAACGGATCCCGTGATACCAAGATCGGATTATTTGGTATTGACTGAAGCGTGGATGCGTGACAGTTTTGATCCTGTTCCAATCAATAATTATGAATGTATAACCAGGCAGAATAATCGATCGGATTTTGATACAAACGCAGCTGGTGGAGTGGCAATCTATCGAAAATTAACATCAACATCCACGGCCAAAGTTCTCCACGTTGAATTGTCGGACACAACTCGTCTCATCAGAAACACAGGCGAGGTCTGCTTGGCTGAAATTACATGCTTCACTGCTGATACAACGTTTAAAATTGTACTTGGCGCAGTGTATATTCATCCTGGAGCAAATGTCTCAAACATTAGTGTATTGCTGCACCAAGCACTCTTTCCCTACGTGCATAACAGGCAGTATGTGCATCCGATCATGCAAGTTGATACCAATGTACCAATTCTTCTTTGTGGCGACTTCAACACAAACGTGAAAAATGATGATACATTCCTCAAATTCATGAAGGATATGTACAATCTCGAATGCACATCAGATGTTACTAAGTCAACAACGCTGAGAGGAACAACCCTCGATTTGACTTTTTCAAGGCACATTACACTTGAAACACTCCCATTCATTTCATACTTTTCCTATCATCGACCTATCCTTAACAGAATAACACAGATTGCAAGAAGTTAAATACCAGACATGTATAAAAGCTGTAAATGAATTTGTTACTACACATTGTTACTTGTAAATAATCTGTTCATTAAAGTAATAAACATATTTGAATTCATTAGTGCAAATAAAAGCTAATTTATCAATCAAAATGAATATTTCATTTCACTCCTTTTTGTATCCATACAAAATAATGATAATTTAATATAAATGATTCAATTTTATTCATAAAAGTATGCAATCATTTCATCAATGTTTTCTCATGACGTTGTCACGTTAAACTATCGTCCGTAAACCCTCTTTACAGGCAACAAATTTTTTCAACATACAATAAGTTTGCATGGGACATATTTTTTGTGTCATATTTCTTTCGGAAAAATTATTCTTTATCATGCCGTTATAAATTTGAAAAGTTCGCCCAATGTTGCCAGACGTTGCCTATTGAACTTAAACCACTCATAGTGTGAGGTCTATTATATGCATACACAGCTGTGATTATTCTGACTAAATTTTCAATGAAGCTTTAATACTGATAGAGGACTTATGAATATCAATCAACCACAAAGTTCAAATTCGACACGATTCAGAAATGCTGTGTAAAACAGAGAGTTGGTGCGAGAACAGCAATTCAACGTAAATCAGCTAAAACATTTCGCTTAATCTCAGGTAAGACTGTTAGTTGCTGATCAATAAAATCCTACGACAAAGGAAATAGCGGGATTTTTTCCTAGATGCTACAGGTGGTACAGGCAAAACATGTCTTATCAATTTGTTGTTGGCGTCGACTCGATTGCAGAATGAGATTGCATTTGCAGTGACAGCAGCGAGAATTGCATCAACTCTACTTGATGGTGGACGTACAAGGGCATTCAGTCCGCAACCTCCATTGAATTTGAGCCAAACAGAAACATGTAACATCAGCAAAAACTTCCGTATTGCCACAGTCCTTAAAACGTGCAAAATTATAATTTGGGACGAATGCACCATGGACGAATCGCTCGAAGAGCTTGATAGGGCTGTTATACCTCGACTCGACTCGGCAACTTTGGCTGTTATACCTCGATCAACGCCTGAAAATGAGCTTAACGCTTGCTTGAAAGCATCATACCTATGGCACAATTTTGAAGAAAAAAAAAAAATCATGCACCAACGGATATGCTAGAGCTAGAAGATGGCTCTGGTCAAACATTTTCAAAACAATTTTTGGACGATGGAAATGGCGAAATTCCAATCGATAGCAGAACATTTTATTATTTTATTTTTCGGAATCAAAAATACGAAAACCGCAAAATAAACGGAACCTATAGTGTGCACCAAAAGAATTGGAAATATAAACACAGGCGAGGAAATGACCATTTCATATACATTAAAATTTCGTGTATGGATAAAATTCAGCGGACGTGCATTGTAATTTCCTCTTCGAAATTCGTTTACGGGCAAAAACACTCCCTTATAGCATCTGACCACGACAAGAGTGTATTGTGATTGGGGATATAAATGAGCGAGTGATCTGGGTTTTCAAACGATCGGAGTTACACTTTTCTTTTCGAATGTACTTTCGTGGTGGGATTTGAGACTCTAACTGCCCATCGATTTTGAGATTCCCAATTGTTTTGGCGCACGCCATACTATTGGCTTATGGGACAGCGAGGCGCACCGGGTTCCAACTAGTCTTAAATAAAATCTTACACCCGACCTGTGGTTACCGCCCGTAAATACGTATTTTTAGTGTAAACCTCGAGATTTTTTAAAATTTGAAAAATCTCACATGAGATTAGGGGAAGGGGGAGGGGGTCGAGCCAAATCTCACATCTCACCAAGGGGGAGGGGGGATCGAAAAATTACAACAATTGCCTCACGTAATTTATGGACGACCCCTAGTTATCCAAGACCTATTCACACAGCCACGCGTTTCGACATTTTCACTGATACACCCTGTATTGTTTGTGATGCTGTTGTTGTTGCGTGTGCTGCGAATTGTCTTTTGAGAAAAAATGTATATATTTTTATTCAAGGGCATCTTAATTGAAATCGAGTAATAAGATCTCTTTTCTTGTATAGAGAACGACGAACGTGACAAATTCATAAATGGGAAATAATTGTGCAGTAATAATGTTTTCTTGTTTAAAATATACCATTTTCATTTAATTTTTAATAAAGAAAAAGTCTTTAAAGTTTTTCACGTAGTTAAAAATGAGAAAAGAACACTTGTGAATTTAATTCGCTTGAGGTAGGAACTTGTCGACTACACAACTCCTCCGATTACACACAGATCTCTCGCTGGTGGTGCTTGTCAGAAAAATATGCGACAGAGGAAAATAATAATCTGGTGTATTTTTTTCTGGCAGCGCTTTTATTTACTGTAAACAAATAAAGATGCGATAACAGGAAGGCATATATTTTTATAATTATAGGATGATGGCCTAGAAAGTTTGATAAACGACATAGATAAAAAAAAGTAGGCATCGATTTTACATCTACTTAGTGGGATAGAGAGAGTGGTGGAGATACACAACAATTGAACCAAACAATATTGACCCACGGTAGATATTGTTGTTAAAAGCATTTTCTCTCTACTTATATAACTCCCACTGGACCCACACTGACGGGGTATATAGATATATGTGACGACGGCATGAAATACACTTTTCCTTCTTAGAACCAATTTCACAGCTGAGATATCCAAACACAAAATCCATAAATTCTTTGGAAGCTTCTCAAAATATATATACCATACATTAGCTAGGTACCCCGAACATCTAGAGCAGGTGTTTATGAAATGAATTCGAGAAAAGATAAAGTGTGACCAGTTAACAACAAAAGCCAATATATCCATCCATCTGCTGCTGCTGGTTGTGTGTTCTTAAAGATTAAAAATTGATGCACCACAATCCTACACAGTCCGGGAAGGTGCATTGGCTCCGTGCCTCTTTATATGGCCACTGCAGGCACTGCACACACAGGCTCAATTGCAGTGCAGGTCACATAACTGTATACAATTCCTGTGTGACAGTTCTGCTGGGGCAACTATATAAGAATTACTGTCAAAACCGAGCTCTACTCCTTGGAAGCGAGACTTAAAATAATATTTATTAAAAAACAAACACACGCTTTCTTATGTATACATATTATAAACTCACCGTCCGTCGTCTGAATAAATCCAATTCAGGAAGTTGTTCTACTTCTTTTTTTCAGTTTGTGTTTTTTCGTCTAGAATTATTTCCTGGCTGGATTTTGTGAAAAAGGAAAATATAAAAATAAATTCACTTTCATTTACTTTGCAGATGTACAACTAAAAATCTTCACAGCAATTGTTACCAAAAAGTAAACCATAATCTCCCTTTTATTTTTTTCAAATATAAATATATATCTAGTGACTAGATTCTCCGATGGATGGAAGCAAGCAAAACACACAAAATTCCTATCACTTTATGTAGAAGCTTGTTAGAATATAAATATTAACATATCACAAACACGAAATTTTTCTTCTCCCCCGAAAAATAAAAAACAAGAACACTGACCGCGACCACCGATTCTGTACATAAATCCGCAGAAATATTCACCATAAACACAATTAATTCGGTTTATAAGTTAATATGCTCGTTAATTGCCAGCAATATGGATGGGAAACTTGTTAATATATTATTTTTAACATCCATTTAATTCCCTTTTTTTTTAGTAAAATCAGAATTGCAAAACCGCGCGAGTTATTACGGACCTATCGTCCACCACTTTTGCGTTCAAGTACGCAACTGCCATCTTTTTCACTTCTTTTTGTTTGACACTTTATATTAGCCAGAGATGCCATGTTGATTGTTATGGGAAAGAGCGTTTTGCAATACTGGATTGTTGAATGGTATAAAATTTGGTTTTTCGTTTTGTTTTTGCTCAATATGGTGGATTGAGCTTTTTTTAGGTTTAAAGCCCGGGTGATAGATTCAAGAAATTTCTTGGCCAATTTTTTTTAATGGTCAAGAAATCGCTCAGTAATATTTTCTGTATCATTCCTGTAAAGCCTAGGGTCTGTTCAAGATTTCTGCTATAGCAGCTCTACCCGGGGGCTACACGATCAATTTTTTCAATTGCAATATTGCATTGCAGTACTAAAATTGATCATGTAGCCCCTGCTGCAATATTGCATTGCATATTGCAGCAGGGGCTACACGATCAATTTTACTACTGCAATGCAATATTGCCACTGACATATAGTAATGGACTGCTAAATAAGCAAAATCCCATACAAAAAAGTGGCACCAAAAACTATTGCTGACTCGCTCCCACGTTAAATTCCTATGAACTGTAATCGTCAGCGCATATCAGCGATGTAAACATAATAAGAAAAAAATAGACAGGTATAGTTTTCGTTCTTCTGCCTCACTCTTGAGCTATTTTAAAAAGTCCGTTAAACAGGGAAAATAACTGTCACAGTTTTGGAATAAATACATTTATTTAATGAAAAAACTGCTAATAAATAGAAATGAATGATGGAAATTAATTTCTAATAATTATAACAGACATCTTATCACTTATTTTCGCCTAAATTCGAAGAAAATTTTTTTGTTTACATGAAAAAGGTTTTCTATTTCTGGAGAAAAATGGTGCCATTCAGCATTGTCAATCAGCAGTCCATTACTATGGCCCATTTTACATGATGAAACACAAAACATAAAGTTTCCAGCAAGCTTAGGCTAGGGGTGAGAGAGGGCTTGAGGGGACGTGAAATTTTGCCAACAAACTTTTGGAAGCAACTTTGCGGAAACAGTTTGACAGCTACAGGTTTGTTGTTGTTTTTTCTCTGATTTCTTTGTAAAAAAGAGAAATGAGAAGTTTACTCATGTAGACACCGATGAAGTTTTTGAGGAAACTCCAAAAGGGAATTAGCGATTGCAGGCAACTTTGTTTCGTTTCGTGTTTCATCGTGTAAAATGAGCCTATATGTCAGTGAATATTGCAATTGAAAAAATTGACCGTGTAGCCCCCGGGTTAGCAGCTATGGCATGCTTTTCCCGTTCAAAACAGCAAAAAAGCTGCTAACGAAGCTGCTATTTTTGTGTTTAAGATTCGAGAAAAGCTGCTAATGTAGCTGCTTTTTGTTGCTCGCAGTTTCGACTGCAAGCAAGAAAGCAGCTACATAAATCATACATGTGTGTGTAAATGTCATTGGTCGTTTTGCCAAAATGACTGACTCGAGTGAGGTTTTGTTGACATTAATACATATTAAATAATAAATTTAGGGATTGCAACTGCACGGCCAGGTTTTTTTCTAATTGTAGGGAGAGGAATAGTTGACTGCAAGAAATACTCATACACATACATTAACACAAAGCTATGCTAGCAGCTTTTTTGCGTTCAAGATATCATAGCAGCTTTTTCTTGCTTTGCTGTAATTTGACAGTTTAAAAATTCTGCTACTAAAGCTGCTATAGCAGAAATCTTGAACAGACCCCTAGTATCCAGATCGAGTGAAATTTCACTTCCTATCTTAAATGTATGTAGAAAAAGGTGAGTGAAATGAGAGCGACTTTTTTTCGCTAGCGTTTTTCAGGAGCATGGTTAGCGATAGTTAAGAAGAAGAAGAATAAAAACAATTTTTTGACACTTGTTTTAATGTTAATAATGAACAAATCAAAGTGGGATTTGTGAGATTATTTTAAATAAATAATTATTGGAAATAATTGAGGCAAATAGCCGACACTATTTTATGGAAAAAAATTTTAAATTTTCTCGTAGATAACTACGGTGCGTTCAAAAACCTCCATGGTTAAACATAAACTTTCGTGGTTAAGTGAAGTTATGTAGCATAACCACAGCTTACCTCGTGGTTTACTATAGTAAGGTTTTTGAACGCGCTCCAGGTGTCCCTGTTTCAATATTTCTATGGGGTCCTCCTGTCGTCTGGTAACGCCATAGAATACCTCTCCGCTTGTCCTTCCTTCTTTGTTACTCAATAGCCCCAACTATAATGATCTTAAGACATCATAAGATTCTTCGTCAAATTCTCTTAAGACTGGTTAATTATCTGTCAAATCTTAAGCTCAGCTATAATAGCCTTAAGACGTTTTGACATTTGTAAAAGGTAAACAAATCGAGTCTGGGAAAGCGTCCAATAAATTAAAAAAATGGAAATTAACAATAATTTTAATGAAGAACTGATTGAATAAGTTCAAAACTGTTTTTTTATTGTCTCTATTTATTTTTCTTACACAACACGATCTAGGTTTTTTTCACATCTTCTACCAATTTCACTAATAACGCTAAATTATTTAATAACTCCAAATTATTCATTTTGCAAAAAAACGTTTTCTGCAACTAGAAACACTAAAGAAAATTACACTTTTCTTATGATTGCTTAAGATTTGTACGCTCGTTACCGTACATTAAAGACTTGACGAAAGATTGGAAAAGTTAACGAAAGATTGCTTAAGGCCATTATATACCGAGTTTCCATGGGAGTCGAGTTGAGTTGAAATGACACTTCAACTCAACGACTCAACTCTATGCGTTTCCATGGCTGACTTTTCTGCCTGTGTACAGACAGCTGAATGTGTACTTGTATTAAGCAAGCAGCTGTTTTTAAATTTGACGTATTATTTTTGTTATTATAAAATAGTGATCATGGACCATAAAATTAATTTATTGTGTTCGTTGTATAACAGAAATGTTATAAACAGGCGCGACATTTTGACTTTTTTAACATTTGACAATCCCGTTTGTAGTTGTGTGCGTGAACTCTGTTCAATCTACCTATTTTCGTTGAGTTGAGCAGAGTTGAAAATCTTTAACGAAAACTCTTGACTGCGACTGTTTCCATGGAGTTCAACTCGGGTTCAACTCTGGTTGAACTCTCATGGAAACTCAGTAATAGTTGATATTATGACATTTCATAGGAGCGTAAAAAATCTTAAGGTATCTTAAGACCATTATAGTTAGGGCTAATGGTGCAAGCTTAGAATACAAAACTACAGGAAGGGCCCTCGCCGAAATAAAGCGTAGTGAAATTCGTTTTGTATGAGTGCCCACGCTTTGGTAGTTGTTTGTACACTACAAGCCGAGTGGAGCGAGAGCCGCAAGAGCGAGTTCAAATGATGAGTTATCTAAAATAAAATCTTGCCCCCAGAAATGAACTTTTTACACGGCGTCACTCCGAAATCGAATCAGCTGATCCCCCTGAATTTTGCGTTGGGTTAGTTAATGTAAACAAAGAAATTCAAGCAAATAAAATTTACATTTTTTAGACTATTTATCACAGTGATTCACATATTTATTAATGTAAATATCTAACATATGTGTTTAGGAACTATTTTATTTAGCACATTCAACGATTTTTCTCGTGCAAATTTCGATTTATTCCTACATTCACAAACTGCACACTTCATTGTTCTTTTTTTCACAGAAAACTCACTCGCTAGAACTTTAATTACACTTTAAACTATTCTTTATACTTTCTTTCTTTGTTTAATTTAGTTTTGATAATATGATTTCGGATAACTTTATAAAAAAAAACTCGTTTTAAAAAAGTAGCCGCGTTCCATTGGGAGATTTTTTCTACTCCCGAGTACATGGCCAATGGAACGCGATTTTTAACATAAGAAGTAAACAAGGGTATAATAAAACAATTTATTTTATCTTACCGTATTATATCTATCAATATTATACACTTTATAATTTTTTAAATTCCACTGTTATTTATTTTATTCACTTTAAACTGTTACTTGTTTACCTGTGACACATATACCATCATAATGAAAGTAACCTTCATTATCGCGGCAAAACCCCATCATAATGAAAGTTCAAAATGAAAGTATTTTACCTTCATTTGGACTGTAATTTCGGATAAGTGACATCTGTTGCAAAACTGGAAACTAATGTTTATAATAAATTTCCCCTCCTTTCTCCTTAAAACTGACAATTTAACAGTAGTTCAAAAATAACGATGTCTCAGGAAAACTCGAGGAAAAAAAAGCAATAGTGGCCAAAAGAATCAGTTAGTATCTTATCTTTTGTCACTTGCAAATGACACATGCAAATGAAAGTAAATGTGTCACCCCATCATTTCCTTAACCATCATAATGAAAGTTACCATCATAATGAAAGTATAGTGTGTCACAGGTATTAATCTACCTCCACTTTCTCAAAATTACTTTTTCAATCATTTTTTTGAAGGATTAACTTCGAATGAAAGTGGTATTAAAAGTCGTTCTAAATTTTTTTTTGCAAATATTCGTTCGTATAATGCTGCCTTTGCAATGATTTGCTCTGAGTGTAATTTGTCAAATGACACTGTAAATGGCATTTATCATTTTACCACATAGCCAAGCAAGACGTCGATGCGATTAAAAAAATCCTGGGAAATTTTAGATGCTCTGGAGCGACAATGGAAATGTTTCATAGTAATTAAAAATTCGCCATTGCGAATAATTTTTTTTTTTAAATAAAAATATTTAAATTGAATTTAAATTCGAACAAATCGAGAATTTTATATATTTATTGGTTTTGTGACCGAATTTCGGTAACGGGGATCCCAACTAGTAATAATTAATCTGACAGTTTATTTTACTGAAAAAACAAAAAGCCATCTACTTTTAAGTAGCTAAAGCTTGAAAACCTGGCGGAAATTTTATGCGTTTCTACTAGGAGTGAAATCCCCCAAAACAAGAGCAGGGGTAGTTGGTGGTACTCGGGTGTACTCCGGAGTAGCAAATATCGCCCAATGGAACGCACGTAGTATTCCACCGAATGCGGGAACACAAGCAGCTAACTAACCCAATTTGACAGTTGTCTAACCCCCAGATTTCACTACGCTCACATACAGGGATTATACACACGAGGGCCTTTCCTGTAGTTCTCTATTCCAAGGGTGCAAGTTACACTATCCATCACTCGATACTCACATCAAAACGGTTTGTGTAAGATGCGGGTATTACACTAAGCATTCATTTTTCTACCTCTTTTTTGTGTAGCGATTTTAATGTGTATGTATTTGTGTGCAAAGCAAAAGTCCCCGGGTCCGATGTTTTATTTGTGTTAGTGTAATGGAGGGTGAGTCTGGCAAATTTTCTGGCTCAAAAGTGAGGAGTCATATGACGCATGAATTGTACTTCCCTGCGACCCCTTGCCTAAAAAACCGGTTTTGTGTATGGGGTAATAAACGAAATGAATGATAGTGTAACTTGCGCACCAATCAAACACAATATGTTAGTACAATTCAAAAAGCTTTATTTGTGCATTAATAATTACTACGCATAACTAAACTACGAAACTCTACAGACACTACTATTTACTACGTGCGAGGCCTAGTGCCAACGAAACTACCACGATTGCTAAACCTTCGACCACTACGAGCTTCGAGTATTAAGATTTCAAACTGAACTGACAATGAAAATTATTTTTCTATTATTACATTATTCACTTATCCCAATACATAATTTTTAGTGTACAGTGTGTTGGTGGTTTCGTGTATTTCACATGCTGGTGGCTCTGTGATCGTTTTGTGTCGCCACATTTCGCAGCGAAAAGAGCACAAACGATCATTTCACGACCAACTGTCATATTTGAATTAGACTTGGCGCTTTAAAACAATAAATAACTATAGCTTTGTTCCAGTACTTTTCCTGCAAAAATTTGTTGGGAAAAAACTTAGTGAATGGTGGGGATAATTTTGTCAAAAATTCAAAAAGTAAAGAAACACTTTTTGGGTAATTTCCTGCAAATCAAGAAAAAGATAACATAAATGTCGATTGTCTACGTGTATGCCGCTTGTTAAGATACCCACATACATACAAAAAATTGTCAGCTGACAACTTGCAAGAAATCGCAGGACCGAAAACCTCCGGCTAATTCCTGCATGAGGAGAAGTGAAAATTTCCCCGCTTTTTCTTGCATGAGAAAGTAAAGAAACACAAATTGGGAAAAATTTTGTCCCGCGGGATCCCACATTCGAGTTCTGGAACAAAGCTATTAATAACAATAACACATTTGAAACATGGAAAATATCGAAATTGTAGGTTTTTTGGGCCCTTTGCCAAAATACCATTTCGAATTTTTCTCATTTCCAGGGCACTTCGATATTCCAAAGTGTGCCAAAATACCAATACACACATTTCAATGACAGTTAAAAAAATTTAAGTAAAAGTGGATGAAGAAACAGACATTTGTTGAAATTTTTTAAATTTTATTGTTAGATTAGATTGTTAGGTTGTTTATAAATAAATGATTTCTTCTTATAAATAAATGATTGAGCTTTATCCCTGATTGCAATATTTTTTTAGTTTCTTCCTGCAAAACTAAAAACATTATACTGAAATGATGCCTTCTTGCGAGTGTTTAAGCCCAAAAATTTTAATAATTGGTTTCCAGTTATGTTGTGTTTATATTTTTACTTTCCTTTGCCATTATTAATTAACTTTTCAAATTAATTACCTGTATATCTTTTTCCAGTTGATATTAAAATAATTGGGTGAAAAAAAAATTCATAGCGAATTTTTGATTCCATAATATTTTTCTCGAAACATTGTTAAACCCATCTCCGTTTAGCTAATCAACGAACTTATTATTTTAAGTTGTCTTTTTGCATTCCTTTTTTCCATAATTTATTGTTATTACTTGTTTGCTTTTTGAAATCTATTTAACGGCTAACATGATTAAAACTGAAATGTATATAATAATTTACACATTTCCAAAGACGCAAACCGTCGAAAATCAAATTTACTAATCGAAATGAGTTTTCCATACAAATAGACATTTGAATTGCTATTTTGGCACAGGGCCTTAAATACTATTCGAATAATTTGTGAATTTCTTCTTTTGTATGCAGGAAGTTTTGGACTCAATTGTAATTGTGAGTCACAGGAAATATATAATTTATCACAACGACACCTTGTAGTCATAGTACCGAATTAATCCCATGCGAATGGAAAATGAAATAAGGAAAGTGAAAAGTAAGTGAAATTTCACTCGATCTGGATACTAGGCTTAACCGCCAATATGCTAGAAAAAAGGAATTATACCAGAAATATCGTTTTTCATAATGACCGATGACTGAAGTAGGAGGTTACAAATACTGCCTAACGATGATTGATCGCTTCACACGGTGGCCGGAGTGTATAGCTCACTGGTATGAGCTGGACTGTTGTATGTATGTACGGGGTGATTAGGACTGCACAACCTAATCAATTTAGTAGCAGTTTTTATGTTGGTTAAAGAAAACACTTTGAGTTGCTGTTTGTTCTCAACTGAATTTTTAATTTTCCAGAGCTTAATTTATATGTTAACATTTGTGCAACATAATCATTTTTTTTATATATTATTAATTAGAGCAACATTAATCAATAAGTTATTGACTCGGTGATCGTAATTATATTTTATTATTGAGTCATCAACATGAATGGCCGCGTTTATGTCCAAGTTAATTTAACTGAGTTAGGCAAGATAACAACGGCATAAACAGCAATTTTTTTTAGCGCTGTTAGCTAACTTATTTCTGCTTTTTGACTTAGCTAAAATGTAGCACAGCTCAATACTGTCAAAATGGATTGATGTTTGCTTATAAATTTTTGTTATAAGCAAATAATTTAGAAGACATTCTTTTTATTATTAATTTTTTAGCTTTTTGTTATTTGTGAAATGAGAAATGTTATTATTTTTGCTTGTTATTAGTTGTAAAATGTGAATTATCAAATGGCCTGCTAGAAACGGTGCTAAGTTAACAGTGCTAGTTTAACAGAGTAAAAGTTACTCGGGCATAAACGCGGCCAATGACTCGGACGCGTGTGGCATACTTATCGTTTTGTTTGCTGTGCAAACATTTTGCCCAGCCGAGGTCGTGGATCGCGGGGCTGGGTTAGGTCCTAGATGTTCTGTCGATTGTTGTATGCCGGATGAGCTGTGAATACTCTCTGGTAGATCGCCAGTGGTTACGTGGTGTTGTTTCAGACTCCAACGGGTCGGTCGACATTTCCATATACCTGCGATGATCGCTATGGTGAGTAGGACAGATCCTGCTGTTGTGGCGGTATGGTGTCCGATAGTTTTCCATGTTGATGACTGAACTTGTAAGCCAGTTGGATCGTGGATGATGCTGCTGAATGTGTCGGATGTTTTTAGTATCGGGTCTAACATTACTGGTTTGCTATCTAGCCCGGTAGGGTTGAATATCCCAGTTATGTTGAAATTCATTGGCTTTAGAAATGTTGATTGAATAATGACTTTGTTACGAACTTCAGAGAAAAGTATATTCTTCGTTGTTTCAATCACACAGTCCTGAGTTGTCTGCAGAATTCCGACGCCATGCAGAGTAACATCTTCCCGTTGTCCGTTACATTTAATTGCGGCCGTTGTTGGTGGATCTGCGATAAATAACCAGGTGTTCGCCAAAAAAAGATGTTTCCATATGACGGAGTGGATTTTCAGTTGCTTTAATGGGCACTCTTGCCTATTGTGTCGTTGGTATATTTCATCGATGATACAATTTGGATTTTTCACTAAGTCACTAACAACTGCGGGTGTGCACAATTTGGAGTATTTTTCTAAAGATACGCAATTTCTCATTTCTTCTTCGGTGATTTCGAAATATTTTTGATTATTGTACTCTATCGCCAGGATTGCTGGTGATATTTGTGGCGTGACATATGTATTGTTATTTATGCGCTGAGGAATTGGGGTTGCTTTAATCATATTAAAGGTATCGGCATCCGTTATATGCAGAAATCCTAAAACCTTAACATCTGAATCGGCTATGTATATTTCCATATCATTCCCTGGTTCTGGAATGATTCTTAGATTAGATGGCATTTTGCTTGCTGCTTGATCTGTTATTTCTGCCAATTTGCTTGGAGTTTTGAAGTCCATAATGTTTCCTTTACCATAACCTGCTTGTAGAATTTTTATGTAGTGCTGTTTTAGGTCTTCCAAAATATCTTTGGCAATCTGGTACGCTGCTAGTATTTGTGTGCTGCCCATATTACTGTCAATCTTGTCATACCATCCTTCAATCTTGTTTACCTCGGAGATTACTCTGTTCAGTTTGTTTGTGACCAGATCGAACTGTCTACCCATGCGGACTTCTGTGTCATTTATCCTTGTCATTGTAGATACCAATATATTTGCTTGATGATTAGCCGCTTGTCTCAACATATCTTGATTATGCTGAAGGTGTTCAATGTCAGTGTAAACCTCATCGTTTACTCCAAAGATGGCTTGCAATAGATGTCCAACAAGCCCTCTTTTATTTCTCCGCTTCCGCCTTTGGTTTATTGCTTCAATCTCATTTAAGATTGTTGATTTTCGTTCTAATAAATGTTCAAGTAGAGTGCGGCAATGCGTGTTGTCTTCAAACCGTTTTGCCTCACTGCAGGTTTGTTCCATCTTGGTTATTATATTATTTACTCTACTAGTGTCTGCTGTTGTGTTGATTGGGATGAGTACCTCGACCTTGATAGTACCTCTCTTTAGTTTGGCGTGTCCAATTTGTTCGATAAACAGCCCAGGTTGTGGGTATTTTATTGTGTAGTGTGTATGTCCCGGTTGTATCGAGCTTAATATAACGAGTGTAGTTAAAACCAATTTAGCCATGTTCCAGGTAGTTGCTGATTTATGTGCCGTCTTCTTGTCCGCATGCAGGTGACTCTCTGTGCCAGTTTGATGATTACTTGTTACAGTGACATGTGTACCAGCACACGTTTTCAGCTCTGTTGATGTAGTATGCTCTGCATTCGTCAAGTTGTCATCTTCAACAGGTAACACACATATTTTTGTTACTGGACGCTTTATTGTGGAGTTTTCTTTGACCCGTAGAGTTACCACTCGTACAACTCCATCTTTGCCTGGATGTGTCTCGATTATTCGGGCTAGTGGCCATCTCGTTGGAGCGCAGTTTTCATCTTTTACGAGAACAATTTGCCCAACTTCGATCACCCTTGCTCCTGATTTCCATTTTGTTCTTTGTTGAAGTCGTGATAGATATTCACTTTGCCACACCTTCCAGAAGTCTTGCGTCATCTTCTGTACTTGTTTCCAGCGGCTCAATGTGGTAATGTTGTTGTCTATGGTTGGTTCTGGTAGTCCTACTAATTCTTGCCCAACCAAGAAATGTCCAGGTGTTAGAGTAAGGATCGAACTAGGGTCGCTCGGTAGTGGGTATAATGGGCGTGAATTTAAACAGGCTTCGATTTGGCACAGTAGCGTCGACATTTCCTCGAATGTTAGCGTAGTGCAGCCTATTACCTTTTTCAAGTGGGATTTGATGGATTTGACTCCAGCCTCCCAAATTCCTCCGAAGTGAGGAGCTGCCGGCGGAATAAAATGCCATTGTACACCTTCGGTCGCCAGGCTTCCCACTACTGTGGTTAAGTTTCTGATGGCATGGCGAAGATCCTTATCCAGTATTTTTTGTGCTCCTACGAACGTTGTTCCATTATCACTGTATATGTTTGAAACAAGGCCCCTTCTTGATGTGAATCTTCTAAATGCTGCTACGAATGCCTCCGAGGTCATGTCTGTTACCGCTTCGATGTGAATGGCCTTTGTAGCTAGACATACAAAGACTGCTATGTAGCCCTTGTGGGATTTGTTTCCTCTTCCTTTGGACATTCTTATCTGAATAGGCCCTGCATAATCTAGTCCGGTGTGCGAAAACGGTTTCGCTGGTGTTACTCGTGGAGCTGGGAGTTCACCCATAATTTGTGTCACTGTTTGTCCCTTGTGCCTGCAGCAAGTAATGCATTTGTTCAATACTTGTCGTATTTTGCTTTTCCCATTGATTATGAAGTATCTTCTTCTAATAAAAGCATGTGTGACTTCATTTCCTCCATGTAGTGTCGCTGCATGAGCTTCAAGTATCAATAGTTTAGCTATGTGGTGTTTGTGAGGTATTATGACGGGATGTTTTTCATTATACGGAATACGAGAATTTTGGATTCTTCCACCCACTCTTAGTACGCCATTTTCGTCCAAAAATGGATTTAAGGAAAGAATTGAACTTTTTGTGTTAAGTGGTTTCTTTGCTTCCAGTTGTTTTAATTCTGCAGCGAACTCCGTTTTTTGTGTCATCTGTAGAAGTTGTTGGTGCGCTTTATCTAATTCCTTTACTGATAAATCTGTGCTGTTTATTATCTCCTTCCTGCACTTCGCGATGAATCTTTTGCAGTAAGCCAGCACACGTGTAAGTTTCTTAAATGATGAAAAACGGCTAAGTAGCTCGAAACATTCATCACTTTGAGTTACATGGACCGCTACTACCTTGTTTAACTTAACTCCTCTTGTAGTATTTGTGTTAATTTTTTGTGTTGGCCATTTATCTTCAGTCATCTTTAGCCACGATGGACCATTCCACCAAAGCTCTGCATTCTTTAGGTATTGCGGAGTGGCTCCTCTCGACGCTAGATCAGCAGGGTTGTCTTCGGAACGCACGTGACGCCAACTTGTAGACTCCAGATTTCTGTGAATTTCTGACACTCGGTTTGAAATGAAGGTTTCCCATTTATCTGATTTTCCATGGATCCATGCTAATGTTATCATCGAATCTGTCCAGGCGTATTCCTTTACATTCTTAATATCCAATGCTTGTTTTGTTCGACGTAGTAGTTTAGATAATAAGACTGCTCCGCAAAGTTCTAATCTTGGTAACGTGATTTTATTTAGTGGTGCTACCTTAGTCTTCGCTACAAGTAGTGTTATATGTACTTGCTCCGATTCTGACGTAGTTTTACTGTATATGGTTGCTCCATAAGCTTTTTCGGATGCATCGCAGAATCCATGTAGTTCAACTGTTTTGCATGCGGGTGTATACTGTATCCAACGTGGTATGTTAATTTCTTCAAGTTTTCGTAGTTCATTCCTGATGTTCATCCATCGAGCAGCTAGCTCTTCTTCCAGTGTTTGATCCCAGTTGTATCCTTTTGCCCATAATTCTTGAATTAACATTTTGGCTCTCACTGTTATAGGTGCCAACCACCCGAGTGGATCAAATAGTCTAGCAATTTCTGATAAGATTGTCCGTTTAGTAGGTACTTCTGGTGTTGCATTCAATTTTACCCTAAAGTGGAATTTGTCTGCTGCTGGTGTCCAGTATATACCCAAGGATTTCACAGCCTCGTCATCTTTTATTTCAATGGAGCCTTGATCCCTAAGTTCTGTTGGTAGATTATCAATTAGTTCACTGTGGTTGCTTCTCCATTTTCTAAGGTTGAACCCTCCTTCTTTTAACGTTTGGATCAGCTCACTTTGTAACCACTTTGCTTCCTGAATTGAAGACGTTCCAGACATCATGTCGTCCACGTAAAAATCATTGAGAATTATTTTTGCTGCTTCTGGATGATTTTCTTCTTCATCGCGTGCTAATTTTTGCAATGTTTTTATAGCTAGGTAAGGTGCTGATTTTGTTCCGTATGTCACGGTTGTGAGTTTAAATTCTTGAATGCTATCTCTTGTTGAAAATCGCCATACAATTCGTTGGTAGTCTTGATGTTCCTGTGAGACCCTTATTTGCCTGTACATCTTCTCAATGTCGGCACTAAATACATATTGATGTTTTCTCCATCTTAGTAGTGTAGGCTGGCAACTTTTTTTGAAAAAAAGAAGAAGAAAAGAAGAAGAAAAAGAAGAAGAAGAGAAGAGGAGTTTTTTTGTAAAGGAGCAGACCTGAGGTTGCTCGAGAGAAATGTGTCTGAATAAATAAGTGTTAAAATAATTTTTATTTTTTATTTAAACGGAAGTCGTAATATTAATTCTTTAATACTCCTACAACTATCAGAAGTGGGATACGGTCGAGTCCTTCGCTATTTTAGTTTTTGCAGTGGAACGTCGCGAGTTCGCGTGCCCTAGAAAAAAATCAAGCGAAAAAGTAAGGTTAAGTGGAACGTCGCGAGTTCGCGTGCCCTGAAAAAAAAAAGCCTGAAACTAAGGTCAAGGTACCAGGCAATGGAAGAATTGCATAAACTTAGTTTAGCAGACCTAAAGAAGGAATTAAAAGGTCTGGGTCTTAAAACCAGTGGCAGTAAAAATCAAGTGATTGCAAGGCTGTTGAGTGCTCAAGTTGATACGTGTTCATTTGGAGACATGGATGCGGCAAATGATTCTGGAAACTTGGCAACGGCGCAAGCTGACGATAATGAAGCAAGTTCAAACCAAATACGTGCGGAAGAAAATTACAGTGAGCAACAAAATGGCATAGAAAATGCGGCAAGGATAACCGCAAACGAAGATGAAAGGAGAAGGTTGGAAATGTTTGAAATTTCTCTTATGAAGCGAGAAATTGAGCTGCTCCAAAGAGAAAATGAAATACTAAAACGCTCTTCTGAGAATGGTAGCAGTGTAACACAACATGTCACTACCGACATAATTAGTGGTGAGCGCTTATTGCACCCAAGTGAAGTTGATGAAATTTTACCGTGCTTCGACCCAAAAAATGAAACGTGTATGTTGGCAGCTCAGTGGATTTCCAAGTTGGAACAATTTCAAAAAATTTATAAATGGAATAATGAGACTCTAGTGCATTACGCTCGTCTTCAACTGAAAAATTCAGCTAAAGTGTGGGAATTAAGTTTTGAAGATTCTTTGAATACGTGGGAGAAATTTAAGACGGAATTTTTGATTGCATTTCCTGAGGTTGATGACGAAGTTGACGTGCATTATCAACTGTCAAACAGGAAAATGAAAATAACGAGACTTACGAAGAATATGTGTACACGATGAAAAACATTGGTCGCAAAGGACATCTAAGCGAAACAGCCATAATTAAATATATTTTGAAAGGACTGCAGGATACATCAGTACGCGAGAATTTATCCCTCCAGAAATTTAATTCAGCATATGAACTACTGCAACGGTTGAAGCAATATTCCAGCATTCATATGTCTCGAGCAAGAATTAAAGGGAGTCAAACAGGTAACGAGTTTCAAGTCATTTCAGATAATCCAACAGGGAGACCGCCAGCGAGACCGAAGTGCTACAATTGTAATTTATTCGGTCATACGTCCAGAGAATGCAAGAGGCCTAAGAAGGAAAGAGTTTGTTTCAAGTGTGGAAAGCCGGGCCACCTAAGCAATTGCTGCCCCACGGCCAGCACTATCCATCATATGGAAACTGTGGATGACATTGTTGATCGATTCGCCAGCTGTGACGAAAATAATGATTTTTATTTAGATTGTAATCTTGAATTTACAGGTAATAAGTCAAGTTTTAGTTTTAACGTAGGATTAAAAGCTTTGCTAGATACTGGAAGTGCAGTTAGTTTAATCAAGAAGGATCTACTTCCAGATTTTATTATAGAACAAAATGCAGGTTCTATTGTTAGAGGAGTTAATAAATCTAGAGTCAAAATCCTAGGTATGGTAACGGCTTCAGTTCAGGTATCTGGTGTCTCACGTAGAGTTCTTTTATACGCTGTACCTGATGACACTATGGATTATGATTGCATACTTGGTCGAAATTTCGTAAGCAAACAAAATGTTGGGTCATGTCTTTCGGAAAAAGAAAATCCTGATATATTTCCGGATGAAATTTTTAATATTGCGACTGATAATAGTGAGTCTAATTTTGATATATTTCCGGATGAAATTTTTAATATTGAGATTGATAATGGTGAGTCTAGTCCTGAATTAATTATTAACCCTGATCTTTCTTATGCTACCAAGCAAGATATAAATAAAATTTTTAGGTTATTTTACATAAATGGTGTAGATTGTGAAGAGCTTAGACCTGTTGAATATAAAATGTCTATATTGGTAGATCCTGATAAAATAGTGACACATTGCCCTAGGCGACTATCTTTTTATGAGAAAGAAAAAGTGCAGGATATAGTGGATGAGCTCTTGAGACAACAAATTATAAGGCCTAGTGACTCTCCATTCTCAAGCCCGATAGTTTTGGTCAAAAAAGCTAACGATGAGATTCGTATGTGCGTTGATTATCGTGCTTTAAATAAAATTACACAGCGAGATAACTTCCCTCTTCCTCTGATAGAAGATTTGGTTGACAATTTGAGGAACAAAAGGTACTTTACTAGTCTTGATCTGAAAAGCGGTTTCCATCATGTCAAGATGGATGATAATTCGATCAAGTTTACCAGTTTTGTCACACCGGTTGGTCAATTTGAATACCTGCGGATGCCGTTTGGTTTGCGTAATGCGCCGTCGGTGTTCCAGAGGTACATTCACAAAATTTTCGAAAACCTTATTATGAAGAGAAAAGTTTCCATTTATCTTGATGATATTCTGATAGCAACAGAGGACATAAATGAACATTTAGGAACTCTCGCTGAGGTTCTTAAGTTGTTAAAAGCTAATAATTTAATTTTGAGGTTAGACAAGTGTAGATTCATGTTCGAACAAATAGATTATCTCGGGTACCAAATTTCTCTTGAAGGAGTAAAACCAAATCGGAAGAAAATACAAGCAGTATTGGATTTTTGTATCCCTAGGAACCCAAAAGAGTTAAAAAGTTTTCTTGGACTGTCTTCATATTTCAGAAAATTTATTGAGAAGTTTTCTATTCTTAGCCTTCCTCTGTACAAATTAACAAAAGAAGGTGCGGAATTTTGTTTTGGTGATCAGGAAATTAAGTGCTTTAACCTTTTGAAATCTAAGTTAGCAGAAGCCCCAGTTTTGAAAATCTTTTCTCCAAACGACTATACTGAACTTCATTGTGACGCGAGCTCTCACGGGTATGGAGCTATTCTACTGCAACGAAAGCAGGACGGACACCTGCACCCAATATTTTATTTTTCCAAACGTACCACTGATACGGAATCGCGATATCATTCATACGAGCTGGAGACGCTAGCTATTGTTTACGCTTTGCGTCGCTTTCGGATCTATTTACAGGGAATGAAGTTTAAAATCGTGACTGACTGTAACGCACTTGCGTTAACCCTGGGAAAAAGATATGTAAACGCTCGAATAAATCGGTGGGTTCTTGAAATGCAAGAATACGATTACCAGATCGAACATCGTCCTGCGAATCGCATGCAACATGTTGACGCCTTGAGTAGGAGTCCTACCGTTTTGGTGGTTGAAGAAAGTCCTTTTCACCAACAACTAGCAATTTGCCAGTCGGAAGATCCGACCATACTCAGTCTTAAAAGTAAGTTGGAAAAAAACGAAGATAAATTTTACGAGATCCGTGATAACTTGGTTTATAGAAAGACGGGAAAGAATAAATTGTTATTTTACGTTCCGGAAGCGATGAGGATTCACATCTTGCGGAATTCTCATGATTTGCATGCTCATGTTGGAGTAAATAAGGTTGTAGATATAATTCAACGAGCTTACTGGTTTCCTAATTTAACATCTGTGGTTAAAGAATACATTAAAAATTGTCCAAAATGCATAATGTATAGTCCTCCTATTGGTAAACAAGAAGGGTTCCTATACCCAATTCCCAAGTCAGATCAACCCTTTTCGACTCTACATATTGACCATGTAGGTCCCCTTGAAACGACACCTAAAAAGAATAAGTATATTCTTGTCGTTGTGGATGGATTTACTAAGTTTTTAAAGCTATATTCTACTAGAACGACTAATTCGATCGAAGTGGTCAACTGCCTAAAAAACTATTTCAATAGTTACAGTAAGCCTTTGAGGATTGTGTCAGATCGAGGAACGGCGTTCACCTCTTCTTACTTCCAGGATTTTGTTAAGAAGTCTTCTGTTGAACATATACTTGTAGCTAGTGGCTCGCCGAAATCGAACGGCCAGGCAGAAAGAATTAACCGTGACATCATACCTATGATAGCCAAAATAATAAATCCCGACCAAAATGTCAATTGGGATAAGGTACTTTCTGAAGTTGAATTTGCTCATAACAATACTCTAAATAGGTCCATTGGAACGACTCCCAGTTGTTTACTTTTCGGAATCAATCAGCGGAATCAGGTTTCTGATAGGATTTTTGAATATTTCGAAAGAATGAACGATCCTGAAAGGAGTCTGAAAGAGGTTCGCGCTGGTGCTGAAAAGAAAACCAAGGCTATTCAGGAATATAATAAGAAATTATTCGATAGAAAACGTAAGCCTCCGAAAACTTATGCGGAAGGCGACTTAGTCGTTGTCTCTAATGTAGACACTACGGCAGGGGTGAATAAAAAACTTATACCGCGTTACAAAGGCCCTTATAAGATAAAAAAATGCCTCGGAAACGATAGGTATGTAGTCAAGGACGTTGAAGGTTATCAAATCACTCAGCGACCCTTTGAGGGAGTCTTTGAAGTAACTAGGATTAAGCCGTACATAAATCTTCGTAGTTATAAAAACCAATAGTTATTTACTAAACCTCTAGAAAAGCGATGATTTATTTTTGATTAAACTAACTACACAAATGAATATTTGACTTGATTTATTTAAACTTTAAAAAAAAAAGAGAGAGAGAGAGAAAAAAACGTAACAGTGTAATATATTAATATAGAGTTAGACATAAGTTAAGTAATGCTTGAATTAGCTTTATCATAGATGAAGAATGCTCATCTATATATAAATTTTCAATTATTATTGGTGATGATAGGTTCTAGTTCATAGGTAATATACTGTTAAAGGTAAAATTTGTAAACCGTTTGTACTAATCCGAGTTTGAACGATCTGTGATCGGGACGCTCACTTGTCAGAATGGCCGATTGTAGGCTGGCAACTTTTTTTGAAAAAAAGAAGAAGAAAAGAAGAAGAAAAAGAAGAAGAAGAGAAGAGGAGTTTTTTTGTAAAGGAGCAGACCTGAGGTTGCTCGAGAGAAATGTGTCTGAATAAATAAGTGTTAAAATAATTTTTATTTTTTATTTAAACGGAAGTCGTAATATTAATTCTTTAATACTCCTACAGTAGAATGTCCTGTAGGTCGTGTTGTAGTCTGGGGCCACAGTGCATTAAATCGTTTAGGCTTAGCTTGGTGCTTGTTTTGGTAGAGGCGTCGAAAACTACTCTTAGTTTGGTAGTCGTGCTTTCTTCTTTGATGACTGCTTGATGAGGCATGTAGTATATGTTACGAGTATTGCACTGAAGTTCTTTGGGATCAATGAGTACCATATGTCCCAGTTGTAAGTATTCTTCCATAAATTTGTTGTATTCATCCCGCAAAGTTTTGCTTTTTGAGAACCGCTTTTCCATTTGATATAGTCGTGCTATTGCAACTGGTTTTGATTCTCCTAACCCCTCTGTCTGCTTGAACGGAATTTGTACTGTATACGTGCCATTGGGATTTCGTTTAACTGTTCGATCAAATTGTTCTTCACACGTTCTGTTTTCCTCTGACATAGGTGGACTCATTACTGTTTCTTCCATTTCCCAAAACTTTCGAAGCTGTGAGTCGATATCTACCCGTGAAATCATGGATGTGATTTTCCTGGTTACTTCTTTCTGTTCGATTGGTCCAGACAATATCCAGCCAAATTCAGTTTTTTGAGCTAACGTTCCACATTTCTTTTTTCTAATTCTGTTCATTAGGATGTCACCAAATACGTCTGCGCCCAATATCATGTCGACTGGTCCCGGGGTATCGTATGTAGGGTCTGCAAGAATGAGATTACTCCAACTGGTAAGATCTTCGCTATCGATATATTTTTGTGGTTGGTCGCTCGTCAGCGATGGAAGTATTAGAGCTTCACACTGCAGTTTAAAGTTGGATGGAAATCTCGGAATGAGTTCTACTAGAATTTTGCTGTGAGATGTCCCAGCGTTGCTCTCGTGTATTCCTGAAATCTCTGAATATATTTTCATTCTTGGAACTCCTAGTGCTTGCGCCGAATTTTCGGTTATGAAGGTGACTTGGGATCCGGGATCTACCAATGCTCTCAGATACTCATAGGTGTTTCTTACGGTCTTGGCTCGTACTAGTGCTGTTGCCAGTATTACATTGCAAGATTTCCTTGCAACGTGTGACTCAATTGTGCGTTGAGATGTAGCAATGTGTGATGACATTACTCTCGGTACATCTTCTTGTTTTGCTGTTGGATTTTTTGCCTCTTGGTGAATTAGTGTATGGTGTTGCTACTTACAGACGTTGCATCGGCTTTGACTGTGGCAGGGGTCGTTCGCTCCATGGTTCAAACAGTTGGGACATGTTTTACTCTGCCGGACGAAGTTGAGCTTCTCTGCTAATTTTAGTACTCTGAATTTTTTACATACGTATATACTGTGCTGTCCATTACAGTATCGGCACTTTGTGGTACTAGTGTAATAATTCTTTATTTGGTAGTTATTTCGTGATTGTCCATGGTTTATGGTGCGGCTGCTTTCAGTTTTCTTCCTAGGCTCTGCAATTACTTCTAGTGCTTGGAATCTAGTTTCCAAGAACTTCAGTATGTCTTCTAATTGCGGTATCTCTCGTGGATCGCTCAATGATTGCTCGTACGCTTTATAGGTCTCTGGATCCATCTTTCTTCGTATAATATGTGCAATAAAGGGTTCCCAGGGTGGGGTTTCTAGTTGTAGGCTGTTGATTTCATGTAGGCATTCTTTTATTTGGTCATGCAATTGTTTTATTGCTTTGGCAGAATCGATGATTAACGTAGGTTGATCCAGAATTGCATCGGAAAATGTGGAGAATATTTTCCGTTTATTATTAAATCTGCTTGTTACTAGGCTCCATGCTGCTTCATAACTGGATTCGCTGCTTGCCAGGTGTTGGATAAGTTTGTGCGCCTCACCACTTAGTGACGTTTGCAAGTAATGCATTTTCTCAGCATTACCTAAACGTTTGTTGTTGTGGATTAGTCTACAGAATATATTTTCAAAATATTTCCAGGCCTTATAGTCACCGTCAAAGTTAGGAATTTTTATTTGTGGTAGTTTCGTCTTTGCCTCATCCTCTCTCTGACTTTTTTCTTCTATCATATCTTGTAGTTCTATCATGGTTTCTTGGTAAGCTTCTTCAAGAGTTTCATATTGCTCCTCCTTGAAGTACTTATGCGACAGCTCTTCCTCTTCGGTAAACGTCATGATTTCTTCGTGCAATTCTTGTATAGCGTCCCATTGCGTTGTTAACTGCTTGATTTTAAATTCGCAGTACGTCTTGGTTTTCGCTTGGCCTCTCTCTGCTACCTCAGCAAGTAGTCTCCTAATGTTGCTCATTTTGACCCTCTGCTTCTTGAGACGCAATGACTTCTCCTCCATGTCGTCGTTTAATTTTAAGTTGAAGTTTGCTGCTGAGGTGTTTGCTGCGGTCTCGACCAGCTGCTTGCTCAGTTTTTGTTGATACTCCCTCAGTAGTTCCTTAGCTTCATCGTATTTAGCTTTCACTTGATTGTAGAAATTCTGCATAAAATCCGGCTCGAAGGACCAATGTATAGCTCACTGGTATGAGCTGGACTGTTGTATGTATGTACGGGGTGATTAGGACTGCACAACCTAATCAATTTAGTAGCAGTTTTTATGTTGGTTAAAGAAAACACTTTGAGTTGCTGTTTGTTCTCAACTGAATTTTTAATTTTCCAGAGCTTAATTTATATGTTAACATTTGTGCAACATAATCATTTTTTTTATATATTATTAATTAGAGCAACATTAATCAATAAGTTATTGACTCGGTGATCGTAATTATATTTTATTATTGAGTCATCAACATGAATGACTCGGACGCGTGTGGCATACTTATCGTTTTGTTTGCTGTGCAAACACGGAGGCTACTCCAATTAAGCATATAACGGCAATCACGGTGGTCGATGCGTTTTTTGAAACATGGATCTCGAGATATGGCACACCAGCTATCATAACGACGGATAGAGGCACGTAATTCGACTCGCAGATTTCCGACGCTTTCGCGAAGCTGGTTGGAAGTCGGACGAATCGCCCCACAGCATATCACCCACAGGCGAATGGATTAATCGAACATCGGTCATTCAAAGCCGCGATAAAATGTCAACAAAATGAAGACAGGATACAAGTATTACCAGTAGTCATGTTAGGATTAAGGAACTGTCTCAAAGAAGACATTGGTACTCGAGCGCCGAGTTGGTATTTGGTACAACCCTACGAATACCTGGCGAAGAGGATTTTCAACCTGATAGAACAATTTTTAAGGAAGCGCTGAGGGAACACATGCGAGAGCTACGTCCACGTCAAACAGCACATCATAGCAAGCCAAGAATCTTCATACATAAGGATTTAGCTACGAGTACATATTGTGATGATTTATGCGCCATCTGTTGGTTAAAAAGCTGAATCAACGATTGTCGTTAACGACTGTGGTTGTTGTCTGAACTAATGATTTATGTACTAAACTAAAAATGGAACGTACGATAATTGAAGACAACTTCAAGCTTCTTGCCGAAAAGGAAAGAACATGCCTAGAGCCACTAGGCACTAGAAAAGGGACGAAGGTTCCAGAAGTTAGATAAAGGTGGAGCTAGGATATAAAAGCGACTTGCAGGCGCTGAGTGAGTCAGTTTTGATTGGAAAGGCGATAAAAGTGTTCTAAAGTGAGAACAGTGAAAAGTTGTGATTTAAAAGTGAACTATAAAGCGATAGATAGAATTTAATAGTGCGAGTTATTAAACTGAAAGTGATTATAGTGAACTGTAAGAATTGTGCTTGTTATTATATTGTGTTTTGGTTTGTAATAAATAAATTTTGTGTGGATAATTAAAAAGTGTATTCCTTAATTAATCCTACGAATCCGTTAAGCCGTAAAAACGTAACAATTGGTATCAGAAGTGGGATTAATTAAGAGATAAGTGAAATAAGTGAACTTGAGAAGTAATTGTGACTAGAATTTAAATTTTGTGCGTGAGAAATAAGGACTTATTAATAAAATGGGTCGAAAGCTAGTGGATTTGCGCACTGTAGAGTTGAAAAGAAAATTAAGTAAACGCTCGTTGTCAACGGTGGGGGCTAAAAATTCCCTAACCGCCCTGCTTCGAGAAGCTATGGGGAACGAAGGTAAGGATCCTGAAACCTACATGTTTGAAGGCGAGGCAGAAGCAGAACCAGAAGAAGCGACAGTGAGTATGACAGAACTTTTTAAGACATTGATGGTGATGAAAGAGGCGCAAGAACGGTCATCAGCTGCGCAAGAACGTTCATCAGCAGAGGTGAAGGAAGCGACAACAGAGATCAAGGCGGAAGTGTTGGCGTTAAAAGATGAACAGAAATTGTTAGCAGTAGCTCATGAACGCTCGTTAGCAGAACTCAAGAGTCTATGGAAGAACAGAGAAACCAGATGGAGCAGAAATTCGAACTAATGTCACTCTCTGTTGACAAAAAGCTGAATAACGTAAAGGAGAATGTAAGGAATGATCTGGAAAATCTCGAATCTTCCATTAAAGCAAATGTAGAGAATGATCTGGAAAAGCTCGAAAATTCCATGAGGGAAAATGATGAAAAGTTGAAGATTGAGCTAAAATCGGTCAGAGCCGAGCTAGAAAGGGTAAAGATTCACCACCCAGCGACAGCATCTCACGAAGTCATCGGAGCTAGGAAACTGCAGCCTCCAACTTTCGACGGGCAAAGCCCATGGCCTACTTATAAGCTTCAATTCGAAGCAGCAGCAGCAGGCAATTTCTGGACTGAGGAGGAAAAAGCAACGACCTTAACGTTGTCACTAAGGGGCGTCGAGAGACCTGGCAGTAGTGATGATACAGATTAACAGGGGGGGGGGGGGCAGCAAGAGCATGATCACTTTATGTTCGGCATACCTCCCCTATGACTCCAGAGACCCACCACCGTCCAAAGAACTGAAGGATATCGTGGGTCACTCTAACAGGAGCGGCCTGCAGATCATCGTAGGATGTGATGCGAACGCCCATCATGATGCCTGGGGTAGCAGTGGAGTGAACAAGAGGGGTGAATACCTTTTTGATTACCTTTTAACTACTAACCTGGACATATTAAATCGCGGCACGGATCCTACCTTCGACAACGGTAGGAGACGTGAGGTTATAGACATCACGCTAGCTACTCAACAAGTTGCCACTTACGTGAGTGACTGGCGGGTCTCAGATAAGCCATCGTGCTCAGACCATAGACACATTTACTTTATGGTGGGTGAGTCTTTGGAAAATGTGAGTACATACAGGAATCCTAGATATACGAACTGGACAGACTTTCTGGCCTAACTCAGTAGCATATTGAAGGGTTCCATGCACTCAATCAAATCTACGATGGATGTAGAACTATCCGCGGACTTCTTTACGGAGGCGGTTACTGCTGCTTACAACAATAACTGCCCTGTTCTGATGAGGACGCGTAATAGGAAAACTCCATGGTGGAATAACGAGCTCTCCAAGTTAAGATCCGCTACGAGGAAACTGTTCAACGCAGCTAAGAAGAGCGGCAACTGAGAGAGTTATAAAAGCTCGCTAACCAGCTATAACAGGGCGATCAGACGAGCAAAAAGAAATAGCTGGAGGAATTTCTGCAAGAGTGTCGAATACATTCGAGACTCAGCAAAAATCTATAAAGCTTTATCAAAAGGCTTGTCGGTAGATCTTGGATCCATCAGGAGAACCGATGGCTCTTTCACACAGTCCAGGGAAGAAACCTTGTTAATATTGCTCCAGGCACATTTCCCAGGCACAACCATTACTCAAAAGAGAACACAACTTCTGCTGGGCAGCGAACAGGCCAACTTTCTAAAGTGTCCAAAGCCGCCTGGACAGAAGCAAATACCTTGTTCAACCATGAAGCTATTAGGGAGGCGATTAGATCGTTCAAACCATACAAGTCCCCTGGAGCAGACGGAATCTATCCCATTCTGCTACAGGAGGGCTGCGACCTAGTCACTCCCTTATTATGCAAATTATTTAGGGCTTCCTTCGCACATGGCTACATCCCATCCGTCTGGAGGAACGTCAACATAACATTTATACCTAATCCAGGGCGTTCGGATTACACCTTGACTAAATCTTTCAGGCCGATAAGTCTCTCGTCTTTTGCCTTGAAGACAATGGAGAAAATTGTCGACCGGGCGATAAGGGAAACTTATCTTCAAAGCCAACCACTAAGCTCCTATCAACATGCGTACCAGGCGGGCAAGTCTACTGAGACAGCACTGCACAATCTGGTGCTCAGGCTTGAACATGCAGCTCTAAACAAAGGAGTTGCGCTGACGGCCTTCCTCGATATCGAGGGAGCCTTTGACAACACATCCTTTGATACTATAGCTAGGGCTCTAAGTAGACACAGTCTAAGTAGCACTTTCTGCAACTGGATTGACTCTATGCTGAGAACTCGCAAACTAATTGTTTCTCATGTTGAGGGGTCTCTGGAGGGCACTATAGCAAGAGGCTGCCCGCAGGGAGGAGTTTTATCTCCACTTCTCTGGTGCCTTGTTGTAGATGAACTCCTCGAGCTGCTCAACGGTCGAAACATTTTCGCCCAAGGTTACGCTGACGATGTCGTCATAGTAATTAGAGGTGAATCTAAAGGCGCCATGTCAAGACGCCTGCAGCAGGCACTTGATCTGGTCTCTAGCTGGTGCGAGAGCGTAGGTCTAAAAGTCAATCCCGACAAAACGATTCTAGTTTCTTTCACCAGGAAACGATCACTACCGGGATTTTGGGAACTTACATTCGCGGGCAGAACTATAGGCTTTTCACAACAAGCCAAATATTTAGGAGTGACGCTATATGCCAAGCTCAACTGGGAACAGCATATGGACACTCTGATGTGTAGAACGCGCAGATCCCTGTGGGCTTGCCGCAGAGCTTGTGGTTCCACCTGGGGTTTGCAACCGAAAACCATGTATTGGATATACACCACCATCATAAGACCCATGGTAACTTATGGAGCTTTAGTTTGGTGGCACAGAACGAAGCTTAAGGGTTCCATAACCATTTTAAGCAAAATTCAAAGAATGTCTTGCCTCTCCATCACTGGGGCCATCCGCACTTCCCCAACGGCAGCGCTGGAGACTCTCCTCAATTTGGTACCCCTCCACCTTGAGGTAGAGAAGTCCGCCATAAACGCGGCGCTGCGGCTGAAAGCGAATGGTTACTTGGGCGCTGGTCTTGGGCGAGGACATTCTATAATAATCAACATCATAGAAGAGATTCCGGAAGCGGAGATGCTATCGGACGGCATGCCATATAAAATCTCAAAATTTAAGCAACCTTCTGTACATATACAGGAAAGGCTTACCTGGACTTTTCCTAAAGTTTTGCCGGGCGGGCTAGTATGGTACACGGATGGCTCTAAAACGGAGACAGGTGTAGGCGCCGGAATCTGGAGTGAAAGTCCCAGATTCAGCAAGGCTATAAGTCTAGGCACTCTGGCAACTGTCTTTCAAGCAGAGGTGTACGCTATTCTGGCATGCACTCATGAGAACTTAAGAAGGGCCTACCAAAATAAACGGATTTTTATCTTCTCTGATAGCCAAGCGGCAATTAGAGCGATAAGGTCCCGTAGGACCAAGTCGAAATTAGTTTGGGACTGCCAACGTGCTCTTCATGAGTTGGGCGTTCTCAATCAAATTACACTTGTCTGGGTCCCGGGTCACCGGGGCTTCGAAGGCAATGAAAGTGCGGATGCCCTGGCTAAACAGGGCTCTGATTTAGAATTCATTGGTCCAGAACCGGCTATTGGGCACCGTCCAGTTTGCTGCAAAGGGCCCTGGCCGATCGGACTTTGATGAAACATATTGAACGCTGGAGGTCCGCGCCTGGACTGGCCAACTCTAAGCGGTTCCTTCCAGTGCCGTCCCCTAAGACGGCCAAGGAATTGTTACGGCGCAGTAGGAGTGATGTTAGGACACTTGTTGGCTTAATTACCGGACACTGTGCCCTAAATTACCACTTATGGAAGATAGGAAGGGCGGAGGACCCTACATGTAGGCTTTGCCTAGAAGAGGATGAGTCTGCCCTCCATGTTCTCTGTGAGTGCCCTGCAAAAGCGAGGAGCAGGGTCTCTTTGTTCGAGAAGTCCCGGCTCGAACACTCAAGTCTAAGCGACAAGCCACTAGGCAGACTGCTGAACTTGTTTAGGCGGTCTGGCCTACAAATATGAGGTGTAGGGGTTGTAGTACAATAGGCCAACTTAATGGCCGCAGTACCTTTGGACCTAATACCCCACACAGGAAAAAAAAGGGGGCACAGCAGCAGAAATATTGCAGTCAATACCAGCAGAACATCGCAACAGCTACGGGTTCTTAGTTCAAGCGCTGGAAATGCGTTACGGTGATCAGCTCATGCAAGAGGTTTATCGACTTCAACTTCGAAACAGACTTCAAAAGCCAGGAGAAACTTTACAACAACTATGCGCCGATATCGAGAGGTTAGTTCATCTGGCTTATCCTAGTTTCGGCCAAGACTACATCAACGAAGTAGCAAGAGAGGCTTTTCTTAACTCTTTTGCCGACGGAGATCTACAACAGGCAGCCAGATTGGCCGGAAAGAAGACTACCCAAGAAGTTTTGGCATATGCTCTGGCATACGAGGCAGCAAAGCAAGCAACAAGGAGTACGGTCCACCTCAGGGGAATCAATGCGACTGAGAACATTTGCCATCGAATCAACACCTCGGAAGTACATACGTCGCCGTCTACGATGCTGGAACTGTGGTGAGACGGGCCATCTCCAAAGGAGTTGTCGAAAGCGAAGGAGAGTGGAATCTCCAGGGAGTAGAAGTGGCTCAGCATGCTGTGAAAAATGTGGACAACGGGAGAAGGGCGACCGGAGGGAGTTGGTGGGGAAAATTGAGACCTCTGATGTCATCAACATCACCCAACTGCAGCGTAGCAACAACAGCCTTGTAATCGAGGGGAAAGTTGGTGATGAACAATGCACAATTACAGTGGATACGGGTGCTTCAAGATCTGTCATCCGGGCTGACTTGGTCGGTAGAAAGTGGCTGAAGAAAGCGGACCAGTACACTTTGAAAACGGTAACCGGAGAACCAGTGAGATTACATGGGGAGACAATGATGGATGTGGTGCTTGGCGACATTGAGTTTACACATGCGTTCCTGGTAGCTGACATAGTAGACGAGTGTACTCTCGGCTTGGACTTTATGACAACACACGGAATACTATTGGACATTGGGGAAGGAATGATGAAACATCGCAACAGGGGAATTCCAATGGATACTGCACTGTCCCGGCGACCATGCGAACCAGGTTTTAAATATCGTTGGCGTATTAAGGAAAAGTGTCAAAAGATGATTGCTGAGCCAAGCATAAAATATGAGGACCAGGGAATTCGAGATGCGCAACTCGACGACCCGGACATTTCTGCGATTTTGTCATGGAAAGAACACGAGGAGAAGCCTAAATGGAAAGACATCGGGGAGAGAAGTGAAAACCTGAAGAGCTATTAGGGCCCAGTGGGATTCATTGCATATCGAAGGGGGAGTATTGAAGCGCAAATGGGAAACAGCTGATGGTACCTCTCATCGAATGCAGGTGCTAGTCCCTCGTGCTGGAATAACAGATATTCTCGAGGAGTGTCATAATAGCCCGGCAGGAGGACATTTGGGAGTCAACAAAACTCTGGCAAAGATAAAGGAGAGATTCTATTGCCTTCACATGCGGGACGATGTTGCAGACTGGTGCCGTAAATGCACAATTTGTGCCAGCATCAAGGGCCCTCGAATAAGAACAAAAGGAGAAATGCAGCAATACAACGTGGGAGCCCCATTTGAAAGAATCGCAATCGTTGTGGCGGGACCTTTTCCGGTGTCAGACCGAGGAAATCGTTACATTATGGTGGTCATGGACTACTTCAGTAAGTGGCCCGAAGCATATGCCATTCCAAATCAGGAAGCAATCACTGTTGCAGAGGAATTAGTGAACAATTGCATCTGCAGATTTGGTGTTCCTCATGAGCTTTATTCTGACCAAGGGAGAAACTTTGAATCTCAAGTTTTTCAAGAAGTATGTAAGATTCTCGGAGTGAAGAAGACCAGGACGACGCCCCTTCATTCCCAGTCCGATGGAATGGTAGAACGATTCAACAGGACAATGCTAGAACACCTATGGAAAGTTGTTAGTGAGCATCAGCGTGACTGGGACAGTTACATCCCTATATTTCTAATGGCATATCGGACAGAGGTTCATAATTTCACAGGACAAACTCCTTGTAGTGTGATTTTTGGAAGACAAATCCGGCTACCAAGCGACTTGAAATTTGGGACACCTGTTAAAAGCAACGAGTCTACTGGCGGTTATACAGGTGAACTTCGTGATCGACTAGCAGATATCCACCAGCTTGCAAGGAAGAATCTTAAGATAGCCAGTGACAGGATGAAAACTAGGTACGACCTCCGAGCAAACTGTAGCGGATACCAGGAAGGTGACCTCGTTTGGCTGTTCAACCCTCGACGACGAAAAGGCAAGTCTCCGAAACTTCAGCGCCAGTGGGAGGGGCCCTATAAAATCCTAACACGGATCAACGATGTTGTCTACAGGATTCAACAAGGACCCAAAGCAAAGAAGATAGTTCACATAGACAGGCTGTGCCCATATCATCAGCCGGATCCAGGATGGACAACTGTTCGGGACGAACAGTCCTAAGAAGGGGGCAATGTGATGATTTATGCGCCATCTGTTGGTTAAAAAGCTGAATCAACGATTGTCGTTAACGACTGTGGTTGTTGTCTGAACTAATGATTTATGTACTAAACTAAAATTGAAACGAACGATAATTGAAGACAACTTCAAGCTTCTTGCCGAAAAGGAAAGAACATACCACTAGGCACTAGAAAAAGGACGAAGGTTCCAGAAGTTAGATAAAGGTGGAGCTGGGATATAAAAGCTACTTGCAGGCGCTGAGTGAGTCAGTTTGATTGGAAAGGCGATAAAAGTGTTCTAAAGTGAGAACAGTGAAAAGTGGTGATTTAAAAGTGAACTATAAAGCGATAGATAGAATTTAATAGTGCGAGTTATTAAACTGAAAGTGATTATAGTGAACTGTAAGAATTGTGCTTGTTATTAAATTGTGTTTTGGTTTGTAATAAATAAATTTTGTGTGGATAATTAAAAAGTGTATTCCTTAATTAATCCTACGAATCCGTTAAGCCGTAAAAACGTAACAATATGTATTCGTAAGGGTAGACGGAGTGAAGAAGCCGGAAGGTTATCAAGAGAGATAATGATGCATACTATACATTTAAGGTCAACGGAAAACACTCAAACGTCTCAATAGACCGATTGAAGCCTGCGATTTTACAGGAAACAACTCTTCAAGATGATTTGATAATGAGACAAATGCCAAGAACCTACGAGGGAACATTAAAAAAACACTAAGGAAATTTTCATTTTCATATGCATGAATTACGACTTTGGGTACTTCAATTTCTTCTAATACTGCATAAAGATCGGCCTTATTTATGTCTCCTTTAATTTTTTAATTTATTTTATTGTCAACTTAAAAATCACATTTGAGAATAGGGAAATTTAAAATTTCCCTTTGTGCTGGATACTGGAAACTGTTCTCTATAATTATCGGGGACAATAGTTTGTATGAAAGATGTTTCAGCACAGAACAGAACAGATTTAAAAAAACGTAGCATAGGCGTGTTCGATAGCTGCTCCAGCTCAATCTGGACCAGAAAAAATCAGCAATTTTCGTTCTTTGAGACTTTTGAAAGATCTTTTCTGCTCTCATTTTGTTGGAAATGTATCATGCTCATCTCACGCTTATACACACACACATACTGTTTATATATACGTGAATAAAGTTACTTCTTGTCGAACTGTCAACGGGTGCGTTTCTTTCTTTTTGCCTTTAATTATTTCTTTTTAACTTTCACAGGTTATGGGCCCAGTGCCTTTGTCCAAAAAAAAATATAATTTAATTTTAGTTGATATCGGGTAGCGTGTGTCGCGAATTAAAAGAAAAAGAAAAAGACCACAAAAAGAGCTGCTGTGTGCAAGCCGGGAGTCGCGGTGGTGTAATTCTGCGCTGAGTGAACTATTCTGAAATATTAAAAATATTAAAACAACAATCTACTATTATTGCTTAAACAGTGATTCTTTGTGAATTGGTTCAAGTTTTGTTGCTTGAAAGAAAAGCAAAAAAGGTTGTGTTAGAGCAAGCGTGTCGTGGGTACTCCATCTTTTATGAGAGCATTTTTTTTGCTTGTGTGTTAAAAAAAAATAAAAAAAATAAAAATTATCAACAAGATGGCTACGGGTGAATCATGGGCATCAATTGAAAAACTAAAAGGCAATGAAAATTATCATACGTGGGCCTTTGCCATGGAAAATGTGCTCGAGTTAAACGGTCTTGGTGGATGCATAATTGCTGATGATGACGCACTAAACGATGCAAACATGTGCCGCAAAGCGAAAGCAAGATTAGTTCTCAGTGTTGATCAGTCAATTTATGTACACATACAAAAGTCTTCAAGTGCGCTTGAAATTTGGGAGACTTTGAAGACATTGTATGAAGACAAAGGTCTTACGAGAAAAATTGGGTTATTACGGAAACTAATTACCACACAACTTGAGAATTGTGATTCAATGACAGACTATGTGAACCAAATCATCGGAACGGCAAACAAACTGGTGGGAATTGGTTTCGAAATCAGTGATGAATGGATTGGAGCTATTCTGTTGGCTGGTCTTACGGACGATTTTAAACCAATGATAATGGGACTGGAAAGTAGTGGTACAAAAATCACAGGTGATTCAGTTAAGTCAAAACTAGTTGATTGCGCGTATGAAAAAGGTACTGAAAATGCGTTTTTCGGCAAAACTTACGCGAAAAATAAAAATCCCGGTAAAAATAGAAAGTGCTACAATTGCGGTAAAAAGGGACATTTCTCAAACGTCTGCAAAGCGAACAAAGCGAGCAAAAAAGGAACTGAAAAAACCTTATGTGCGGTGCTTTTATCCAAAGAACGGAATCTTGATCACGACAGCAAAGATTGGTACATTGACAGTGGTGCCTCACGGCACATGACTCCATCTGAAGAATTGTTGACTGACAAGAAGAAAGTTTTGGGCAAAGTAGAAACTGCTAATGCTGATAAAATGGACATATTTGGAGCAGGTAATTCAACTATCGTCATGGACAAGAAAGTAATAGACATCAAAAATATTCTACATGTACCTCAGTTGTCGGCAAATTTATTATCAGTGTCACAAACAATTGATTTGGGTAACTCAGTTCTGTTCAACAAAGAAGGATGTACGATATTCAACAAGGACAATGAACGTTTAGTAACAGTGAAACCGGTCAACGGCGTTTACAAGCTTCGAGGTGAAAATACTTTGTGCATGCTGAGTACAACTTCAAGCAGTGACGCAATGATATGGCATCGGCGATTAGGACACATGAACTATAGTGATATGTGTAAAATGAAGAACGGCATTGTTAACGGCATGAATTTTAGTGGAGGAGCAGACAACATCAAGAATTGCGAGGTGTGCATGGAAGGTAAGCAAAGTAGATTACCATTCAGTCATACTGGGACACGTACATCCAATGTTTTAGATCGAATCCATACGGACTTGTGTGGACCAATGGAGCGATCATCAATTGGTGGAGCTAAGTATTTCATGACTTTGACAGATGATTACTCGCGAAAAGTCTTTGTGTACTTTTTAAAGTCAAAAACGGAAACTCTATCAAGCTTCATAGATTTTAAACAATTTGTGGAAAATCAAACCAAAAATAAAATTAAATCAGTAAGAAGTGACGAGGGCACTGAGTTTTGTAATAAGGAGTTTAATGCCTTCTTCAGGAAACATGGCATTGAACATCAAACGTCAGTACCTTATACTCCTCAGCAGAATGGCATTGCCGAGAGAAAAAACCGTACACTTGAGGAAAAAGGTAGGTGTATGTTATTTGATGCAAAGCTCGACAAGATGTATTGGGCTGAAGCAGTCAACGCTGCAGCATATGTTGCTAATCGTTCTTCAAACGCTACACTTGATGGAAAGACTCCTGAAGAGATTTGGACTGGTAAAAAGGTTGATGTGAGTAATCTCAGGATCTTTGGTTCAGAAGTCATGGTTCATATACCAAAAGTGAAACGACGCAAGTGGGATCGAAAGTCGCAAAAACTACTTTTCATTGGATATAGTGAGACGACGAAAGGATACCGATGCATCGATCCAAATACGAAGAAATTAATTATCAGTCGTGATGTGAAATTTCTGGAAAAGGAACCAATCCCAACTGTTAAAGTAAGCTTTGAAGACAGTTCAGTTTCAGTGAGGGATAATCTGAAAGTCAAAGAAGATAATGCTCCCAACGTTACAGTCGCTAAAGATGAAATTGCAGAGATTCCCGAAAGAAAAGACTCTTCGCGTTCAGAAGAAAATAATGATGCACAACCAAATATTGAAGCTCCACCAGAGCTGCGACGTTCAGCAAGAGCTTCAAAACCAAGGAACTTTGATAACTACGTGACGTATACCGTATCTTGTGGTGGAACCGATGGTGATCCATCTTCAGTGGAGGAAGCTATGAGCTGTGGCGATAGCGCTAAATGGAAAGCTGCTATGAATGAAGAGCTTCAATCTTTAATTGAGAACTCTACATGGGAGTTGGTTGATTTGCCACCTGAGAGAAAGTGCATAAAATCAAAATGGATCTTTAAAACAAAGCGTGATTCAGATGGAAAAATCATTCGCAACAAAGCTCGTTTGGTAGCGAAGGGCTGTTCACAACAGTATGGCATTGATTACGAGGAAACTTATTCACCAGTGGTGAGATACACCTCCATTCGCTATCTTCTTGCCTTGGCTGTAAAGTTGAATTTGAAAATTGATCAAATGGATGCCGTGACTGCTTTTCTACAAGGTGACCTTTCGGAAGAAATCTACATGAACCTACCTGAAGGATTTAATGATAGTAGTGGTAAAGTGTGCAAATTGAAGAAAACCATTTATGGCTTGAAACAAAGTAGTCGCGAATGGAACAAGAAGTTGGAAGGTTGTCTCAAATCATTTGGACTAAGGAAATCTATTGCAGATCCGTGCATCTATTTTTCAAATGACTTGACTCTCATCGTAGCGATTTATGTCGATGACATTTTGCTCTTTTGGAAAGATGAAACAATGAAGAAGAAGCTGAAGACTGAGTTGAGTTCAGCATTCAAGATGAAAGATATGGGACGAGCTACAAATTGTATTGGCCTACATATCACCTACAATAAGGATGGAATTTCCATAGATCAAACTAAATATATCGGAGACATTCTGGAAAGGTTCAAGATGAGTAACTGTAAATCGGCAGTAACTCCATGTGATATTAGTCAAAAGTTATCATTGAGTATGTGTCCCAAGACTGATGAAGAGCGTCAAGCGCTCTCGAGTATACCATATCAAGAAGCAGTAGGTAGTCTGCTTTATCTCGTACAAGGTACCAGACCAGACATAGCATTCGCCGTACACGATGTCAGTAGATACAACTCCAATTTCGGCAAAGCTCATTGGGTAGCTGTGAAGAGAATTTTTCGTTACTTGAAAGGCACAGCTGATTATAAACTTCATTACTCAAAGGCTGGAGAATTAAATATCAGTGGATTCTCAGATGCAGACTGGGCTACCGACTTAGATAAACGAAGGTCGTGCTCTGGTTATGTGTTTAAACTCTGTGGTGGGGCAATTTCTTGGGCCAGTAAACGTCAAAATTCTGTAGCTTTATCTAGTACGGACTCCGAATATATGGCTTTGTCTTGTGCTGTTCAAGAGGCAATCTGGTTGAAACATCTTAGAGAAGATCTAGATCCCGAGATGAAGAGGAGACCGATCACAATTGGATGTGACAACCAAAGTGCTATCAATTTGGCTGAGGCGGATGGTTTCAGACCAAGAACCAAACACATTGACATACGTCATCATTTCATACGTCAAAAGTTGAAGGAAAAAGTCATCAACATCAAGTTTGTTCCGACAGAAGAGATGGTTGCTGATAGTCTAACAAAGGCGGTAAATGGAATGAAGACCAAGTTTTGTTCAAGTGAGATGGGCCTAAAGAGCATTAAAAATTAAAAACATTTTTTGTACTTTATATACCTTTTAGCAATTCTGTAAAAAATTGTTAAGTTGTAAAATTTGTTTTTCTTAAGAGTTGTTAGCAAAAATTGTTTTGAAGATTTAATGAGTGAGGGTGTTGGAAATGTATCATGCTCATCTCACGCTTATACACACACACATACTGTTTATATATACGTGAATAAAGTTACTTCTTGTCGAACTGTCAACGGGTGCGTTTCTTTCTTTTTGCCTTTAATTATTTCTTTTTAACTTTCACACATTTGCCTTGCTCTGTTTATTGCTTAAGCTGCTAAGTATGCTGTTATTAAGAACGGCGGTAAAGAAAAGTGCTCTAATTATTTCATAAGCCCAGTACAGACAATTTTGACAAGTGCATATGAAGTCCCCACTCTTTGGAAGAATTCAGTCATAATTCCTATTCACAAAAGTGGTAGCAAGAACGAGATATCAAATTATAGACCAGTTGCGAAGTTGTCTGTTACACCGAAAACATTTGAATCAATTATTATCTATTCTACACTCATTCCTATCTGCAAGAGGCTGGTCTCAACGAATCGACATGGTTTTCTTGCAGCTCGTTCCACTACCACCAATCTTTTTGAGTTCACTGCTCATGCTGTCGAAGGCTTCGTTTCCGGTTGTCAAACGGATTGTGTTTACACTGATTTTTGTAAGGCATTTGTCAAGCTCTTTCATTCCATTATAATTCTGAATTTAAAAATGTTAGGCTTTCCGCAAGCCGTTCTAGTATAGTTGAAGTCTTACTTAGCTGACCGGACCTACCAAGTTCTTTCGTGGATCCAAATCAATGGTTACTGAAGCGACATCCGGTGTCTCTCAAGGAAGTCATCTTGGCCCTCTTCTTTTTATTCAATCAATTGATGACATTGTTCCCTTGCTAAGACACTGTAGAATATTGATTTACACTGATGACATCAAATTGCACCGTCACATAAAGAGTATGGAGGATTGTAAACTTTTGCAAGTTGACCCTGATACCTTTTACTCTTGGTGTGCTAACATGACTTTTAGTAGGAGAAGTGATCCTATTATTTTTAACTACGCCTTTTCTCATGAGGGTATCCCTCTTGTTAATTTTGTTAAAGATCTCGGGATTAGATTGATAGTAAGTTGGATTTTTCCACTCACATCAACTATATCTCTTCCAGAGGTAGTTTAGTCCTGGGTTTTATAAAAAGGTGGTCCAAAGAATTTAACAACCCCTTGGTTACTAAACACCTATATATTTCTCTTGTCAGACCATTACTCGAATATGCGTCCCAGGCCGAATATGGTCTCCTCACTACTCTTCGCATGTTAGAACTATTGAGTCGGTTCAACGAAGGTTCGTTCGATTCGCACTGAATCATTTATATATGTTAATTTGGATTTTTTTTAATTACTAATTTTTATGTTTGCATGCTTAGTTGTGAACCTCATCTCAGCGCTTGGTTGTGCTGAGTAGGTAAATCTTTCTTGGCCAGCTGAAAAGTGTGCCTTCTGTGTTAGAAGGGTTAACTCTATTACTAATAAAAGCTTTTTATCTTGACTAAAATTGACATTTGACTTTTTGCAGTAAAATATTGTTACGTTTTTACGGATTTGTAGCATTAATTAAGGAACACATTTTTAATTATCCACACAAAAACTTATTTATTACAAACCAAATACAATTTAGCAACAGACACAATTCTTAAAGTTCAATATAATCACTTGCAAATTAATATCTTGCACTATTAAATTATATTTATCGCTTTTTCATTCACTTTTCAATCACTTTTCGCTTTAGGTCACTTTAGAGCACTTTCATCGCCACATTCCACCACATTTATATACCCAAGTTCTGTAACTTTCTTCCATTTTCTAGTCAAAGGTGGAGCATTCCTTAGAATACAAAACTACAGGAAAGGCCTTCGCCGATTTAAAACGTAGTGAAATTCGTTTTGTGTGAATGCCCACGCTTTGGTAGTTGTCTGTACACTACAAGCGTAAAACCCGAGTGGAATAGAGGAGGGGAGGAGAGCGTGTTAAAATTATGAGTTATCTAAAATCAAAGCTTGCCCCCAGAAATGAACTTTTTACACGGCGTCACTCCGAAATCGAATCAGCTGATCCCCTTGAATTTTGCCTTGGGTTACTTAATGTAAACAAAGAAATTCCAGCACACAAAATTTATATTATTTGAACTATTTATCACAGTGATTCACATATTTATTAATGTAAATATCTAATAAATGTGTTTATTGACTATTTTATTTAGCACATTCACCTGAAGAACGATTTTTCTCGCGCAAATTTCGATTTATTCCTACATTTACAAACTGCAGACTTCATTGTTCTTGTTTTCACAGAAAACTCACTCGCTAGAACTTTAATTACACTTTCAACTATTCTTTATACGTTCTTTTTTATTTATGCTAGTTTTGATAAGATAATTTCGGATAACTTTATAAAAAAACTAGTCTTAAAAAAGTATTCCACCGAACGCGGGAACACAAGCAGCTAACTAACCCAATTTGACAGTTGAGAGACCCTCAGATTTCACTACGCTCACATACAGGGATTATACACACGAGGGCCTTTCCTGTAGTTATCTATTCTAAGGAGCATTCTCTCCTTCCGGTCAGTTTGAGAAGCTTTGTCCTCAATTATCGTCCATTCCATTCTAGTCCAATTTTAGTTTAGTTCATCATAAATCGTTAATTCAAACTCCAACCAAATAACAGTTCATGAAATTTCCAACAGATGGCGCATAAATCATCACAATATTTACAAAAAGCGCGGCATTTATAATATGGTTGTTGATGTCGTTAATCATTTTTAATCATTAATCATTTGTTAATAAGAACTTTCTCTACAATTCTACATTGTCAAATTTTATCTTATTAAAAAACAGTACAAATATGAAGACGCGCTAAAATTTAGTTTAGCGCCGAACTTAGTACTAGGCTATAATATAGTCGACTCGCTTATAAATTGAATTGTAAAACAAAATTTTAAGTTTAAAACAAATTTTAACTGCTGCATTCGACTTTTTTGCCAACAAAAAATGACCAGGAGCGCGTTCAAAAACCTTACTATAGTTAACCATGGTTAACTATTTTAAACTTTTGTAGTTCAAAAACTCCGTGGTTAACTACAACATAACCACGAGCATAACTTTTTGGCGTTCAAAAACTCCCGTGGTTAACCATGGTGTAGTTAAATTTTAACCATGCTCGGGAGCATGGTTAGCGATAGTTAAGAAGAAGAAGAATAAAAACAATTTTTTGACATTTGTTTTAATGTTAATAATGACCAAATCAAAGTGGGATTTGTGAGATTATTTTAAATAAATAATTATTGGAAATAATTGAGGCAAATAGCCGACACTATTTTATGGAAATTTTTTTTAAATATTCTTTACCACGTAGTTAACCACGGAGCGTTCAAAAACCTCCATGGTTAAACATAAATTTTCGTGGTTAAGTAAAGTGATGTAGCATAACCACAGCTTACCTCGTGGTTTACTATAGTAAGGTTTTTGAACGCGCTCCAGATAGTTTCTGGAGGCCAAAATTTGACTAATAAAGCCTGTACACCTATAAAATCCATCTACAAGAAATTCTTGTAAGCTCGTTTATTGTGGCAAATTTCACAGAGGCTTAAAACATATTTGTAAATACATAAACCTTCAAAAAGGAAAAGCCATCTATTTTTGAGTAGTAAAAGCTTTGGTAAATCTGGTGGGAATTTTATGCGTAACCTGCCTGAAGAGCAAGGGTAGTTGCGAGTAACTAGCAGCAGTTTTGAGCTCTTTACCAGTCCCAATGGAACGCAGCTAATGTAACACTATAGTTCTCTTCGCGTACTTTTCTGGTTACCATTTTTCTGGCTCAAACTTACACCAAGAATGGGGGAAATTCTATCAAAAAACTTAAAAGTAAAAACCGCTCTCGGGCGATTTAGTGTACGAAAATTTACCGTTTATATTGCACTAATATTTATTTTTTTTAAATAAAGAACGGAATAACGTCGTACTTAAACTTGAAAAATGGCAACTGAAAACGAATTCTAACATATCACCGGTAATCACCTGAGCTAAAAAACCTCTGGCACTTTCTGGCTGCAGGGGAAGTAAAAATTTTTGTAGCCCGAGAAAGTAAACGAACAGAAATCTGGCGGTTTTTGGCGCTTACTGGCGCCCGAGAGATCCCGCATGCGAGTATGAGAACACACTTTGTGCTACTAACTGAATGCACTCACTACTCCTTACTGCCCTGCATTCAGGACTGGCGTTTGGCTTTTTTGCGCCCGGTGCAGTATGTCACATTGCGCCTCCATCACCTGTTCATTTTTGGATCCCAGTTAAAGACATATTTCAAGGGATTATAGATGATCACTAAATTGCATGAATTAGTTTCTACTGCAGAATCCTGCATAGAATAAAAACAGTCCACCAAGAGGCGATCCAGATGTTTCTCGCCTAATTAGGGATCTGTATAGTACAACTAGTACGAATTACAAGTCAAGAACTATGGAACCGTGCCGGCCAAGATAGGATAAACGACGAAATCAGGCGAACGAAATGGAATTGGATTGGCCACATATACAGATTCTTTAATATATTACCTAGTTTATAGCTACTCCAAAAATAATTCGAATTATGGATCATCCAAAATTTTTTACCCTATAAACGAGGTAATTCGAATTATGGCTTAAACCGAAATATTTCGGCTTAAGCCATAGTTATAAGAATGTATTTAATACCCGTTTATACGCTAATTCGAAATTTGGATGTAACTTTGAGTTAAATCGATTTAATTTTTCTGCTATAAACTAGGTAATAGACAATGAATGCACGGGAGCACTTTTTCAATTTTTTTTTTCGAAGTTTTAAATTTTATTATAATTTTAATTTCTGAAATTGCGCCCGGTGCAAGTGCCCCTACCTGCATTCAATTGTGTTCCGAATGGTAAAAAAGCACGAAACCAAACTTTGAAAGCCAGTGCAGTACCCTGCACCGCATTGATTCTGTTTCAGGCCTAATGCTACCAACGGGGGCGCTGTGTACATGGCTTTAATACTAATTTTTGTACTGAGTGTTATGGAAAAAACAAATCGTCTAAAGGCTGAAGCACAACCAATCCGTTCCGTCCGCTCCGCACGTTTTTCCTTTGTTCTTTTTGACATTCCGTCCGCTTGATTGTGGCTACCGTTCCGTTCGTCTCATGGAAAGTTTATGGAAATGTCAAATTTCCAACTTTTAAAAACGGACGGAACGGATTGGTTCTGCTTGAACCCTAACTTGTTATTTTACACCCCGTTTTAATTAGTCTTTTATTTTAGTTCAAACACTTGCAAATTTAATTTACATAATTTATCGTACAACTTTAATTATCCAATTGCGAAGTGACATTTTGGTCTAATTTTTTCGGCTGAGGCCAATTCCGTACTGTAAACGCAGCTGTGTAGCGTACATTTATACAATAGTAAATAAAAACAGGGTAACACTAAACAACAATTGCTTTTGTTGAAATGCACATGTTTGTAGTGTTGAGTTCACGAAACACTTGAATGGTATAATGCACATCGGCTAGCGTTCTAGATTCAGCGAATTCCCTGCAGATTTCTTTCATTTCACGAATCATTGGAAATTGCTGGCGTCTTGTGCAAGCTTCAAGTTCAGTGTACAAGTGGTTTTTATCAGGTAAGATATTGATGGAGTGCTGTTAATCGCGTTTCTTAAAATAATGTTAATGCATTTCACAATGCTGTAAACTATAAATTTAGAATACTTAAATGGCTGGAAGAGGTGCTGGACGCGGAGCTCTAATTCGGCAGCTATTAAGCTCACAAAGTTCAGGATCATCATCACATGAAGAGAAAAGCAGTGCTCCGCCGCCTACTGATAGTGGCGTAGGGCCATCTTCTTCATCGCCATCAACGTCATCAAAAAGTCCTGATCCACAATTGAAAAAAACTAGTGGACGTGGCAAGATATTGGAGCAACTTTCGGCTTCATCGGATTCTTCAGGGGCTGCTAAGCTAACAGCATCTACGAGCACATCTTCAGGTGCAAGAGGGCGGGCTAAATTGCTTCAAAGTTTCCTTAGTGCGAAATCGTCTGATTCGCCAGAAGAGAGTCCAGCGCCTACAGGAATATCTGTGCCTGTTATTTCGGGCAGGGGAAGAGGTCGGATTTATGAAGACACCCCTGAAAGTCCAACAGCCGAAATCGAGAAAAGAACTCAAGATTTAGAAATTGCAGAAGAAATCCCGGATGTCGAACCAGAAGCTGTTATAAAGAAGGGCTCCAGCGGTAAGTAGACATGTTTTGTTGGTCCACTTTACGTTTATGTTTTTATGCAAATAATCCGAGCCGTCCAAATAATCCACATGAAACACTAGTTAAACGTGCTAATTTCCTTTTGCAGGTTATCCTGTTAAAGCGGTCTGCAACTACATACGATTACACTCGAATCCAAATAAGGGAGTATTCGAGTACGAAGTTCGCTTCTCTCCACCTGTTGATTCTAAAACATTAAGAGTTCGCCTATTAAACGAGCATAGAGCCAAGATCGGTGGCACCAAGACGTTCGATGGTGTAACTCTATATTTGCCAATTTTACTGCCAGATAAAATCACTACTTTACAGTCGACAAACAAAGTAGATGATTCCCTAGTCGATGTTAAGATTATTTTTAGAAGGAAAAAGCCATTACGTGAATGTATTCACTTGTACAACGTTCTCTTTGATAGGGTTATGAAAACCCTTAACTACGTGCGGTTTGATCGCAAGCAATTTGATCCTAGCCGACCCAAAATTATTCCCCAACATAAGCTAGAAGTTTGGCCAGGCTATATAACAGCAGTTGATGAGTATGAAGGCGGCATTATGTTATGCTGTGACGTTTCTCATCGTCTTCTATGTCAAACTACGGTCTTAGATACACTCAAAGATATCTACCATGCTAGTCCACAAATGTTCCAAGAAAATGCTAAAAAGGCCCTGCTGGGATCTGTAGTTTTAACTCGATACAATAACAAGACATATCGAATTGATGACATCAATTTTAACTCCAATCCGCAAGCTACATTCAAGCAGGGCGATCGTGAAGTCTCGTATTTGGAATACTATAAGACACAATACAACATTACTATAAACGAAACCAAGCAGCCGCTTCTTATAAACGTTAAGGAAAGACGAGTAGCCAATAAGGAAACGCCAGAGGAATTAATGTTTTGCCTAATTCCTGAAATTTGTTACCTAACTGGATTAAGGGATGATTTGCGGTCAGATTTTAAAGTAATGCGTGATATCGCCACATTTACACGTGTAACTCCCAATCAACGTATTGCAGCACTACAAAAATTCTATACGAACGTTAATGATTCTCCAGAAGCCCGCGAAATACTAGCAGATTGGGGTCTTACTTTAGCTGAAACATCTGAAAGAGTGGTAGCGCGACAACTGGAAGAAGAAACTATATATTTTGCTAGGAAACAGGTAATGGCAGGGCAAAATGCTGACTTTGGCCGTCATGCGACAAACAATGAACTACTAGAGGTTGTGAACATCTCAAATTGGCTGCTAATTCATACCAAGAATGATATGCGATATGCTAAATCGTTTATTGATTGCATTGAGAGAAACTCCCGCCCCATGGGAATGGAAGTGTGCAAGCCGCAGGTTCATGTTCTACAGAATGATCGTACAGAGTTTTATGTAAATGCATTAAGGGAGCAAATCAAGCCGAGTACGCAGATTGTTGTTCTTATTTGCCCGACTTCTAGAGATGATCGTTATGCGGCGATAAAGAAAATTTGTTGCGCCGAAATTCCAGTGCCTTCGCAGGTAATTTATTTTTTGTTTATGTTAATTATATTTAGTATATTTTACTTAAATTTTTTATGATTTGAAAATATAACGTATCCTATCCGTACTAAGCTTACTATTAGACATTGCATCATGACGTGCTGGTACTATAAAGGGCTTGGACTTAATAAAAGAAAGACCCACAAAAACAAACTGATCTCTTTCTTCTCTGATCAAGCAGCAGTCCGTCCCATGATCATGAAGTCCGATTTTCAAAATTCAAAATGGCCGCCAAGTATGGATAAATTTGCCAATTGTGTTCGGATTCCAATGAAAGCAGGTATCTGCTCTCTCTCGGGATTTTTGTCGCCCAATCCGGAGTGTGAAATCATTGTTGCAGGTGAATTTAATTTTGACAACGTAATCCGGCTGACTTACTCAAATGGCACCAGTGTTTCCGGCAAGGACGTCGAGCTCTTTGCAGACACCAATAATTTGCATCAAATTGTGGATCATCCCACGAGAGTCCCTGATGTTGATGATCAAGGTGCCTTTCTTCTTGATCTTTTTCTTCTCATCCAGCGCGTTACTCCGTCGAAGTTGATTCACCTTTCGGCAATTCGGACCACTGCCTAGTCAGCACTAACTTCCCATCCCTCCTAAACCAGTTAAGAGAACTGTATGGCATTATGAGAAGGCCAATTGGATGGGGCTTAATATTTTTTTCCAATCTACTGACTGGGAACTGTGCGTCCGAAATAAAAACGTCAACTCTGCTGCTATCCGTATCACCAGGATCAGACAGGTAGGAATGCATTTGTTCATTCCCCATTCTACAAAATCTGTGAAGTCTAGGCCCAACAGATGGTTTTATCGGGAGTGTATGGCGTTCGCGGATGACGTTATTATCAAAAAAGGAATTTACTCAAGTCCTCTGTGATCTCATGGAGGCGACGTTACGAACCCTCTCAAGCTGGACTGCCAACCGCGGACTCAGCGTTAACTCAGGCTTAACAATGTTAGGCTCAAATTTAGCAACAGTGCCAAATATCTGGGAGTAGTTCTGGACAAGAAGCTCCTCTGGAATGAAAACACAGAAGAGCCCATTAAGAAAGCGAAAGTAGCGCTTTTCGCTTGTAAAAAATCTATTGGGAAGAAATGGGGCTTCTCCCCTAACCTGGTGCAATGGATCCCCACAGCGATCGTCCCCCCAATACCCCTACACGGGGTCTTAGTATAGTGGCCGACCTTAAGTAAGTCCAGCGTTCTAAATAAATTACAGAAAGTACAAAGATGTACGGAGTTATGCATAACATCCCTTCGCGGAATCATCGCAGCCCTTAGAATAAAAGAATCTGGTTTTTGGACAGGAATCAGGGGAAGGCACCCGAAGGTGTTGAACCCTGTTCCTATCCCCACAAAAACCGACTTCTGCATTCCCGAGATTACCTTCACGAGGAACTATGGAGTGCACATCTCTTCACGTCGTGAATGGAGAAATAGACTACACAGTTTTCAGGGTGCTATAAACTTCTTTACTGATGTCTCCAAGCTCGAGGGTCGGGTGGGAGGATGTCGCAGATCTCTTAAGGAGATGGCTCAACAGTTCAGGATGTATGGAGAGAGAAATTGTAAAGCTGAAGAACTGGCTAGGAAAGGCACGACGCTATTCTCCTTCCAGAAAAGGAAAGAGTTGGTATGCCTTGGGCAACTTTTAAACTCCGATGCAAACAGCACACAATGCAACAAGCGAAAAAGTATTGGAGGGATCTTAATAAATGCACTTTGGCTAAACTAACTTGGATCTCAGGTGGACCACTTCATTACTGAGCCTCAGGAGACAACACCTCTCAGTTATAGTGAGAGTGCTAACCGGACACTGTCTCACACTGCATGCGACCCGCTTAGGTTTTGAGACCTACGATTTTTGCAGAAGCTGTAAGAATTTGGACGAGGAAGAAAATGTACTACATCTCCTCTGTCACTGCCCGGCCCTAGGCAGAACGAGATTAACCACATTTGGTTAACCCTTTCTAAGCACGCGGAAATCTCGAAGATTGGGATCCCGCAACTTAAAAGATTCATTACTTCCTCGAGATGGTTTAGCGAAGAAACGACATTTTAACATCAGGCCTAACCAAGGAGTTGGCACAATAGACTAAGTAAATTAGGTTACAGTGCCCGCCAAGGCGCTCCTAAACAAGAATAAAAATATACAACTAGATGAGCCCGTTGACGACAGTGCAAAACCTATCCGCTGCCATGCAGCCCTCGACACGATAACTTTACATCTTCGCTTATGATCATATTAGCTCATCCCTTTCAGGACAACTTCCGGTGGCCACCAAGAAGAGGTCATGATCGCACTTCCACCAGTCCGAAATAGTTACATCACGCACGTATTTGAATACATTATATGCTGTTCCCCTACCTCGCTAGTGACTGACTACCGGAAACTGTCTTACCATGGCTAGAAAAAGTTCAAAATCCTCAAACTAATCGATGATGACGCCATTACTCCACCATCGATCCTTTGAAGCACCGTAGGAATGAAGCAGCTTTGGAAAAATTTGATCGGTACTGCGTTGGCGACTGTTCTATCAAAATAAACGCTCCCCTGCTTCCACGGAAATTTTATCCCGGAAACACCAGATTATCCTGCTTGGTTCACTACATATTTTTCCAAATTCGTGCAACATCCAAGAGTTCAAACGCAAGGCTCATCGCATCACCTTTATCACGCTCATAACCCCTCATAACTCCAAACCTAGTCCCTCCGCCGTACTAAACTTAGTACTAGGAAATTGCACCATGACGAGACCAACGATATGACGGACGACACCACGAATTTGGATGCTTCCTGAGCTTAGAACTGCCACATAAAAATAGTTTCTTTTAGTGACAATGCACTGTCAAGAGTAAGTGTTTTTGATTAGTATAAGTTGTTCAAAGAAGAATCTCGATGAATCGAAGAACGTCCTGGCTGTCCTTTGGTATCTATAGATGAACATCACGTTACCGAAGTCAAGGATTTGGTGCTCAAAAATTACCGATTTTTTTAAACACCTTTGTTGGTATGGTTACTACAATCTTAATCAATTTTAATTTATTAGTATGGTTAACAATAGCACTTAAATTAAGCATATCTTAAAGAAAGCATAACTTGTATGGGATTTCTGTACACCATACCTCCATATCGGCTTGAAAATAGACTGGTATATTAGTCTTTTGCAATACAGGTTCATTTTGGAGTGATGTCCAATTAGCCAGTACATTTGACATCGTTTTAATCGAATCTGTTTAGTTTTTTGTCTCACGTGACGTTTCCAGTTTAGTCTTGAATCTAAATGGAGACCACGATATTTTGCAGATTCTGCCTGGGGTACTTGCACCCCATTGTGGTATGTGTGTAAGCTGTTGTTTTTGCAACGCAACGTAAATGTCACATCGACTGATTTAACCTTATTAAGCTTGATTTTCCAATATGTTGTCCTTTGCTAACACGATTCAAAGCTCGTTGTGGTTTTCCACCGCTTTTGGTTGGGATACGTCTGTTGACATAATTATGGTATCATCAGCGAATGTTCCGATAAACTTGTTATTGTTGTTGGATTATCCGCAGTATAAAGCATGCATAGGAAGGGTCCCAATATACTCCCCTGTGGAACTCCCCCTAGTATCGGACAAAAGTCTGAATATGCTTCTTCGTGGATGTCCATGAACTTGCCATTACAGAGGTATGACTCAAGCAATCGACAGTAGTTTTGTGGTAAGAGTTTTGAATATCAATCCTTCGTGCCAAACCCTGTCAAAGGCTTGAGCTACATCTAGAAATACGGCAGGGCAATATTTCTTTTCTTCTAACGCTTGCTCTATGACAGCAGTGATTAGATGGATTTGATCTAATGTGGAATGGTTATTCCTGAATCCAAATTAAAAATGAGGAATGTTTACTAACTGCTTCAGACGTTTTAGTAACAATTTTTCAAACAATTTAGAAATAATCGGAAGCAATGAAATTGGTATATATGATATTATTTCTTCATCAAGTTTGTCTGGTTTCTTCAGCAAAATTATTTGGGCCGTTTTAAAACAGTCACACAATTCAAGCCCATGCAAGCACTAAATAAGTATATGTAATCATGATGATTGCTTTTCGTGGAAGTACCTTGAATAGACCGGGTGATATTTCATCGATTCCTGTGCTTTTTTGGGTTAAGATTTCTGTCGATCACTTCGGCAACCTCCATTGGCGCGAACCTTTTAAAAACTTGATTTGGTTTATAAGTAGGTGTTATGTCAATATTGGATTGTATGTTATGAGGTTTGAACACTATTGCAAGTTGTTGGGCAAAGAGTTCAGCTTTTCCATTGTCTTGTCGAATCCATCTGCCTTGAGCATTTCTTAGCGGTAGTATTCGAGTTACGGGTCGTTTAAACTTTCTTGTTGATTTCCACAATGAGTAGTCTTTATCCATTTCTGGACTCAGTCCGCTCAGGTAGTTGTCAAAGCATTCCTGTATGTAAATTTTAGTTAGTTTATTAACATTGTTACTTAATCTATTGAATGCTGTCTTATCAGCAGGATTTCTGGTAAGATGCCATATTCTCTTTGCCTTTCTTCTTTCCTTGATTTATTCTCTGATTTCGGCCGGGTATTTGATTTTACACTCTCCTTTGTCTTTTAATTCAGGAGTTGCCAGGCTGGCTGCCATTCGAATGTGTTCAATGAAATTATTTGTCTGATGTTCCAATTCTTCATTACTTTTAAGACTCACTTTGAAGCTGACTAGCTCTTCCAAAGTTTCTTTGAAAAAGTCCCAATCTGTATACTTATTTGTGAGGTTCTGTTGCGCTTATTGATAGCAGAACAGGTGTATAATCAGATGTTAAGTCATGCATCCCTTCTGCTTGCGTATAGATAGAAGAAATACCTTTTATGGTAAAGAAATCAAGTAGATCTGGATTGTTTGCTGCATCCATAGGCCTATACGTTGGTTGTTAAATTGAGATTTCATTGGTGTATTTCGTGGAGCATTATATTTAATTGAAATAACCGTCGCTTGAATGTAACTTTCACGAATATCTTCTTGTTGGTAATGTTTGAGCACCGATTGACAATTAGAGAGCTTGACACAAATAATCGCAATCGATTTTGAAAGATCATTTTGAATCTCGTTTCGTCTCGCAAACTAACAACTCACTTCTCTCAGGTCATCAATGCCAGAACATTAAGCAATGAAGCCAAAAACAGATCAATCATCCAAAAAATCACGCTACAAATGAACTGCAAATTAGGCGGTACACTTTGGAGTGTAAGAATCCCCTTCAAAAACGTTATGATATGTGGTATCGACTCTTACCACGAGGCTGGAAACAGAGGAAACTCCGTTGCAGGTACACTATTGTCTAAATACTAATCTTCAATGACTTTATTAATTATCTTACAATGCAGCATTTGTTGCATCCTTGAATGAAACATATACAAAATGGTATAGCCGTGCGGTAATACAAACTAAAAAAGAAGAAGTAGTTAATGGCTTGTGCGCGTCTTTAGTACAAGCCCTGCAGGCATATCAAAAGAGGAACAAATGTCTTCCGGATAAAATCATAATATTTCGGTAAGGCGTTGATAAATCAGCAACTATCAATGGAGCCTAACAAACCGCATTTATTTATTTCACAGCGATGGTGTTGGAGATGGACAATTAAAAGTATGCGCTGAGTATGAAGTTCCACAGTTCGAGGCGGCTTGTAAAATTGAAAATCCAGACTATAATCCAACGTTAACGTTTATAGTTGTTCAAAAACGTATCAATACGCGTATATTTATGGTACGTCCACGATTCTGTTTTTTATTTTAATAATTAATTAATAATTTTGTTTTGTTGATTTATTTATTTAGGAAGCTGGCAATGAATATCAAAATCCCAATCCCGGATTTGTTCTAGATCATACGGTTACGAGAAAATATCTTTATGATTACTTTTTAATATCACAGTCGGTACGTCAAGGCACTGTTAGTCCAACACATTTTGTTGTTGTCTATGACACCGCGAATTTTTCCCCGGATATTCTACAAAGGCTAAGCTATAAATTGTGCTTTTTATATTACAATTGGCCAGGTACTGTGCGGGTGCCAGCGTGCTGTCAGGTGAGTTTTTATTTTACATATATTCTATGAAATTTAAATTTACTTTGCTATGCGCCTGTTTTTATATACGATTTAATATTTATATAAAAACAGGCTAGTTATACCTGCGACTAGCAAACTATATTTATTTTTTATGTATGATTGAAGGAGTTCGTATCCAATTTAAAAGTAAAATTCCATAAATTTAATTGTATTTAATTAATTTTTCGTATTTTTAAATAAATAAAATAAGTTAAATTCCGTAACTCAAAGGTTATCATATTACCTCAATGTGGCTCTTGATTCGTTTCTTGGAAGCTTCGGCCGTGGTAGTCAGAAGGAGCTAGATCTGGCGAATTGGATACGCTGGAAAAGATATCCTAATTCTAGATCGGGTAATCTTTGCTTATACGCGTAAGCATTGTTAGAACAAATCGTTTTTCATATTTGTTAGTCCTTTCTGTACTGTCGCCGTTACTTGGTCTAGATTTCATGCACTAATCAATTTGAAGTAACAATCAGGGCAATTTCTGTTTCATCAATCAGATTTTGTCGTGAATACTGCACTTCTTCAAGCGCTGGCAGCAAAAACTACTGGCCCTTTGGCCCAGTATCACTTCCTTTATCCAAGGCCGACTTATTAGCAGCTCTGTTCGCTAGAATTCTGCTTTTCCTTAAATTGCTATGCCACCTTCTGCCCCCAATAGTTCATCTCACTCAATGGACAGGGGTTTCTTTAGGCCTTGCGAGGAATATATGTAGGTGCTTCAAAGAATCTGGGGCCGGTTCGTGTATGGCTATCGTACGAAAAAAAATTGAAGTCGAAAAATTTTGCCGACGAAAATTTTAGCGTTCGCATAGGTCGAAAGAAAATTGTTCGTGTCCTAATGCAAAAACTCGATAACCCAAGACCTTTCGAGTGCCTTTCGTCGGCTTCAGACGAAAATTTTAAATTTTTCGATCTACACGAACCCGAGACGAAAAAAAATTTTGTTTTCGACATACACGAACTGGCCCCTGATTTTAACCAATCCACTGGCTTTGAAAATGTTCCCCTATCATCCTAAATACATGCGCCTCACTTTTAGCTACACCGCTGCGTAAACTCTTGCCATATCTTACTTTTTCAGATTCTGTTGATAAATCAACGTGTACAAAGAAATGCCGTTGAAAAAGTGCAACTACTACTTTGATCTCTTTTCATAATTAATTAACGGAAGAATAAGAGGGTTTTCCCAAGGGAGGCGGCTGAGTGCAAATCGGACAAACTTCCTTTGAACTGATTCGACTCTTCCAATTTGGGAGGAGTAGTGAGGAGACCATACTCGAGTAAGGGCCTGACTAAGCATATGAACAAGTGCTTAGTGATGAGGGGATTGTTGAATTCCTTAGACCATCTTTTTATAAATCCGAGGGCTAAACTGCCTTTGGAAGAGATATAATTGATGTGAGTGGAAAAATCCAACTTACAATCAAATCTAACCCCAAGATCAGTTACAGAATTTACGCGAGAGATTATGTTGTGAACAAAGGTATAGTCATAAGTTATCGGACCACGTTTTCTACAAAACGTCATGACCTCGCACTTGCTAATATTAAGAACCAGGTTGTTTTTGGAACACCAAGAATAGAAGGTGTTAAGGTCTGCTTGCAGAAGTTTGCAATCCTCGGTACTCTTTATGAGACGGTACAGTTTGATGTCATCGGCGTAAATAAGGATATTACAGTACTTTAGTAAGGTGACAATGTCATCGATAGATAATATAAAAAAAAGAGGGCTTATATGACTACCTTGCGGGACGCCAGAGGACGCTTCAATTTTTCTGGATTTGGCTCCACGAAATAGAACTTGATAGGTTTTCTCAGCTAAGTATGATTGGAACCATGCCACAAGGGCATGCGGAAAGCCTAATTTTTTTAGTTTGAGAGCTATAATCGAGTGAGAGAGCTTGTCAAAGGCCTTACTGAAGTCAGTATAAACGCAATCGGTTTGGCAACCCGTGACGAAGCCCCGAACAGTGTGAGAAGAGAACTCAAGTAGATTAGTAGTAGTGGAACGAGCTGCAAGAAAACCGTGTTGATTTGCTGAGATAAGTCTCTTACAGATAGGAGCAATCTCAGAGTAAATAATAGATTCAAAGAGTTTTGATATACACGATAATTGTGCAATCGGTCGATAATTCGGTATCTCGTTCTTGGATCCCTTTTTATGGACGGGGATTATAAAAGAGTTCTTCCATAAAGTTGGGAAGCACCCTGTATTAATGGATTTTTGGAATAATTGCATAAGGGGAGATAGAAGGGCGCCAGCACAGGATTTTAGAACAGCAGGGGGAATACCGTCAGGACCGGGCGGAAAATCCTGTGGGAGTTCGTTAATATGTTTTAAGATAGCCTCTCTTGTAATAGAGAGAGATAAGTTTTGAGCCACTTGAGATGCATTGATATGCCGAAAATTGTTTACGTCTGGTTGAAAGACAGGTAGTACAAAGGGTAACACTTAAGCTTAGACTATCATATAAAAAAATATATCTCATAGGCTTTTGATAAAGTAAAGCACCCTGCTCTATTAGCTGAACTCCAGGCTATTGATATTGAGTCAGTCCTGTCAGAAAGAGAGCAAAAGTTTTCTTTCCGTCCATTCAATCAAGGTAGTATTGGAAGGGGTCAAATCTCAGCCTCACATCATGTCTGTCGGTGTCTCACAGGGGCCAATTTCATTACTAGCTGTTTTTCTAATCATAAATGACTTTGTTTCTTCCAACCACTTCCACCTTCGATAATGCAAGACACCCACGTGCCTAAACCTGTCTTGACGACCGCGAACTTTATTTTCAACTTAATCAATAGTGAGATTGAACTCTCATTCTCGATTGGGTCATCAGAATTTTGACGAATTCAATGCCTCCAAAACGAAATGTTGCCTTATTTCCAATAACAGTATAAAGGGTCTTCCCTGAGACTCTAGTCTTTCACATAAAAAAAAAATAAAAATAAATAAAACATGTAGAACGAATGGCTGACCCTTTCCTTAACATTTTAGGCGTGTTATGGGTTTTTTAAGAAGTACAAGTTCCTCCTCCTATTATCGGCCCGTGCTATAATATAGGTATAAACTCTCTTATTTGGGCAGGGGATTCGAAACCTACCTTGTCGTGGTTGGATAAAGTACAAAATGAGCCATCAAACTTATTGTAAACTTGGCCATTGGCTCTACCATCGATCCTCGGGGCCACCGTAGGAATGTGGTAGGTAGTTAATAATAATAATAGAGTTACCCTTCTAGCTCAGAAGGTGCACTCCTCAGCAGGGCTGAGAAACATTTACCACTGCAGTCGTGGCTCAGCTGAGACATGCAAACATAAAATATTAGATAACATATAAGATCACAAAACAAGAAGCATGCAAAAACAAAAAGGAAGTGGGGCAGGAAGTCACGCCAAATTGAGAAGAGTCCTTTTAAGGATAGCTTCACTACTTAGCAGGCTAAACATACTCCTATTTTTGTTAGTATTTATGAGCATGCGAATAACCGGTTCGAACATGCCATAATTAGTATTAGAGGAATAAATGTGCAGGAGAGGATCACCTCTCAGGTTGTAGTTATTCACTCTAAAAGACGTGCGGCTTCTTAAGAAACCTGAGTCCACGTTATCATTCATCAGCCGATGAACGAATATAACATCAGCGACCTCGGGACGCTTATGAAGAGAGCTTAAGTTGAATAATTTAAGTCTGCTCTCATAGATCGATTACAGAGTTAGCGCGGGAGACCTTGTTGTCGAAAAAAGTATAGTCATAAATTATAACACCAAGTTTCCTACTAAAAGTCATGATCTCACATTTACTAATATTTAGGATCAGGTTGTTGTTGGAACACCAAGAATAGAAAGTGTTTAGGTCTTCTTGCCGAAGTTTGCAATCCTCTATACTCCTTATGTGGCGATACAGTTTCATGTCATCAGCATAAATAAGGATTTTACAGTGCCTTAGCAGGGTAACAATATCGTCAATTGATAAAATAAAAAGAGGGCCAAGATGATTGCCTTGCGGGAGACCAGAGGACGCTTCGATGTTTTTAGATTTGACTCCGCGGAATAGAACCTGGTAGGTTCTGCCGGCTAGGTACGACTGGAACCATACCACAAGGGAATGCGGAAAGCTTAATTTCTTTAGTTTATTAGCGATTATTCCACCGAAATAATCCCTGCGTCCATGGCAATCTTATATCCGTAATTCCTGTGTTCAATAACAGGGTTCATCGCCGTCTCCTCCAACAACCTTCCCCGTACACATAACACCATGGCGTGACCAACGACATGGCGGACTGGTAGTACAAAAGGAGCTACGTACCTGAGCTACAAACCTTTTTTTTTCTTGTGTCAGGTATTAGGTCCAAAGGCACTGCGGTCATTAATTTGGCCTATTGTACTACAGCCCCTACGCCTCATATTTGTAGGCCAGACCACGCAGTCTGCCTAGTGGTTTGTCGCTTAGACTAGAGTGTTCGAGTAGGGACTCCTCGAACAAAGAGGCCCTGCTTCTCGCTATTGTGGGGGACTCACAGAGAATGTGGAGGGCAGACTCATCTTCCAGGCAAAGCCTACATGTAGGGTCCTCCGCCCTTTATATTCTCCATAAGTGGTAGTTTAGTGCACAGCGTCCGGTAATCAAGCCAACAAGTGTCCTGACATCACTCCTGCTGCGCCTTAATAATTGCTTGGCCGTCTTAGGGGATGGCACAGGAAGGAACCGCTTAGAGTTGGCCAGTCCAGGCGCGGATCTCCAGCGTCCAGTATGTTTCATCAAAGCTACGAACCTTGCTACATAAATAAACGCGTCGGAGCTCTTCAACGGAGTAAAGTTTAGGGAATATATGAGAATTCGGATACGAACTTCACCAATATTTATTTATTTTTAAATTTAATATTTCTTTTTTATTTTTCTTACAGTATGCCCATAAGCTAGCATTTCTCATTGGGCAGAGTGTGAAGAAACAGAATTCAGAGAAGCTTGCGGACAAATTATTTTATCTTTAAGGACCTTCGAAATTTAATCCTTTACTTTTTGACAAAGAATGTGTTCATATTATTTCCAAAGCAGGTAACAACTGCAAAATCTACAAACAAAACTTTATTCAAGTATTAAGACTTTTTTTTTAATAAAGTAATCTCATTTAATAGTTTTTCTTTCATCTTGGAAATAGGAAGTATTTATTTTCAGCATCCAAAGCCGAGTGTCTGCTTTGCGAGGTGGCATTTATGCGCACGCTATAAGCAAAATGCACGCCCATTTGTAGGCGCGAAGCTGCTTCGATGAAATCCATCTCATCTGGATTAGGTTGAGCCCATCCGAGGCAAACTTTTGTGCATTGTCTACGCCTACGGTGTTAACCTCGCAAAGTGCATAAGCGGCTTTTATTTATATATTTTTCATAATTTACCTTTGTTAATTCCAAAAACCCGTTTTGATATGCATATACTAAAATGCCTTATGTGAAACTATTCATTTTTAGATTTAATTACTATGAAAGAACTAAAATCATTCAGAAATACAATTTATATAAGAAAGAATATTTTCGTTTTATTTAATATGGTTTTAGATTTATTTCTTGTAAGATTCTTTTTCCAGTTTCCAGTGTTATTTGCGTAGCTAAGTAGGTGTAGACTGTTATTTAATGTATTCTCTCAATATGGTCATTAAGAAACAAGAGATCAGATGAGTTGGTTAGACTAGGAGCTGATTCTGAGATACACTAGTGGACAATGTACAGAATCCGCTGTGTGTGACAAATAGACATATCACCATGAACTTCGTTTAAATGGCAAGCTGCTACGACGTCTTGCAAGCACTTCATAAAACTAAACTCCCAATTGAAAGCCCCGACAAGACGGAGAAGAAAAGCTCGACCAACATCGAGAACAATAGAGCCCCAAAATCAGAGATGACGTGCTCATGTTGAGTCTTGTTCAATTGATTATTCTGTTGTCGCCTTTAAACAATTTAATCAACTAGAGTTGTGGTAGCGCGTGGAAAGGAGTATCATTTGAAGCGAGTGTTGCGGAGCCATGAGTCAGGCCATCGAACCAGCCGATATAGGGGTGGGTACGGAGGTCTCGAAAGGTCTGTGGCCATAAAAAACTTTCACCCCCATACCAGTAAAAAAACATAAAAACAGGTAATGCGCTGGGTGGGGTGAACTATCGAAAAGGCCCTATATTTGCAAATTGAATGATGATTCCGTTTTTCAGTTCCAGCGCCATTTGTCACTTCAAGCGCCAAGCATTATGGGTTAGATTAGGGTAGATATGGCTGAGCTGCTGGTGCACAGCCCAAACACTTCGGCTAAAGAGATAGGCCCATTGTGATGCCATTAACTCTGCCTTCGTCTGGTCCCAAGCCCAGAGTGTGAAAGGAGGAGGGTTGTCGACCTGCCGAGTCGATCGTAAAAACTAGTCAAGAAACCGCATGGATAGACGAACTAACCATTCACGAAATAATGCTACTGCATCCGGGGCAGCCGATGCGCCAGCGCTGGGGACCAGGGATGCTGGTGAGAAGTGGGTTACTGGCCGAAATAATGCTACTGCATCCGGGGCAGCCGATGCGCCAGCGCTGGGGACCAGGGACGCTGGTGAGAAGTGGGTTACTGGCCGAACACCCAAATTAGTCACACCGAAAAGGGAATTAAAATTCGCTGCGTGGAATGTACGAACAGGACATCACGTTGGTCAAAAGGAAATCATAGCAATGGAATTGTTGAAATGCAAAATATCAATTGCTGCGCTATCGGAACTACGGCTTACCGGATCCGGGATATTGACAATCGTCCCGCCAACAATCGACGAAACGATGATGCTTTACTATTCCGGTGGTGAGAAAAGAGAGGCCGGCGTCGGCTTTATGGTCGACCGACGGGCTGCCAGCAGCGTTATCGCATTCCAACCGATATCCGAGCGTTTGGCGGTTATAACCATCAGTGGAACGATCAAGACCCATATCATATCTGTTTATGCGCCAACCGAGACCAGCACGGACACGAACAAGGACGAATTTTACGATCAGCTTCAACAGACGCTGGATATGATACCTCAAACCGAATTAATAATTCTCGCGGGGGATTTCAATGCACATTCAGGAGTAGATCGAACCGGCTGGGAAGAAACCATGGGCAAATTCGGACACGGAGTAATTAATGACAACGGCTTACGCCTGCTTTCATTCGCATCGTCAAACAACTTGATCGTTGGCAACAGCATTTTCCGCCATCCACTCAAACACCAACTCACCTGGCGAAATCCATCCGGCAAAGACTCGGCGATGTTAGACTACGTTTTGATCAACACAAGATTCCGATCGACGCTTAAAGACGTACGTGCAATGCGTGGACCCGATTGCGGATCGGACCATTATCTTGTTCGAGCGAAATTGCAGATGCGATTGCAAAGAGCGAAGAAAACGGAGCCACCACCAGCCAAGAAAAATTGGGCGTGCCTACGGGACCCGGCCATCGGGCGAGAATTTCAAATGGCATTATCCAACAAATTCGCGGCGCTCGCAATACCGGACGATATCGATGTAGAAGAAAGGCAATTGTCGGAGTCTATTGTGGAGTGTGCAATGGAGTTGTGTCCAACTATCCGTAAACGGACGCAGCCATGGATCTCGGACAGCTGTCTGGACCTCGTCGATCAGCGGAAGCGCATGAAACACGTCGACTTTGAGGAATACCGAAGATTGAACAAAGAAGTTCGGCAGAAAATGAAATTGGAACGAGAAGCGTACTGGAATAACGTTGCGGCCGACATGGAAAAAGCGGCGTCGAGGCACGAGTACCGGACGCTGTACCAGACAATCCGCCGGTTAGGCGGCAAAACAACATCAACAAACGACAACATCAAAAAATCGGATGGAACTTTTGTGACTTCTGCCCATGAACGCCTGGAGCGGTGGAGAGCATTCTTCCACCAGCTGTATAACCACGATCCGCCGCAAGGTCCAGCACCCGAACCACCGATTATCGAACAGCCGATGAATCAGTCTCTCGATACCGAACCAACAATTATCGAGGTGAAGACAGCAATAAAATCGCTGAAAAATGGAAAAGCGCCGGGAATAGACCAAGTAACCGCCGAGATGATCAAAGCTGGAGGTGATGTCTTATCACAACGACTTCATGTCCTCATAACACACATATGGCATTCGGATCGTGTCCCTTCGGTATGGAAGAAAGCGATCGTTGTCCCAATTTTGAAGAAAGGCGACAGTCGGGAATGCAAGAATTATCGCGGTATTAGCCTTCTTTCGATCGTCGGTAAAGTATTTACGAAAATAATACAATCGAGGCTACAGAAACATCGAGAGCAAACGAGCCGGGAGGAACAAGCGGGATTTAGACCACATCGAGGATGCATTGATCAAATATTCGCCCTCCGTCAGTTAATGGAAGAAAGAATTCGTTGCGGCAAACGAATTGTCGTCGTTTTCATCGATTTCAAATCCGCTTTCGATTGCATCGATTGGAACAGCTTGTGGAGAGTCTTGGTAACCGAACACGTGCCATTGAGAATCATCCAACTTCTCCAAGCGTCGTACGATGGCTCAACCAGCAGCGTTCGTATTCGAAACGACTTATCCGAGGAGTTCCCGATTCAGACGGGTGTCCGACAGGGAGACGTCGCACAGTGGGCGGAAACGATCAAAATTACGCGCGGGGCAGAAAAAAACGTCCAAATTAAGTCTTTCTTTTTTTTAAATACTCGTTATTATGTCCGCTATCTTGTATCACTGCGGAAATCCAAATTTATAGGGGTAAAAACCACCCCTAAAGCGGTCAACCCACCCCCAAGCAGGCTAACCTACCTAACCCTGGGCAGAGCGACTTCTATCAACTTGGTTTATTAACAAATATGCATTCCTTAAGAACAGACAGGCCCTTACCACAGACCCTTACAACCCTTAAAAACCACCCCTACCAACCCCCAAGCAGGCTAACCTACCTAACCCTGGGCAGAGCAACTTCTATCAACTGGGTTTCTTAACAAAAATGCATTCCTCAACAAACCCTTTAGGGGTGGTTTTTACCCCTATAAATTTGGATTTCCGCAGTGATACAAGATAGCGGACATAATAACGAGTATTTAAAAAAAAGAAAGACTTAATTTGGACGTTTTTTTCTGCCCCGCGCGTAATTTTGATCGTTTCCGCCCACTGTGCGTCGCTTCGCCACTTCTCTTCAACGTTGTGATCGACGCGATTATGCGTGAAGCATTCGATGGACGACTCGGAGTTCAATACGACGACAACAACTTCGTAACAGACTTAATGTTCGCCGACGATAGCGCTGTTTTCGCCGACACGGATGCCGAAGCAACGGACATCTTATACGATATTTCCCGCATCGCCCAAACATACGGGTTAAAAATCAATGCGGAAAAGACCAAAGTGCTCACAACGGATGGATCAAGAGCCAGTGTTCACCTCGATGGAACCCAAATCGAACAGGTTCCAAGGTTCAAATATTTGGGATCATTGGTTGAGGAAACGAAAGTAGCATCGACGGCCGACGTTCACAGCCGTATCGGCCAGGCAACAGCAACATTCGCCTCGCTCAAGTGGTGCATATGGAAACGAGCAAATATCTCCATCTCTACGTCTTTACCGAACGTTGATTCTTCCGATTCTTCTTTATGGATCTGAAACGTGGACACTGCTCAAACCGGACGTTAAGAAGCTCGAGGTCTTCCAAATGCGATGTTTGAGGCAGATCCTCCGTGTCTCACTCCGTGATCGCCTTCGAAACGAGGTTGTCAGACAAAGATGCGATCAGCAAACACTGATCGAAGAAGAAATGCAAAAACGTCGACTACGGTGGTTTGGACATGTTTGCCGAATGGATGATAACCGCTTGCCACGTAAACTTCTCTGGCGAGACCGTCCTGCAGACTGGAGAATACAGCGATCGGCACCGAAGAAAACCTGGTTGAAGAATATCGAGGGTGACTTAAAGAATCGACGTTTTTGCATTTCTTCTTCGATCAGTGTTTGCTGATCGCATCTTTGTCTGACAACCTCGTTTCGAAGGCGATCACGGAGTGAGACACGGAGGATCTGCCGCAAACATCGCATTTGGAAGACCTCGAGCTTCTTAACGTCCGGTTTGAGCAGTGTCCACGTTTCAGATCCATAAAGAATTCATGTTTAAGGAATACATAAAAAATAAAAAAAAGTCAAAAAATTAAAACCTGTAAATTTTATAGGTTGTTGAAGTAGGGTGTAAAAAAAATGGCGCGCCAAGTTTGCCACGATTCCAACCCTTCTGATGATCTGACAAAAAAAAAGCATATCATTAATTTAGATGAATGCTGCTATCGTACTAACTAAGAAAAAGTGGATTTTTTTTGGCTAAATTCCGGCTGTCCGAAAAAAAAATTTTTTTGGCCTATTTTTTGACATTTCGGAATTTTTTAAAAATAGTAAAAAACATTATTTTTTTATAATAATAATAATTAGTACGATAAAGACATGTATTGAGAACACTCACAGAAAATTTGAAGTAAATCGGTCAAGTAGAACTTGAGAAATCATGGCAAACTTTTTGAAAAATGTAGGGCCTTTTTCATAATTGCATGGTTGCTTGCCTGCTTGCATGCATGCTTGCAAAAGAGCAACTGTCAGGTAAATCAGTTGCGTAATCTAGAAACTTTGCATTTTTGAATGAAAGCAATCAGCTGTCAAAAATATATGTCAAATTTGACGTTTCAAGCATAAAGTTTTTTTCCTTCATTTTCTGAGTTTGTTTACCGCTGAAAAATAAAACGAAAAAATGGATCGAGAAAATGTGATTAATGTTATTGTCAGTTTGTAGATAGATAACTCGGCTTCATTAGATCCGGTCCGAAAATTTGAAACTTCACAGCGAAAAAGAAGGATAAATTATGTGTCTTGTTTAGCTCGTTAATCTCTCGTTTAAAAGAAGTTTTATCCTTGGGGTGCTCCAAACCTCTTCTTCATTATTTTCGCTATAGAATACATAATAATTTCAATAATAATTTAAATTAAAATAAAACACCCTAATAATATCGAAAAACTGAAAATCTTCTGCCAAAATTTCTCTTTTGACACTTTTCTTCTTCTTTAATCAGATAAGCATGCGTACAAAAATAGTTGCAAGATTTGCGCAGACCTGTCAAGCAGGTTGCAGTTTTGAACAAATGATAGTTGCACATTTGCTTTTTTGAATACCATGCAAATGATCGATTTGCGCAACCATGCAATTATGAAAAGGGCCTAGTTTCGAGATAAACACGTTTAAAGTTTAGGGTAAAATTACGCCGGTTTTGAACCATAAAATGACATTTTATACTTACGTTCATTTAATCCGCGATTCCTGCTCCATACATTGGGCCTTCTTCTACTTCAAAAAAAGCATTTTCCAAACAACAACAAACCCTTTTAAGGACATATTATTGAAAGGTTGAGCTTTGAAAATATCAAAAAAAATGATTTTTTCAAATTTCTACACTAGAATACCCCCTTAAATTGATTTCTTCTTCTTCGAAAACGTTGACAATTTGATTGCATACAGACTGGTATAATTGCCGTGGCGATCCACCGTCGCACTCTTGATGTCAAAGGCCCCTATTGCGAGTGTCGATTAAAGATCGATCGACTATAGTCGATTGTGTGGATTAGTTTTCTTTTTAATATTGTATAATTCAATCGATAAATATTTCGATTACACTGATTGAAAATTTTTTAAGCAGTTTTTTGTTAAAATTCCTAGAAAATTTTGTCGTGAACAAAAAAGCAATCGATAAAAGTCGGCTGTCAAATCTACAGATTTCGATTATAATCGACATTTGCAATATCAAACTAAATAATCGAGTCGATAATCGATAAATGTCGTTTGTCGATTACGTATTACGATTATTACGATTACTCGCAATAGAGGCCAAAATCTCTAACGTTGCCGTCAATCTTTGTCGTTTTCGAAAAGGTCCATGATCAAACCTTCCTTCCCAGCATTTTTCAAGTGTTTGTCCCATTATGAAAATCTGGGGCCGGTTCGTGTATGGCGAACGACGATAATCGTACGAAAATAAATTGAAGTCGAAAAATTTTGTCGACGAAAATTTTAGCGTTCGCATAGGTCGAAAGAAAATTGTTCGTGTCCTAATGCAAAAACTCGATAACCCAAGACCTTTCGAGTGCCTTTCGTCGGCATCAGACGAAAATTTTCAAATTTTTCGACCTACGCGAACCCGAGACGAAAAACAAATTTCGTTTTCGACATACACGAACTGGCCCCTGGTCTGTTGTCGATCTGTTCGCCCTAAATCCTGCTTGGTGATCTCCTTCTTCTTCTTCAACTGGGATCCAGTTCTAAAACCTGGAACCGATCCTGGGGGTTATCCTGGAATGTGATTCGAGGGTCATCAAAATCGATAATGAGAAAATGGTATCCCCCAATGCGAATTCGAATTAAATTTGTCCGTCAGTTATCGGGTTTCAGTCCGTGAGTAAAGCCATTAGGCCCCCATCCACGGTCAAACAAATCGTCAAACCAATTTTCGACAAACATTTATGCTTTGACATTTTTGGCCATCAACGAGGAAAACTTTCTTCAAACATCCCGAGCGACATTTCATATAATCTACTGTAAACAAAGCGAACTTTACATGGCACACAGGCAAAACTCACACACACATTTAAGCTGTTTGAAGGAAATATTAAACCAGACGAATATTTTCTTCAAACAGCGGCCAACTTCGAAAACTTGTATTTTATACACGCACACTTGCAATTTTTTCGATGTTGGCCAGGAATTTGACGATTTGTTTGACCGTGGATGGGGGCCTATTGACGGAAGCCTTGAATTTATTTGTTCGTTTTAAAATATTTTAAAAACTCTTTCAATATTCCTGAAACAATTGTTCGCATTAAAATGTCTAATTAAGTTGATAAATGAAGCTGATTGGCCGAAAATAATTTCGCACCGAATATTTATCAGACAACAATTGCAATACGATGCGATCGCATTCAGCGATGCAAAAATTAAATCGCATCGCAACTGGCTTCCGTTTGCTTCTCACTTTCGAATCGCATTCCAGAATAACCCCCCCTGGTCTGTTGTCGATCGGTTCGTCCTAAATCGTGCTTGGTAATCTTATGTGGAAGAACTTTGTAAGCCGTGTTCAACAACGTCATTGCACCCTTGCACATAAACATTTTTGAATAGAATAAGGAATTTCGTTTGGAGTATGGATATTTTTTGGTTAATAATTTAAAAAAAACATTAATTTTTTTATGCAATGAACAGTATTTTTTTTAATATAATTTACAATTTTCCTTTAAAATTAATTAGTTGCTAATAATAGGAAGTTTATTCAATGTAATAACATTTACAATTAAACTAGAAATAAGAACGATTCAGCTTAAATATAAATTACAATAATAAGATGGCTGCAAGTAGGAAACGCGTTTTACAAAAGTAATTTTAATAGTCCTATGAAGTCATCATATATGTATATGAAAAACAAAAAAGCAAACAAAATACAAACAATTCTTTTATTTATATTTATTTTTATTTTTTTTAAAACAAGCTCTTAAAATGTTTTCTTTTTTTTAATTTAATTTTTTCTATTTTAAACTATAGTAATTTTTATTTAAAAAAAAAGGAACCAAAAATTTATTGAATTAAAAATAAAATAAAAAACTCTTTTTTAGTTTTTTCTCCTGCTTTTTTTGTTTTGCTTTTTCTTCTTGTTTTATATTTCTAAAAAAAAAGATAAAACCAGTATTTTTCCCAGTCTTCCTGTAATATTCGGACTTACAGTACTATTTTATTTTTTATTTATTTTTTAATTTACTAATAAAGTAAAAACTACAAAATAAAATATTCCATTGAATTAAATTGTTAACAAAATTGATCTACACAAACAAAACAAACAGTCCACTAAATAATTAAGTTAAGTGGTTTTATTTATTTCTTCTTCTTCTTTTTTATACAAATATGTGGTAGGCAAAATTTATTGAAGTTTGCAAACTCAACATTTTTTTTAAAGGAACATTCAAACAAAATTAAAGCTTCTTGTGAGTATAACTTAAACGCATTTTCCTAGATTCTGATTTATATAATTTTTTGTTTTAATTTTTTTTATTTATATTATATATACAGTATATTTGGTTGCAATCAAAAGAAGGCAACTTATCAAAAAATAAAAACAGAAAAGAAAAAAAAGATTACATTGATGGAAGCCCTTTTTACATGGTTGTAGCAGTGTAACTTTTTCTATTTTTTATAGTATAGTTTTATAGGGATTGTGAGATGCAGGAGAAATGTGACAACTGTTTAAAATATACTTTCCAAAATGTATTGGACCTATGTTTATTCGAATAAGGTCTATGCGAGGATGTAATTTGACAAATTGATAAATCCATGATATGTTTAGTTCCTTGAGTTATCTCGTGCTGTTAGTAGGAAGTTGTATCGAGTCTTCGGCAAGAGTTTTGGTTTGGTCAGTAAGTACATCAGCTGTAAAGAATGAAACGATGAAAGCAGTCCGAGAATTGAGGAGCGGTCAAGAGCGTCGCCTCGCTCGAGTTGAGTCGATTCTGAATAAGTCCAACTAGCCACGAAGTGACAAAAACTGTTTTATATAAAAAATTATAATATAAAAGTGCAAAAAGTGTGTGCTTGTGTATAACAATTAGTATTCTGTTTTCCAAGGACGCTGAAAAGAGGCGCAAAGGAAAATATGCCGGCAGGCGGGGAAGGCCCAGGCCCCCTGTCGTGTAAAAAAAATTCGTCAGTCGGCAATAGCCAAATAAAAACTCCAGAAAAAATGTTCTTGGTGATGTGAGCAAGTATGAATCTTTTGTAACTACCGCATACGAAAACGGTGCAGCATTTACAAAAGAAAAAATAGAAGAGGAAGCCGATATCATGGATTCGGACGGATGCCAGCAGAGTAGCGGAGCAGAACACAGATCAACAGACGTAGGATGTTGCATGGATGCGGATTCAGTGTCTGATAAAAATAAAGATAAGTGTTTAGATGTTAACAGTTTTGGTAAAAAATTAACTTGCGATATGAATGGGTTTATTTTGGTTAAAAAAGGATTTAATGGGAATCAAACTGTGCCAAAGACTGCGAAAAATAAAGATGAAAATAGATTTAGCCTACTGGCGGAGCCATCGTCCGACCAACATGTGAAGGCCAATGTTAACTGTAATGGAGGAAAAGGGGAAACGAATACGAAGCCGAAAATAAACTGGGCCTGGGCCTGTACTCCCGAAGACGAGACGATATAGAAACGAAACGAAATAGCAAGACGAGACGAAAATATATTTCCTACTCCTGAAGACGATAATCTCGAACTTCCTTGTTTTTGCAAATTTTGACCTATTATGCAAAATAAATTTAAACTATCAAAATAATTAACAATCCCAACTTACATTTTAATCTCAAAACCGCTGACACACAACAAGCTTTAACGTCTAAACGAAGACGATTGCAAATGTGTCATCGTTTGTTTAGACGAAAACGAGAGCGTCTTCGCAGGTAGCATTTTGACAAAACGGTTTCGTTTTCGTCTCGTTTCGTCTTCGGGAGTACAGGCCCTGGTGTCCTCCTATTTTTTTAACGGGGGCCAAGCCCTCTACTATTTACGAATTATGCAAGTCACTAAAAAAAGACTTTAACTTCAAAGTCGTGAGGATTAATTTTGGGAAATGCAAGATCTTTGTGGACGATAAACAGCTGCATGATGCTATAATGGAGGGGGTCAGAGCCTCCGAGGCCGAGGCCTTTTCCTTCACCACTAAACAAGAAAAGGGGGAGACTTTCATTATAAAGGGTCTAACGAGCGGTATCCTCCCTGAAGAGGTACTGAAGGAACTCATGATAGCTAATGAGAATCTAAAAATTAGTTGGGTTAAACCATTAAGGTCAAAAAGACCTCACCTGAGAGATGTTAATCTGGGAAACTTCATAGTTAAACTTGCTCCGGGAGTAGATAGTAGGGAACTGACTAGAATCCGAACCTTCAGCGCGTTTATGTGCAGGACCGAACCGGTCTATTGGAACGATCCGGTCTTGAGTTTATGTGCGCATTCGAATATAACCTCACCCTTAGCTGTGACAACGAAGTCAAAATGAAACATTTTAGCAATCTTCTAAAAACATGATTTATTTGAACAATGTGTGAAGTAATTTTGCGAGCTAACATTTCTCTAAACCAATTTTATTAAAAATGTCGTTGCTTCGCATTTTCCCCATCCATTAGCGCCGTTATATTAAGCTTAGTGCACACGTCTGGAAGTGTTTTTATTACCTCTTCCTATGCCCGATGTTCACCTATTTCAATAATAATATTAAATTTCACTTATTTTAAACTTATTTCCACCCTTTTTTGATTTATTGGAATAAATAAGGTTATGTTTTGGTCCAAAACAGTTTATGTGTCGGTACCGAAACGGTTCGGTCCACTATGGTCCACCCGAAAATCAAGACCCAAAGGACCGAAAATGGTTCGGTCCCGTCCTCGTTTATGCGGGGTTTTTTGGGACCTTTTTTGGTACTTTGGACCGGTTCGGTCCTGCACATAAACGCGCTGCTTGGCCTATCATGTCATTAAATTTGAGACACCCTACAAGAAGGCCCACATCCAATGCTACCGTTGCCAAGCTTTCGGGCACGTAAGCGCAAACTGCGCTAACAATAAGAGATGCGTAAGGTGCGGATGTGATTGCAAAGATAAATGCCCCAAACGTGAGGAGGCCGTTAATAAAGGCGTGAAGCCGAAATGTGCCAACTGTGAAGGCGAGCACCCTGCGAATTATGGAGGCTGCCCGAACTTCCAAGCGTACCTAAAAAAAAGAGAGATGAATAAGAACCGTCTAAGTTAGAAAAATTCTGGCCGATGTACTGCCAATTAAAACAAGAACTTCGATTGGATGCCTACTTGCAATTCCTCCGTGACCTGCAAGGGAAGAACTAAGGGCCATCTCCATCAATGTGAATTCTCTCCGGGGTAATGATCGAGTTACCTCGTTGGAGCAGGAACTAAAGATGTTAAAACCCCAAGCGGCGTTTATCCAAGAAACAAGGCTCCGTCCGCATAATCGACCTAGACTGGATGGATATAATTTGTTTAGAAATGACGTTGGCAGAGGAACTGCAGTAGCTCTGGGCGAAAACCTAAAGGGATCGGTTGTGGAATTCATATCCAATTCGTTCTCATGCTGTCTAGTCTGTTGTACATTGGGTACAAGGGAAAGGATAATTCTTGGTGCGATCTACATTCCATGTAACGCAGACAGCAATCTAACGAATGAACTCAAAAGGCTAGAGACCTTATTAATTACTTATGATAAATTCATCATTGGGGGTGATTTCAACGCTAGCCATCCATTTTGGGGGATGCCGTAGTCAATACCAACGGGACTCCGACCTTCCCGAGGGGCGCTTCGTTCCTGGATTTCTTCTTAGTGTCCTCCAACCTGCCAGGCCCAGATCAAGCCGTCTGCTCGACTTTCGGTTACCCATCGGACCACTTTGGAGTCTCGCTCACTTTTACCAATTTTTCTACTGTCCTCGAGCAAACAGAACAGCAGTTCACTACTTCGTTCAAGAACACGGACTGGAATGCTTTCAATAGAGACTTGAAATCTAAACTAGATCTAGCTGACGTGCCCACGGACAGGAATTTAACAAATGAAGAAATCGAGGTCTATATCAAGGACTTTACCATAGCCCTGCAGGAGTGCGCCGACTCACATGCCCACGTGGTGCCCCGTAATATGCTGAGGTACAAATTCCTGTCGTCTCTTACACTTAAACTGTTCAGGTTAAGAAGAAGCTGGGTGCAAGCCTTGAAGAGGCATTTCCACAGGTCTGGAAACAGAATCTCCTTCAGCTATAAAGATCTTGAAGCCAGAATAAGATGTCTCAACACACTAATTCGCGAAAACGCCGGTTCACGTAACTCGACAACGAAAATTGTTTTTCATTTCGCGTCCACGGAGCTCGAAAAAATTGTAAATTTTCGTTTGTTGGCATCAATAAGCACTCGAAAGCTGTTATGTTATCGAGCACGTGTATTATTAAGATTAATTTTCTAATTTAAAAGTAGACTTTTATAAGTTATTACATATGTAAATTATTTTTAAAAATTTAATTAAGTTGATGCCAATAAATTGTATAATTTTACAGCGGTTTTTGTAAAGAAAATCGTGTTTCAATAATGTGGTTTCCTTACTGAAAACGAAAATTTTCTTTCGAGCTACGTGAGCGCTCAATTTTTTCGAGACAAATTTTTTCGTATTCAAATTCGTTTCGAACGATTGTCGTCGTTCGAGCTACGTGAACCAGCCCCAGACCATCAGCCTAAAATTAGCATTTTACGAAACGATCGACATTGTGTTAATTGAAATGACAAATTGTTTCGAAAAAGACGATGCCATTCTTAAAGCTATCGATACAGCAGATGCGATGGATTTGGAAAAGCTGCTCAGCCTTTGACTGAGTTGGGCATCAAATTGGCAAATGAAATTCAGCTAAAAATTGCCAAAGAGTACGTAGATGAAATTCGTGGGAAAAATGAAGAATTCAACAATTTGACTGACAGAGCTGCATAAGGTGCGTCAAGGAATGTGAAACGTGTTCAAACTTTTTGCAGCAGTCGAAACCTTCACGGAACGGCAGTAAGCGAATCATCATTTTCGGCGCTGACAGGAATCATGCGGACCCAACGTATTAACATGTCGACTGATAGATTAAATAATTGATACGGTTATTTTAAGATCAAAAATCGCAAAGTGCAATTATTTTAAAAAAATGCTTAAATGTTATTTTTAAAACAAAAATAAACTTAGCCTTTAGTCCTTGGGTAGGTACGGCCCTGGCCTCGAAATACTTGCGCTCCGGGGCTACAGCCCATTTAACCCTGTGTTTAGGGTGGCCCTGTTTTTGCTTAATCTTATTGCTAACCTCTTCTTTCATATCTTTAACTCTTTTACTTGTCCTTGAGCCCCACCTAATCACTCTTGTTATTATTGCTCGCTGCTATAATCATCGATAAAATTGGTCGATAGACGAGGGGATGGTAGTTTTGGGTACAGAATAATTCAAAACAAATTAAAATTTTAATAAATTAGCCTTGAATTTGCAATGAGCTATCACATCTTCCTTGTAAATGAAAGAGGTAGCTCTGAATGCGATGAAAGTCTTCTTAATGGGGATTAATAACCCTTAGCTGGACCTGGGGGTGCAGGGACACCCCAGGCCTAAAAGACCCCGTTTTTCATGATTAAAATCTTGAAAATAAAATGTGTAGCTACCCTGCAAACAATTTCTCGGAGGCTCGCTTTCTCGGACCATTCTCGATTCGAAAACTACTCGAGAACTGCTTGCGAAAGGAACGAGAAATAAATTCAAAAGCCAGAATGAAAGCTTTTCTGGTTGATTGGTTTCTCTCCAACAGATTGTTTGGAAAGTTTGAGTTTGTGACTTATTTTGCTCGGCGGAGTGATTTCTGATCAATGTGTGCATGTACTACATGTGCGCAGCTTCATTTTTCATTTACGCAGTTATGCAGCTGACTGCAAAATATTTATGCGTTCAAAATATGACAACACCTGCAAAAATTCTTCAAATTTCGGCATTCGAATGCTGATAACAATCAGCCGCTGCATTTTATTTTCAGTAAGCCGCGTAACTTGAACGCAGCCACGCAGAACAATGAGTTAAATGCGATTCGTTAACTGCACGAGAAACGATTCCATATCGAAACGAGCATGCGATTCGTTATGGGCACGAAAAAGCGATTCGATATCTTGCTACGCTTTTATTGCCTACGAATTCGTTAACGAATCATTTACGAGTTCGATATCGAAACAAGGTTTCGCTTTTGGCAAATCGTTCTTGAATCATTTCCGAATCGAAATCTTTGCAGGGAAGTTTCACTTGTGTAAGATGGTGTTGTGTACAGAGCTTTTACGCGGTTGCGGGTGTCGATTGAAAACCACAGGAGTGTCCACACATTAAAAAAAAATTAGGAGTTATTAATTTTTGAAGCAAAATGTCGTCTTATCATGTTTTTTGCACCTTTCTCGTAGTAATGAAAATTTTAAACTACAGGAACATAAAAAAAGTTTTCAAAGAACCCCACTGAATTTTTTTAACTGTCAATATTGCATATTTTTCATGGAAATTGTGTTTTTCGAGTGGGGTGCGTGGACACCCCTTAGGCCAGCCGTGTTAAAAAATGGGCCAGCTCAGGATTAAGATCAAGAAGTTTTTGCTGCCAGCGCGCGGTAGCTTTGCGAGTAATCGATATAACTTTTTTATAAATGTTGCTTTTAAAGTTCTTGAATCCTAATCGAAGGGTGACTACTTTATTATTGTAACTACAAAGAAACTAAGCAATTCAATTCACGAACATATATAAACATAAACTAGCTCTTGAAGCAAATATATGAATCTTTCAATCGAATTTGTTCAAATTTACTCCCACGCATTGTTGTAATTATTATAAAAGTATATTTTCAGTTCCACAATTGTTATTATAGTTTGTTTTTTTTATTATTATTAAAACCTTTTGACTGTGTATAATATAAAGCAAAAAAAAATTATAAAAATTTATTTTAATAATAATCTGTAGGAGGAAAAATTTTGTTTTGCCTTCTTTAAAATTTTGCAAAAACCAAAAAATTATTTTAAATTTTTTCAATTTTCATTTTTCTCATGCATTTTTCTTTTTTCAATTGTAAAATTGTTGTTTTATATAATTTTATGTTGTTGTTGAACAGCATTGTTTTTTAATGCATATAATATGCATATATAATACATGTTTTTTCTTTTTTAATCATTTAGTTAATTTTTGAAAATTATATTCACATATTTTTTGAAAATATGCGCTTATTTAATTTAAATGTTTTTTATAGTATTTGTCTAACAATTTAACTTTATGTGTGTACGTAATATGTATATTTTGCTATCTACTTTTATTCATTCATTTTTTTAGTTTATTTTATTTATTTATATTTTTTTTATATATTTATATAATATTTTCAATATTTTACTTATTTTCTCACATTAAAATTAAAGCAATGCACGCAGTTTATAATAATATTTTTTTTCTGTTTTTCTTTTTGCATTTTCGTAATGGTTGAATATACATGATAGAAAAATACATCTTTTTACATTTTTTTTAAGTTTTTCTGGTTTTATGTTTAATCGTTTTCTTTACATACAACTTAGTGAAGCATCATTTTTTTTAATTATTATTATTTCATTTATTTAATAGATATACATTATGTATGTTTAAAGGAATATGTTTGTTTTTGTTAATGTATGTGACTAATGTGTTTATTTATTTATTTATTTTTTATTTCTTTCGGTATAGTCTATGAGATTTTCTATACATTAGATGCCTTTTTTTGTATTATATACTTAATATATTATATATATAAGTTTATTTTTTGACATGATGATACTTACAAGGCCATCAGAACATAAATATATATGTATATAAATATTTTTTTTGGAAGAATAAATATTATTTTTGAAATTCGTTGAATTTTTTTTTTAATTTTTAATAGTATATTTTTTCATTCATCTTTTTTTGTTTTAAATTTTGTACACTACCGTGCAAAGGTATAAGGACATCATCGAAATAATTGATTTTTTGAGTTTATGATTATTTTTTATTGTGTTCAACAGCATTTTATGATTAAATCTTGTATAAAAACGAGAAAATAGACGATTTTGTTATGTTTCACATAATTTGCATTAAATTAGCGAATTATTATTAGTCAAAATGATGGAGTTATGAAGGAATCAAAAATTCTTATTTTTAAGTAGCATCATTTTTGCGCTGTAATTTCATATATGTATAATAACTAGGGATGTAATGGAGCTCCGTAACCTTAACCGAAACTACCGGATATCCGAAATAAAAGTCTATCCGAAACCGTAACCGAATCTGATATAATAGTTTCGAATAATTTCGGACAGGGGCGGAGTCTAAATGAGACAAGTTTTGTCATGTTCTCCACCGGTCGAGCAGACATAATAACTGCAGTGATTGTAGGACCAAATGATAACCTAGAAATAAAGTCAAAACACCACTTTTTTGTATTTTTCTTTTACAATTCCGTAACTGAAACTATCCGAAACTATCGAATAATCCGAAATAATTTGATATCCGTAACCGTATCTGAAACAGGAATAATACTATTCATCTATCCGTATCCATATCCAGTTCCGAAATTTCATATCCATATCATCCCTGAAATAACTATTAGTTTATTTCAAACCGTTTAAATTTGGGTGTTAATGTGCTTGCCAAAAACAAACGATCCTTTGCGCCTTTTGCTGTGTTCTGTGTGTCCACTAGAACAGTCTAAATTCATTCGCAAAACCGACTGTAATCGCTGGGAATGGCTCGTAAAAAGGAAATTTTACTTGAAAAACGTTCTCAAATACTTATCTTAAGGAAAGGGGGCAAAACACAATTCGTGAAATTGCACATATTGTTGGTGTTTCAAAGTGTGGAGTTGAAACTGCGTTTAATCGTCGTTTACGAGAGAAGGGATATTTTGGTCGCGTTGCTGTGAAAAACCCCTTCTACGACCACAAAGCAGGCGGAAAAGATTATTGTTTGCTAGAAAATACAAAGATTGGTCAGTAGATCAATGGAAATCTGTGTTATGAACCGATGAATTAAAGTTCGAGATTTTTGAATCCAGGCGGCGCCAATATGTTCGTTGAAATAAAGATGAGCGGTATAATCCCCAATGTATTGTGCCAACAATTAAACATGGCGGAGGCTCCGCTATGGTCTGAGGATGTTTTAGCTACGATGGTGTTGGAAAACTGGTGAAAATCGAAGGAATAATACGGAAGGAACACAATATTCTTCAACGAAGTGCCATTCCATCTGGCGTTGGCTTGATCGGCAACAGATTTATCTTTCAACAAGGGGCCGTATTTGGTTTCTCGAGTCGACATGTCGTCTGTCGATAAATAAAAATTGGCATTTGGCGACACGATATCGTCTCTTTACGTGTCGATAAAGACGTTTGACGATTATTAAAAAGCTCAATTTATGCATGCAATAAACTTATAACAATTTCTATTTTAATTAAATATACGTGGTTTGCTGCCTTGAAGTAATACCACCCAATTTGATGGTTTTGTATGGCCCGCGCTTAGCTGTCGATTTGGTCGTGAAACCAAATATGAAACTTCAAGAAAATCGAGAAACTTTTTTTGTCGAGTCGATCCATCGACTCAAGAAACCAAATACGGCCCAAGATAATGATCCCAAACACACCTCCCGTCTGTGCATGAACTAAATACGGGCCAAGGAAGAGGAAGGTGTGCTCAAAATCAAGGATTGGCCGCCGTAATCCCCTGACGTGAACCCGATCGAATTATTGTGGGATGAGCTCGACCGGCAGGTGAAAAACATGCACGTGACCAGCGAAAACTAGCTGTTCGACAGTCTAAAAGTGGCTTGGGACAATCTCGCAACTGAAACACCAACAATTGGTCGAAAGGCTTCCAAAAATTTTTGCGCTGCAATCATCAAAGCACGAGGTGGACACATTGATGAAAAAACCTGATTTGACTTGTCGTGACATTTTCGGTATTCTAAAATATTTTTGTACAAAATTTGCATTTAAAATCATAACAAAATAGTTTATTTTCTAGTTTATATACAAGATGTAATCATAAAATGCTGTTGAACACAATACAAAACAATGACAAACTTAAAAAATCGATTTTTTCGATGATGGCCTTAAACTTTTGCACGCTAGTGTATATTATTATTTCTTTGCTTACTTTTCTGCAGCTTATTATGACAAACTCTTGTTCTTATACATTTTTTTTCTATAATTCTATTTAAAAAAAAGGTTATTTTAAACATTGTGACATTGCAAAAGATTTTCTTTCCTTGTTTTCTTACGTTTCTTTTTTCTTGTTAAATATATACTTATATGTATATAGATTTCATACATTATCTCAAATTAATAAATTGTTATTATATATAAGGACATAATATTATATTTAACAAGATAATGTTGTAATTTAATTTCTAACTTGTTTTGCAGCGAAATTTTATATTTAATAACAAAATTGTTTTTTTTTGTCGTTTATACAAAACAATACATACTCATGCAAAATATAAATATAGTATACAAAAACAAAAATCTTCATTTTTTTACATCATTTCACAGATATTAAAAATTATAACAAAAAATTTCTAATTTGAGTGAAGAAACATAATGGAAATTGATTTTCGCACCTTTTTATTTTATTTTATATAAGTTTAATAAGATTCTGATTCAATTCAACGTATTTAAAAACTTTTTGATTAAAAAAAGGAGATTGTTGAACTATTCGTGATTTTTTTTAAACAATACTGTCTTCAGATATTGAAAAATTGGATGAAACCTGTTTTGGGTGGGGGTTGTTATACAAAAATGTCGATAAAGCAGTGGTTCGCACGGGAGGCTTCTGGCTACAGAATTCTATAGAAAGTTATCTGTAAAACAAAGGAAAGTCGCTGCAACAGTCGATCTCGCAAAGACATTCTGTCGATAGTTTCATTCAAATTTCACAGTCGATGTAGAAGCTGTACGGGAAGTTGAACGAAAAGAAAATGATAGGATTAGGCGGTTTCTGGGGGATGTTGGAGCAGGTGGCGATGAACTTTACGTTTGAACTCTTGAGTGTTGTACGAGTTCGGGAAAACTGACTGTGTGAGATTATTCCACAGTCGAGTTGTTCTTTTCATAAACGAACTTCTAGAAAATGCTGTGCGTGAACGGGGGGCTGTAAGTTAAGGGGGGTGAGCGAACGGGCTAGTCTTGTGTTGCGGGAAAAATATTGCCGTGCAGGCAGAAGGTCGTGAATTTCAGTGGATCAGTCGCTGTGGTAAAAGCGATAAAGCATAGAGAGCGCTGCTACATTCCTACGGTGGCTCAAAGAGACGATGGAGATGCAAAGGCTGTCATCTCCGATGATTCGGATGGCGCGACTTTGCACCTTGTCTAGCAACGCTATGGCGGTTTTAGAGGCGCCAGCCCAGACAAATGAGTTATACTCGAAGCGGGACCGAATGTAGCATTTGTAGATTGTAGCTGCTGGTGGGAGAAGAAATTTGCATCTCTTAAGAAATCCGAGGCATTGCGATGCTTGTTTAGCGATTTGGAACACTTCCATCGCAAGTCCTCAGATCAAGTTATACCCAAGATCAGAAGGATCAGCTTTGTTGGGTTATATAAGTTGGGTGGGTTAGCAGTCCACTCCAACAAAACCAATCTTATTACGAATCGGCAAATAATGCCACGGAACCGGGTGGTTAACACATATTCGACCTTTGCTTTTCGAATCAGGGCACTGAATTAAATCCTCAACGATATGAACCAATATAATATCAAAGCCATGGGACTTAGCAAGGCCAGAAGGCACCAAGTGTGGAGCATATCTGCCCACATAGTGAACCCATTTCATATTCTGACAGGAGCAAACCCGAAAACTGCAGTAATGTCGTTGACGTTATACTCATCAATGAAACCAGGTCCAGCCTCATTAGCTGAATGAGATTTTTCCCTCTGTTCCAAAGAGGGACATCATTTTTTTGTGGTTAACTTAAACGCACAGATCGACCTTAGCGAAACCGGCTTTGAAGACCCAATTGGAAATCAAGGAATAATTCAAGTTACTAAAGACAATGGTGAGTTCTTCGTTGACTTCTGCAGTTCGCACCAACTCTTTTATCACAAGAAAATACAAAAGGAGACCTTGGTATCGCTATTATGGAGAATGACAGGAGCTATAGTGGAGCAGGCATTGAAAGTGACCACAATTTGGTAGAAGCAACTATTCGCATTAAAATCACCGCAATCAGAAACATCCATCGCGATGCATGCCATCAACTGTACACGGTTTAACGTAGACCTTCTGCGGGGCAACATTAACAGGAGAGAATTTGTTGGAAGTCTGCAACAAATCTTAAATCAGCAAACCCTTTCTAACGTAACAAATATTGAAGAGTTGTGGAGCGCAAAAAAGGGCGTCATATTGACAACGGCGGCAACGAGCATCGGCTATGTCTAAAGAAACCTACAATACTAGATCTTGGACATAACCTGGCAAAAATAGAACGTAGGAGGGTCCTAAAAAATAACGTTAACTATACAAGTGGCCCGGAACAACGTCATCAACTTCAGCGTAATGGCAAGGTACGCTGTCTTGTTGGAAATAGGTTCGTCAGACCTTTTTCACGCCCTTTCGGACACACAAAGTGCACGACCATCCAACGATAGCGTGCGGGTTTCTCTAACTTTGAAAAAATATGGTGCGATGATGGTTTTTGAGCACACTTCGGCCCAAACAGTGACTTTCTCTCGTGCAGTCGTGTTTCGTGAATGATGTATGGGTTCTCTGTTCCCCAAATACGACAGTTTTGTTTACTGATTATCGATGTTCATGCCTGCATTTATCGATGCTCATGCCTGCAGCAGGAGCATGCATAATTAAACTTAGTGTATATAAGTTTACAAAGCAGCCGGCCGATAGGTTTTGGTTAGACTAACCGAAAATTGATTACGTTGGGGGAGGAGGATACCGAGTAGTAACTGTTTAGCCTCTAAGGCGCTTTAAAGTTTTTTTTTGCGTTTTTAATATATTTTTATGATGGTAGCAGTGTACGCAGGATACTCCCACCTCCCACCTATCTAAAAATGTACAATTGACGGTTCCATCATACCAACTTTTAAAGTTAAGAATTGTCAAAGTCAAGAGTTAGAAAGCGTGGACTATTTCTTATGAATAATGTTCAGACAATTTTTATGTTACGGCCTTTACCTTTTGAAGATATCAGCAAATATTGATGTTAAAATTAGCTTTATTTGGTACAAAAAGACCGCCGGTATTTCTCGCATATGTATAGAAAAAATTTCCGGTACTCAAATAGTTAAAAAAACTGAAATCATTGAAAATTTACTCGAATTTTGTGTTTCTAGTAATTTTGGCTTCGCCGGTCACCGGTGACCCCATGCAATTCAACGTGTTTTAACAACCAATTATTGTTTAAGACTAATCAACGCGCTAAGAGCAAATATAATTCTCTACCCTTCTACTATTAAAGCAAGACAAGATAGAAATTTAGTAATATACCATAGTTACTCAAAAAACATGTCATTTTCAATCCGATTATACAGCAGATCAACAAACATTCAGAAATAAAGCCTTTTTTCATTTAAAAAACAAACTGTAAGTATCCTTAAAAACAACAGAAAAACCAAGCCCTCCTAGAGTATGATATAAAACGGAACAGCCCCTATTGCACTCCTTAAACCTCAGCCTTGTTTTTATTATGTATAACAAAGATTCTATATTGTATATAACTGTTATGTAAAAAATTCCAATTTAGAAAAGTAAAATCAAAATATAATTTTAATCTGTCCATTGCTGATCAATCCAAAAAAAAATATTTATATATATTTATATTTATCCTGGGATACTGTGTCTCTATGTAAAAGGATTATAATATACTTAAAATCCAAGTAGAAATTAAAAAGATCCAAACTGTTTCAGCTTACCAAACAAATATTACATAATTCCAGACATTCTACATAATTTTGATCATTTCCTCAGTCTTAACTTTTTTTCTTTGAAAATTTTTGATCCATGCAATATTTTTTGCATGAAATGAAATCACACAAAACATGCACGATCTTTCTATTTCTGCCCGGGGATAAAAATACGATTAAGTATAAAATTAATGGAATTTGTTCTAGAAACAAAATGATGATAAAACTTTTTGACTATAGAAAGAGAGAGTTTGTAAAATAAGCCATTCTACACATACATGATCTTTTTTTATGTAGGATTTATTATATATCGATTATATATTTGTATATATATAAAAAAATCTCTGAATTTTGGTGGCGTGTGGCAATTGGCAGTAAAAATCAATCATTTTCTGTATAATAATTATTAATAAGTCCCAAGTAAAAAATTTATGGGACATTACTAGCAGCATTCATTGCCATTTTAAGATTTTCACTCTTATTGAAATCAATTTGGGCATATGTAAATGTTGGTTGCTGTTGGCATGCTCCAGCATTCGGACTAGGACTAGTTGATGATTCCCCAGATGTTGAGGAATTAACTTTGGTTAATGCGGTATTATTATTATTATTACCACCAGAATTTGGATCTTGTATGCTAGTAGTAGAATCTGGATTGCTAGCAAATGTTGATGGCGGTAAATCAAGACTTGCATAATGTAATCCGCGTTCAGAGCTAACAGATGGTGGACGGGATGGCATATTTTGTTCGGCCGTTGTTGATCCAACAGATTCTGGTCGTGGTGCTACAATTGAATCACTAAACGATTGTGGACGTGAATTAGCTAATGGACTTTGGCTTTTGCTACCACATAATGTGGACGATGATGATGATGAACCACCACATAATGTTGATGTTGATGATGATGTTGAAATTGGCGGTATACAATCGCTATTCGCTGAATTTGGCCTTCCGGGACCCTTTAATGGTGATATTTTATCGCTGTTAACAGAATTTGGTCTAGACATTTTCTTTGTTTGCAATGAGCTATCACTGCGCATTTGTAGCAGTTCATAGCCGGAATTATCATCCCTTTTACACTTATTAGTCAAATTTCGACTAGAGTTTGATATAAACAAAGATTTCGGGGATGTTGTCTTCTTGCTGGCTTGATCACCATGCCCAGTAAATTCATCAGTACTTAATGAAATTGGCTTGAATCCTTCAAACGGCTTAGGCTTCTCTTGGCTAGACATAGCTACAGCAACGGGAACATATATTTGCGGACTATTAGCGTCAGTTGCAGGGGAGGATATGCTTGCAGCTATTTTACGTGTAACACATGGCTTCATAACCGCATAATCGCCGGTGTTACCTAGATTAGCCTTGTCCAAAGACGTTTCTGGCTTATTCTGTATCGATGGTGGAGAATAGTTAACATAGTCACTAACTTCCTTCTCTTTTGACTTTGCTTTCTTTTCCGAATGGGAACCGAGAGACATATCTGCATAATCATTAGTAAGTGCTTCAACCTTCTTACAATCAATTATCATATCAGTATTCAATATCTTTGTTTCTTTCGAAAATTTGGTATTATCATTTTGTTCGTCGTTTTCGTTGTTATTTGGATGTACATCTTCCGATAGTGTTACTGTACCGCTTGTCGCATCAACTAGGCATTTTCTCGTCGCAAAATCATTTTGCATAAACGGTTTCAATGGGCTACCAGGACTAAATGGAAATATCGTAGGCTGTGCACTCGATGGCGTAACAACTTCGCACTCTTTCGAATCGTTTCGATGTCGTTTCTTCGGAAATGTTTCGGTTAAAACTAATCCCGTAAAATTATTATCTTTAGCTTTAATATCTATTGGTCGGGATATTGAACGATTTTCGCATGGTGACGTTTCAGGCGATATATGATTGCTTGATTTATTATCAACTTTGCTACTCTTGCTCCATGACATTTCCATATAACCTTCTGGCGTGGATGACATAACAGATAAATTGTCAACATCCATATGCTTATCCTTACACGAGCTGAAATTGTTAAATCGATCATTTGTGCCGGAAATATATTGTGGCATTGATTTCGAGCTTGGGGAAATGTTAATATAATCACCAGGCCTGCTATGTGAGCCATTCGATAGCGAGATAGACTTTGGCGATGAAATCATTTTTATTGGGGAACTTGATAGACTAGGACTTTTTGATAAACCAACCGGTTTCATTTCGAGATATCCGTTATCAGTTGATTTAAGCGATGTTGATGGTGATGCCTTATCGGATAGACTACCGGGCTTCATCTCAACATAACCAGCTATGCTGGTTGTTTTTGGGGAAGAACCATAATATTCGTACACTGGGCGAGGAGAAGGAACAGAAACAGGAAACGAAGTCATACGTACGGGAGAAGGTGTACTATAAGAATCAGTATGTTCTGAATTTTTAGAGAAATCAATTTCCATTAAGTCACTCATTCTATCTACCGAACTTTGACTTTTATGAACTAATATTGGTGCACTTGATGATTTCTTACTTTTGGTATTGGTACTAATTTCTGTATTATTATTATTTGTTAATGTTGACATCAAATTAGGTGTAAAAACACCACGATACAGGTCGCAACGAGGCACTTTTGCCCGTGATCCAACAGAAAATGCTCGAACACGCGAGTTCTGCTGTTCGGCAGTTATGATGTCCATTCGATCTGTGCGATACTTACGTTTATTATGCTCTAAACGGCTTCCAACCGAGTATGCTCTTATTGGCCTTTCATTATTTGATCTGTAATTTTAATAATGTTATTTAAAATTAATTTTTTTAAATAAACATCAATGCTTACTGAATATCCTCATCATCAGGCGTAAATCTGGATTTAACTTTATCAAGTGGATATTCTGCAAAACGAATATCGGTCGATGGTGTTCCAGAAGTTATACTGCAACTCGAAGCAGCCGAACTTAATTCGCTTAAGTTTTGCTGTTTGGTATTTTGTTCCATATCAACATAATTTTGTGTTGGCGGCGGTGGACACATCGGAACATATCCATCAACAGTTTCTTCTGCCAAGCTAGATGCACGACTATGACCACCAGAACTTCCGGTGTATAAAGCTCTAGGAAATTCTACACCTGGCGATATTGGCATATAACCACTGCCAGTTTGATCGCATGGGGAGCTTGCACAAGGACTATATGGGCTGTACATTTCCATATATTGCCCGGGCATCTCGACTGAGCCAACATTTGATGCTGGACTGCATTTTCTAACAGCATTTTGATTTGCAAGTATGGGCAATGATAGACCCCCAGGATGATTGTTTAGCTTATCCATACCAGGTGTATGCCGGTCATGCTGCGTTCGTTTATTATCGGGACACCAGAAATCGTCACAATTCTCTTCCGGTATTACTCCTTCAGAATTTCGAGAACTAGATAATAAATAAAATAATGGATATCGTTTAATATAAAAAAAATCCGCAAATAGTTTGAAAATTTACTTGTAATATCGTGAGACGAAATTTCCGCTTTCATCTGGGGTTAACGAGTGGCCAAAGCTATCAGTTTCATCAATACTTAGAGATGAACCATCACTCTCCGAGCAGCCAGTTGATGGGCTTAATGTATTCATTGGTGGACTATGACTATGTCGATTATTATACACCGAATGTGGCCGATTAGCTGTTGTTGGAATTGTTCTTGGTGGTGGCATCATTACACTATTCATGCCTGGATTAGTGCAGTCACTTGTTGTACGATTTCTTGTCGGTAAACTATCGCATCTTTCTCTTGCCATTATAGTGCCTAAAATAATAAAATGTGAAAATTAGTTATTATATGATATTATTAATGTTATATTGCGTTTATAATATAAAAGCATTTTTTTTTTGAATAAAACATGCAGTAACCAACCACAGCCAACAATCTGAAGCTATGTGGTGAATTTTTGAGAAGCATTTGAAATCAAATGTAACCAAAATAAAAACTGAAATTATGCTTATCTGAGCCACCAACGTATTTTTGAATGATTTATGATTTTAAATAATAATTACATATATAAAAATGATAAACGTAATAATATATAGTTTCTTGTACATTCATTATAGAGGCAGCATATAGTAATTATTACAAAATAATAAAAAGGACTTTATTACGCAAACTTAGTTTAAAGTGGTTTTTTTTATTTAAAGTAGAGAATCCACACTTAGTTCACCACCATAACTCGAAGATATCTTGAACAGTGATAAAGAGATTTCCTTTTAATCAAAAACCTTTCAGCATATTTTTAAAGTTGTCCAAAATTTTCGCCATACACCTATAATACTAAATAGTACAGTAGATTGGGAGCCCCCAAGAACAATCAAACAATGAAGTTTTAACCCAGCGGGAAATGAAGCGATTCAGAAAAGGTACCGAATCGGTTCCTATGAAGCAGAGAAGTGTTTCTCTTAGCCTTACCGTACATTTCTTTTTTAACATTGCATATCCTAGCGGGGAAGCGATTCTATTAAGCTTATTTGTAACGATTCGAAAGTGATAAATAGTAATGCAGAAGGAAGCACAATTGGCTCGGCTCCCTTTTAGAGCTTTTTTTAAGAGTTGATTTCCTACTGCAATAGCTAAAAGTCTATAATATTTTTATTTTATGCCGGTATCCAAATTTTTCATTTTTCCATTTGAGAAAAAATAGAGCATTTACCAGTTTTATGACATTATATATTATTGTATACGAAAGTATTAAAAAGTTTTGCGTTGACGTTCATCCCAGTTCATTAATGAAATGACTCTAAAAATGTTGATTTTCTCTCTGGGACAACATGTGCTTATGAATAGATTCCTTTGGCAGTGGCATAAAAGCGATTCTTTTGTGCTTCGGTTGGAAGCAGTTCTAATATTTCTAGCTGGGAAGTAACTTGATTTACTTAGGCAGTTCCGAATGGGCTAAAATCAATCCATGATATAAAATGATATAAAAAACCATTCCCAAGGATGAATGTTTATCAGTTATTAAACTCAAATTAGTTAATGAGCCTTTTTTATATTGCATAGTTCTCGTTGCAGGCACGAAATAGAATAGATCCAATTTCACCTTTTGCTACATTATGTAGAGGCAAGCGGAACTACTCTTATATTTTATAATACAAGGCGCTTGTTTGCAGACTATTTCTCTATCTTATAAATAACTTAATATGTTTAATTAGACAAACAATATAGCGGTTACCAACATCAAAACATATAACAATAATGACAAACACATAGACAAACACAATGCAAATAAAGTATTATCCCAATTTACTTTTTTGCATTATTTTTTAATAGAAGGCATTTTATGCGTCCAAATAAAAATTTGTTGTTAAGGGGGCACACGCACCTAGCAAGTCAAAATTTTCGAATTTTTTTTTTTATATATATTTTGAAAGAATATACCCTCGAGAATGCATGTTTAAAATTTTAGATCGATAACTTGAAAAACAAAGGAGTTAGAAAGTATTATGTCGCGCAAGGCGCGACGGCCGCCTTCTGACCTGAACGCCGAAAGTCGCGCTGTCTTAAGCCTTCCTTTCAGACATCGTGAAATCGACTTAGCAAACAATTTTCGAATCTTTCTCATTTGTTAGGGAATGCAATAGCCGAGGAACTTAATTTTTATGGCCCTGGGATTGCCGATTAAAGGTAAAACTCTCAACTCCAAAACTTATCGCGAAAAAACTATCACCTAAACTTTGAGGCTGTTTTTCTCGAAACGACATTTTCCGAATTCGTTACCACGATATCTCGAGAACAGATCGACAAAAATGCATGAAATTTTGCAGAATTACTCAGTAAACCCTTCTTCACATATTGACGATCTCAGATTTTAAAAAAAAATTCTTATTTTTAAACAAATTACAAAAAATCATGTAATTTTTAGCATACTTAAAAATCGAAGCGCTGCCATTGCGTTTGTGTTTGCAGTTTTGAAAATCACCGATCGTCAATCTGTTTTATAAATGACTAGTTTTCATTAAAAATTGTTTTTTTGGTTTCAGATTATTAGTTTGGACAGGACGTTGGTAACCGCCAGCAAAGTCACGGAGTACATGCCCCAATTACAGCCGACGTTGGCCTTTCAGTTTTTGTCATTTTGTGCACTTTTACTAGAAAATAAATAGTTTAAAACAAGCCCTTTAAAGTAAAAAAAAAAGCGTTCGGCTATTGCATATACTTCGCGAGAAATCGCGTCCCAAAGTTGCTCCCGTTTTTTCGCCTTCTAGGTGCGTGTGCCCCCTTAAGTAAATGTATTATATTATATTCAAATAACACTTTTTATATATTTAAAATCGTTTAAAATTTAAAATTTTCTTTTAAAAAAATTGTTTCATCTCTGGAAAATTTAGAAAGTTTAGAGAAGAATACACTCCTGTGAAAAACGATAGGGACAAGTAAATATTTACTGATCTTTTATAAATTGAAACTGAAAAGAAGGAACTTGCTAAATTCTGATGAATAGATATAAGTGTGTATGCGACTTTAGACGAAGTTAATGACACACTCTACAATAACAGCAAAGTATTTGTTCTGGAGACCAACTGCCCTAATATATCATTCTTCAATAGCTATTCTATAGCTCTTATAGATGTTTGGCTATCTATGAAAATTGCAATGCTACATCATTGGGTAACCGGCCTTGAGGTGCGCCAGCAGCTACGCTTGAAAGATGCTAGACAGATCCCAAGCCGACGTCCTCTAATGTCAAGAAGTTGCTATGACTGCAACGTTTGGAGGTCCAGGCCCTGGATTCCCTCAGTCTAAAGGCACTGGACGAGACAGGTGGATGAAGAGAAAAAGCAACAACGAATATAAAGGCGTGTTCTCATGGTCCTTGTTGTCCACATTGCTGCCGTCGTCTGGACCCTTTGTAAACTTATGACGTTATAGGACCTACCCAGTGTTGACAACTATACGGACGGCTGTGTACATCCACAGGACCAGGCTTGAGACCCAATCTCTTGTCGAAGGTCTTTTTACAGACGTAGAAACCTATGCAGGCTTATAATTTAACAAAATTAGATATTCTTAATTTCGCGTTATTTTTAAAGTAAGGCTAGTTACTTTAAAACTATTCAAGATGTTTTACATTGGAGATATTATACGGCGGATATAATATTCTCTGTTATATCCTCAAATATAGCCTCATAAAATAATGATAGAAGCGGTGCTACTATTATGACTCATCTTCCATTACATTGTGTAAATTCCTTCAGATAGTGAGCTGAATACCAAAGGTTGTTTACACAGCATAATAACAACAGCATTTTTAAAAACGATATGTTATTAGTTATTCCACTACAATATGAAACATTCAATTTATGTTATTCCTTCGTCTATAAACCGGGGTATTTAGTGTCTGATCCAAAAAATTTTAGGTTAATAATTTTCCAACAAGCGAATAGAAGCAGCTGATACCCCTATCTATATAGGAACGAGAACTGACACCTAAAGTGGAAGGTCTCAAGCCCCCCATACACGGTCAAATTGGATGTACAACCAGCCTTCCATCAAACCCATAAACGCAATGAGTTTTGATCGGCCGACCGGCCTACAATCGATAGTTTTGGTTGTACATCCGCCCTTCGATGTACATCCAATTTGACCGTGTATGGGGGGCCTTCAGTTTCCCTTCTATACAGTTACTGTGGGTAATTCAAAACCTGAACGGACATGCAATATCCACGCTTACAGACGGTGTACACTGAGCCCGCTAGTAATAAATAGACGGAGAGCCAGAGCCTCCCAGACTTACGTCAAAGTATAAAAGCTGAAATTTTGTCTGTGTATTGTAGTGTACTGTAGGCAAAAATGTTTGTTTTACCCAGTAGGGAATTTACGAATTCATGAAATCGGAATGCAGTATATCTTTGTAGATATCGGAAACAATGTGAATCGATGGCTATTGGAAGGAATGGTATTGCAAAGTGTCATGCATAAGGAACATACACACTTTCCCTTTTTTCATTATCGAGGAAAAATGCTGAAGCCGCGCATAAAATAGGATGATGTAATAATGATCTCGATCGTCTCTCTCCCACCCTCTTCTTTTGAAAACCAGTTTTTGGAAGGAATGGTAAAGCAAAAGGTGGCTTTTATGCCTTCATATTGGAATGGATTGTAGTGCAAAAGGTGGCCGTTATGCCTTCGACCCTAGGACATCGCAATATTAAAAGAAGGGATGATTCGATCTAGAAAGTAGACATTATGCATTCGAAGGAAAGTGTACAGATTCGACTCTGGAAGGTTTCCATTCCCTACTGGGTAGGTAAATCTTGACTAGTGGTGCTTTAGGCCGGTATCAAGTGTTAAAGGTGCGCAAGAACTGAGCTCATTTACGTTAAAGTATAAAAGCTGAAATTTATATTGTATATAGTGTTTAAACAACTGCTTTATGACAGTATTTAAAACGCCAGACCAATCCAGGTCTAACATCCCGCCGAGGACCTACTCACACCATTTCGTAAATTTGGGTCATTTTTATAACGAACTGCCAAAACAATTATATTCTGAGTCAGTTTTTGACTATTGCTGAACAATTGTTAGGGTTCGCGGTTGTTTCTCAGCACGTGTCTACATCAAATCGAAACCAGCGCGGTATTGAATAAAAATAGTTTCCATGAACGACGCGAAAACCTGTTATATGTACAACGCCATAGTCTACATAGGAAAGTGCCGACAGATCGAGGTTAAAGTGTACCTTCCCATTATGTGCGTAAATTGAGTGAGCAAAGCCATAACACTAACAGAAATATTACATGCGACAATTTGTTCACTTCAGTTGAGCTTTGCAATAGAATGAAGCAAGAATTTGGTATACCAATACGAAAAACTAGGCTGCTCGCACACTGGATCAGAATTTAATTTCATCAGAATTCGCACAAATTCGTACAAATTCTGATGCAGTGTGCGAGCAGCCCTAAGCGTCAGATTCCGGAATTATTCAAAAGAAATTCTGCGATGGTACTGTGAGGTACGGCTAGGACGGGCAAAACATGCTTCTCTCGTATTGCCCAAAGAAGAATAAAGATGTTTTGTTGTAGTCGTCAATGCATAGCACCGAAAAAGCGTGTAAAGAGGCTAGAAAGCCGGACGATATCGAGTTTAATAACAACAATAAATGTGGCACAGATGTTTTTGATCAGCTCTGTGGTAATTACTCCTGCACCCGTAGAAGCAGTCGCTGGTCAATGGTCTTATTTTTAGACATGCCAGGCCAGGCCAGTGTGAATGGGTGCATTTTATAAAATTTCTTGCTTCTCAGGTGAAGGAAATGGAATTGGATTGGCCACACCTTGCAACACGAAAGCGAGAATCTAGCCAAACAGGCCCTTGACTGGAATCCGCAAGCATCCCGTCGAGCCGGAAGACCTAGAACAACGTGGAGAAAAACTGGAAGTTCCTGGTCGGGGCTGAGAGCTGTCGCACAAAACAGAGTCCGCTGCGGGGCAAGTGTTTCCGCCCTATGTCCCATGAGGGATTAAAGGGGAATAAGTAGTGGTTTTGAAAGAGCTTTTTCACTTATAAAACAACACTTGCAACTAACCAACCAAGTCAGAATTGCACAAATCTTTAGCTAAGCATCAAGGAATTATTGTCTTCGGAGAAGATTGGCAACCCAGCGTTAGGGAGTGAGAAAGCGATGTTATTTTTGTAAAACCAATAAAGACCGAAAAGCGCAGTACTGCTGCGTGATGTGTCTAAAAGCGGTCTGTGAAGAGCATTGTTTTAAATGTTGTGTAGATTGTATAGAATAGACTAGTTTTACTTAACAATGTACAATTTTGTTTGTTACATCAGAGTTAACAAATATAAATTAAAAAATTAATGTTTTTATACTAATATACATAATTTATTGCCCCTTTTACCTGTCCAAACTTAAGAATTCAATAATAAATATATAAAATGAAATATTTTTTTCTGAAAGGCGCATGATTAACCTTTAATTTTCCGTTTTTAAATTTGCGACAGTTAAATGTTTCATACAGTTACGATTTTTTGAGTAAATCACCGTTTATTTACCAAGTTGCTCCATTTATTTAAATAAAAAAATATATGCAAAAAATTATATGATTATATATTAAGTTGAAGATTTCAAACATTACCATGAATTTTTTTCAAATTTTTGAGTGCATAACAGAGTGAAAAAAATGTTCGGACTTGAAATACCCAGATTTTCAGATAGGAGGTGCCGCAAAAACGTTTACTGACGAAGGGTTCAAAGTTCGGTGCTTAAAAGTAAAAATACAATATTTTCATTACCGAGCTTGATGGAGAAATTCTAATAATTGCTGCATAGCAGCACATAAGAGTAAGAAAATATTTAAGAAAAAATGTTCGATTTGTACTTAATATGTAATTTTTCCTGACTCTGTAAATAAATAGCGAACAAAATTTGTTAAATAAGAATTGTTGTTAAACACATTAAGCGTATTGTTCTGTTAGAAATCCTAGGTTTTATGTTCCTTCCATTTTATTTCAGTTTTTGATGAAGGCTTTCCTTAATAGTGTGTCCGCGCACTGAGCCGAAATTACGTGTTCAAACCCATGTGATTCTCCATGTATTGTGATAATTTCAACATTTTGACAAAATTGCAAACAAAATCATGTTGAAAGCAATGCACCCTGAAAATCGAATTCAGCCCAATTCAAATTCAAATTGTCAGTTGGACGTTTTAATAACAGAATTTGACTTTCAACTTGAGCTTCACATTCTCCAAAATGGAAAAATTCAGAAAATATAAAAGAAAGAAAATATGGTCTTCGTTAGAAGAGGAATTGTTAGTTTAAATTGGGGTTGAAAAATTGACGACTTCGGCAGTGAAGTGAAACTTCTTTGCTCTCGTTCTGAGGATTTTGAATTAATTCGCTCAAGTACGAGTGAATTCAGAAAACTGAAACGCAAAAACAAGGACAGGTGTACGAAACGGAAGTTGCCTTCTCACTCATTTACATAATCGGAAATTTAGTGATGACACACACCGCACCAGCAGGATAATATTTACAATTTATTTAAATTGGTCATAGATGGCTCAGGCATCGGCAAAGTAAAATGGGGAGTCGGTTATTTAAAAAAATATGATTGTGTATTAATTATTAAATATAAAATTTTTGTAAAAGCAGCGAAATATTTTTGATTTTTTGTTAATTAAAACTAAAAGTGTTCTTGGTAATATATATTTGGATACATATGCAATAACTCGAGTATTGTCATCTCGCTCTAGGTTGGAGTGAGATCACAATTACATTAAGTAATAAGAATTTTGAACTGTCATTATCGACAGTTAGTTGGCTACAAAGTGTGATTAGTTTTGTTTAATAATTGTAATAACAACTAACTTGTAAAACATTTAACTTGTATTTTGAGGTGTTTATTGCCATTTAGTGTTTTCGGTACAAACAGGATTGTTTTCTATTGAGGCAAGTGATATTGTAGCGCAATATATACGTGAGTAAAATTTCTGATAATCTTTACATTAATATATTATCTCCAATTTTGCAATGATTAAATTTTAATTGTATTAAAATGTATAATATATTGCCAGAATTGAGATTTTGACCGTATTCCGTAATATCAACCAGTGAAAAGGAGTAAATTTAAGTGCTTTCGCTGTGATTTAATAGCATACATGAAAGTGTTATAACTTGAAACTAGCTGGGTTCCATTGGGCGATATGCATAATATTACCGCCAGGTTTTCAAGCTTTAGATACTTAAAAATAGATGGCTTTTGCTTTTTACGGTTAAGTAAATTGTTTATTAAATATTTGAAAGTGCATTTTTAAAGTAAATATCATTGGGCGATATGCATAATATTACCGCCAGGTTTTCAAGCTTTAGATACTTAAAAATAGATGGCTTTTGCTTTTCACGGTTAAGTAAATTGTTTATTAAATATTTGAAAGTGCATTTTTAAAGTAAATATTTAAAAATGGCAAATATAATATATGGTAAGATATAATATTTTCTTCTATTATATAAATAATAATTTCTTCAAATTTAATTTTAGGACAATAAATTAATTTGATTTTATGTTTTCTCGCATTAATATCTGATATTAAAAATCGCGATTCATTCGCCATGAGCTCCAGAGTACTCGGGAGTAGAAAATTTCACCCAATGGAACGCAGCTAATGTTTAAGCTTAAAATCTTTTACGTATCACACTCATTCACACATGTAAAATAAGGATCAATTAATGATGTCATTAACACTGCCCTGTATACTGGGTTTTATTTCGGAACACAGCCTATGGGTGCCTACCATTTAGACACAGAAAGACAAGTATGTTCGACACAGTGTGTCCCTCTGTGCCGTTCTGTGTAAGTCCAAATGGAACACTTAAGTTCATGAAAAATCCGCCACAGAGCACTTCCCTCGATTTTATTTTCGTTTGAGAAGTAAATCGTAAATTGTATGCTGATCATTTTATGTCTTATAAATGCTGGGAATCCGAAATATTAAACAATACATTTCAATTCCCGACTGTTAGTAGCATTGTCTTGGTTGTGCCCGGCTCTGTCTACTTTTGTCGTTGATGGAACACTTTTGTGTTGGACACAGTGTTACACTGTGTCTAAATGGAAGGCACCCTAAGTATATTTATCGGTGTGGCTACGGGAGGCACTCTCGCACAAGTGTGCGATAATTATAACATCAAAAGTGTTACGTATAATTTCAATTTTATATCTACTTTTAGAAACACGCAGCTTCTACTATATAACTGTAATATACCTGAACCAGACTTGTACGATATCATGGACTCGCACAAATTGCAGGACGATGAAAGTAGACTTACACATCACACAGGACCGCCTCCAGCGAACCAACCTAAAACTAGTACAGAGCGTGTACAAGCGTTTCGAGCACGGAAAAAACAAAGAGCTTCTGCGTCCCACTGTGTTCCCGATTTGCCTGGACCTTCAGGTCTTCCTACGGAAACTGGGCTCTTTCCAATAATTACTTATGCATACCATGAACAACAAATTTACCCTGATGATGCTGGTGAACGGAAAAAAGCAACTACATGTACTGATCAGAGGGAATCACGTCCACTACAAATAGCTGCGACTACCTCAGAACTTCATGAAGCATTTCAAGTTCGACAAAAGCAACAACAAGATTCTCTGGACTCCGGCGAATCGCATCCACCGAAAGAGCAGGATAATGAAAGTACCCTTACACATCAGGCAGGACCGCCATTAAAGAAACAACGTAAAACTAGTACGGAGCGTGTACGAGCATATCGGGCACGGAAAAAACTAAGACCCCCTACGTCCCACTGTGTTCTCCACTTGCCTGGACCTTCAGGTGTTCAGACAGAAACTAGGCTCTTTCCGATAGTTTCTTCGACAGGCCACATGCCACAAAATTACCCTGATGATACTGGTGAACATAGAAAAGCAAGTAAATCGACTGACCAGAGAAAATCACGTCCAGTACGAATAGCTACGACAAACTCAGAACTCAGTCAAGCATTTCGTTCACGACAAAACCAACAGCAGCATTCTACCATCCCCAATCCTAACATTAATTTTGCTGGACCCTCGCGGATTTCAAATCACACTTTATCACGCTTTGCAGTGCCTGTTCCCACTCATGACAACTCTCAAAATGTTTACGAATTTGAAAATAATCATCACGCAGTTCACACTGAGTCTCGTGATAACTTTCAACGTGAAAAAGAATTGCCCAATACGCTTGAAATTAGTCCAATTTCTGTCATTCATGATGCTGAAAGATCTTACGAACGTGGTACCCGTGAACCTATGGTCCGTCATTTACATCCTTCCAAATCTTTTCCTAACAACAACTCTGACCCTTACACGTCATACCACCGGGATAAAAAAGCACACGACGATTTCCGTAAATCGTTCACTGACAATGACTTTGGTGTTATATGCTCTGTTTGCGATAGATTATGGTTTCGCGAAGATGTAAAGAAACCTATTCCTGCCAGTAAACGCATTCTGAACATCTTACTTCCTTATGTTCCCTTACATTCGATACTTCTATGCACGACATGCAAAAGGTCTATTGACAAAAACAGCGTACCAGCACTATCAGTGTACAACGGCTTTAGATATCCTCCCAAACCACTAAATTTGCCACCTTTAGACCTAGTTTCAGAGAGATTAATATCACCTAGACTACCTTTTATGCAGATTAGACGGTTAAGACATGTAAATGGGCAATACGGAATTTATGGACAGGTCATCAATGTTCCAGTGGACGTTAATACCATGGTGCAAAGTCTTCCTCGGAATGTAGATGACGACTATTGCATTAACGTCCACATAAAAAAGAAAACAATCCACAAAAGTAGTTACGTGCACGGCTTGGTTAACAAACGCGTGATCAAAACGTGGTTGCAGCATTTAGTGACCTCTCCTCTTTATCAGCTTTACGATATTCACATTGACGACAGCTTTTTGAAAAACATCGATCAAGACAATATTTTGCTAGAAGATGTTAGTGAAAGCATTCCTATGGAGGAAAGTCTATTTGCACAGCAAAATACTTTAATGTGGAACGAAGATAAATATGTCAGAATTGCACCGGGTGAAAATACTGTTCCCATTAGTTTACTCTTTGACGAACATGCAGAAGAGCTGAGCTTTCCAACGATCTACTTAGGGCAATTCAGAACCTTTAGGGAAGATGTTCGGGTGACGCCATACATGATGGCTACGAGTGAATTGCGTCGATCAGATAGGAGAGGTGTTACACCTCAGCATTTGTTGTATTTAGCGATGAAAATTATGAGAATCAGGATCCGGGATTCCTTAACTGTTGCTTTTAAGCATGTGGGGAGGGAAACTCATATTACACGTGAACAAATTGAATCAGAAGATTACATTAACAACTGCATTGAAAGTAATCTGGCTTTCCTGAGATCTATCCCTAATTCTGCGTGGTACTGGTCGGAGCGTAAGCGCGATTTATTTGCAATGATCAGGCAGTTGGGGAAACCAACAGTTTTCTTAACGATGAGCGCTAATGAAATAAGTTGGACTGCTCTTCTTCGATTGCTCTACAAACTCAAACACAATGGTTCAGACATTTCACACGAGGACATCTCACGGTTGCATTATATTCAAAAGACAACTCTTATCAATGAAGACGCCGTAACGTGCGCGATTTATTTTAATAAATTGGTCAATGTTCTTGTTCGTATTCTTCAGTCGAAAAAAATATCTCCATTCGCCCAGTACAGAGTTCTCCACTACTTTAAACGAATCGAGTTCCAACACAGAGGAAGTCCTCATGCACATATCATGCTCTGGCTTGATAATGCACCGAAACATCCTCTTACAACTGATTATGATGCAGCAATTGCGATGATTGACGATCTAATATCTGTGTCATCCGACGAATCTTCGGGACACATCAAGCTCCAAACACATAAACATACATTTACATGTTTCAAAAGATCATCCACTAAGTGTCGATTTGAAGCTCCTTTCCTTCCAGCTCGACAAACGATGATTCTAATACCAATGCCAAAAACAGATCCTTCATTCGCGGACAATTTGTCCAGATACAAACAACTACGAACATATTTGGAACGTGACGACTGTAACGATGACAACATTGACGACTTCTACAGAAAGAATGATATTACTTCAGATGATGATTACAGAAAGATCATTCGCGCTGGAATCACGCGTCCCAGAGTATTATACAAAAGAACACCTGCTGAAAAGATGCACAATCCCTACAATCCGTTCCTTCTCAACAAACTTGTCTCTAACATGGACATACAGTTTATTACAGAAGAGTATTCATGCGCGCAATACGTTGTTGAATACGTCAACAAAACAAATCGTGGTATCAGTGACTTGCAACGTTCTATTAGAAATATAGTTGACGAACATCCTGAATTCAATATAGTTGACCTTACTCGGAAAATGAGTGTAGACATGCTCAACAGTGTTGAAATCAGTTCACAAGAAGCGGCATGGTACCTCCTGCGCGAACCCATGTCTAAGACATCGTTGAATGTTGTTTTCATCCCAACAATGTGGCCTATTGAAAGAAACAGAATAAGGAAAACCAATAAACAAATTGAAGAAATGGGCCTCGCTGCTGATTGCACTGACATATGGCAGGACAATTGTTTTGATAAATACAGTAAAAGACCAAACGATATGGAAAATGTCACTCTAGCGCAATTTGTTTCCAATTATAACACTAAACATTCGGGTAAGTATGTTCAAAGAAAAGAGCCACGTATCATACGTTATAGAAATTATGACATAGGAAACGATTTCAACGAATACAAAAGAGAGATGGTGACTCTTCATTTACCGTTCCGCAATGAAGAAGACGAAATACTTTCTGAGATGCGATTCTTATTAAAGTATAACGATTACGAGGAACTCCTCTTGAAACGTCGACGAGAATTTGAATGCGATTTGGACATTAAAAAAACCATGGAAATTTGTAGCCAACTTTGCCGTGAAGAAATTCCCGATGGTGAAAATGAAGCTCAAACAGTTGCAGCAATATTTCCTGAAGCAAACCCCTTTGAACAGTTGTACCAAAACCCGGTAGGAGATGTCAATGCTGATTTGCGCTTGGCAACGCTAAACAAGCTTGGATCAATTGCGAAGAAAAAGGAGAATGTATTGCCGCATGCACAATTTTGTGAATTAATGAGAATGGCAAATCCCAAACAACTTGACCTACTCATACACGTCATACACAATCTACTCTCGCCTGACAGATCCCCTTTACAGGTGTTCTTCACAGGTCCGGCGGGATGCGGTAAGACATTTGTGATAAAACTCATTATGGAAATCTACAATCGTTTTACGCTTACAGACGGTTATTGCAATTCTTACATAACGTGCGCGTCTACCGGTAAGGCGGCTATAGCGATTGGAGGAACAACGGTTCATACTGCTTTAAAAATTTCACAATCAAAATTACTTCCACTTTCAGTTGAAGTCGCGCATCAATATCGCGCACTTTTCAAGTACGTCCAGGTCTTAATAATAGATGAAGTCAGCATGATTGGCGCCGAGTTGCTCGCGCAAATCGACTCTCGGTTGAAACAAATTACTGGCAATTTTGAAACTACATTCGGGTTGGACGTTTTTCTGATAGGAGATCTCAGACAACTACCTCCTGTTAGGGCAACCCCTATTTTTAAGCAACAAAAACAGCGAATCGTTGGACCGACAGTATGGCGCAATTTGAAATTTTATGAGCTTACTCAGGTTATGCGCCAATCTGATCAATCGTTCTCCACTATATTGACAAAGATTGGGAATGGGGAAGTCCTGACTGCAGATGAACTGCTACTAATTGAGTCAAGATTTTTTACAAAAGAGGAATTACATTCTTTATGCCCCAACGGTATACGACTCTTCCTTAGAAATAATTCTGTTTCAAATTATAATAATGAAATTTTGGGCAAAGCAGAGAACAAGCACACTTCCGTTGCGACCGACGTTTACGTAGGATGTAATAATCAAGAACAACAAACTTTTGTCAGGCAGAAATTACACAAAATGTCCGTCATTGATACTGGTGGCTTGCCTTATCAGATCATATTCGTCCTTCAAAAGCCTTATGTTATCACAACCAACGTTGACGTTGCAGACGGCTTAGCCAATGGGGCAATGGGCAAACTTGTTCGCATTGAAGCAGACGATCAAAGCAAGGTGACAAGGGTATGGTTAGAATTTCCAGAAGCAACCAAAACAGGGCTTAAAGTTAGAAAAAAGGCTGCATCGTACATGGTGGCTAATAATATTCCACGTACTGCTGTACCCATCGATAGACGAACATCGACGATTTCATTAAATAATAACAAAACCTTATCAGCGAAGAGAAATCATTTCCCACTCGTTTCTGCTTGCGCTATAACAATCCATAAGTCTCAGGGAGGTACGTTTGATGAAATTGTCTACGAGTACGAAAAAACACATTCACAACAGCTTCTTTACGTAGCACTGTCTAGAGTTACATCTATTAGAGGCCTGCACATTGTTTCCGCTCATAACAATACCACATTTTACCACGGACGACATAAACCTGCTTGCATGCTTCCTTTGCAACAAGAACTGACACGTTTATCAACAAACAGATTGCACACTGTCTCTTCAGTAATATCGGATTTCATCGATAACAGGCGAGGATTATCTTTATTGTCTTTGAATGTGCAGAGCTTACGTGCTCATTCTGCTGATTTAAGACAAGCAATAGTTCAAAAATCTCACATATTAATTCTATCTGAAACATGGCTACGTGAAAGCGATGATGATGATGTACCAAATTTCAACTGTATTGTGCGTGTCAAAAGACCCTTCGCCACTGCAGGTGGAGTTGCAGTCTACCATAGTGTGAATGACACTGAGAACATTGTAACTTCCAATGTGCAGATGGACGCTAGGTTGGCCCAAAAGACTATAATATCCACATCGCCTATTGGTGAACTTTGCGCAGCTCAGTGTCGTACATATTACGGGCAAAACATACTTGTCATTGCGGTGTACTTCTCCCCTAATTCTAGAATTCGGGAAATCATTGACTTCTTGCATGAAGCTTTAGCAGTGTATACTCCAGAAGTTGCTGCAGTAATGAAGACGACCGATCATAATATCCCCATAATACTTAGTGGAGACTTCAATGTAAACTTCGCTCACGATGATTCTTTGCCATTACAAGAGTTTCTTCACGATAAGCTATTGTTAAAAATGTCGAATAATCCGCGTGAGCCAACCACACGCTCGGGCACGACGTTAGACGCAACTTTTGTTAGAGGATTAGACAATTTAGAAACGATGCTTTTTGTTTTGTACTTTAGTTACCACAAATCAGTTGTATCATTCTTGCCAGCTCCGGAACAGCAGTAATATCATGTTCTTATTCATACTTGTACGTATATTTCCTTGTAATGTTATTGTTAGCTCGTAATATTATTGTCACATTCAACGACTATACTTGCATTTTTATACATTGTACTGCATTACTTTCAAAATATTCATTGTACAACGATTTATCAATTGAGTTAAAATATTATAGTTCTTACTTCCTATTTCCTGCTTCATAAATATTTTAGATTATAATACAACACACGAGCAAATGAAGAAAAATAACCAAAAATAAAGAACATATACACATACATACATAAGTATGTTCGCGAGGTTTCACTTCTGCCTTGTGTTCTTTAATACACAATCATATTTTTTTTTCTATATTGGTTCGACATGAGACAATTTGCAAGAGCCTGGATATACTCCGGAGAAGTACGATAGGGCGAAGAGTTTACGCTGAGTTTTAACAAAATAAGCTATTGTGTTATTGATTTGCAAAAGCAAAGATAATTGAACTACAATACCAAGTAAAGTACCATCTTTAGCATATTTTAACCTAAAATTAATGTTGTTTTATACTTTGTTTAATTAGTAAAAAAGTCAAAAGATTAGAACAAAAATATAAACCTCAGAACAATATTCAAGGAATACAAAAAAAAATTTACGTTTACAATCCTATATAAAAAAATACTGGCTGATTCAAGTGACTTATGTAGTGGCAAATATGAAAAAAAAAACGATGTTCTCTGATCTACAGTAGTAATATTAAAAAGTTCAATTCAAGATATATGTACTTATGTATGTATATAAAAGAATCTATGTAGTCATACATTACATACTGCAATCAAAAGCATAATTTCAGTTTCGAATCAAACAACAAAAAAAAAGGAAAAATATAAAAATAAAATAAACCAAAATACATACTCCGCGATGATATAACTCGACCTCGTCTAAGAAATGAAGGTGAATGATTTGAGCTAGATTTCGTACTATTTTGTGCAGCTGAGGCGATTTTCGTTTGTCTTCCATTTAAATTTTTTATAATAAAATTTCGAATTGATTTTATGTCTGGATCTTCTGTAATGCTCTCCATTGAGTTAGCTTCTAGACAACTGACGCCATTATTGTTATTCATTTCGTTATCCTCCGTATATTTATTAGTGCCAATGTTTAATTTTGTTTTTGAATTATTGCTAGTTCCATTTTGATTATTATTCGAAGATAATGTAAGCAATGAGCATGTTGACGATCCTTTATAACATATATGAAAGGAGCAGTTGCATTGATGTTGCTTGGGTGATATATTACATGAACAAGTATTGTTAGGCATAAAATTGATTTGCTTTAATGATGACTGTGTGTTCAGCTGATTATTTCTAAGTGCTGCCTCTTCCGCAAGGGGCAGAGATCGTGTACGTTGGTGAAATGGTAGAATGTTATGACTTATACCTTTGTTACTTGACAAATTGTTATTGTTAGTAGTATTAGCGGCAGCTTGATTTGCTAGATTATTTGAACATTTCATCGTGTTGTTCATATTCGAGTTGTTTAATGTAATAAGCGGATCGCCACTGGGTAATGATAAAGCTCTTTGGTGACAAATCGGAGGTACAGCTGCAATTGGAAAAATAAATCAAAAAAACTAATGAGCGTGAGAAGAAATCTACGAATTTGTTTTGTTTTTTTTAGTAATACTACGTATGCAGAAATATCCATTTTTTTTATTCTTAAATTGTAGAGCGTAAAAGGTTAGTAGAAAACTGAAAGGTAGAACTCTTAAAAAACTTTCACTAAGGTATAACTAAAAAAATAAAAATTATAAAAGCAAAACTTTCAGTAATCAAATCGAAAAACAAGTCTGGAAAATCTTAGGGTTAGTGTCTACAAAAAAACGTTTTTTTTTACAGAAAAAAAAGAAGGGAAAATCATTATTATTATAATATGTTTTCTTCAAATATAAAAGCAAGCAATTTTATATTATCGTATTCGCAAAAAAAATATTTTTATATTTCACAAGCAAGTTTTTAAAGTACGTCCTTATTTAAAAACATGTTTTAAATATTCACAACGATGTAGTTCGACTTAAGTCTCATGATTTTCACTTACAACTTATATTTATAATTAATGAATGCTATTGCCAATCTCGATCTATATAGATATAATGACATAAGATGATGGCTTATGATTCGACCATTTATCAAGCCGATTTACCTAGCTATATGTATATCAAATGACAGTGGCTAGTATGAATATATATTTTCTTGCTATTATCTTTAGCTAATTGTTAGAAAATCATATGTGCGCAAAATTCTGCTAGAAATCAATTATCACTTATGATATAAAAATGATATAGTGCGAGAGCGAAGCAAAAATATCTGGCATGCTATCTTATTTTTCTAGTCATTATTAGGATTTATAAATAAGAAATGATTTTTGTTTTGTATAGGCTATATATAAACCTACTAGTTTGTCGTCAAGTATAATTTTAGCATAAGGAAAAAAACATTTTTTTATTGAAGCAGAATAAGAGATTTTTAGTTTGTATGATTTTATTTTTATTAAAGCTGGAGAGAATTCTTCCATCAACCACGATCCGCCACAAGGACCGGCACCCGAACCGCCAATTATCGAACAGCCGACGAATCAGTTTGTCGATACCGAACAGACAATTATCAAGATGAAGACGGCAATAAAATCGCTGAAAAATGGAAAAACATCGGGAATGGACCAAGTAACCGCCGAGATGATCAAAGACGGAGATGATGTCTTATCACAACGGCTTCATGTCCTCATGACACACATATGACATTCGGATCGTGTCTTTTCGGCGTGGAAGAAAGCGATCGTGGTCCCAATTTTTAAGAAAGGCGAAAGTCTGGACTGCAAAAATTATCGCGGTATTAGCCCCCTTTCGATCGTCGGCAAAGTATTTACGAAAATCATACAATCGAGGCTACAGAAACATCGAGAGCAACTGAGCCGAAAAGAAAAGGCGGGATTTAGACCACATCGAAGATGTATTGATCAAATATTCGCACTCCGTTAGCTAATGGAAGAAAGATTAGGTGCGGCAAACGAACTGTCGTCGTTTTCATTGATTTCAAAACCGCTTTCAATTTCATCGATTGAAACAGCTTGTGAAGAGCTTGGGAAACCAAACATGTGCCATCCAAAATCATTAAAGCGTCGTACGATGGCTCAACCAGCAGCGTTCGTATTCGAAGCGACTTATCCGAGGAGTTCCCGATTCAAACGGGTGTCCGACAGGGAGACGTCGCTTGGCCAGTTCTCTTCAACGTTGTGATCGACGTGATTATTATACGACATTCATACCCAGTCATACGGGTTAAAAATCAATGCGAAAAAGACCCAAGTGCTTACAACGGACCGATCGAAAGCCAGTGTTCACCTCGATGGAACCCAAACCGAAAAGGTTCCGATGTTCAAATATTTGGGATCATTGGTTGAGGAAACGAAAGTAGCATCAAGGCAACAGCAACATTCGCCTCGCTCAAGTGGTGCATATGGAAACGAACAATAATATTTCCATCAAAACAAAAGTACGCCTAAAAGTACTCCTGATCGCTCTGAGTTATAAAAGCTCACTTACCACCTATAACAAGGCGATTAGGACGAGCAAAAAGAAATAGCAGGAGGAATTTCCGCAAGAGTGTCGAAAACATTCGAGACTCAGCAAAAATCCACAAAGCTTTATTAAAGGGCTTATCGGGAGATCATGGACCTATCAGGAGAACCGATGGCTCTTTCACACAGTCTAGGGAAGAAAACTTGATAATATTGCTCTAGGCACACTTCCCAGGCACAACCATTTATTCAAATGGGAACATAATTTCTGCTGGGCAGTCAACAGGCCGCCCACTTACTAAAGTGCCCAAAGCTGCCTGGACAGAAGAAAACATCGTGTTTAACCATGAAGCTATAAACCATACAAGTCCCCTGGAGCAGACGGAATCTATCCCATTCTGCTACAGGAGGGCTGCAACCTAGTTACTCCCTTATTATGCAAAATATTCAGGGCTTTCTTCGCACATAGTTACATTCCATCTGCTGGAGGAACGTCAACATAACATTTATTCCTAAGACAGGACGTTCGGATTACACTTCGGCTAAATTTTTCAAGCCGATAAGTCTCTCGTCTTTTACCTTGAAGACAATGGAGAAAATTGTCGACCGGGCGATAATGGAAACTTATCTTCAACTCCTCCTAAGCTCCTATCAGCATGCGTACCAGGCGGGCAAGTCCACTGAGATAGCATTGCACAATCTGGTGCTCAGGCGGAGTGCGCAGTTCTAAACAAAGGAGTTGCGCTGACGGCCTTCCTCGATATCGAGGGAGCCTTCGACAATACATCCTTTGATACTAAGTAGACGCAGTCTAAGTAGCACTAGAATCCGATTCCTCAGCACTAAACCGTAGTGTAAAATAATTTGTTAAGAAAAAAGAAACGACAATACTTTCCTTTACACGTAATTGAATTTGTACCTTTGTCAGAAAATTTGTTAAAAGATAAAAAGGTGCAGCGATTGCCTGTGATAAATTTATTTAATTGGAGCAATAGCAATAGAATTAAGCAGAAATATGGTGGCAGTAGAAGCAAATAGATTTTGCATTAACAATTTTATTATATATTTATAATATAGAGAAACTTGACGGAAAGTGATGTAACCTGATCTGTTTTTTTTTTCATTTCACACATGCACCTGAGCCGAAAACCAAAAAGCTTGGAAAAATCCAATGGAAGCTTAACGAGAAAAGTGCATAAAAGTGCATTTTGAGTGAATCGTAACACAATATCTACGGATCCTAGCCTCAATAAATACAAATTTCTCATTTTATTTATTTTTTTAACTAAAAATGCATTAAATAATGAACAAATCAGTGAATTTTCATAAAAATTGCAAGAGGCATATATGTATGTATGGCGGTTATAAACATACTATTGAATTTAAAGAAAATAGTTTTTATGGCCATTTTCGAAAAATATTAAAACGCTTGCAATTTTGAGAGATATGGTCCTAGTCCTAGGGCAAACTTTTTTTTAAAAAATGTAGTTTTTTTAAGTACTTTCTTGTAAACATATACCGGAATCTGTTTATAAAGTATGACGGTCGTTTTTTAAAATTAAAAACAAAAAAATGAAATTTCAACAGTGGGTACGATTCACTCTGCACTTTTCTCGCTATGCTCACATTTGAGTATTCCAAACTTTTCGGTAAACTCAGGTGAAATGAAAAATAATCTTTTTTGAAGTTTGGTTACATCTATACAGTATAAAGGGCCTTTCCTGAGCCTGAGAGAGCGGGAGAACTTAACGAAACATTTTTCACGCAAAAGCAAACGCGTGAAAACTTACACACATACAAAAAGTTACTTCTATCTCTTGTTTTCCTTAGCTCTGTTTTTGTCTGACAAGTGAATTTTATCTACAATACATTTAAACGTTCCTGTAAAGCTTTCAAATTTACTAAACATAATTACGCCCCGTGTGATTTGCGAGGGGTTGAATAAAACCGGTTTTGCTCAACATACTTATGGCATTATGTGAATAGGCTCTATCGCAGGCTATGCTTTTTATTGAGTGGGTTTTTAGTGAGTGGGAAGAAAATATAAACAGTTGGGCTTGTGGCAATTTATGTCGTATGACCTGTTGCCTTTGCTGATGCTGGGTACAGCCAACGTCGCATCGTTCAAATACTCGGTGTACCTCGAACAACAGTACAGGATGAATAAGACGATATCGGAAGACTGGCTCATACACCCGGAGGCCATGTCAAGATAGGCATCGTTGCACTTCCACCCGAGACGACCGCTTTATCGTCAGAAACATGTTGCGAGGTCGCTTTTCCATTGCTGCTGAAGCTCGTACCCGCCTGTTTGAGGGCAGAAATGTTAGTGTAAGTGAACGTACAATTAGAAGGCTGGCAGAAAGAAATACAAGGGCTTTTCGTCCAGCTCACGCCCCACAGCACCGTAGAGCTAGACTTGGTTTTGGGCAAGAATAGTGTGATTGGACTATGGAGAAATGGAAAATATGTACTGTTTTCAGATGAGAGCAGAATAGCCTTACGAGGTCCAGGTGGGCGTCAGCGTGTCTACAGACGTAAAAATGAGAGATCTGCTCCCGAAACTGTGAGTTATCAGGGTGGATCAATAATGATTTGGGGAAGTATGTATCTCTTATGAGGCCCGAACCGATCTTGTCAGCGTAGTCAGAACCGGCTTTAGGGGTGGGGGCGAGCCTGAAAAATTTAAAAGACAGCTGGCAAGAGCACTTTATTATATATTCTTTTGCAATTATTGGCTTCAGTTTTTACCAGTAAATTAGTGTAATGAAACGAAATGAAGTGAAAGACACACAGGGCCCTCTATTGCTCTATATTTTCTTCTTTTGTGTTTAATTTAATAAAAAAGGGAATTATAGAGGTTTCTATACCTCGTTCACTCAATCTCCCAAGTAGAAGGGCTCCATGCACCAAAACAAAACCTTTGCTGGTGCTCTGAAAACCCAAACTATTGCGCAGTTCTGCAATAAACGGAATTAGATCTATGTACATTACAAGCATGTTCATATCATTATCATATTTCCTGTGCTAACTCAATTCAAGCTTACTACTATACATTTCACCATGACTTGAACGACATGACGGACTAGTAGTACAAAGGGTGACTCCTAAGCTTCATCTTATCACAAAAAAAAGGGAGCAATTTGGCGAAAGACGATTGTACTCGTACTTTGCTTCTCGAATGAAAATAAAATATGGCCTTCCAACGGGCGAACATTGACCCTGATTGAAAAATAGTCCTCGTTAATGTGCCGGGCATCAGAAGATTATTTGCCAGACTATTTTTTTTTTATGTGATAGACTAGAGGCTTAGGGAAAGCCCCTTTGTACTGTTCGACAATCTACTTTTTTCGTATAGAATGTCGAACAGCAGCTCTAGCCGGAAGATAGAGAGTAGAAAGAGATAGAAGTAGGAAGGAGCTGCCACAACCTTGCCGCGATATTTTATTCCACCTACTTCCAACCATTTCGCGACTCTGGGATCGGGGCATTTGAGAAACAACTCGCTGGAGTGTTATGCCTCCTGAAACGAGTTGAATTTCATCAACCAACCGATGACATGCGCTTGGTGGAGCGGGGAAGGACTAGCGAAGGCTATGACAGGAGGAATCAGGAATGTAAAGAGGGAAGAAGAAAGAAGGAAAGTTATGTGGGTGGGAAAGTGGAAAAGGCGAAGGACCGTGGGGCTGGCCGGGATTCGAACCCGGGACCTCTGGGATAGCAGTCAGGCGCCTTACCCCTAGACTACCGAGGCCCCCCCTGATTGAAAAATAGTCCTCGTTAATGTGCCGGGCATCAGAAGATTATTTGCCAGACTATACGGCCGTACACTAAACACACACACAGGTTTATCAAGTTCCCATAAAACACATTCAACAATACATTTGGTGCAGATGCTTTTTTTGGTTCAAATTTGCCACCTTACGCCCGTGCCATTTAATCTCTTAGCAAGTTAACCACATAAAAATATCTCGCACAGGGCGCCAAAAAGCCTAAAGCTGGCCCTGCGCGTAGTCCTGATATTAATCAAATCGAACACGTTTGGGACAACCTTAAAAGATGTGTTCGGGTTCAGACCGCTCTGTTTTGCAACATTTTCATTTGTTTTTATTAATCATTGGTGTCATATACCATCCACCAAATTTACGTAAAATTTGCCGGTTTGGGGACCAACTATAAGAATTACAGGGAAGGCGGTTGATTGTACCTGCGAGTGTATGCATATAATAATATTATGGACATCATTTCGCGCTATATTGAAACAATAAAATAAATTGCTTTTTAAAGTATACTTTTTCTAAAAACTTTTAATATTATAAAAATTACTATGATAAGACAGCCCTAAACAACTTGGTTGGGTTCGACTTATGATCCTGGGAGTTCGAATACAGGTGGTGAACGTTTTAATTAAATAAACAGAAAACTTGCATTGACAAACTTTTTCTCTTCACAAAAATGAAAATCATGCACAAAATAACTATATTAAAAAAAACTCAAGCACCGCAGCAAGTTTTGTAATAATAAGTAACATTTAGTTCGCTGTAAGGGCATCAACTACTACCCGAATAGAAATAAATAAATAATACTATTTAGTGGACTCTGCAGCGACAATTAATAGTGGATTTTATCAGAGTACAGTCTGAACATTTTTGGAAAGATGTAGTGACTTTTTTACTAGTTTATTTCTATGTCAGTGTGTCTGATTAATGGAATTAGAAAGAATAATTTGTAAAGCTATTAACTTGGATACATATTTGTTTGTGTTGCGAATTGGACCGTTCCAAATTATAAAAGATTGTGAAAATTTCTTGGAAATTACTTTTATAATATTGATGAAATTGGAATTTTGCTCAAGGAGGAATCAAGTCGATCTACTAGTACCTTAGTTTGTAATTTCCGTCAGACAAAGATGCGACCAACAGACACTGATCGAAGAAGAAATACAAAAACGTCGACTACGGTGGTTTGTACATGTTTGCTGAATGGATGATAACTGCTTGCAACGTAATCTTCTCTGCCGAGACCGTCCGGCAGACTGGAGAATTCAGTGATCGACACCGAAGAAAACCTGGCTAAAGAATATCAAGGACGACCTAATAGGCCTGCAGCGAATCCCCAAAAAGTGCTCTAGAAATGAAAAAAGTGATGGAAATGAGATAACCGGTTGAGACTAATTGCAATCGATAGAGGATGGAAAAATGCATCTACAGTTGATTTTGGCCGAAGTTTGGACATGGCCAACATATAAAAAAATCATGAAAATGCCTTTTTTTCGTAAGTGCGGTTTGAACGAAATTTTCACTTTATCTCGCTATATCTCAGTTGATATTGCAGATATCAATTTCAAATTTTAACATAGTCTAGTTTGACTAGTTCCATAAATATAAAACTTTAACCGAACTGGTTACATCATTTAAAAACAAAATGACGAATGTTTAAAAAATTTCCAACAGATTCGTGAGATTTTTTTTTCTAATCAAAAAGTTGTGTTATAGATTTTTGAAATTCGCTTTTTTGGCTAAACTACATTGTAGCCAATTCCTTAAGGCAGTTTTCTGTAAATTTTCAGATCAAAATGTCCTCCGGTTCAAAAGTTGCATTAACATTTTGTTGACACTCGACTTCGTCCGCAACAAACGTTCGGATTTAAAATATTTCCTGCTAGTTAATTTTATTGTTAAAAAGCTACATATGGGCAAAAACGCGGAAAAAGGCATATGCGTGTCCGGAGCCGATGACCGTTTTAGAGTCGGAAATGAGTACCCAAAAAAAAATGCTTTCGGTGGATATCGACCTAGACAACACTTTTCCACAAAAAAACGGCCATCCAGCCAGCCATAAAGCCCGGCAGGCCCCAGAAACTGTGCAAAATGTCCCCTCCGTGGCATGTCCCAACTACAAAAATCCAGATTAATTGCGCATATTAAATGGACCAACTTGTGCGATTCGGGATAGGACATTCACGAATGGTTTTAGGGACCTAAAACTTTGATTTTTTTTCTTTTATCGCAAACCGGAACACCAGAATACAGAACATACACGTATTCGAATTTTGTCCGAAATTTTCCGTTAAAATTGCGAACCGCAGTGCCGCTAGAGCCTGCATGCGTTCGAATGTTCTGTTGGGGCTCCCTCTGCTCGGGGGATGTTTCATGAACCTGCAACAATTCGAAAACCCATTCGGCGCGTTCGATTTGAATCCCTAACTGTAAAATTCGCTTGCTCTAAAATTCAAAGTGCAAACGCATATTCAAACAAGTCCCCTCCGTGGCAGTCGCGGTTTCAACTTCAAACCGAAAAAAACGCGTCAGAAGTGGAAAGTTCAAGTTGTTCTAAGAAGCTGTGGTCACCGGTAAGCGGAAATTCACTCAGGATTCTTCCTGAACTCAGAAAAGCGATTTTAAGTCAAATAGTCCCCTCCGTGGCAGTCCCCTCCGTGGCAGCTTTTTCTTGAAATCTTCAATACATATAGAAATTTCCCTAAGAAAGTTCCAAAAAATAAGGATTGTCGCCTTGTAACCCCTGTAACAGAAACGGGCTTGTTTTGGGGCCATATGGGGGGAAAACCCACAAAAAACTCGATCGGTAAACTTTTTTTTTGCTGGGTTTTGAATGTGCAAATATGCCTTTTTTCGCGTTTTTGCCCATATAAGTGTTTGATTTTCATCATAAATTTTTATCCGATTAAGGTTTGATTATATTTTCCTATTGGGTAATTCATTTAATTTAAATTCATTATATTTATTTCTATACAGATCTCAAAATGTCTATTAATGACAAAGAAGTGAAGCGTTTTTTTTGTGATATCTTTTTAAACGAGCGCGAACTTGCTGCACAAGTAAACAAAAAAGGAATCGATGCTCTTCTTGAGTCTGCTAACCAAAATAATGATGGTATTTCAAGAAAGTTATTTACTGCCCGTGATAGCAACTCTTTGAATCAAACCAAGCTTCATAATGATTGTAGAAGTATATACAATAAAAAGGCGCGGACTCGGAAAAGTTCAGAATTTGATACTGATAGTAACTCACAGAAACGTATACGAAGCACGGGGTCTTTTGACTGGGATAATTTGTGTTTTATATGTAATCATGGTAATAACTTATCAGCAGTAACATCGAGGCCATTCCAAATATGTGAAAATATTTTACAAAGCAACAAGGTGACTAAAAATGTCCGCGATTTACTTACAAAAACCCCGAATTTATTAGAGATCAATGCCAAGTATCACAAGCCGTGTTACGCGACATTTTGTAACTACGCGAAGAATGCTGAACTCTCAAACAAAAGTGAGACAAAAAAACTTTATTGGTGGAAAATGGCTGCAACCGAGATATGGAAAAATAATGAAAGCTCCTTGCAGAACGGAGAAATATTTTTTTACCTGACTTCCATGCTGAATTTATAACAAATTTACAAAAGCAAGGCACTTCCAAGAATGAAGCGCAAGCAATACTCCCCCATGAAGTGAAATTAATTCTTTTGGAAACTGCTTCAGATGGTGTTATATTTCACTCAAAAAAAGGGTGTCTTGACATTATTTGTTCGACAAATTGGACCGTCTACGAATTACTAAAATGAGAAAAAACCGCCAAATGCAGTCACTGCATATACACTATCTCAAATAATTGCACATACAGCAGTTGTAATTTGAAATAGAGTCAATGTACATATAGCGACTTATAACACGAAAATGCGAATATTTCTAAGAAAATTAAGTTAACAGTTATATTTTTTTTGCAATTTATAAGAACTAACTCTAAGGAAAGAATAAAATAAATCTAAGTTAACTTATCTTCTTTTATTTTCAAAAACACCGACTCTATTTCAAATTATAACTGCTGTATGTGCAATTTTTTGATATAGTGTAAGTGATATTAAAATTGATGCTACAAACGATTCAGTAATTTTACACCACGCTGTCGAAAAAATCAGGGTATAAATCGATAAAATACCTAAAACTTGCGAATATCCGAACCCATCCGATTTGCAGATCAATTACGCACATAATTTTGTTCTATTTTAACGATAAAAAATTATATGTAGTTTTGCTACTCGTGTACTTTGCAACGGCTACAATGTCGAGTGTCAACAAATGTTACTGTAACTTTTGAACCGGAGGACATTTTGATCTGAAAATTTACAGAAAACTGCCTTAAGGATTTGGCTACAATGTAGTTTAGCCAAAAAAGCGAATTTCAAAAATCTATAACACAACTTTTTGATTAGAAAAAAAAATCTCACGAATCAGTTGGAAATTTTTTAAACATTCGTCATTTTGTTTGTAAATTATGTAACCAGTTCGGTTAAAGTTTTATATTTAGGGAACTAGTCAAACTAGACTATGTTAAAATTTGAAATTGATATCTGCAATATCAACTGAGATATAGCGAGATAAAGTGAAAATTTCGTTCAAACCGCACTTACGAAAAAAAGGCATTTTCATGATTTTTTTATATGTTGGCCATGTCCAAACTTCGGCCAAAATCAACTGTAGATGCATTTTTCCATCCTCTATCGATTGCAATTAGTCTCAACCGGTTATCTCATTTCCATCACTTCGAGCGAAAAAATGGGATGCGCTGCAGGCCTATAAAGAATGAAAGATTATCAGCCAAAAATCGTGGAGAATGGAAACGCGTCGTAAAAGGAGTTCGAGACCCAGCGGCACCGACAACAGAGTATCCGCTGCAGAGACGTCCCACTTGGACCGCCAGCTAACGGATCAAACAGAAAAGAAGAAGACTTCTTTTGACGACGAACCTTTCACTTTTCAGCAAGTTTAGAAAGGGACAAATATCTCTTTAAGGAGATATTAGCAATACGCTGATCTACACGAAAAAGTTCAGATAACTCGAAAAGTGCAAGAAAAGGTCTAAACTTTTCATACTTTTTCGGGATCTTCATCTAAATTTTCGACATTTCAGCCTTAATTGTACTTTCTATACCAAAAACGTCACAAAAGAGAGTTTCCTCTTTTATTTTACCCACTCTCTAGCTTATTATTTTTGTAGCACCACTCTATGGCTACTACACCAATGCGCTGCATTTCAACACATCGTCCGGGAAAAACCTAATCGCATGACGCAACACATTTAGCTCGAGTGAGTTTTTCAAAGCGTTCGGTTGCAGCTAGTTAGCCGATACAACCAGCCGTTGGTTACGGTTGCTTTTCGATTCTGAAACCGATTCCATTTTAACCTTAACGTATGTCGCAGGTAATCTAATTGTTCGAGTTCCATTTGGCACGAAAAAACCGGTCCGAGAAAAACCTAATCGAATGTCACTAGCCTTAAGACTCATAACAAATGCAGAGAAGTGGGTTATGAGGGAGCATGTTGAAGTGAGTTACTGAATGTTTATGTAACATAGGGCTGCGTTGGAAATTGCCGACCAGGTGCAGCTAACATCGAAGAATATTCTGAACCAATTGATGTGATCAGAGGATGTGTGGAGAAAGATGAAAGGTCACTCATTCATTCATTCATTCTTGTTTAGAAGCGGCTTGGCGGGAACTGTGATCTATTTTATTTGGTCTAGTATGCCAACCCCGTCGTAAGTTGGGAGGTTGGGAGTAGGTGAAATAAAAATACCGCAGCTAGGTTGTGACAGTTCTTTCCTTCACTTCTCTCTCTATCTTCCGACTAGAGCTGCTGTTCGACATTTCAAAAAATAAATACATGGCCAACAGTACAAAGGGGCCTTCCCTAAGTCTCTAGTTCTAGTGTGTCACATAAAAAAAAAAACCTTCCAAGTTAAGGCTTTTAATATGGCCTAAAATTGGTTTGGGATTAATTTGCCAAATCTCCCTGGAAGCAGGGAAGTCGTGATGTAGAAGACTCACAACCTTATGCTCGTTGTCGAGTAACCTGACAGATGCCACTTTGATCTTAAATTGGTATCCCGGGTGAAAATATAAGACTGAAGAAGGACGGAAAGGAGACTGAAAAAGGACGAAAAGGAGACTGAAAAATGAATTTTAGACGGAATTCTGTTTGAAATAAGGCAGAAATTATTATTTCCACTGAAAACTGAGATCAGTTACCCTTCACGAGTATCAATAAAAGTCTGAAAAGAGGCGGACATTCACTTTTAGACTTGGATTATTCTTAGGAAGGAGGACTCGGCATTTGTTGGACTTAAAATGTTTTTTTGAAAATTTCTAATTGTCCCTTCTTCCTTCCAAATGTCTAAATGTTTCCGTCTAAATTCCGCCTAATTTCCGTCAACGTCCACAGTCTTCAGTCTAATTTAACCAATTTTCAGTACATTTTCAGTTCCGTGGTTTCGTCTCTTGTTCTCTACCTAAGTAAAGTTTTCGTTCGACTGCTCTTAAACATTGCAAAATTCAGTAAATGTTCAGTCTGTCTTCAGTCTTATATTTTCACCCGGAATTCTCATTGTCCATCTAAAAGACCCCTGGCTACATCGAAAAACGTCGTATTCTAATTGTCGCAAAGTGACGTGTGAATTGACATTTTCCTCGATACGTTTGTAGGTATCGACAGGTGCATTCCACTGTGTCTCTCGTAATCACGTCACCCACCAACGAGAATCCCACCTTCAATCTCCTCCTCGCTGTTGTCTCACAGTCGTATAGCAAATGCTCCGAAGTTTCGGAAGCTACCCCACATAACCGACAGCTACAATCAACTACCAGACCTATTCTTCCCTAGATAATAATTGAGCTAACAATGGCTCGTCTGAAGTTCTGTTATTATTTTTCGGTTTAACCTCTTAAAATTTGAAAGTTCGCCAGCTTTCACTCGATTTGAATGAATCTATTAGCTTGACGAGCGCCCTGAGTCCTTGACCAACTATGAAGAAACAGCTGATCGATCCAATTCTTGTTGTTCCTTCTGAGGGATTTCAGAGATAGGATACAATCCAAGACAGTCCTTGATGACACTCTGTGGAATTTAATGGTCAACGGGGCAGCTTGACTCGCCGATAAAATAACAATGTTAGAGCTATTTGAAGTTCTATTAATATAAGTTTGAGCATATACCTGAATGGCAAGTCTCAGCATGAAAAACAATGGGGGTAGTGTCCAGAGCCATGGATATTTGAAGGTCATTCACCAGAGCCTTAAGCAATGGGAGACTCAAAGAGGCAAATAAATTCCAGAAGAAATAGCAGCTAGATAGCTGATCCAGAATAAAAGCTAAGAAGGAAGTTGAAGAGACCTACAGAATCAAGAGACAGGAGCTTCTCGATAGAATGCTGTCCTCCTTCTGACGGACCTACGGGCACTTATGTAGCATGTAGGCAGTTTATTGGGTAGCGGGCATCGTCGTTTCCCGCAAAGAAAGCAGAGGCGGTCGGTGGCTGATGCGTTTGACCCAATTTTCCGGCTCTGGTGAACACTTTGCAGATGCCAGGTCGAAGTAATGTCTTTACGGTTGTTACCGATTTGGACACACGTCATGCAAAAAATTTAATGAGGTTATTTGGTAGGAATCTGACATTACCGATGCCTCATGTCTTAGACATGGATTGCTTCTTCCAACTATAAATATTAATATTCCTTCATCCTTGTCTTCCGCCTTTCAGTAAGTAACTTCAGTAACTTTCCTGCCATTGCCTATTACCACAATAAGCGAGGAAGCCATCTTCTGTTCTATGGCTGAATTCTGTCTTGATAGTATTGGATGGCAGTAGGTGCAGTAAAACTATTATTCAAGAATTATGTGAATCGATCTTGTTGAAATGTTACTACGTTAATAACTCCAATCTATCAACGATAAAATGTGGCCCAAATGTAATAAAGCAAGCTTCTATATTAAGGTATCTACAATATGTTGACCCTTGGCAACATCAGACGAACTTGATCCTATTTTCATTATTATGTATTATTAATATTTTTTTAAACTTGATTTGGGATGATTCTACAAACTTGTAACCAACAATTTTTTTATTGTTATCGGACATGCGGTTTTAAAACTTAAGAGAATGCGCAGAAAACTTAAGAATGGAAAACACGATTAAAAACACATTAAGGTAAACAGGTTGGAGGGATACACACACTTTTGTTTAGCTACACTGGAATTAGTTATTATAAAGCTATTACATAATTATTATTTTATTATTATTATTTTTTTTGTAAATAAACGATTTTTTTTAACTACGGCTACTGTTTTTTTAATGAATATTTAATGTACCTGACACCGAATGTCGTCGTTGTGAGCCCAAAGGCCGTAATGGAGCCGTAAATGGATATTGCGGATTGCAACTAGTATTTGTTATTACAGGTGTGGCACGGGTAGTAGAACAACTAGAAGCTGAGAGGGCTGAAAAAAGCATTTGAAAAAGGCCATACATATGGCAGTGGTTTAGTAAAAAAAATTTATGAAAGACAAAAATCAAATTATTAGTACTAAAAATGCAACGAAAACAATAAATAAAATATAAGAAAAGAAAAGAAATAAAAAAATAAAATAATACCAAAATTACTTGCATATATGTATATATTTCTAGTTTTATTAATATACAAAATACCTTTAGTGAGATTTGTTTTATTTTTTGTTTTAATGAAAGGAAATTGTTAAAACTACTGCTAAGTATTTTACTTGAGACACCATGCATACAAGTTTACTAATTCTTACGAATAAAGCAAAAATTGGCGGTGATCTTTTTAGGTAAATTAAAATTATATTAATAAAATAATGTATTAATAAAAAATAATGACTTGAGGGTGTAAAATAATACACAAAAATATTAAATTGTATATTAATACGTCGATTGTATTTCACTTCACCATTTTATAAGTTTCTTAGTAACTTTATAAACCCCAGATCATGTTTAGTTTTAGATCTTTGAACTAATTAAAAAAATATATATAAATATTGTTTAATTAAAAGTTTATATACAAGCAACTGGATCCGGGATAATTCCGTTTTGCCCGTAACAGTTGGCCACCAGACGACTATTATGTCGTCGGCGCGTTGACGTTTACTTGTTTACAGTTTTTGTGACGTTTCATGCGTTGGTCAAATTTTGTTTGGTAAAAAAAACCATTCAATATATTCAAATGTTATTCAACTGATTCAATGTAGTTGAATTTAATGTAATCGTAAGAATTCACATGTCCGTAATCCATCCGCGTTCGTCTGGTCCTAAGCCCAAGGTGTGAAAGGAGGAAGGTGGTCAATCTGCCGAATTGACCAGAGAAACTAGGCAAGAAACCGCAAGGATCCACGAACTAGCTATCCACGAAATAATGCTACTGCATCCGGGGCAACCGATATGCCAGCACTGGGGACCAGGGATGCTAGTGAGAAGTGGGTTACTGACCGAACACCCAAATTAGTCACACCGAAAACGGAATTTAAATTCGCCGCGTGGAATGTACGAACAGGCCATCACGTCGGTCAAAGGAAATCATAGCAATGGAATTGTTGAAATGCAAAATATCGGTTGCTGGGCTATCGTAACTACGGCCTACCGGATCTGGGATATTGACGATCGAAGAAACGATGATGCTTAACTATTCCGGTGGTGAGAGACGAGCGACCGCGTCGACTTTATGGTCGATCGACGGACTGCCAGCAGCGTTATCGCATTCTAACCGATATCCGAGCTTTGGCGGGTATAACCATCAGTGGAACGATCAAGACCCATATCGTATCCGTTTATGCGCCAACCAAGACCAGCACGGACGCGAACAAGAATACGAATTACGATCAGCTTCAACAGACGGTGCATATGATACCTCGAACCGAATTAATAATTCTCGCAGGGAACTTCAATGCACATTCAGGAGCAGTTCGAACCGCCTGCTTTGATTCGCAACGTCAAACAACTTGATCGTTGGCAACGGCATTTTCCGCCATTCACTCAAACACCAACTAACCTGGCGAAATCCATCGGGCTAAGACTCGGCGATATTAGACTACGTTTTGATCAGCGCAAGATTCCGATCGAGGCTCAAAGACGTACGTGCAATGCGTTTGCCCGATTGTGGATCGGACAATTATCTTGTTCGAGCGAAATTGCAGATGCGATTACAAAAAGCGAAGAGAACGGAGCCACCACCAGCCAAGAAGAATTGGGCGTGACTACGGGACCCGGTCATCGGGCGAAAGTTTCAAATGGCATTATCCGACAAATTCGCGGCGCTCGCAATACCGGACGATATCGATGTAGAAGAAAGGCAATTGTCGGAGCCTATTGTGAAGTGTGCAATGGAGTTGTGTCCACCTATCCGTAAACGGACGCAGCCATGGATCTCGGACAGCTGTGTGGACCTCATCGATCAGCGGAAGCGAAAGAAACACGTCGACTTTGAGCAATACCGACAATTGAACAAAGAAGTTCGACAGCAAATGAAATCGGAACCGGAAGCGTACTGGAATAACGTTCCAGGCCGACATGGAAGAAGCGGCGTCGAGGTACGAGTACCGGATGCTGTACCAGACAATCCGCCGGTTAGACGACAAAACAACATCAACAAACGAATATCAAAAAACCGGATGGAACTTTTGTGTTCCCAATGAACGCCTGCAACGGTGGAGAGAATTCTTCCTCCAGCTGTACAACCACGATCCGCCGCAAGGTCCAGCATCTGAACCGCCGAATATCGAACAGCCGACGAATCAATTTCTCGTTACCGAACCGACAATTATCGAAGTGAAGATGGCATTAAAATCGCTGATAAATAGAAAAGCGCCGGGAATAGATCAAGTAATCGCCGAGATGACAAAATCGAAGGTCTTATCACAACGTCTTCATGTCCTCATAACACATATGAAATTCGGATCGTGTCCCTTCCGCGTGGAAGAAAGCGATCGTTGTCCCAATTTTGAAGAAAGGCGACAGTCGGGAATGCAAGAATTATCGCGGTATTAGCCTCCTTTCGATGGTGGGCAAAATATTTACGAAAATCATACAATCGAAGCACGGAAAGAACAAGCGGGATTTAGACCACATCGAGGATGTATTGGTAAGAATGGAAACGAATCGTGAATAGAGTTCGAGACCCAGCGGCACCGACAACAGCGTATCCGTTGCGGGGACGTCCCGCTCGGACCGCCAGCTAACGGATCAAAGAAGAAAAGAAGAATCCCTCCGCGTGACTGCAGTGATTTATGATAAACGACATTTCTCGTTTTTTTAGTCTGGAGCATATGCTTTGCCGACACGTGAGCTCTCTACATACCCATTGGCCATTGCGCCAAACCTGGATTCTCCAAATTCAACCATATTTCTGCGGCCATTTTTGATTTAGGTTATATTTCAACGGCCATTTTGAATTTAAAAAATCGGGCTTCGAGGTGCATCATGAGAGACCCCCACGGACCTTTATGCAAAAATGCAAAACTGTGAGGTGTTTTGTAACCAAGCTTTCCATGACAGCGCCATCTAGGAGTGGCTTTAGAAAGTAATAGAATAAAGTCGTTCTCAAGTTATGGCGTGACCAAGGGAAACAGGGATTCATTTTTATATACATATGTATATAAACATTTTTGCTTGATACAACTCTTTTTAAGCTGTTTCTTTATTGACCTTGCTTCTTTACAGGTAACAGCACCGATATAATATTCAACGGCATTCAAACGTGAATAAATAAAAGCAATAGAAAACGTTTGTCTCCCCACAAACATTTTATTTTTTATTTTATTTTACGCATTTTCTTTTTAATTTGAGAAATTTACAACTTAAACGATTGCCTGTAAAACGATTTTAGGGAGCAGAACACCTCCACATAAGCGCCTCTGCAAGGTGTAAGATGTGAGAATTAAGAACGAAACAAGAACTTAATCGGCTTTTCTGAGAATTAAACAAGAAGAAAGCAGCAGTCCAGCGAAAAGAGAAGAAGACATGCACTTATGCGGAGAGCATTATTTTTTAGGTTGAATTGTCTTCAAGGGTAATGATTCCTAAGATAAAGTAATAATCGATAGTTTTTATAAGCATAAATATTCACTTCTTCGTTTCACTTTCTCTGTACTTTCTCCGAGGATAATCGATATGTTGTTGTTTTCGCATTTCGTATTTTTAGATAGAAAAAACATTTCTAAACGAAATTTTGTTGTTTGGTAGAAACAATTTGGTAAAGTACTTTTATAATCCAGGAGATGGCAAAGTCAGTTCTTTAATACATCTAATATGGTTCGGCACTGTCACTTATCTCCGAACATGGGCAAACCCTTAACTAAATTCAAGCAAACCAATTCAAAAACTTTTCTATAACAACAAGAATTAAATGAGTGGAATACGGAAATTACATGACTGTTTTTATTTGGAAATTAAAATGTTGTCGTTCGCGAACTTCTTTAGCTTTTTTTTTATCCACGCAGCTCCAATGTCAAATATTTGTCAACTTTCAACAAGCATGACTCGATAAAAAGAGAGGGGCTATAGAAGATCTTATCGGAATTAAGTAGGCAGTGGTCATCAGCGGAATCTACTATTTCGGACTGATAGAAGTGTGATGATAACCTCCTAGCGGTGGCCACTGGTAACTATCCTATGAGAGAGGATAGCCTAATATAATTAGTCCTTTCCAAGTAAGGTTGACATGAGGCTAATATAACCTCACCCGGGAAAAAAATTATTACGGAACGAGCAACATGCCTCGGATACTGGAATAAAAGACGACGACCACGGCCACGAAAAAGGCAAAATGATGTACGAATTTTCTTATGAAATGTTCGAACTCGGTAAAGAACTCGAGCTACACAACATTTAGCCGATACCCTGTCAAAGTATAGAGCTGACATTGTCGCCATTCAGGAGATGAGATGGACAGGGAATTGTTTTATGGTCAACAAAAGAATGAAGCCTGCCAATATCACCTTTAAAGCAATAAACGAAAGGCTATGCCCCCATCGTGTGCGAGGCAATTTTAAAAACATCAGCCTTATATACGTTCACGCATCTACAGAAGAGTACCCGGACGATGAAAAAGAAGAATTCTTCGAATTAGTTAAACGGGCACTTAATTCCTGCCCCAGGTATGATGTAAAAATCATACTGGGATATCTGAACGCCAAAGTAAGCCGAGAGCCTGTATACAGGCAAGATGTCGGCACCCACAGCTTGCATGAAAACACTAATGACAATTGACAAGGAGGTATAGAGATGACAGCAAGTAAGAACTTGGCCGTTGCAAATGCTAGATTCGGCACGAAGTCACCTGGGTATCTTCTGATGGAGCCAATCGCAACCAAATAGACCAAGTGTTGATAGACCGCCGCCACCTTTCGGGTCTGATGACGGAACGAACGTACCAAGGTGCCAACTTCGTCTCAGATCACTATCTTGTTGGTATGGTGGTCCGAGAGCGAATTACAACGCTGAAAAGCTTTGAATCCGCTGATCAGGCTCGAATCAACACAGCTGCACTACGCAATAAAATGGCCAGAAACAGTTAGGTCATGCATTAGAACTCGCCCTAAGTCCTGGGGATGAAATGCCGGGGGTCGACGAGAGCTGGACCCGCCTTAAAATATTGGCATTGGTACTGCTGATTCCATCTTAGGCAGAAATCGTAGAGATCGGAACGACTGGTTCGATAATGAATGCGAGCTGGCAACTGAACGTAAGAATGCTGCGTACCGAGTCTCAGAGAACACGGGCACGCGAAGAGATATATAAAGAGCTCAGAAAAGAAGTAGAGAATTCACAGGCGAAAAAAGGAAGCCTGGGAAAAAAATCTCGTCTGTGAAGTAGAACAGTACAGAGAGCGGTCCCACCAGGCGCGGGATTTCTACAGAAGAGTCCGCAGTATGACGCAATTCACACCACGTTGCACTTACTGCAAGGACAAAGAAGGGGGAATCTGATCATCGATCCGAAAGGTATCTTGGAGCGATGGGTACTTTTGTGAATTGCTAAAAGGCAAGCTAACTGAGATTCGGAGGCTCAAAACTCAGTTCAACACCTCTTCATAGGCAAAAACCGCCTGTGATATCATAGTCAGAGTAGAACTCGATAAAGCCATGAGAGAATTCGGCATCCCCAACAAGCTGACAAGACTATGTAGGTTGACTATGACCAATATCAAGTAAGGTATCCGGAACACTGTCCAGACTAGGGTTCCAATATTTTGACGTGTATTTAGATACATGTGTGTACAACACGTGTACACTTGTAAAATACGTGTATATCATTGTAATAGCACGTGTATATCATTTTCACGTGTATTTATAAAATCTAGGTTCAAATCATTGATAAACGATGAAAAAATATGAATATGTAAATTTCATGAAAAACAGCAGAAGCTGAGGCTGTCGAGAGTAGTACAGTAGTACAAGATAAATCATCATCGAGATTTTCTCTAGAGCAAGTATCTCAAGAGGAATAATCTGCAGCTCAACCTTCTCATGAGAGCTCCCAGTCTCATTTATCTTTAGGTCAGCCTTATCAACCTCACTCTTCGCAATTCGAATCATAAACAAAAAGAAAACGAGGATCAGGGCGTCCTCACAAACATTGGGTAAAAATTGCAGTCAAGAGCAAAAAAATGCGATTGATAAAGCTAGGTCGGTCATCTAGGGCTCAAGATTCATTTTTAACTTTAACATGTCATTGTTTGGATGAAAATTGCGTTCCTCACAGTTTTATACTGGAAGCATGTGAAATGGATGACCTTTCCTATCTATTTTTTTAATTTGCTTGTTTTTGTCATTAAAATAGCACCTCGCTTCATTTGAAGTATGGCATTGCACTGCCTCAAATTCATTTTATAATCGTGTCCTACCCAACACAATTTGTGGGGAATCATGTGGTGACTTGCAGTCCACGGCCTGTCATCAGGTGGTTGCCTCAAGTCCTCATCCCTCAGTTAGACTGAGTAATATGGCCGTGCCGCGCTTGCCGACCTGGCCTGTAAGTGATTGGTGCCTTTAGAACAAGAAAAAAAGTGTTCATTCTAGGAATTGTCTCTTATTTGCCATTTAAAATTGTTCTAAAATTTTGACACGTGTATAAAACAATTACACATGTATGGTACACGTGTAAAATAAATACACGTATAGGATAAGAACACGTGTACCCGGATATGACGTGTACACGAAGCCGTGGCAGCTCTAGTCCAGACCAATCAACATCTATAATGGACTCCGATAAAAGTCTGCCTCCTTTTCAACCTGGAACAGATCCCGATTGTAGAGCCAGGACCGGATCTCAGTTTTAGAGCCGTTAAAGAAGAAGAAATAGAACACTGAAGGAAATGACGTAGCTAGAAAGGGTTATTTTAATCCAAAGATACTAAAATCGGATGATGTACTATTGTATTCCAGCATCTCATTCCTAGCTTACTCCGCTACTGTCGACCAATCGATCTAAATCAGAATGTGATGTGAGTAAATCGTATAAGCGCGAAGAGAAGCTTTTTCAGGAATCACCCTTTGTACCACTAGACCGTCATGTCGTTCAACCCATGGTGCAATGTCTAGTAATAAGCTTGACCTGAAAATAGAAAAATAATAGGAAAGGTTAAGGGTAGTCTGGTGGATGCATAAGGAGAAGGCAGTGAACCTCGTGTTTGCACTACTGGGTGTTATATGAGTGCATCCATTTTTAACAGTGAGTCACAACTGTCAGGGCTAACGAGAGACAGTCTTGTTGCTCGGGAAGTCTTGCGGTAGGGTCTATGACCTACTACATGAAAGTTAGGCCACCCTTCGCTGGGAAGCTGGAGTATATCAAGCGTTCCCACTGGATGAAATCGATTAGGAATCGGCAGGGGATTAACTTGATCCCCATTGTAGAGCTATTTATATAAATGAAATTGCATTTTAACAACGAAATAAAATATAATTAATGAAACTCATAAAATGGTAAAACATACATACATACTCGTATGTAATATATTATAAAACAAAGATCGACGTATAATTCATGTATATGACGATCAACACCTATAGTGATAAAGAAGATTGAGGACATCCTTCAATGTCGCAATTGAACGTAGAGGATAATATATAATATGATGAATGTTATAAATATCGAAAGTCAGCCATGTGATATCAGTGCTTCGTGCGGTTTATAAGAGAAGCAATTTTAAAGATATTCTGTATATCAAGGCTGGTCATACGGATTCATTGCTTAACAGCCAATTGTTTTTTATCTGTATTATTTATAGCTCAAAACGAATCAAAGGATTCTGATACACAGAAAATTTTATATTTATCTAGAATTTCTCCTTTTCCACATCTTTATTGAAATCCGTTTATGAAACATAACCTCGTTTTAAACTAAAATGAGGTATAGCCGTTTCTTTCAAAATTGTGTTATAATTTCATGTTTTTCTAAATCTCTATTAATAAAATAAAGTTTCTATCCGTCTGTGTGTCTGCTTGTGCGTACCGTCACGCGTGGGGGCCAAAATAGAAGAGACAGAAATCTGATTTAGAGTAGATGCATGGATACTCCAACAGGTGGAAGTAAATTTCCATTTTTCGAAATTTTAATTAGTTTTTTTTTAATTAATTAATTAGTACGATTTTTCACCATTTCACAGATGCATAGTTCGCATGACAATGCAATCGGACCATTTGGTAAAAAAATCAACATGGCGGTTCCAAGATGATGGAAGATTTTTTCAATTGCTCTCCCCGATTCCCGTCATGGGTATCAAATGAAAGGGTATGATAAATAGAATACAATAATCTGTCTGACATTATTGCAAATTCAAAATGGGGAATTTCTTTTTTCTTTACAACGCGCTCGGCATAGCTATCAAATGAAAGGATGTGACAAGTAGAATACTATTAGCTGTGTAGCGTCATTCCAAATTAAAAATGGCGGCCAAAAAAATGGCGGATTGCATTTTTCTTTGCAGGCCACTTGATCAATATGGGTATTATCAAATGAAATGGTATAACAAGTTGAATATAATTATCTTTCCGTCAGTCATTCCAGATTCAAAATGGCGGCCAACACAAATCGGGGGATTACCTTTTTCTTTACAACGCGCTCAGCATGGATATGAAATGGAAGAGTGTGACAAGTAGAATACTGTTATCTGTGTCACGTCATTCCAAATTCAAAATGGCGATCAACACAAAATGACGGTTTTTTCCTTACTTCGCTCTCGGGTATCAAATGAAAGTGTAACAGTAAGCAAAAAAGTAAACTGTACGATGTCGTTTTGAATCAAATATGTTGTTCACCACAAAATGGCGGAAGACATTTATAGTAAACTAAAAATAGAAAATAAAAATACAATTTAAAAAGAACTAAAAAATACGCAGTACGTTTTTAGTTTTTATTGCTCCATCTAGTATATGCGAACAAACTACCTTTAGAGCGCTAACGAAAAGTCACAGTGTTATTAAAATAATATAGGTAAAGTATTTATTAGATTTTTTAGGGGCACCAAATTGTGAATTTTTGGGCAGGGCGATGGGTGTCAAATTTGCAAAATTGATTATTATTTTGGCGCTTTTTTTGGGGGGAAAAACAATTTGGAAATTCTGTTTGGCAAGGTGTCTGTTGTGCACATAGTACATAATTTTTTATCATCGAATCGTAAAAGAGTTGTAACATACTCTAAATTTTTTTAAGTAACCATAATCAATTTTTGCAGATTTGTCCTTTTTTCTCATTATGTATAACTTTTTCCTACCGCGGACTGTGGACACATAATCTTTTTTATCGAAAGGCGTTGCAACGCCTAAACCTAAACAAAATGTACAAGCTCTCTAGCATAGTTTGTACTACACATTTATAATTCAAGTACGCTGGTATTTCTATAATACCAATAAACACTTGTGAAATTAGAAAACACTCTTACACACTTATTAAATAATCAATATTCAATAAATAAGTATTTTTCATAGAAAAATTATGAATTGCAATGAAACATAGATGAAAAGTGTAAAATAACATGAATAAGGTGACCACAATTTGACAATATCAATCCTTTTGTACATCGTACAAATTTCTATAAAGTCCTTTTGTAAAATTATGAAGAAAAAAAACGAACATCAATAATTAAATTAAATATGTAGATATAAAAATATTTTGCTTTTTATTATTTTTAGCAAGGCTTTTAGATGTAGAAAGTATAGATGGCGTTTTTTCACAGCAAAGGCTTTTTTTTAGATGTATGTAAATTAAAAAGAAATAGTATTAAAAAATTTTCAAGCATTATTTATAAAGTACCGCATAATTTTTTTTTGGTGTGTTTGTGTGAAGAAAACAACAAGCATTCCATTTCACAAGAATAATAGAGAAAAAAACACATATAGAATATAAATAAATAAAATTAATAAAAAAAATTATTTGAAAATATTTTCAAGCCCCAGCAACAAGCAATTATATATAATAAATATAAATTTGAAAGATTCTTTTTTTTTTGTCATAAACAACAAAGCGTTTCGTCATATAAATATCCATATGATGATTTTTTCACATTAATAAACATAGCTTTAATTATTTTTAATTTGCTATTAATATGAAAATTATTTTTATTTATAATATAAAAATATTTTATAACTATTTTATATTTTTTTTAAAAGCCAATTAAACAACTTTAATAAGATCACGGACATCAAATATTAAACTCATTTTGGTATGTTGTTTTTGTTTTTTTAATTTGTTTTTAATAATTATTATTAATAATTTGAAAGGGTAGTTTTTTGTGTTTGAAAAAATAACCAATTGCATACCAGAACGGTGATCATTTAAATCATTTGGTTGACTTGTTGTTGAAATATTTGAATTGTTTGTGGCACTCTGTGATTGAGATTTTTCCAATGTCTTGCTTGTTGTTGACTTTATAATTGGGGCCTGAATAATTGTACTAGTAGAGCTAACAGTAGATGATGTTGCAGTCGGACTTTCTGCAAACATTTAAATAAAAATTTATAGAGACACACGGAACGATTTTTCCTACAGTAAAACTTCAACAAATTTTAATTTTTTTTGTGATCTGAATTTGTCTGCATCAACTACCTTTCAAATAATAATTTTGTTTTTTTTTTAAATTATTATTATTTGTTTTTTTTTAATTTTTGTTGCAAAAAGAAATAAAATAAAAATTAATAAAAAATTAGTATAAATTTGGACAAAGGTTAATACATAACAAAGTGTAATTGAAAAAATGAAAACCCAAAAATATATATATTTTTTTTTGTTTATAATAATTGTTTAAAAAGTCTTGGTAAATTCTTTTATTATTTTTGTAAATAAATATTTAAATAAAATAATATTAATAATAAAGTGAAAATACTACGTTAAAATAAATTTTATATTCCCCTCCAATTTGTGCCAAAATACATTAATTAAAGCCACAAAATTTTCATAAAATATAATATTTAAAAATATTTTTTAAATACTACAAATACACATATATATTGAATAATAACATAAAACTATATTTAATTTGACCTATGTTGTATAATTCAGTTAAAAATTTTGTATATATGTTTGATAATCTCTGAAAACGAAATCGTAATAATAATACAGTTGAACCTCGAATATCCGTACCTCGTTTAACCGGGACCTCGATTAACCGGGAAAATTATATAAGTGATATTTTTTCTGTTTTAACTGTGTTATCCGGGGTCACTCTGATATCTGTGGAAATATTTGTCAGATCATGTTTTTACGAGATCTAGTCCAGTCAAATGGTGGTTTTTTCGAAGCATAATTGAAGAGCTTAGATGCAAAACCCGCCAAGTCCAAAAAAATAAAAAAATAGAATTATAGCAAAAAAAACGAAAAAAAATTTTCTTTACACGTTTATATACTTTATTTTTAGAAAAAAAAATTTTCCTTCATTTTTATCATTTTTTAATAAAATTTTAATTCCAAAATCCGCCAAGTCCACGCTGCTAAGAACCAAAACCCGCCATACTTTTTGTTTCAAAACCCGCTAAGTCCATACTTTTTGTTTCAAAACCCGCCAAGTCCACACTTTTTGTTTCAAAATCCGCCAAGTCCAAAATTAATTTGTTTATATTTCTCACACATACAATGTTCAAATCTGAGCGAACATGCACATTTTAATATTTTTCGATAACTATTCGAGTGGACCTATTTTTACATTTTCTTTCTTAATTTATTATATGAGACTCGTTTTTTGCTTTTTTCTCAAAAACAGAAAATATGGACTTGGCGGGTTTTGCATCTAAGCTCTTCAATTGCTGAATGTTGGGTACTGATTACCAATTTCAGGTTTTCTGCCTTGTAGGAGGTCGGTTTCACAATAGGCCCCCATCCACGGTCAAACAAATCGTCAAATTCCTGGCCAACATCGAAAAAATTGCAAGTGTGCGTGTATAAAATACAAGTTTTCGAAGTTGGCCGCTGTTTGAAGAAAATATTCGTCTGGTTTAATATTTCCTTCAAACAGCTTAAATGTGTGTGTGAGTTTTGCCTGTGTGCAATGTAAAGTTTGCTTTGTTTACAGTAGATTATATGAAATGTCGCTCGGGATGTTTGAAGAAAGTTTTCCTCATTGATGGCCAAAAATGTCAAAGCATAAATGTGTGCGCTGTTTGTCGAAAATTGGTTTGACGATTTGTTTGACCGTGGATGGGGGCCTAATCAATAACGCAAAAAACCTCAATATTTTCCCACTTTTTGCAGTTTCTGGCTTATATTTCGAAAACTATACGTTTTTCGAAGATCACATTAAAGATGACAAAATTTCCTTCAAAATGCATAAGTCAACTCTGACTTTCTGAAAAACAGTGATTTTTTGGCTTTTCTACGAAAAGGTAGAAAATCGCCCACCCACTACAACTCGAAAAATATACACCTTATCAACAAAAGCTGGTATACTACGTGAAAGTACATTAAATTTCCTACAAGAAAATTAAAAAAATGGGCTCTGCCCCCAAATGAACTATTCCAACATGCCCGACCTCGGGCGCCTCCACATCGTGATTAGTGCTGTGAGGCCTACGACATTCCTTTCACTTCTTCAAATCGGCAAAAATACGGTTCTCGCAAATTGTTAAATGTCCTGTCTTCCATGGGGTTTTGTTCTTCGCACAATTACTACGATTACATGCCGGACTGAGGACTTGAACTTGAACTGACAGTTAAATGCTCTTGATTTGAAGTCGATCTGGGGTTACATGATTTTCAAGTCTATTTGAAGCCGACTTAAAGTATGCATGTAATCATAGTAAATGAAACAATTCGATTTTAAGTGTGTCGAATATTGTGTGCCCTTCGATTTAACATACTTTGGATGGACGAAACGCATTCCACACAATAGGTTTGTTCGATGACTGCTCCAGCTCAAGCTGGAGCAGAAATAATCAGCAATTTCCATTCGTTGAAACTTTTTGACAGATCTTTTCTGCTCCCATTTGCCTTGCTCTGTGTTTTTTGAGCCTGCTCTGGGTTGAGAATTCTCACTCTTTCTGCTCCACCAAATTTGTAGGAGCAGGCAGAGCAGCCAAATTCTTCTTCTTCTTTTTCCTTTTGACAATTGTCAAATCGAAAACAAGAAAAATCGGAAAATTGATTTATGAATGATTTAATCGGAAAATATGGAAATATTAAAAAATAAACATTAGTTTTTATAGAAATAACATTTCGATGCTATTAAATTGTTTTAATTGGTATATATTTCTTCTTTTAAAATTGAGATTCGTATCTAATACCCCGGCTTCACCGCCAAATTTTCGCAAGTTCGAGCAAATTAGTCTACTGTACTTTAAAATTTCCTGATTTCCCATACATTTTTCACATTTTAAAGTCAGGAAAAAATGCCTGCTTTGGGCCTACAGAACATGAAATTGAGTTTCAAAGTAAAAGCTCGCTCAAAAGAGAGTAAAAAATTGGAATATTTCCATGGCAACTGATGTATTATTACATGACAGTTAAAGTAAGAGCTTTGAAAAAATAAACATGGATCAAAAAAGGAAGTATAGATGTCTGTCAATGAATAAATATATACTCAATTACATTTATTTTATAATAGGTATTATTAAATAAAAAATTTAAATCCCACAAAGCATTGAAAATTCTATTTTCCATCTCTATAAAGGAGCTTTCAAATGTAATACGTCACACACGAAGCTTTCTCTACTGAACAATGCCGGTGAAGCCACTTTTGCATATTGAAGTGAACTTGATTAAAATTAGGGCGGTGAAGCCGGGGTATAAGCTTTAAAAGCCAAATTTAGAGCAAAGTTCAGCAGAAAAGTATTTTTTGAGATTGTTGCTATTTTCTTATTTTTTCTGCTCTGACATCAAGTAGACTGCTGCACTCAATTGAGCTGCTTTGCTCTGCTCTGAACTTTTTAAGCAGTCACCGAACACTTAATGCCATGCGGAATACGACACAATATACACAACATGATTGTCTGCCGTTAAAAAGACACACGTTTTGGCGCAGCGAAAAGCGTTCGTCATGTTCGATCAACCTCGCTCTAGAGTGTAAGATGTGATAGCGAGTGGTGTGGCAGACACTGAGCTACCATCTACACAGACAACAGCACTGAAAATAATATGATAGGCCGCTTTCCGAGCTCTTGGTAAGGTTTCTCGTTCCCAAATACAAGCATAGAATAATCACCATGCTGACGACAAAATGCAATGAAAGTAGAATCGCGCTCACAAGAGTGTCGCAATTGTGAGGGAAGATGTTGATTTTCTGGCCATAATGATGCGTCTCCAAACTCCCCTCAATGTATATTTCCTCTGCCACTCTACCTACGCTTTTTCAATCACTTCTGTTACTTATACTACTAAATTAACTGATCGTTCAGCCCATTCAAAGGAAACAACGGTCGCTGCTGAGAAATTTCTTATTGCGCTTTTAAACATTCAACAAGCTGAGGTATAGGCAATATTTCATATTTACCTACAAGGAATCAATAAACACGTCTTCCACAGCTTCTACTGAAGCTGCTCCTCAACAACACGTCTTCATAGCTTTCTATCAGACACAACAGAGCATCGAAAACTATTTGGATCCAGAGCAGTGGCGGGTGGAACTTGACAAAAAATGGGTTGGTTCACATTACCACACTGAAACCTCTGGCTTCTTCAGGTTATGTTTTGCAAATGCAAGACCTTGCGGAGGTTGGCGTGGTTATAGGTAAGCAGGACTGTTCTGCACGAAACTAGTCAGCAATGTGAAGGGTCATACTGCAAATTGACGATAATTTTGGATATAGAAGATGAAGACGGCCTGGAAGAGCCCCTTGCAGTACCATTGTCTGAAGAAGCTGAGACGACAGAGCCCCATTCATGTAATATTTTGTTGCATCTTTACTAATCAATTGTTGTCTATGATAACCTTAATCATCCTATTACAATTTTTTCATTTGAAGAACAGCAACAACTCCCTGTTCAGCCTGGACCTTATTATTATTAGATTAAAACTCGGTTAACCGGGATTTCGATTATCCGTGTCAGGCTTGGTCCCTGCAACCCGGTTGGGTGGTTTTCGCGCCTTGCTTTTAGGTCCGACTGGATACGGCGTGAATACGAGCCGTAAATTCACGGCTTGAGACTGAATAGAAGTTTAGATCTTCGAGCACAAGCTGACGATAAATAGCCACACACATAAAGATTTTGTCAGTTTTCTTGGACTGCAGACGCCATCCAGTTGGCGGCCGGGGAGGGGTGTGGCGATACTTGGCTCAAGGCGAGAACTTTCAGGTCACATCAATAAATGTCAAGCAATCACCTTCTCTCACAAACATAACACACAGCAGTATTATTATCCTCTCAACGCCACGCTGTTGAATTAAGTCGATTAAATTGTCGATCTAGGTGTCGTCTTGGACAAAAAACTTAATTTCAATTTACACTATGATAATATTACTGTCAGAGCCAACAAACTTCTTGGCTTTAAAGAAAATTCGACAATATTTGGGTCACAAACTCTCTCTTCTGTTCCCTATTCCGCCTTTTCCTGGAATATGCATGTCCTATCTGGGATTCCATATTTCTTATAAGTAGCAACAGGATAGAATCAATTCAGAAAAAATTATCCTCTTTGCTCTGATAAGTCTACAAGACCCGCGTGACTTTCTAAGCCTACCACCATACACGGACAAGCTCAAAGTGTTGGACCTCTTGCCGCTCTCTTCTAGGAAAGAATTTCTTATCGCGTCTCTCACCTTAGAAGTCTTAAAGGGTAACCTTAAAGTGCAGTTTTTGTCGGATATGATCAAGTTCAATGAAGACATCCGACTTATAAGACATACGAAAGCATCTTTTGTCAAGGAAAACCCACATCAGATCGAGTATGCAAGGAATGAGTCCGTCAACAGATGCTACAATTATAGATCATGTTACTCCCCTTCAATAAATAAACCAACCTATAAAAAAAGACTTAAATCCTTCCTGGCATCCTAAATACAAACACTCTTTAGAATTAACTAATTTATATATGCCAGTGTTTCTCTATAAGTATACTATGTTTTATCTCTATTGCAAATAATAAATATATAAAATTAAAGGCCTCGATAGCATTACGTCGTCGTTGAAAAACGTATACGATGTTGTCAATAGGCTTTTAAAGTAGAACAAATACTTATGAATCTAAACGTACTTAAAAACCATTGAAATACTATCGTTTCACAAAAATAACCAAGCATCTTTATCAAATTCAGACCCAGAAAATAACAACATTAAATTCGGTGACTACGTGACCTGCTAGAGAAAGTTGGAGCTTCATTTGCATAGAACCTAGAAAATGTCCCAAATTAGAATTTTATATCGGCTACTTGAGATGCAGCCCAATCAATGTGGTGTGAAAAATTCATCAAATGCCGACGTCAGTTTTATTACTATACTCTTGAAGAATGAATGATTTTCCTATCTTAAGGGCCGATAAGCATACATTTGAATAGCATTCGATTGGCGAGGATCACTGATCACTTTATCTTTATTCTGTTTATTTGACTTTGTAACACTTTTAAAGGTGTGCATCCTGAGCTTGGAAGAGCTGGATTTATGCTATAAGAAACTTTGTAATTTTGACAATTATTAAAGAAAGAAATTAACATTGAAATTTAGAAACTTGAAGCTAAAAACAATCGATCATATTAATAAATAAATGTGCAGATCAAAAAATTCCTTCTAGCACATAATATAGGACACAAACTGATTTTTAAATTATAATAGAAAACTTCATTCACTTAAAGGTCAATTCTAGAAATTCAACTGAAATACAAAGATAATTCTTAACCTACAAAAATTATGAAAAACCATTTAAGAATATTATCGAACAAGTTTCTATGTAAAACAATACAGAAGGGCGTCATTGATTGTCGACGCACTTTTGACCAAACTACACGAACCTGAATTCGATGTCATTGGCTAGCAGATGATCTTGCCATCATTGTCTTGCGAAAGTTCGACCACTAGAGCTATAAGAGTCGGTAAAAGGCTTATGGGTAAGACAAGGGGTTTTGCACCACAAGTGATGTACTGGGTGTACAGAACGATCGTTAAAACTATTGTTACTTATGTCGCTTTAGTCTAGTGACTCATGACTAAATAGATCACGGTATCATCAAGTGCAGCAAATTGCAGCATCTTGCTTGTCTCTTCATTACTACAGCTAAACGGAGGTGTCGCACAGTCGTTACGGATGCAATCATTGGACTGACTCCACTGAACATACATATACGGAAATCCGTAGCCATAAGTGCCTTCAGACTTCAAATTTAATCGAACTAACCCAATACAGCAAAAACCCATATGGATATTCACAACGGTATATCAAACATTCCAATTTGATCACAATAAGATGATTGGCGAACTGCGGTTCCAAAGGAAATTCAGGGAGTTTATTTCGAATCGCCGAGGGGTAGAAAACTTATCCTTCTTGAGGGTCTTCACTGGTTTACCGATGGGCCAACGATGGAAAATGGTGCGGTGTCGCAGAACCCAACTTCAAGATGTCGATTGCAATGGTTTAGTTGACTAAAATACATGCCATTGGGCCCTGCTTTTGGGAAAGGCATGGCGTACAAGCTTCTTCGATAAGACGTGGCTTGCATGGCCATGAAGATATCAAAGTTTAAGTCCACCTCCGTGAAAATAAGAGATAGCCTATGCTTAATTTTTTGCTCTTATGGTACCCGAATGCCTCCAACACAGAGGCCCAGGACGCCTGCATCTGAGGCGAAAATCCCGAATTTAGCAGAATGTTTAGATATTCTCTTTCAAACAAAGAACTATTCTGTCCTGGTATGTATATAAGATAGGATAGGAAACGTGACAATGGACCTTGATAGCTATAGGATATTCTACAGCTGCCGAAGGGAGCATCACTTAGGAGTAGACTTCGTAGTACACAAGTCAATTATAGATAATGTGATCGAGTTCAAACCAATCAGTGAACGATTATGCTCAATACGACTCCGAACGAAATTCTTCACCCTTTCGATCACAAATGCACATGCGGAGACGGAGGAGAAAGCGGACACGACAAAGTAGACTTTCTACTATAAGCTTGCACACGCATATGACACGGCCCTTTCCAATGACATCAAGATGGTGATAGGAGACCTCAACGACAAAATTGGAAAAGAGAAATGGCACAGACCGACCATTGGAAAGGAAAGTCTCCACGAAACATCAAATTATAACGGACAATGCGTTATCGATTTTGCAATGTGTAAAAATATGATCGTCAGTTCAACATATTTCCCAAGAAAGGATATTTACAAATACACATGGCAATCTCCCAGCGAAAGATACTGCAACCAAATAGACCATATACTCATTGAAAGAAGTGCAGCTTCCAGGGGTGGTAGCACGTAAGTTGTTTCAATCGACCTCTTCATACAAAATATCAAGATTTTTGTATGAAGAGGTCGATTGAAACAACTTACGTGCTACCACCCCAGTATTCTCCAAGAAAGATCCTGCAGGGATGCGAATTGTGAATCGGACCACTTCCTAGTTAAAGCTAGATTCAGATGTCGGCTGTCTAGTCCAGTCAAGAAAAAAGAAACAAAAGAAATACGACGTTGTTCGCTTTCAAAAACACACCGTATTGGAGAGATATCAGGCAAGTCGAGCAGAAAGGATAGGTCCAAACATAAATAATACAGACACAGTCGAGGGAAAATGGATAAGACTGAAGGCGATACTGACAGATGTCATGAAGGAAACTGTAGGTTACAAACGCACAGTGAGAGCCAAGGTGGGGTCAAGGTGGGAAGACATTGTTAAGGCCGATGCAACAAAATTGCTCAATACAAGAGAGAGACGTCCGGAGGAAGAAGCTGATGGAGGCCAATGCTCGAATTGGGCTGTGGAGCCATCGAAGAAGAAGAAGAAGCTGCACATAAGAGAACTTAAGAAGAGGGTTTTATCATCTATGTTATCCAGGAGGCTATCAGAGCAATGAAATTCTGTCCGACTAAATCCAAAATAGTTGGAGACTACCAAAGCTAATTTCGGGTGCTGGGATTTCTCAATCGAGTTGCTTTAGTGTAGATTTCGGCTTATTAGGGCTTTGAAAAGAATGAAAGAGGTCGCTCTGGCACTGTATTAATCCGTTATGGACCGGATATTAGGGGCATCTATCACTTTGTGAAGAGACGATCAAACCCTACCCGATAAATATATTGAAACACTGGAGGTTTAACCCTAATTTGGCGAACTCTAAGCGATTGTTTCTGTGTCATCTCGTAGCGTGACCAGACAATAATTGCGACGCAGTAGGAATGATGTCTGGGCACTGATTGGCTCGACTTCTGTATTCTGCGCCCTAAACTATCTACTCTTATACGACATTTCTCGCATCGACCGGTCTCTGCGGTTTAAAATCAATACGGAAAAGATCAAAGTGCTCTCAACGAACTCAATGTTCATTTCGATGGAACTCAAATCAAACGGGTTCCGATGTTCAAATATTTGGGATCATAGGTTGAAGAAAAGAAAGTGGCATCGACGGCCGACGTTCACAGCCCTAACTGCTCTAAGATGAGCAGTTCTGTAAGTGCTCTAAGGTAAGTACTTATGTAACTAATCTAAGGAAAGCAAAAAAGTAAGGCCTTAACTGTAAGGGGTATGGTAGGGCCTACCCCTTACTGGTTAGTGCTTATTTCAGTACTTCTGCAATCTTACAGGTCCTACTTGGATACATCAATCTACCAACACTTAATCATTTAATGCAACAAAGCAGAATTAGTGGCATTCGTAGTACATAAACGACTCATTCGAGGTAAAAGAAACATCTCGTTTAAAGTTAACTAATTATAGAGAAAGTAAATTTAATCTTAAGAAAATCGACTCCATGATCGATAAAATCTAACGCCAAGCCGGATAAAAAATGGATTCAAGAAATAACGGTCCATAAAAAGAGGATCACATGCGATATAGAAAAAAATATCATGCTGCTGTATACGATACAAAATTCCAGATATTTACCGATTAATGTAATTTTTGGATATGTTCAGGAAAATCAGACAGTGGCATACGATTGAGGCGAGAGATTGAACAAAGTAAAGGCCAAACTAAATAAATAGTAGAAATTGAGAGAACATAGGCGAAAGTTTTGATTTTTTCAGGACATTTGTTATATATTAAAGTGAGGTAGACCTTATTGTTTCTCTATGTAATATTAAAGAGGTAGGCCTCTTGTGTTGCCGGTTATATAGCTATAAAAAGTAGAAGGAACGAATAATGGAAGATTCTAATCCAAAGCTATTGCGACAACCTGTAACTGAATTCAAGGATCAATTATGTGTTGATTTCCCTGCTATGTCTCAGATCAATGCAAAAGCAGGGAATGATCTCTGAATCTAAGGACAAAATTACAAAGCAATATCTCGGTGCAAAGATGCAAAAGGCGGAGGTCTATATCTCCGAGGTAACCATTTTTATGATGGAGCTAGACCATCGATATGTACGATTGCATGAATTTAGCAATAATAAGTCTTATTCAAATTGGGTAGAGACTTTACTACAAAAAGATGAAAATCGTTGTTAATTTCACTTAAAATCGCGTAAAGAAACAATTTCGACTTATGTAGGTTTAATGAAATTGAAGCTCTCTAATTCAAATACGTTTTAACCTATTCGAATTACAGACATGCGACGTACAAACAAACTAAATTTCATCTTCCTTAATCGAAATAATTCTTCTCTTAAGTGATAAGTACACTATAAGATATTTATTATTCCTGACATTATCAAATTAATATATTTAAAATTTCGTCAAGAACATACAATAAAAATTCAATGGAGAATCTTAACTCAAAAATATTTTTATAGTAAACAACAAATATATCATTTTTAACATAGAACATGCGTTTCGTGTATGGAAACTCGTCAACTTAAGAAACAACCATATTTCTAATTCTATTCTAACTAAATATATAAATTAAAAAAAATAACATAAATCACAAAACTCTTTTTCAATTCCAAACTCGTTAAAAAAACACACACAGTGAATAAAACCAAGCATTTCTCAAACTGACACAGTAAATAAAGTGCTCAAAAAACATTTATCAAAACGAAAAAATTAGATAAAACAAAGGGAAGTATAAAAATTAATGATTTTAATAGAAAAATTATATCAAGACTTTTTAAACAAGTATTATTAAAACTTGTAAAAGCGTCTACTACTTCCAAATCTCTAATAGTACCAGTATTGCACAAAATTCTAAAAAAAAATGTTTATATATAAAAAAAAATAAAAACACAACAGAATTTGAGGTACTCAAAATCTACTACTTCTTTCCTGAACCATAGATTACCAAAATTGGACTTACCACTTAGCGGCGAAGAGTTCATTGGCTTATTACCCGCATGCGTTTGTCGCCTCTGCAGAACAGATATTGGCTTCGAAGCCTCATTGGCCGATGATGAACGCTTCCTCATTGGTCCAAAGCTGTCCTCGCGTGTTTTTGAAGTCATTGCACTTAAAAATAAATTTTATTATTATTGTTATAATTTTATATTGTTTACATTAATATTATTCTGTTTTAATGAAAGTTACTTTAGAATCATTGTATGCATATTTTGAGCTATTAACGTATCTTCAGTTTCCATCCATAATTCACCAGCTCCAATAGCGCTATGTCTTCCAACCTCCATGTAAAAGTAGCATTGTGAGTCCCCACACCTGAAGTTATTAGGTAAAATAAATTGGTTATTTAGAAAAATAGAGATTTACCTTCGTATTGTTGTTAAATAAAATTCCACACTGTATAGTCGACTTTCCCCAAGATTCGTTGTGGGGGGACCAATACGGACTAGCGTTAGTGACTTTGATGTTAGACAAACGTGATAGTTTCCAATAATTCCTTTTTCATCCGCTAACCCCTTTCGTTGAATTTGGACCTGCCAAACATGCTCTGAAAGAAGGAAATCATCTTATCAATATATATTTTGGTACAGTTTTAACTCTTGTAGATCATTTGTTAACAATGAAAATTTGCCATATGTAGATTTCTGTGGTTCAGCAGAAAAGAAAAGAGTTCACAGACGATGTAAAGGAGTCTGGGGAAATAATCCCGCAATGTGAACTAGAACAGAGAGAATCAAAGAGTCGTATGTACAAATTCACACCACTTGGCAATCATTGCAAAGGCACAGGAGAAAGAGGCTGATTGCCAACGTCAATAACTGTTTTGGAGTGGTACTGAGAGCCCGTCTATAGCATTAAGTACACGGGAAGCATGTTTCTGAAGATAAAGCTCTTTTTGGAGCAAGTAAGCGTGGAGGATAGATGGGTTCCAACTGCAACGCGAGCTCAACCCACCTTATAAAATAAAAAAATTCATGAGGACAAATTGGGGTTACTATACTAGGCTAATCCTAAACCTTGCCCATAAGCCGCAGCATTGTGGACATTTTACAGAACAAACCGCGTCCAAACCGACCGCACTGGAAGAATAACAACATCTCTACAAGAAGCTTTCACCCAGATTGAAAGGATGGTAAGAAATTTGGGGCTGCACATTAACGAAAGCAAAGCAAAGTAGGTACATGGTGGACTCGTCTACAAGAACACCGAACATTGATCCACAATCAAGGCAACACGAGTTGGAAGTGGTAAAATCATTCACCTAGTAGCAGCCGACAATAGCATGGAGCCAGAAATACGCGCATGACTGCTAAAAGTCAACAAAGCCTACTACAGTCTGTCAAGACTCTTCAAAGTCAAGCAAGCGAAGCATAGATGTTGTGAAGAAAATAAAGCTCGGTAGGCTCCGATGGGCAGGACATCCTAGCTAGTATGAGTTAAGATGAGCCTACTCGAAAAGTCCTCTGCGATAAGATGTATGTGGTGCGACAGCGAAGGAGACCCAACCTCTGCTGGAAGGATGGCGTAGACCAGGACGCTCAGGGCTTAGGAATGCCAAACTGAATAACATCGGCTCAGAATCGGGACCGATGGAGAAAACAGTTGCGAGAGGTCAGAGGGGTTATCCTGGAATGCGATTCGAAAGTGAGAAGCATACGGAAGCCAGTTGCGATGCGATTTAGTTTTTGAATCGCTGAATGCGATCGCATCGTATTGAAATTATTGCCTGATAAATATTTGAAACGCATTATTTTCACCCAATCAACTTCATTTATCAACTTAATTAGACATTTTAATGCGAACAATTGTTTCAGGAATATTTAAAGAGTTTTTAAAATATTTCAAAACGAACAAATAAATTCAAGGCATCCGTCAATGGCTTTACTCACGGACTGAAATCCGATGGCTGACGGAAAAATTTAATTCGAATTCGCATTGGGGGATACCATTTTCTTATTTTCGATTTTGATGACTTTCGAATCGCATTCCAGGATAACCACCCAGGACCGGTTCCCGGTGGTAGAGCCATTAAAGAAGAAGAAGAGCTGGCCGCGCAAAGAGGCTTCCAAAGCTCCATGATGGTCTCGCGAATTTGAAAAAATTCGAAGAGTGCAGAAAGGAATTTAATTCAGCCAGACGCAGCAACAGTGCAACCTCCTGGGGTTGCTATAAGTAGCAGATACAAAATGGCAATAAGGAAAGCCAAACGTACCTCCTGGGCTACGTATTGCAGCAATATAGAGTGCACGTCGGAAGACCCAAGGCCACTTAAAATTCTAACTAAAGCGCAAACAATAAGACCCAATTTAGTCACACCGAAAATGCAAATTCAATTCCCCGCGTGGAGGGTACGAACAGGATATCACGTCGGTCAAAAGCAAATCATAGCAATGGAATTATCGAAATGCAAAATATCAGTGGCTGCGCTACCGGAACTACGACTTACCGGATCCGGGGCATTGCCGAACAACAATCGACGAAATGATTACCCTTTACTATTTCGGTGGTGAGAAACGAGTCGGGTTTATGCTCGATCGTCGGGCTCCCAGCAGCGTTATCGCATTCCAACCGATATCCGAGCGTTTTACGGTTATAATCGGTGGAGCAACCAACTCACCTGGCAAAATCCATCCGGCAACGACTCGGACATGTTAGACTACGTTTTGATATGAGATACGCCGAATGTTCGGCCAAATATTCGTATTTGGTATATTCGGCGTGTTTTTTAATATTCGTATTCGGCCGAATATTCGGTTAATTTGTCGAATAATTACCGAATATTTAAATAGTATTATTTTAAGAGTTACATATTTTAAAGAGGCTTTATTCTGGAACGGCAGATAGGTAGTATTTGTAAATGAAGCAAACACTTCTTTGTGTAACCATATTTATTCACAAAATCAAAAATTAAAAAAAAAAATTAGTATCCACACGTGAGTCGACAGAAACGAGACCGATTTGAAACTCGTTTGCAACTGCTTACGAACGGCTGTTCTTGTCTGTTCTGTTCTAAGTAACGAATGTATGATTGTGTGTCCTATGTCGAATGCGGCAATATAGAAAAAGTTGCAAGTAGACCGACATTTGCGTTGCATGCATTCAATTCATGGAATATTCCGTTAAGTCGCATTTGAATATATACACTTCTATATTGTCTGTCACCGAATGCAACGCATGTACGCTTGGAAATGTCACCAGTTTCAGTTGCGTGGTTACATTTGTACGTGTCAGAGTTTATTCAACAAAATCTTCGTGGACACAGAACACCGATTGATGAAAAATCAATTGCGCTTGTGGGTGGACAAAGGTTTCATTTTGGTTGCAAACTGGTTGTGAGCGTGATAATGGTGAAAACAGTTTGAAACTGGGATTGCAAATCCGTCGACCCATGTACGTAGGGCCTCAATGTTTATGGAATTCTTGCTTTAGTCCCTTACTTTTTGGCGATAATTCTGAACCGAATGAACCGAATAATTCGGCCGAATGTTCGGTTCGGTACATTTTTGACCGAATATTCGTATTCGGTCGAAGCCATATTCGGCGCATCTCTAGTTTTGATCAACGTAAGATTCTGATCGACGCGCAAAGAGGTACGTGAAAGGCGTGGACCCAATTGCGGATCGGACCAACATCTTGTTCAAGCGATATTACAGATGCAATTACAAAGAGCGAAGAAAACCACGCCACCACCGGCCAAGAAGAATTGGGCGTACCTACGGGACCCGGTCATCGGGCGAGAGTTTCAAAAGGTGTTATCCAACAAATTCGCGGCGCTCGCAATACTGGACGATATCATGTAGAAGAAAGGCAATTGTCGGAGTCCATTGTGGAGTGTACAATGGAGTTGTGTCCAACTATCCGTAAACGGACGGAGCCATGGATCTCGGACAGCTGTCTGGAACTCGTCGATCAGCGGAAACGAATGAAATATGTCGATTTAGAGCAATACCGAAGATTGAGCAAAGAAGATTGACAGAAAATGAAATCCGAACAAGAAGCGTATTGGAATAACATTACGGCCGACATGAAAGAAGCGTCGTAGACGCATGAGTACCGGATGCTGTACCAGACAATCGGGCGTTTAGGCGGCAAAATGACATCAACAAACGACATCCGAAGGTGATGTCTTATCACAACAACTCCACGACCTCATATCATACATATGGCATTCGGATCATGTCCCGTTGGCGTGGAAGAAAGCGATCGTTGTGCCAATATTGAAGAAAGGCGGCAATCACGAATGCAAGAATTGTCGTGGTATTAGCCTCCTTTCGATCGTCGGCAAAGTATTTACGAAAATCATACAATCGAGGCTACAGAAACAACGAGAGCAAACGAGCCGGAAATCACAAGCAGGATTTAGACCACATCGACGATGTATTGATAAAATATTCGCTCTCCGTCAGCTAACGGAAGAAAGAATTCGTTGCCGCAAATGAACTGTCGTCGTTTTCATCGGTTTCATATCGGCTCTCGATTGCATTGATTGGAACAGCTTGTGGAGAGCGTTGGAAACCGAACACGTGCCATTGAAAATCACCTTGCTTCTCCAAGCGTCGTACGATGGCTCAACCAGCGGTTTTCATGTTCGAACCAACTTATCCGAGGAATTCCCGATTCAAAAATGTGTCGGATAAGGAGACGTCGCTTCGCCAATTCTCTTCAACGTTGTGATCACCGCGATTATGCGTGAAGCATTCGATGGACGACCCGGAGTTCGATACGACAACAACTTCGTAAGCGACTTGATGTTCGCCGACGATAGCGCCGACACGGATGCAGAAGCAGAATTTTTTTTATACGGCATTCCCCGTATCGCCCGATCATACGGGTTAAAAATCGATGGGGAAAAGACCAAAGTGCTGACAACGGACGGATGGAAAGCCATCGTTCTCCTCAATGGAACCCAAATCGGTGAAAATGGTGTCTCATTCCACGTTCGCTTTCGAAACGAGACAGTTAGACAAAGATGCAATCAACAGACACTGATCAAAGAAGAAATACCAAAACATCGACTGCGGTGGCTGGGACATGTTTGCCCAATGGAAGATAACTGCTTGCCACTTAAACTTCGCCAACAATGCTTAGTTATTTACGCAAAGGAAACGGCAATTGGACAGACTCAAGCAGAGAATCTCTGACACTATTTATGGACACCCACTAGCACTATGGCTGACACAGCTATCACGATAAACCCTTCAGCCTCACCAAAGCTGGTTAAATCTATCATAAGTAGAGCAAGAATTGAAGGGACTGAAAGGTTACTTTCTTCAGCTCAAACGACTTGTCACGAAACACGACTCGACTTTCAGTACAGATGTCTTGCACTATGACCCAGGATATAGAGGAACCTGTAACTAGGTTTGAGAGAAAAGTTCCCAGGTGCATAATAGGCTCTAATACCCTTGATACACGGGCTTCATCGAATGAACATTCTTCCAGTCTCATTGGCCTTGAATGAACATTCAAATTCGAAGTGACACACGGTACTTCATTTTCAATTCATTCATTCTACTTACTTTATTTTTGATATTTTTCCCTCGCAGCAACAAACTTAAACTTTAACGAACAGACAGTTGACAGGTTAACAGTTCGATTTTTAAAATTTTATGAGAGAATGGAAATTTCATGGAAACTTGATGGAAGTTTCCCCACTTCCAGCTTCATTTCTCATTAAATGAAGTAGATTTCACTTCGTTCTTTCGAATGACGAATGAAGCTGCGAATGCTCATTCAAACTTAATTTAAGATGATACACGGGCCTCTTCTTGAAAGAATGATCATCCGATGAAGCCCGTGTATCAAGGGTATAAGAAAGAGGATAGAATATGGCGAAGCGCATACAACAGCATATATGGAATTTTTGACGAGCCAGAACTCGTGGATTTCTAAAAATTCCTTACGTAATTAATGGACCACCCCTTAAGCGAACCTAAATATTAATATAGAGCTCTTTGAGGTCAACAATTGGAATGATACAAAAAAGGCTCACTCGCTTTCTTTCAACTATCGGTTCTAGTTTTCGCTATAATCTGATAGTAGAACACCCTAATCGGAACCGGTAGTCGGATACGATTAAAAAAAATAGCCTGAAACATGCCAGAGAAACTACTGAATTTTCCCTTGGAAGTCCCATAGTAATCGTATTAGCAGTTGCCGAGATTAGCCCGGTCAAACAGACAGACAAAAATTGCAAATAACCATGTGAGCTTAGTAAATGACAATTATTTTGAAATCACAGATCGACACTCCATATAGTACATGGATTTCTAAATTAGTACAGTTTCCAGAGTAAAAATATCACTAAAACTGCAAAAAAAATTGCAGGTTAATGAAATTTGGGATGGGGGGAGTTTAGAAATAGGAGAAGAGGTAGCCGTTCAGTTCCGGGTCGTACTTCGTGAAAATCACGAGAAAATCCGATTGAAAGGATTTTCCGACGCTTTCCCGGCCGTAGCTCGGGAAAAACGTCGAAATTGGAAAAATGTTGAGAGGAAAAAATTAAAGCTATGAAAATTCTCGACAAAGAAGGTTAGCTTTTCCCGGAAAACCTCACGTTTGGTCGGAAAATGGAGGGTAAAGAAAAAAATTATGAAAAGTTATTTCGTATACATATTGTTTTCTTTATGCAGGGTGTCTTACCTAAAGTTACAAAGTGGCGAGCTGTAGATAGGCTTTAGATAGACGAGCAAAAAACCATATGGGAGGGGGGCGGAAATCGTAACGGTTTAGCCACTAGGGCGTTTTGAAATTTTTTTGATAGAGGTTTACATATCACCCTGTATTTTGGTAACCCGATGACCTAATTCCATAAATTAGGTAGCAGTATCCGCAGAATACTCCCACCTATCTAAAACTGTAAAAGCGAAGGTTCTACACTACCAACTTCCAGAGTTATGAGTCAAAATTTCATTTTTTTCACAGAAAAACTAGAAATTCACTAGAAATTTTCCTAGTGACTAAACCGTTACGATTTCCGCCCCCCTCCCATATGGTTTTTTGTTCGTCTATCTAAAGCCTATCTACAGCTCGCCACTTTGTAACTTTAGGTAAGACACCCTGCATAAAGAAAACAATATGTATACGAAATAACTTTTCATAATTTTTTTCTTTACCCTCCATTTTCCGACCATACGTGAGGTTTTCCGGGAAAAGCTTATATAACCTTTTTTGTCGAAAATTTTCATAGCTTTAATTTTGTCCTCTCAACATTTTTCCAATTTCGACCTTTTTCCCGAGCTACGGCCGGGAAAGCGTCGGAAAATCCTTTCAATCGGATTTTCTCGAAGTACGGCCCGGAACTCAACGGTTACCTCTTCTCCTATTGCTAAACTCCTCCCATTCCAAATTTCATTAACCTACAATTTTTTTTTCAGAAGAAATCTCTAGGAGCTGTACTAAATTCCTTTCGGTCTCTTTTGTGACGAAAGGAAATCTATTAGTTCTTATCTTTCCTAAATAGTTCAATTTATTCAAGTTATGCATATACTTCATGATGAGCATATGAGCGTCATTTTCATTGCATATAGCAACAGCATAACCGCATTCACTTCTCTTCTTAAAGCATTTTCTTCATTAAAGAACAAAACCTCAATAAACCAGTAAGTGTGCTCCTCCATTCTACATTACAGAAAAAATAGGCAGCCAAAAAAAATTAAGTCACTAGAAGAAGAGGCTAACTAATATCTAGACACCGATGTGCATACAGCGCGGTACAAGTGTAAAGCGCGATAAAAATACACCATCGGATATTCTTAAATTCTAGCCTCTGCTAAAAATACACTTCGCTGCTGCAGATTGAAAATAAATGCGAAAAAAACTGAATCAAAACAACGTCTAGACGGAATCGTTGTAGCCGTACACCAATTGGTGGAAAATTGCATGTTTTATGTCGTGCTAGAGCAGCGTTATCAGAGCTGAAAGGATTTGGTTTTTCAGTGTTTACTTGTAGAATAAATATTCTAGAATAGGGGGATCTTCTGTATGCCAATAACAAGTTTAAGCTCTAGCAGCTTTGCTACATAGAATACTTATAATTTTCCGTGTAATATTTTTTGTTTTAATCGTGAATGTTAGAATTGCTATGCCTCCAAAATCAAGAGAGGTAAATCTTACTTTCAAAAATTGAAATGGTTGTTAATGAAAAAGTTAGACGGAGAACCGCTGCGGAATGATCTACGCAAAATTATTAAGATTATTAATAATAAATAAATAAATAATAATAAAATAAGTCTAATCTGCCTACTCTATAAAGGTCGATTCCCACTATACGGAACGTCAACGTTACGTCACGAAGCGGCAACGGCACGTGAATTTTGCTTTCGATTCGCACTTAAACATCACGTCAACGTTACGTCAATTTTACCGTTCAGTCTCACTCCTCAGCACCAGCTACAAATCCTTCACAATCTATAGTGGAAGGCCTTATAGGAGAATATTAATCAAGTTGGTTTTAGGACAAACAGATCAACATCGGTCCAATTGCTGACCTTAAAGCAAATTCTGGAGAAAACCTGGGAAAGGATTGTAGATATTTTTTTTTATGTGGTAGACTAGAGGCTTAGGGAAAGCCCCTTTGTACTGTTCGACAATCTATTTTTTCGTATAGAATGTCGAACAGCAGCTCTAGCCGGAAGATAGAGAGTAGAAAGAGAGAGACAGAGAAGTAGGAAGGAGCTGCCACAACCTAGCCGCGATATTTTTTTTTTATTCCACCTACTTCCAACCATTTCGCGACTCTGGCATCGGGGCATTTGAGAAACAACTCGCTGGAGTGTTATGCCTCCTGAAACGAGTTGAATCTCATCAGCCAACCGATGACATGCGCTTGGTGGAGCGGGGAAGGACTAGCGAAGACTATGACAGGAGGAATCAGGAATGTAAAGAGGGGAGAAGAAAGAAGGGAAGTTATGTGGGTGGGAAAGTGGAAAAGGCGAAGGACCGTGGGGCTGGCCGGGATTCGAACCCGGGACCTCTGGGATAGTAGTCAGGCGCCTTACCTTTAGACCACCGAGGCCCCTACAGATATTTATCGATTTTCAACAGGCATATGACCCAATAAACTGAGAGAGACTATACGAGATCTTATAGGAATTAGGAGTCCCCTCAAAGCTGGTACTACTGATCAAATGCGCAACAATTAGCTCACTGGCGAAGGATAGGATCCAAAATGTTATAACAGAAAAGTTTGAAGTACAACAAGGACTTAAACAAGGAGATGGGCTGGGCCCAATGCTCATAACCTCGCCCTAGAATGGGTAGCTAAACAGACGGTACAATTTCTTAGTTAAGCGAATCTGACCATCGTGGCAAGGTCCTTTTTGCCAGCAAAAGAAGCTTATGTCGAATGAAAAGAGGCGGCAAAGGACATAGGTCTGAAGATAAATGAAGAAAAACGAATGTGATGCAACAATCCAAAGCAGGAAGATTTGGAATGTGAAAAAATATAACCACCGACGAACATAACCTAGAAATACTCGATAAAACAGTCTACCTTGCGTCTACGATCACAAAAGGAAACGAAGAAATTATTTAAATAACCAGACCAATACTACTGGCCTTTTATGCCCAAAAACAAATACTGCGCTCAAGATTTGTACACATGACCCAGGACATAGAGGAAAGAGTCAACAGGGTTGAGAAAAAAGTTCTCAGCCCAAACAGAGAGGATGGAATATGGCGAAGAAGATACAACAACGAGTTGTATTAAATTTTTGACAACCCACAACTCTCAATTTTAATAAAAATGAACAGACTGAGACTAGCTGGCCGCGTAATCAGGATGGAGGATAATCGTATCCCAAAATGGCTTATGGTATCAGAAATTTGGATAGACGAAAGGTGGATAGACTCTGTGACGGCTGTCACATCAATGCTCATCATCCGAAACAGAGACCGTCAACCTTGGAGAAATGCTTTAAAAGAGGCCAAGGCTAGATTCTAGAAGGAGGCAAAGGCTAGGCTGTAGCGCCATAGGATGGATGGAAGGATCGCATTAGTTTTGGATGAGAAAGAAAAAAATTTGTGACAAATCATACAGCTTCTCATATCGCCAAACCTTTTCAACTAAATTTTCATCTTCCATGATAAATTAGTTCTATACAAAAAAGATAAATGCTTGAAAAGTTCGAAATGCTTCCGTTACTACGTTCACATTGAACAGAATAGATCAGTCACGTCAAGGCACGTCACGTCAAAATATAGCTTGAAACTAATCTTGACGTGCCGTTACGTTGACGGTCCGTGACGTTGCCTATATTTGTGAACGTGTAATGCAAAACTCATTGACGAATATTTTGAGGCGCCGTTGCCATTCCGTGACGTGACGTTGACGTTCCGTATAGTGCGAATCGACCTTAAGGAGGCAGACACGTTAGAATGCTAACTTTATAGCGGAATAACGTTATTGAATATATTGTACTGTCTATAAAATCCTGCACGCATGAATTGACCCATAAGAAAAACGCATAATTATTATAGCGTACGATCACGTCATTCTTTTTAACCATCAATGAAACGTATATCAAGGTAATGGGAAAAAAAGGAGCATAAAGGTAAATTCGCCCTATACGGAACGTCAACGCCACGAAACGGAACGGCAACGGCACGTGAATTTTGCTTTCGATTCGCACTTAAACGTCACGTCAACGTTACGTGAATTTTGCCGTTCAGTTTAAGAAGAATTAGATCTAGTATTATCTTATTCCGCTTGGTTATTTAGAATGCCAAAATTTAGTAATAAAAAGTTAGCAATGATCACATTAGTTTTGGATGAGGAAGAAGAAAATCTACGAAAAATCATACAGCTCCTCTTCTCACATAGGCATACCCAGGGGGTGTTTTGGGGGTTCAAACAGAAGCCATGCCAAATGTTTAGATCATTGCGATCGACCAACTTCACAAAAGCCTTTATTTCGAAAAAAATATTCGATAGTCCTTTTGCAAACAACTTCAAGCAGTCGATTGTGATTTGATAAAAACTAAATTTATGTTGTATCAGCTTCCTTGAAGCGTACTAGAAATAATGCGGACCATTAGTTCAAAACTGTAATCGATACGGCTTTGTTACAAAATAGATGTACCATACAAAGGTCTCGCATAGCAAGAATGCAAGTGAATCGCATGATTGCTTCAGTCTCCAATGTTCTAACTGCAATGTAACTGCTCATCGGAAAAATATTACTGTCTTATGCAGCATTTTCTCCCAAAACTTTGTGACTTGTGATAACGTATTGATGGAAGAATGCATTGCAAAATACATATGTAGCAGTCCTGGCAGAAACGAATACAGCAATTGTCAAAACTGAGTGCCGTTGCCGTTCTGTGCTGTGACGTTGCGTATAGTGCGAATCGACCATAAAGGATGCAGCAGAAAAGACACTAGGCTGGTCCCCAGACATATTAGAATTGACTGGTTCGACAGGACTGAAGATTCGCAATTGAGAAAAGAAGCCAGAGCCACCGGGAGTACATCGCAGGGACCACAAGAGCAAGGATGAAAGTCTTCAAGCTATAAAAAGAAAACTGCAGACAAGCCGTGCAGAAATAAGAGGAGAGAATAACTAAGCATGAGCATCCTATCGATAACTGAAGACTGAGATGAAAAGAGAATTAGATAAACGTACAAAAGAGCACGCCAGATCGACAATAAGCTTCTGTCCAGAACAGACGTTTACAGAGATATAGATGGAGATAAATTTACTTGCAAAAAACGCAGAGGCATCTCACTCAACTTGGTCTGGGAGGAAGAAGTTGTACCAAATGACTGGAAGAAACCGATTATATGTCCAATTTACAAGAAAGGAGATAAATTAACCTGTAAAAACTACAGAGGCATCTCACTCCTCAGCACCAACTACAAAACTTCCACAATCCTTGCGAAACAAAAACTAGAACCTATAGTGGAAACCCTTATAGGAGAATATTAATCAAGCTGGTTTTAGGACAAACAGGTCGACATCGGACCAACTGCTGATCTTAAAAAATTCTGGTGAAAACCGGCGAAAGGAATGGAGATATTTACCAGATATTTGTCGACTTTCAGCAGGCATATGACTCAATAAACAGAGAGAGGCTATGCGAGATCCTATGGGAATAAGGAGTCCCCTCAAATCTAGTACGAATGATCAAATGTTCAACGAATGTCTCACTAGCAAAAGTAAGGATCCAAAATGAAACAACAACAGAGTTGCCCAAAAACAAATCATGCACTCAAGATTTGTGCACAGAAAAACGAAACTCTCACTCCGCAAAACAGTAATACGACCAGTACTGTGCTATGGCAGCGAGACTTGGACTATGACTCAGGACATAGAGGAACAAGTCAACAGGTGGGTTATCTTAGAATGCGATTCGAAAGCCAAGAAATTCGGAAATAAGAAAATGGCATCTCTCAATGCGAATTCGAATTAAATTTGTCCGTCAATTGTTCACATCAAAATGTCAAATTAAGTTGATAAACGAAATTGGTCGAAAATAATTTCGTTTCAAATATTTATCGAGCAATAATTTCCATACGACACGATCGCATTGAGCGATACAAAAACTAAATCGCATCGCAACTAGCTTCCGTTTGCCTCTCACTTCCGAATCGCATTCCAGGATATCCTCCCAGGTCTGAGAGAAAAGTTCTCAACTGCATTATCGCGGTAACGAAAGAAGACGGAATATGGCGAAGAAGATACAACAGTAAGTTATTGAATTTATGGCAACCCAGAACTCTTAGCCTTAATAAAAATCAACAGATTAATTAAGAGTAGCAGGTCACATAATCAGGATAGAGCACAACTGTATCCCAAAATGGCTCCTAGTGTAGCAGAAATTTTGGGAAATAGACCAATAGACCCAAGGGGATGGCGACTCTTTGACGACTGACGTAGAGGCAATGCTCAACATCCGGAACTGGAGATATGCTGCAAGGGATCATCAAACTTTAAGAAATGTCCTAGAGAAGGCCAAGATTCGATTTGGGTTGTACCGCCTTTGGATGGTTCTATGCAAGAGCTTGAAGAAAAAAGTTACACACATAAAATTGAGCAGACTGGCTCAACTAGTTGTACAACTTCGGAAAAGAGATTGCTGGTTCGGATTTTCAATGGTAGATCATCAGGAAGAAGCAAGAAATAGGTGGATGGATGACGTGATAGATAGAAGATATACGAAAACCTCGTATAACATACTGGAGAGTACTAGCAAGACATAGAGATGACTAGAAGAAGAAACTTTAACTTTAAACTTTCATTTAAGAACATAAATAAGCAGAGGGTGGAAGCACATTAGTCGTTTCAATTTGATTGTGACGAGTTTTTCGTAATTTGGCAGCACGCAATTTGTTTCCATTGATTTGGCATTTGTTTAAATTTTTATATCAAACTCGTTTCAAGTTACATGCTACCAATTGAAATTTGAAACGAGTTTGAGTCAAGTTGAAACAAAAACTGAAACTGACTTCCCCAAAGTTGAAACTGACTTCCCCAATTGCACAATAATATCAAATATAATATAAAATATTGTTTACATGAAGAAAACTATATTTGTGATGAGGACTAAGAGTTGATTTGAAAGAATGGTCTTTTTGTGGCAATAATAATAACATTATGCGTTTTCACACTTCCTCTTCGACTCTTGCTCAACAACTGAATATAGAATAACGCGCATTTCAATTTCATTGCGTTCATCATCATCAGTTCTATTTTTCGCCCAGATGCGCGAAATTCTTAGAAAAAATTTTGTTTGTGCAATCAAAACGATAAATTTAGGAAAAATGCTTCATAAAATTATTGCTTTCGTTGTCGAATCTAAGAGAAATTTATAGTTGAATATTCTCGTCCAGAAATTGGAAATGATTTTGTTTGAATATATTTTTCCAAACGGGTAAATGCCTTAAGAAATGACTTTCTAAAAACTTTAAGGCAACAACTCAATCAAAATTAGCAATAATTCATTCGTGGCGTTTTAATTCGAAATTGCCCCCTAATGATTTTAATTAATTATTTATTCATTCAAAAAATGCGTAAATGAATACTGCATTGATTTAATTTAATTTGATGCTAGTTTTTATAATGGTAATGGTGTTATTCTATCAACGATAAACAGCAACTTTGTAGAGATTCATAGTAAGACCGAGGGCTGCTTGTAACATTTTTGGAGTGGCGGTGTTTATCTTATTCTCTACGGGTATATTTTGTGTATGATATGGCTTTTATGAAATAACAAAATAATACAATAGTATATAGAGAAAACCTAAAGACATTAATATTTTTGTACTCTCAGATTATAGTCATTCTCTCTAAACGACGCAAGGCAACCTAGAAAACCTGAGTCAACCTTTCCATTAAGGAGCTGATGAACAAATACATCATCGGCCACCTCAGGACGCTTGTGAAGAGAGCTTAAGTTGAGTAACTTAAGCCGGGATTCATATCATGGAAGAACTAATGGGTCTTCCCAAGGAACATGATAAAGTGCGAATCGAACGAAGCCGTTGAACCGATTCAATACTTCTAACATGCGAGGAGTAATGAGGAGGCCAAACCTGGGACGAATATTCGAGTAATGGTATGACAAGCAGGGATGCTATATTGGATCTCCGAAATAAAATTTTATCCGTAACGCAACCGAATCTGATATAAAAGTTTTGAATAATTTCGAATAGGGCCGGAATCTAAATGAGACACGTTATGACAGGTTTTTGTCCAGGCGAGCCGACACACTAGACGCTGTGATTGTAGCACCAACTGCCGAACTTTTAACAACATGGCAACGCATGGGTAGGCACACCCAATGCACAGTCAAATCCTGAGCATCCATCAAAGGATGGAGCATCTGCGATGGAATGATCACATATTTCAAATCGCCAAACAAGCCTCCCAATGCCTTGGATTTCTCAAGAGATGGAAGTTCCTCCTCCAGCCAGCCGCATTGGCAACAATTTACAAATCCTACATTCGGCCGCGCCTCGAATACAACTCGTATATCTGGGCAGGCGCCCCAAAAACCACCTTGGCTTTTCTCGACAAGGTGCAAAATAGTGCCCTCATGTGAGATGAATCTGCATAAAAATGCCCTATACGAAATTTACGTTGAACCAATGGTTTTTGAAATATTGAGCTGAGAAAATTCGGCATCGCACTGCATACCTTTTCGCACCACCTTTGAAGTATAATGCAAGCAGCCATAGTCCATAGGTTATAGTATGAAATTTTTTTTGATTATCTCTCTATCTCCACTTCTTTCATGCTGTCATCTTCATCAACACTCATCCCAGAGGAAAATATCGAAATGTGGTCGACGTCCATTTTGTGTCCATTAATTACGTGAAGCGGTTAGGGAGGGAGGGAGTCGAGTCGAATCTCATCCAATCTCACATAGGGAAGAGGGTTGCCAACAGGGTGGTTCAACAGTCATGTTGACTGAGTCAGTAAAGAATATAAGATCCTACTGCCTCCGTAATACATTAGTCACACGGCTTATTTGAATCAAGCCAAGTGAGAATAAGGAATCGAGAAAGCATGATTCCTTAGAATTAATATTGCCCTCAGGGAGATAGTTATTCGTCATCTTCGGCATATACCTACTTAATATTGGGTAAATTGAAATCTCCTAGAAGAAGTAGCTCATCATTAGCGTTCATCATAGTCAGAATGCGATCAACACAAGAGATGAGAATATCATAGAGGTTATTACCCCCATCGTCAAGTGTGCCAAACATATCTGGTGGGATATAGCACCACAGCAGGAAGAGATCCCTTTTAGAAGGGGAAATATAAAGAGCACGAAGCACGACGTCAAGGTGGATAGAGAAACTAGGAAGCGAAATTGGGTTACAACTAAAATAGCTTCTACAAGCAAGAAGTACGTCACTCCCACGAGCTTCCGAGTCAATGTGACGGTCCCTCCGAGAGTCTTGGTAGGAGGAATCGGAAACCACTCGGAGCCAAGTTTCAGTGAATGCTATAACATCGAGACCACTAGCCATCGATGCTTGAAGGATGTCTTTAGTTTTTGACTTGGTTCCTCTTACCTTCGACTAGTGAAGAGAAAGCGTCTTGCGATTTTTTATATCTGTGGAACGCTTGAAGTGGAAGCGTTTACATGATGACCTCGATTACAGGTACGTGGAGCAAAAAGCTTGGTAAGGGCACCAGCAGGTCAGAAACCAGGATCTAAAAGTATCTCGGCAGTAACAGCCAGACGAAATAAAAGATGTAACAGGCTTGGAGGCCTTGCTGACGCTCCTGCAGTTAACAGTTCCTGGGCCTTTAGATTTATTCGTTAAATATTCACAGGACTCCGTCTTAGTTTTGGGAGAGAACTTGGAATGAAGAAATTTAAAGGTCTCGGTACCGTAACCGAGGGGTGCAAAACTCAAGAGGATCTGTAGCTTAGATGGCCGGTGGACCATCCACTATAAGAGGCAGAGAGGCCGCTGCCAAGACCGGCATAGAGGTCAACTGTCACTGGAAGTTTCGTGACCGAGGGATCGTCCACTGATAGTAGCGAGGAGGTTGATACCGAAACGGATTTTTGATAACGTTATTTAAAAAAGTTATTCAAGTTCGATTAACAAAAAAACACAATTAAAAATGCCGCTTTTCTTACACATTTTTAAAAAACAGTCATAACTTTGTAACAAATTAAAAAATCAAAAATCCGTCTTAAGGTGCGTTTCCACTGCGGTCTGCAGACAGTGTATGTGCGCGCACAAAAAAGGAGCAAAAAACGAAAAATTTCAAACTGTGCGGAGACAAAGTTTTCATTGCGTATCCACTAAAATATTGCAGGAAGCATATGAAAAGTCTCAAAATATGTTTTAAAAGACTGTGCGTGCACTCTGTAGAGACAAGACTTTAGGTGGATACGACCTTGAATGAAAAAATTCTTGTGTGCGCACAATGTTTTATGTTTTCCGATTTAAACCTAGATATATTACCTCGCTTCAGTTCGGCGATATAAAAAAATGAACTTGGAGGACGAAAATTTATTACCTATACTATTTACGCAGATACTATGTACAAATCGAAATGGTTTGCTATGCCGCATTTAAAATTGGAAGGCATATTCCAAAATTACAAATTTCATCCGCAAGACCACTGGCAGAACAGGTAAGAGCGAAGGTGTCGTCAGCTACAAATATGTAGGGGACCTTGGTTCCTCTTTCCATAGGCTGTCTGGCTCCGGAAAATTTAATGTCTTTTTGTCTATCATTGTGGATAGAGAGGAGTTGTTAAAGACGCCCAATCATTTATTTCTATATTCTTTGAATTCGACACCCCACAATCAGGGCCGGCGCTTGGGTCCCGGTGCACTATGCCATATTGCGCCCCATAAGGTATTCATTTTTGAACCCAATGAAGGACGAAGAAAAAGACAAGCACTCACGGAATAAGAGAAAGAATATTCATTATTTCACATTATAGTCTAAGCTCCCAAGACATAAAAGGTGCCCCATCGAACACCTCAAAACAATAAAATGAGATTGGTTGAAAAACATGTAAAGAACATGTAACGCCCGCCAGACTAGTAAAAATTTGTTAATTGCTATTTTTTATGAATTTTTGAATTTTGTTAAAAAGCCATGTTTTTTCCAAAACACCTGTTTAGTCCGGAGACAAAATTCCAAAATGGCTGAAAATTGGTACACAGCTTCCTTATGACTTTTTAATAAAACAATTTCGGAATCCAGCTTGCGTATAGCTTTCTAGCGTATAGTTTGTTGGAAAAGTTGGCTGTTGTGAAAACCCATGCTATTCTTCATCAAATTTCAAAAGGGAATTACCGAATACATCCAATTTTTGTTGGTTGGCCTATGTGAAACTCGCCAATATTAATTTGTTAGACAGTAATACCCCGGCTTCACCCCACGCGGCTGTTACAAAATGGATGCATTCATATAACACCCAGTAGTGCAAACGCGAGGCTCACCGCCTTCTTCTTATGCATCCACCAGACTACCATTAACCTTTCCTATTCTTTTTCTATTTTCAGGTCAAGCTTACTACTAGACATTGCACCATGAGTTGAACGACATGACGGTCTAGTGGTACAAAGGGTGATTCTTGAGTTTGACCATGCCACATAAAAAACCGCGTTCGAAAACTATTTCTTCAAAATAATCCCCTTGTCTAATATCTTGTCCTAAGATATTTCGTGTTTTCCATATTCACTGGAAAACAAAAGATACGCCTCAAGAAGCTACTTCAAGACTTTTCGAAGTCTTTTTTCAAGTATCCACTGAATTTACATGTCCGCGCACAGTCCCCGCAGAAGTTCTCCGCACCGACCCAAAAGATTTTTCAATGGATACGTTGCGTATCCACTGGAATATCGGTGTGCGTGTGTAGTCTCCGCACTTTTAATCTCCGCACATTTTTTATCTCCGAACATTGAATTTGGTGGGGACACTTTGACGGATAATGTATGGAGATAGTGCGGAGACAAAACTCTTGGTGGATACGCACCTTTACAGAAACTTTTATTATAGTTCGAACTGAACTGGAACTGTACCAAATTTCAAGTCAATCGGATAAAAATTTACGGAGAAAAACATGGTTGAATTTACCCCTTTTTTCAGACTTTTTGTGATTAAAAATGGGTGGGGGTAAATTTTTTGGGGGGTTTTAATGAATTTTCTATTAAAGTCCTAAATATCAAAAAATCACTTCAATCGAATACATGTCGTCAATCAAGTCTAAGGCCGTTGCCACCCGGGAAAAAATTTCTTGGTATTTAATCTTCAAGGAACCCGACAAGAGCAAGGGTGTCGGACAGCGAGCCCTGCCGGGCGTTGATGAACTGGACGTCATCGGCTAACATCTGAAATTACGAGATGTTGCCGGAGAAGGACTTAAGACGGCCGGTGACTATTTCATGACCATCAACAAAAGCGGTGGGGAGTCTTTCATCAGTCTCAAGACAAGCCCTGCCTAATGTCAGAACACTCGCTACAAGTTAACCCTGGAACTGACTTCAGCGTTGAGGCAGGTAAGGTGGAAAACGCCACCACATATATCATCGCAAAAATCCCATCTCGGATGATCTCCAAAGAGAACAGCTTGTCCGATTGGTGATCCGCCCAGTATACAGAGTGTTGTACATTCAGCTGTTTAAGGATTTCTTACTGATTTTGTAAATTGTAAAATTCACATAAATTCTAGCAACTCACGAGCAAACTCATATAGTTACATTTTACATAATTGAATTAGACTATTATAAATAATACTTACCAAAAGTAGGTCTTGGCGGCTCTGATTCAGCATCCTCACCCCTCTGCAGCGCTAACAATGCTCTAAGCCATTTATTTAGTTCATCTTCGGATTCCAACACAATGCAGAAACCCTCCTCCTTTGTCGACAATGCAATAACATACTTGTATTTTGTATCTAATCGCCGATTAATGTTGAAACAATTTCTGAGAATAATTGTTCTTTTAGGATGAGATCTAGATTTAAACTTCTTTTCACTATCGTAATATTCTAATCGAGCTAATGTATTTCCATTTTCTGCACATAAAACAAAATATTTCTTTTTCATAGTTTTTAACTTCTTATGGTATCCTTGCAGGACAATGCCATCCTTCCCCGAGGAAGAATTCAGTTTGAACGAATTCGAAGTCATTTTGTTGAGATTTGAATTCGACAGAGCAGCAGAAATCTTCTTCCAAGTTGTCCCATGTGCACTGAATTGTTCTAAGGATGTCGTTGTGAAATCTGAAAATATATAATAAATGTTTTTAGAAAACTAGTTAAGAATATTATTTAATCTGAAATAATTTAACATAAATAGTGTTGATGGAATCCCCTTTTATATTAGGCATGTCTCATATCTAATCGCAATCTCCTCGCTCCAAGATCGGATCAGATCAGACAAAATCTGTAAGAGCTTAGACCACTTCAGTTCACACTGCGTGCATATCTTCAAAAATTATGACCTTCAAAGATTTGATATCAGTAAATCGGACCTCTATAACAGCGAGACCTCGGAGCAATCCTGAGCTAATAATGCTCGAGCGAGACACAGATAATGACTGGCTTATAGCTTTTTAGTATGGTTCAGTTGCGTCAAGTAACAAATCAACGGTGCGTCGATTTTAGAGTATGTATTTATTGAAGTCAAGTGGGAGCTTTGCGCGTAACAGTAGAAGTGGAAGGAGGATATCCGCAAAACCCCGGGACAAGCGTCAAGCATTCCACTTATAATATGGGGAATCGCCACATCCAATGGAGTATGGTCTCTACTGATCCTAAAAGAGTCCCGAGTACGGTTTCGGCAATATCCCAGATGCAGATTCAAAACTTCACGTTCAAATTTAATGTTTTCGAAGATTCTTAAGACATGATTTTCAAGGTAAAAGGATTAAGGGCAACAAGCCTGCTATCATAAAAGCTTTGAAGGAATTCTTGGAAAAAATTTGGTTCACACTAGATTTTTTCAAAAACTACGAATCTATGCCTAGGAGAATTGCAGCGAAAGGAGAGATAATATTGTAACCTTGCATTTTGAAGGACTTCAGTCATACAGAAATCCAAGAAGGATTGACTGGAAGAAGTTCGTTCACGTCCTGAGAATAGAATTCTATAGGAAGCGTCCACAGGAAGGTATATACCTTTTTTTGTAGTGAGGTATTGGATCCAAAAGTCCAAGGGCCATTAGCTTGGCCTATTGTACTACACCCCTATACCTCATATTTGTAGGCCAGATCGCTAGAACGAGATTAACTCAGCGAGTTTATGCTTGACGGTTCCCGTGAGCTCCCCAATTCCACTCCGGCCCTACAATTCCACTCCGGCTTTAATTGGTCTACAAAATTCCCATGAGTATGGTAGGAAGGGAGAGATCCATCCTGACAGATAGAGCCTCCATATCAGGATAATTCATTATACAGCTGGGTGGGCCTGGTGCTCACGAGAAATCGTGCAAAACCTACCCACTGCCACGCCCCGTCCTGAACCCACATTATTACCCCGTTTCAGTGACTTAGTGTGCCATCGAAACTCGTGTCATTGATGGCTACAATCTGTTCAGAAATGATCGAAAAACTGAATCTGGCGGTGGTGTAGCGGTTTATGTTAAGAATAGCCTAAGGTTTACAGCCCTCCTCGAATTTTCTCGCTAACTGAAGCTAGCGAGTTGGCCCATAGCTTTGAGAATATTGCAGTTGGGGGAGATTTCAATGTGAACATCCTATCCAATAATCTGCTCTCTAAAAATTTGCCTGCGAAGAAACTTTGGAGTAACATAAAGCAACTTGGCATTCACGATAATGCAAGTGAAGCTCAGATTATCCTTTGGCGAATTAAATTATTATTTTATTGCCTCAACTAATATAGTTAGATATGTGAAGATCTTCATTGCTCAAGGTCAACTGTTAGTGCTACTGGCTAGCGCGGAAGACTACAAAGCTTTTTACTCTATCAAATCTGAATCAGTTGGCCCAGACAATCTCCCGCCCATCTTTCTAAAGCTAATTTTTCTTGCGATCCTCCCCTACGTCAGTCACATTTTCAATAGCTGCCAGACAAAGTCATATTTTCTGCTTCAGTGGAAAAAAAAGCAAAAGTAATCGCACTACCTAAATGCAAATCCCCGAAAGGCTAATAGACACCATGAAATTTTCATCCTCAACCGCGTCCTTAATTCGGGATTACTTACATAATCGATCTCAAAAAGTTTGGCTACAAAATTCAATTTCGAACCCTTTACCACTCACGCGCGGTCTTCCGCAAGGCTCCATATTAGGACCGTTGCTTTTCTGCATGTTCATAAATGACAGCAGCATCGTGACGTACAGTAGAGTACTGTGTAAACAACTTTAACGCCGATCTTGAGCATATCTGTCAATGGTCTTTATCCAACCACTTATTGCTAAATGCCTCTAAATAATGTCGCATTCCAATGTATAGGAGTCAAATAGTCACATCTTTCCTTCCACCTATCATTCTCATGAACAAGTGCTTATCCTACCAATTTCGAGTTAAAAATCTAGATGTCCATCTGAACACACAATTAATTTGGCGTGAATAGGCTTCTCATACCCTATCTAAATTATATGGTAATTTGAGATGCCTGTGGCTGTCTGTTTCCGATCTGCCCACAGGTACTCGTTCAAAGTTAATTAAATTTCTAATTTTACCGCATTTCAGTTATTGATATTTCCCTCTCTCTGAACGTGTCATGTGATAAACTCAATGTAGCCTTCGGTAATTGTACAAGATTTGTCTATTATCTTCGACGATCCGACCATATCAGCCGGTATCGTTCATCTGTTCTGAGATGCACCCTTCATGTGTATGTACTTGACCCTCAAGGCAATGACACTCATTTATAAACTCCTACACTCCGACCACCGATCATATCTATAGAGTATCGCCAAATCGGTCGGACAACTAGAAGAATGCTATTTATTATACCTAGATTGTCCTATTTGGTTGCGCAAAGATCTTTTTTTGTTCATTCGAGTTTACTTCCCGATATACAGAATGCGGGGTCATTAAGTGCATTCAGGAAAATACGATAACTTTACATCTTGGCTTGGTAAGCACGATCATATTAGTCCATCCCTTTCAGGACAGCTTCCAGTAGCCCTACGAGGAGATTATGATCACATTGCCACAAGTTGGAGATAGTTACGGCACACGCGCATTTAAATACACCAAATATTGCTCCCCCTATTTCACTGGTGAATGACCTTACAAAGACAATGGAGGATAAGGTCAACACTTTCAAAAACGCTATCCACACGACATATGTAGAAGGTATCATAAGGCAGAAAAAAACATTGCCCGTGGTGGAATGAAGCTCCTTTGAAACTCAAGAGAGATAGTTGGCAAGGACATTGCCAATCTATAGAGCGCCTATGAAACTGCCAGAATATGCACGATCATCTCCAAAGATCACTCCAGAGCAACTAAAGGTATTGAGCTTGAACGATCGCAGACGGAGTCCATAGAGCTATTAATGAAGACACTTTCCCAGATGCAAGGACGATTATATATTAAAAACAAAATTGGAAGGGTTACAGATCGTTTACAAAATTCTCTTGGACTAGTAGGGTGGCGCTTAAATAATGGAGGAGCTACTTTCGATAAATGCTTTTGTGTAAGATTTAACCATAACTTAGTGGACAGCTATGTTTTATTTTAATCCACTTCTCTCGCTAACCCCGATATACCTCCACCTCGGTGGAAGAAGGGAAGTGTTCACGGACGGCGTGAGTCTAGAGCAACGGCTGACTCAACTCTTAACATCCTAGACGTCCGTTAGACGCTCATACAAGCGTCAATTAATTGCATCAGTCATGATATCAATATATTCAGATAATTACATCAATCATTATCTTAGACCGTAGGTTTTCCGACAATCATAGCAGTCTGTTATATTCCAAATTGCCAAACAAGCCTCCCAATGCTTTGGATTTCTTAAAAGGTGCAAGTTCCTCCTCTAGCCAGCCGCCCTGGCTACAATCTACAAATCCTACATTCGGCCCCGCTTGGAATACTATTTGTATATCTAGGCAGGCGCGTTTGAATTCAAAAACTAAACAATGCCGCAAAATTGCAGAATTCAGCAATTAGAAGTCTGTAGCTGAATTCTACAGTGTTGCGGCAATATTAAATTTCGTCCCACCTTGACTTGCTTTGACAAGATGCAAAATTGTGCCATCAAACTCATTGGTGATGCCACCTTTTGCAACTCTATAGACCCTTTAAGCCACCGTAGGAATATAGCCGCCCTCTCTATACTTTATCGCTATTACCATAGCGACTATTCCACTGAAATTGAGAACATTTTCCCTGCAGGGCTATATTTTTCCCGCAACACCTGACTAACCCGCTCGGCCCGCCCCATACCCTACAGCCCAACCCCCTCAGGCACAATACGATCTAGAAGTTCGTTTATAAATAGAACAACTCGACTGTGGAATAATATCATACAGCAGTATTTCCGAACTCGGTACAACATCTTAGAGCTCAAACGTCAGGTTCATCCACATTTCCTCTAACCTTTTCTATTCTCCTCTATTCTACAAACCAGGCTTGCTACTAGACATTGCACCATGACCTTAACGACAAGGTAATACAAAGGTTGACTCCTGACTATCCATCATTTTGTTTAGTGAAGGTGTGTTTGGGTTCAGAAAATTTGTCAGACTCAACAATAACACAAATATAACATCGCACTAGCGATCCGCAGGCCATGGACTGAAAGTTTTCGCGTTCAACCCAAGTATCACCACACACTCACCGCCCGCCAACCTGTAGATAATCATGCCGTCACCTGTATGCCAAGGCCTCTCAGGCAGATATACTTGAAATTCTCATTTCTCAGTCATAGCCTCCGACCTGACCTGAAAAGGCACGGCTTGTGAGTGAAGTGAAACATATTTTATTTTAGTGCTATTTAATGTAACCCAGTTTTCTCCCTAGATTTAGGCCCTACGAACACGAGACGACTGATTTGCAATTCTAGTTTCAGATCCAACTGTTTCGTGATCTTGCTTACGGGTCGACAGAGACGAGACCGATTTGAAACTATGTAGCTTGAACTGCTCGGGTGCGACAGTTCTTGCCGGTCGGGAGCGATTTGTTCCATTTCATCTGAGCAACTTGACATTGACTTGAATTCTTGATTGAAAACTATGTGGGCACAGAGCACCGAGATTAATCCAAAACTCAGTTGCGGTCGTGTGTGGACAAAGGTTTTATTTTGATTGCAAACTGGTTGGTCGCGTGATTATTTGGGATTACCAATCAGTCGACTCGTTACACTCCACAAAATATTTAAATTCGTTAGTTGAAGCACTACAGCAGTAACACAAAATCGACTAAGTACATTAATGTGCATGTATCCGAACCTGATCAATTACTGAGTCTTCCTGCAGAAGGTTGAGTTAAGTTTCGTTAAATCCAAGAAAAATCCATGAAACACGTCACATTTTGCATAAGTTTGTTTAAGTGCGTTTACTGCACTTATATCAACGGAGACACGACGTAAAATCTATCTCGTCAACCCAGAACCGTCATAGAACCAGCATCGAGTTAACTTGAGGGGAAAAGCTTTCTGTAAACTCAACGAATTCTTTACTCCTGTTCATGGAAACGCGGTAAATGTCAAATTACCCTACGCCTACGACAGGGGATTCCCAACATGCATGCTAGTGTACGGAGATTACCCTAGCGGCTAATTATATTGAATTTTCTTACATCGGTAGCATAAACTCGGCTGTAACAGAGAGTAATTTCGAAATTACAATTTATGCTACTATGTAAGAAAATTCCAGCGGAATCAACCAGCGTAGCGTAGAATTGGGCTGAATGCTTTTTTTGACTGACTCAGTAGTTTGTTACACTCTTATTCCATATAATACTTCATGAACATAGATACTTAGAACAAAATCTATAATTTTTCAGTCCTGCAAATCCCGCGGATTCGCATTGACTGTGGGATGCAAACTGGGCTTAACATTGTATATATTTTTTTGTGTTAATTTTGAAGAGTCGAAACAGAAATATTAAAATTTAGACGATCCCTTTTAAGGATCCTTTACTGTACTGTCATATAACAATAATCATATAATATAAAGAAACCTTTAAAAATATCGCACCATCCTTAGATATCTCACATATTTCAATAACACCAACCCTAAACAAAAAATTTCCCACATTTCCCCCCATAAATAATTTCAAATGAACAAGAGAAAAAAAACATTCTTTCACACTGCACCAAGAAAAACAAATATTTTTTTTTAATATATATTATTTTTTGATCAGTCATTATTAATATCCTTTTTCTTATTCTTCATGCACATTCCATTCCATCTTTTGCACGTGGTCAGAATATAATAACAGCCTTTTACTACTTTACACTTTTCTCCGCCACTTTTGCTTGCTGCCTGCTTGCTACGACGAGAGTTCTTCCGCTTCCTTAATTATATTTTTGCTACTCTGATAGGGCAATGCCATGAGTTGAGAAATTCTTTTCGATTGTTTACCAGAGATAAAAATGTTTCACTGCCACGTACAGAGAGGCCCCGCGCGCACATACATTACACCATCAGGGGAATATGTACATACATAATAACATATATATAGAGGTATAAATTTTTTTTTTTATTATTTTTAAAACGTCATCTCTTTGTTATTCTTGTAATTTTTGAGTGAGAATTGATTACGACATAAAAATATTTTTATTTATGTATATTTTTTTAAAAAGTGTGCATTTTATTAAATATTATGAAAAAAAAAAAAGATTAAGGTCATTATTAATTTATTTTCTAATTCATCATAAACACACACAAAATACGTGGGGAAAAATAACGACGCGAGATCTCAAATAAAAATAAATAAATAGTAAAAAAAAAAATTGCGTTGCACTTCCACTTATAAACAAACCCACCTTCTCGCGCGGTGTTATCTTTCACAAACACACAAGCGCATAGAAATATTTTTACGATTAAAAATTTTTTTGCCAAGTCAAAACAATCCGCATTCACTCACACACACATGCATGCATATTCATATCTTGATATCTTATATATTTTATATGAGTGTATAAAAGCACTGCATTCCGATTCCTTTCGAATTTTTGTGTTCGTTCTCATATATATAAAATTTATTCGTGTATATATATACACACGCCCATACATAAATCCAACTAACTTCGCCCTGCCCTACATCACATCCGGCAAACATAAATGAGTTAAACGAACTAAAAAAAAAAAACAAGAAAATTTATCAAAACAAAATTCTTGCCTTGTCACACATTCTACTGACAAAGCCGACGCGACATTCTCTCTGCACACACAACACGAAAAAAGCCCATCCAGGGAATTTCTGTCTCGTGTTCTTCGTCGTCGTCGCAGTGTTGTTGGTGAATATATAATAAATAATATATACTCGCGGCTGGCACAATGTCGCGATATGTATATATATGATCGAATAAATACACCGCGCGCCGCGCAACTACATAGTAAACTGCCCAAGAAAAGACGACGCCATTTGAAAACAAATAGTAACATAACGTACGCATACTTTCTCTGGGCACAGCAGCAGCATATTTGTATACACGCCCCTTTCAAGTTGCCACACAGCTCAAGTATTCACCAGCGAGTGCAATGCGACGCAATAAAAATTTCATTTTATGCTCCAAATTCTCATATCCGGAAAAAAATCTCAAAACCTGACACGAAACGGTAACAATTAACAGCATTGAAAATTACCTTTATCCAGTTCCGCTGGCAGAGATCCGCTTGTTCCGGTGTGTTTACGAATATATGTATATATTTTCTCGATATTGCACTTCTGAATTCCTTAAATACTTCTCCTCTATTTATCCTATTTAAAAATTCACTAGACTTTCAGCGTGTTACAACTCCACTTTGTTTTACACTTTATTCTATTATTATTCTACTGTAATTATTCTTCACATGCGGGGCTCCGACGATACACCAAATTCGGTATTTATAACTCGTCTCGCATCCGCACACCACACTCGTTAATTAAACCTCGAAATTCTCGAAACTGAATTAATAATAAAAAACATAAAAATTAAATCTATTTACCGCAGCATTTAATTAGAAAACACCACAATTATTTCGATTAATATTATAAACGTGGCAAAAGTGATTTTTTCCTTATAACTTTTTCGAAAAAAAAATCAAGTCTCGGGCCAGGCCAGCCCCACAGATTTTTAGGGTGTGGAAAAATCTTGACTCAGGCACCAGAATCCCAACTACGTTTTCGCGTAGGCTTTTCTTCCACACTTTTCTCCGATTTAACCAGCAGCGATGATAAAATTCCCATTGATAAAAATTGCAGAATTCTGTGCGGAATTTTTTCTTCACTTTTAATAAAACCCGCAATAAGTGTGTGGCTTTTTATCAAAAAACCTTTTTTTTATATATTTATATATATTTCCACCCGAAATCAAGTTGTTTTGCTCGACATAAGTCTATTACGTAGTAAAAGCGCGTCCATTTTAACTCGCGTAGAGTAAAAATGATTCATGTGTGTGTGTTAGTAAGGGGTATATTTAATATATTATATATGTACATACATGTTTACCATTTGAATTTTGGGAAAGAGAATTGTATTGTGCAAGTGGAGTCTTTTGTGGTACAGTCAAAATAAAAGTTATAAAGGTTAAAATTCTTTGAATATTTTTGCAAATTTTTTTTTCAAGTGTATAACAAACAACGTGTTTTGAGGTAAAACAAGTTCAAGTGTTTTATTTTATAGAATAAAAATATTCATATTATTTATACAAGAATATGATAAATTTTAATTTATGCTGAAATTAATTTGAATAGTTGAAGGACGAAAAATTAACAAGATGCAATAGTCGAGCTTCATTCAAATTTTTAAAATTGTGGTTTGAATCTTTACTAGATGTTTCGTTATTTCATGTCCTTTTTTTAAAATATACCCAATAGAACTACAGAAAGGACCCTCGCTGAGTTTTATCGTAGTAAAATCCTTGTTGAACAAAGCGGCTTTGGAAGATCTACCGCAGACCATATTTTCTCCCTTAGGCAGGTCATAGAAAGCGCAAATGAATTTAATATAAACATACCGTTATTCCTCGAGTTCAGAAACGCAAATGATAAAATAAAACGCGATAAATGTGTATAAAGTTATGGAGTATTTAAGATTTTCCAACACTTTGCAGACGACCTAAATGACATTGAAAGAGATAATATGGGGAGTAAGAATTGTAGATTTTCCAGAACCATTTAACGCCACAGTAGGATTAAGACAAGGAGGTGCCTTGGGGTTGCAGAGAACGTAACGGTTTAGCCGCTAGGGCGTTTTAATTTTTTTTTTGCAGGTCTTTACATATCACCCTCAAATGCTTACAGGCAGGATCGTGAGCTCGATAATGGGCAACAGCTCGGTCAGAAAGGCCGTAAATAGAGGCACTCCGCAAGAGCGAGTACTTTCACCGCTCCTATGGGCTGTAATTATGAATCAGCTGTTGCGACGCATAGAGGCACTGGGGTGTCACTTCCTGGCGTCGCGGATGACGTTGTTATCATCAAAAAAAGATAATTTCCTTAAAGTCCTCATGAAGGCGGCGTTACAAACCCTCTCAAGCTGGACTGCCACCCGCCGACGCAGCGATAACTTAGCAAAATTGGAAGTGGTCTTCTTCACAAGGAGGTATAAAACCCAACCTTTAAACCCCCCTACCGTCCCCACGGTTTAACAAAGTTAGGCTCAAATTTAGCAACAGTGCCAAATATCTGGGAGTAGTCCTGGACAAGAAACTTCTCTGCAATGAAATCACAGAAGAACGCATTAAGAAAGCCAACATAGCGCTTTTTGCTTGCAAAAAATCTATAGCGAAGCGTAGTACGATGGATCCACACAGCGATCGTCCGCCCAATACTCTTATACAGGGTCCACACCTACAGATGCCCTATGTGTTATATTTCCCTACTTTAAATCTTGTGGCAAGTGAAAGCGCAACCATCGTAACCCTTAGAATAAAAGAATCTGGGTTTTGGACACACGAAGGTGCTGAACTCTGTTATCGTCCCCACAAAAACCGACTTCTGCATACCTGAGATCCCGAAATATAGAGGGAAATTGCAAAGCTGACGAACTGGCTAGCACCGACACTCTCCTTCCAGGAAAGGATGGTATGCCTTGGGCTACTTTTAAACTCCGATGCAAACAGCACACAATGGAACATGCGAAAAAGGATTGGAGGGATCTTGATAAAAATGCGCTTTGGCCAAATAAATCTGCCCTCTTATGATCTCAGGCGGACCAGTTCACTATTGAGCATTGGAGACAAGACCTCTCAGCTAAAGTGGGAGTGCGTGCATGCGACCCGCCTAGGTCTTGAGACTTACGATTTTTGCAGAAGCTGTAAAAATCCGGACGAGGAAGAAGTGTTTTACATCCCCTCTGTAACTGCCAAGCCCTAAACAGAAGGAGACTAACCACATTAGGTGAACCATTTCTAAGATTCATCCTTGGGATGGTTTAGCGAAGAAACGACACCAGGTTTAAAGTGTGATCAAATAGTAATACTTGGGGACAAGATCTGGCTCACAGTAAATAATAAACAGATGCCCCTCCAGTTGTCACATAATGGGGGATCTAACCCTTCTTGGGTATTTTGACTATGATACCGTCCGTCCAATCCGCCGGAAAGGTACAGAGGTATCATGCTAGTTCCAAGATTGGCTGTAGCGCATCTGCTATGAGGTTTGAATCGGCTTTCGACCATTCTGGCGGGATGCCATCTTTTCCAGCTGCTTTACCATTGGCCAATGCATGTATTGCGGTTACTATTTCCGTCTTGGATGGGGCCCCGGGTGGTGATTCTTATTGGCTGTGTATTGTTACTGCTCCTGTGCAAGTGAACCATTCAGGGTGGCGAAGAAGTGACCTCTCCATCTTTGGAGTTGCTCCTCGTCGCTGCACAGCAGCCTTCCATCCGCACTTTTAACGGCATGCTTTTTAGTAGAGTGCTTTCCCCGAGAGCTGTTTAGTGATTTGGTACAGCACCTTACTGTTGCCTGCGTTCGCCGTGCCGTGTTTTCTGTGAGCCCATTTGGCTGCTGCCTTTTATCACGCCGGACACTTCTCTTTACCTCCCGGTGTATTCCCGTTCAATTTAGTAACGTCTTTCTGGGTCGCTTGTAAAGTTCACGTTGTTTTTGAGGACTCTTCTGCTTTCTATTTTTTGTCGGATTCTTTAGACATAGCCGATGCTCGTTTCCGCTGCTGTCAATATAGCGCCCTTTATTGTGCTTCCCAGCTCTTCGATATTTGTGTCGTCAGAAACAGTTTGTTGGTTTAAGATTTGTTGTAGGTTCCCACCAAATTCTGACCTTTAATTGCTCCCCAGGTCTACGTTAAACCGTCTACCTAGATTTCCAATTGTGTGCTCAAAGCCGTGGCCGATCTGTCCGTTTAAGTCACCCATCAAAGCAATGCTGTCTCTCCTTGGAATAGAGCGGAAAACCTCAATCAGTCGCATATAGAACTCATTAAGCTGCTAATAAACTAACACAGTGTCATTACATATATTAAACTAGCTAACTTTTTTTTGATGTGGCATGGTCAAGCTCAGGAATCACCCTTTGTACCACCAGACCGTCATGTCGTTAAACTCATGGTGCAATGTCTAATAGTAAGTTTGACCTGAAGATAGACGAAGAATATGAAAGGTTAAGGGTAGTCTGGTGAATGCGAAAGCAGTGAGCTCCACTTTTGGATGGTGTAGGAGTTCATTTTATTTAGCAGCCGCGTGAGCCGCAACCGTCAGGGCTCGCGGGAGACAGTCTTGTTGGAGTGTTATGCCTCCTGAAACAAGTGAATCCCGCTGACCAGGCGACAAAGGCTGTGACGCCAACAGTGCCAGACTACCAGGTGAACAAGGAGGTGCACCGACCGCTAGATGAAGACCCCACCTAAGCAGAAATTTGGTGCCCTATTATTAACCAGTTAAGCCAGGGCCTGTACTCCCGAAGACGAAACGGAAACGAAACCGTTGTGTCAAAATGCTACCTTGGAAGACGATATCGTCTCATTTTCGTCTAAACAAACGATGACATATTTGTAATCGTCTTCGTCTAGACGTTAGTGCTTGTTAAATTGTATGTTGGGATTGTTAATTTTTTTGATAGTTTTAATTTGTTTTGCATAATAGGTCAAAATTTACAAACGAGATTATCGTCTCCAGGAGTAGGAAATATATTTTCGTCTCGTTATTTCGTTTCGTTTCCTCATCGTCTCGTCTTCGAGAGTACAGGCCCAGGATGCCTTATTAGGGCTACCTATTTTTTGTAAACAATCTGCCGAGAAAGCTGAAAGCGGGGCTGACGGAATTTATTCGCACTAGCTAATTGACTACTAAGCGAGTGGAAAGTTTTCTGTGTCATCGTAACGGTTTCTAAACTTGCCAGCTAGTAACTTGTAAACGCGCTCAATGCACAATGCCTTAAGCAGACATAATTCTCCAATAAGTCGGTTTCCCGTTAGCCCCGTTTATTGTGTCATCGCCACAATCAGCTCAACATATACTGAAGCACCCGCCCATTTTATCTTTCACATCGATGACTTGAACGACATGACAGACTGGACCTGATTGTTGAATCCGGCGGATCGGAAGTGAGTGCGGATTTGATACTTTGCAGATTCTAAAATCCGCGGATTGAATGCGAATTTGATTACAGACAAAATTATGGCCTGGATTCCCTCAGGCCGGAGTTTATCATAAAAAAACAAACGTAGTCCGGGTTACCCAGGTTGGTAGCGTGGTCCTCTATGGGCCAATGTCCTCTGAGGATTGCCGCAACCGAAACGAGGGCCACGTTATGCATTCTACTGCACCTATCTAACTTAGCTCTGCATCGCTCAATTAGCTTGGAGTTCTTGAACCGAAGCATCCATGATTTCATTTGGTCTGGTTTTTTTTTTTTTTATGTGGCAGTGCTAAACTCAGGAATCACTCTTTGTACTACCAGTCCGCCATGTCGTTTGTCACGTCATGGTGCAATGTCTAGCAGCAAGCTTAGTACGGGGGGGGGGGGAATAGGTTAAGGGTTATGGGGGAGTGGGGGGAATAGGTTAAGGGTTATGGGGGTGTGAAGGGGTGTTGAAGAAGGTGATGATGAACCCTGCGTTTGAACTCTTGGATGTTGTAGGAGCTCGGAAATACTGACTGCGAGAGATTATTCCACAGTCGAGTTGTTCTATTAACAAACTAATTCATATATTGTTGAGTGCGTGGAAGGGGTAGTTGCAGGTGAAGGGAATGAGACGAGTGGGCTAATCTGGTGTTGCGGTTATAAGATTGCCGTGGAGGCAGGAGAGCGTTTATTTCGGAGGAACAGTCGCTATAATAGTAGCGATAAAATTTTGTTAGTGCTGCTACATTCCTACGGTGGCTCAAGGGGTCGATGGTGGAGCAGGCGGTGTCGTCATCAATTAATTTAAGGGCCTTTTTTTGGACCTTATCTAACCATGCCAAGGTGGTTATCGACGCGCCGCCCCAGACGAGGGAGTTATATTCGAGAAGAGGCCGAATGTAGGATTTATAAATAACAGCGCGGGCCGATGGCTGGAGGAGGAACTTGCACCTCTTAAGAAATCCCAAGCACTGGGATGCTTGTTTGGCGATTTGGAATATGTGGTCATTCCATCGCAAGTCTTTGGCTAATGTCACGCCTAAGATGTGTAGGGATGGGTCGGCCTTTAGTTCCACGCCATCCACTGACAAGGATGGTGAGGTGTTGATCTTCTTCTTGGATATAAGACAGTACTTGGTTTTGGAGGGGTTGAATTCGACACGATTCTTTGTTCCCCACTCTAGAATAAGTTCAATGTCGTTATTAATAGAGTTGAACATTACTTCACGATCATCAAGACAGGATCTGGCATCAGTCTGTCTTGTATCGTAGCTGTAAGAGTAACGCAGGGTACCGTCGTCAGCGAAGCTGAGAAGTGGGTTGGAGGGGATTGAAAGTAGATCATTTATAAAGATAAGAAATAGGGCTGGTGATAAAATTGACCCTTGGGGGACCCCCGCAGAGATAGGGTGGGGTTCAGATTTGACGCCATCCAATACTACCTTAATTGAACGGCCGGAAAGGAAATTCTCAATCCATTTCTGTAAAAGTGAGTCGATTCCAATAGCTTTGAGTTTAGCTAACAAGGCTAAGTGCCAAACTCTATCAAAAGCCTTGGAGATATCCAAAGCAACCAGACTGGATTCACCTGATCCATGCAAACTTCGGCTGAGGTGTTCTGTAAGACAAACTAAAAGATCGCCAGTGGATCTTCTGTGTCGGAAGCCATACTGTCTGTCGTTTATGAGTAGGTTGGATTCTAGATATCCCATTAGCTTTTTGTTGCTTATCGTCTCCATTGTTTTGGAGAGAATAGAAGTAATTGCTATTGGGCGGTAGTTAGAGGGGTCGCTGGAGTCACCTTTTTTCGGTATTGGCTGTACATGGGCAAGGGCGCTTTCAGTAATGCAGGATGCGTGCGCAAATGACTTATTCAGCAATTGAAAGTGTGAAGCTTTCAATGACTGAATAAGTCAATTGCGCACGCATCCTGCATTACTGAAAGCGCCCCAAGTTTCCAAGAGTCTGGATAGACTCCGGAAGAGTATGATAGGGCAAAAAGTTTGCGCAGAGGTTTAGCCAAAGGTGAGGCGCATTGTTTTAAGACGATAGGGGGTATATTATCGGGTCCAGTGGATTTATTGATATCGAGCTCCTTGAGGCACCTGTACACCTCGCGACGCGAGTCCTGAAGAAAACCCTGTCCATTAAATGAGCGCTGTGCTCGAGAACCGGGGGTAGCATATCAATTTGGGGTAGAGAAGAATTGGAAGCAAACAGAGATGCTAATAAATCGGCCTTGGATTTTCTGTCTGTTATCACCTTCTTATCGTGGATGAATGAAGGAGTTGTGGATGAAGTGAAATTCTTCTTAATGGAGCTTACCAAGGACCAGAAGTTCTTGCTACCGGAGGTTGCATTAAAGAGTTTACTTCTCAACTTGTTGTCAAATGAATTTTTGACATTCCTGATGGTGACTTTACAGGAATTTCTTAGTTTTATATACTCTACACGGAGCGATTCACTAGGGGAGCTCTTGTAAGCTCGAAAGGCGGCTTCTTTATTTCTGATTGCATTCATACACTCCTGATTAAACCATCTGTTGGGCCTAGCCTTCACAGATTTGGTAGAATGAGGAATGAACAAATGCATTCCTGCCTGTATGATCCGAGAGATACGGATAGCGGCAGAGTTGACGTTTTTGTTTCGGAAACACTGGTTCCAGTCAGTAGATTGGAAAAAATTAATAAGCCCCAGCCAATTGGCCTTCCCATAATGCCATACAGTTTTTTGAACTGGTTTGGGAGGGGTGGGAAATTTGAATGGGAAACTAGCGCTAACTAAAGAGTGGTCCGAATTGCCGAGAGGTGAATCAACCTCAACAGAGTAACGCGCTGGATGAGAAGTTAAAAAAAGATCAAGGAGATAGGTTCCTTGATCAGCAACATCAGGGACTCTTGTGGGACGATCCACAATTTGATGCAAATTATTGGCGTCTGCAAAGAGCTCGACGTCCTTGCCAGAAACACTGGTGCCATTTGAGTAAGTCAGCCATTTTGCGTTGTGAACATTGAAATCACCCGCAACGATGATTTCACACTCAGGATTGGACGACAAAAATCCCGAGATTTGTTCGGAAATAGTATCAAAAGATAAGGTGGAGGCTTCGTTACTTATGTTAGGGCTTCTGTATAGGAAGCAGAAGAATATGACGTGGCTTTGAAAAATGATTTTAATCCAAATATAATTAAAATCTGAAGTCGTGTTTGAAAATATTTTACAATAAGCCACGTCATCCCTAACAAATATGGCAATACCCCTATGGGGGGAGAGATTGTGCACTAAAGTGTACCCCGACACCTGGTAATGACCTAAGTCAGTATCGGGTGATATTTGGGTTTCACTAAGTGCGAAGATTGGGGGTTTATGAGTCAATAAGTGGCACTCAACAAAAGAAAAAATCGCATGAAGTCCACGAATGTTACAAAAATCAATAGCAAAATTTGACTTGTAACGGGACTTCGGTTGCGCGGGCTCAATCGCCACGTTTTCGAGGATATTTCCCGGCATTACATTTGCCGCAACCATCAGAGTCAATAAAATTTGTCCGCGTCAAAGTGTTATGCCTTTTGAGACGGCGACCGACAGATTTTAGCCGCGGCACCTGCAGGACCGAGATGCGAGAGAGGGTAGGGAGCAAGGGTACTTACTTGCGCCGTTCGTCGGTCCGGTCGTGTCTAGTGAAGGGCCTTCGCGTTAGACTGCGCTCGTTTTTTATGACACTGTTTTTTTTGTGCACGTTTTTAGTTTTTATTGTTTCCACCATTTTTTTTCCTTTTTCACAGTTCTCAATTTTTTTTCTTTAAATATGTATATCCTTGCTTTAAATATGTATATCCAAGGCTTTTGATATATTATGGCACCTTGCTTTATTGACCAAGACCAAAGTTATTGGTATCGCATCAGGTTTAAAGAATTGTATTAAGATTTCCGCAAGTTCCGCACCATACCTGTCGGTGTTCTCCAGAGGTGAAAACTATCAGCCCTTCGTTTCGTAATCTTTGTTAAGGCGATGATGGTCTGCTTCCAAACCACCCCAATCCTTCTTTCGCTGTTGAGGGTTCTCTACCATCGACATCAAGCTGGCTTTGCTGAAAACCACGCACGGCCGGGAGCCAGACACCGCACCAAGCCCCTTCTGCCGGTACGTATCCGTCTGTGTCAGTCTTGAGAATTGAAGCCATTTTGTCATTCCAAAATGAAAGAGAACGTATCGCTGCATCTGCGACACTTGACAGCTCATTCGTCCACTCCACTCCTCCACATCCCAGCATTTGTAAGCAACAGCGTTCGCAGTTTGAAAATATGATTGCTGTAAAGCAAAGTAAATTGCTGTGGTCTTGTTGGCAGCAAAGTAACAGCAACAGTATTAAAATTGCTGCAGCAATTTAAACCCTGCTCATACCGACGACATCGGATCGCTCCGCAAGAGCTCGTGCCGTAATTTGAAGTTACCGACTTGCGGCGAGTCCTACGCACCGCTACGGACTTGCCTCAGTTGCATAGACGACACTCTTCCCATGGTGCTCCACCCGCGTCTGCCCCAACAGCGAAATCGCTATTTAATCTTCAATAACACCTGCAACGACCGTCCTTCCATCTCAATGGACGGTACGAATCTAAGGAACTTCGCAGATATAACTTTAATCGATAATGTGCGACGGATTCCTATTACGGTCACCTATTCTTAACAAGCATCACAATGTCTGGGATGCAAGTTCTCCCATCATCCGGTAACATGCGGTATCAAACTCATGATGATGTCGAGTTAAAGCGCAAGGTTCACGGCAATCTCCCGGATTCCGCCTAACAGATGTGAGCTACCAGAACTTGAGCTAGAAAAACAGGATTAAACTGTATAGAACCGGTTCTACACGTTCAATTTTACGTTCCACTTCAACACTTTTTTCTTTTAAAGCGGTGAGATTATCCCAGGAGAATCAGGAGCGGAATATCCACATCATCTGCCAGGATCCACATCTATAGAAATATAATTTACTTATTAATTGTTGAACTTCTTGTTTGTTCTGGATTGCATTCTTCACACAACAGATCCTCCAATAAAAAAAGCGAATATCATCGCAACATTCATAGCTTATATAAATCCTTTACTGAAAGAACGTCAAAATACTTGTGAATAAAAAATATAGGATAAAATTACTTAATACTGAGTATTTAAAACTTACAAACAAAGTTCTAGAACATGACAAAAATTAATCAAAATATTCTCTGCTATGTTACCTGTGACGAATCTTAACATTGAAATTACAAACACAAAAAAAACTATTGATCATTTGACGACAAGTTCAGGACCTCATCCCTGTCATTCGGCTTCGACATCTTCGCTGGCGGCGGAGCAGCAAGATCAGCAATCGACGAAAATTCCATACGCTTCTTCATCGGCGGTGGATCCTGATATAGGCGACTTAAATCTACTGGTGGTGTATCCGATGGCTTTCTGGATCCCTCGGATGGAGATGGTGACGGTGTGCTCGGGGAGACACTGGATACAGCTAAATCGACAGCGCTGAAATTATACTTTATGCCTGATGCCGAGGCAGGACTTTCACGATTGCTTTTTGTTGGTGTTAGTCTCTCTTGAGCTGGGGAGGCTGAAGATTCCCTGGCACGAGATCCAGATGAAGATGAGGAGCCCAAACTGGATTTTGGTGGCTTCATCATCATAGCGTTGATTGATTCTTGTTGCAGTTTCAACAGCGCCGATGGAGGCATAAACATGTTATTGGCAGCAAGGGTTGATTTGGACAAGGGATCGGGTATACCGTACTTTCCATGGTGTTGGAACAGAGCTGCGTAATCTTGCATTTTCTCTTGCGCCAGCTGCGAGTAAAAATTCGAAGTTTCCGTGCTTGATTTCGGCGTTGATGTGCTCGCTGCCGGCGGCACGAACAGGGCGTTCAAGTCATTAACAGCTTTGTTTTGATGATATAGTAACGAACTGTCCGCTTGCAGTAACTGATTAAGCATATCGGTTTGGGTGTCCTTCTTCTTACTCGAACTGCTCGAGGATGTTCCGGCCGACAGAAGAGCTGACAGTTCTGGCGGAACTCCGCTCTTATTGCCGAAAGAACTTGGCGATTCAAAAAGTTTTGAGTAGGTCTGGAGCAGAGTTGTGTAGTCCGCTTGAGGCTGTTGCTGCTGAGACTGCTGTTGCTGCTGCTGCTGCTTTTTACTACTGCTGCTGCTACTACTGCCACTCATGCCACCCATTTGCTGCTGGAAGAATGAATTTAAATCATTAGTGGTTTTCGCTTGCTGCATGTAAGCATCATATCCAAGAAGTTTCGATGCTTGAATAAGATTTGCGTAGTCTGATGACTTCTTTGTAGAACTGGTGTTGGCTAAGAACGAAAAGTCTGTCCCAAAGCCTAAAGAACCAAGTGTTGTGGCTCCTAAGGCCTCTGCTTGCTGCAGGAGTAAAGCAGCATATTCGGGAGAACGCATTAGCTCACTTATTTTAATTGGATCGTTCTTCAAGTCCTCCAGCTCTTTCATGAGTTTGGTCTTGTAGGATGCTCCTAGCGAACTCTTCGAGGACGATCGCGGATCTGATGACTTCGGTGTTGATTTCATCGTATTCATTTCTGATGTCTTCGACGTTCCTGGCATATTGAAATTATTCGAATATCCACCAGAATTATCAATTTGTTCAGTATGTGGCTTTCCCCCCACTTTGGCCGCTGCAGCTGCCAGTTGATTCAAGGACGAACTGCCATAATCTTTCTGCTGCTGCTGGAAAAACGCATTCAAGTCATTAGAAAGGAAATTCGATGGTAGTTGCCCTGCTATTGACGCTAAACTAGCCGCCATCAGATCATTTGATGGAGTTGTACTTTGTTCGTATTTATTGGGCGTTACACTAGGACTGTTCCTTGATATATCACTAATACTGAATTTGCCAGGACTTGGCGCCGGTGAATTACGCGTCCGGCTGGATGAGGTGTCAGATTTTGCTGGAGAAGGGCTTGCCCGAACGGGTATTTCAAACTTAGCGGGACTGGCTGAGTTTGATGGAATCGTTATTGGACTATCACGCGGCGATGATGATGTTGTAGCATTGTTTGTGGAACTTGTATTGTTTGTTGCTGCTAGTGGTGAAGACAGCCTTGTCGGATTCATGTTCAAACCCGATGGCAGGCACAATTGCTCCTGCAGAGTCAGCACCTTAAGATCTGGGCCTTTGTCTAGCTTCATTGGATCTTCTTCTTTTACTTCGATAGATTGCGGCTCCTCTTTAGGCTCTATTTTCGCAGTGTTCTTGGGTGGCGCAAAGTCCTCTTCCTCTTCACAATTCAATAGGCGACAAACCCAGTTCCAAAACTCCTTGTCATCTTGTTTTTGTGGAAATTTGGAGTATAGTGAACTTTTTAATTTTTCAAGGTATGTGATTTCATCCTTAAAAACTCCAGCGAAAATCACCAGCTCATTGCGGAACTTGCTGTAATATTCTACACAGGATAGCATTTCATTCTTCACGTCAGCGGGAATCTCACTGTCAGGATTCACTGTGAACTGCATCAGCATCGGACGACCGTACTCAATCATTTGTCTGTTTTCTGGAGGTGGAGCTACCCAGAACGATGTGACTGATGAATCCAAAGACGGATTATCAATGTAGTATGGTGCTGTAGTAAGAAAAAATTGAGTTCGTTATTACATTATCGAGATATGTATTAAAGTGAGTTCGACTTACAGAATAGAAAACCGATGCACGGAGTATACGTAACATCCGATGGTCCGCGGAGTTTTATTTGATAGTCTAGCTGGGCATCGCAATCTCGTAATGTTGGCTGTGCTTGGAACTTTGGATGTGAATGATACCATCCAACGAGGATTAGCTGATCCTTCATCAATGATTTTTGAATTTCAAATTCCACCTCAGCAGCCTTTTGCCTGTCGTGTCGCGTATTTTTGCATGGGTATGCTTTTGTTATAGTTAATGCTGCGGAAATTTTTATTATTATTATTATGGTTTATTGGTCAAAAGTGTATAAAGACTAAAACTTCATAAGCTTAATTAAAAAAGAAAGGTTTGGGCTGTTATAGGATATTGGGGCATCGAAAAACAACTCGCTGGAGAGTTAGGCCACCTGTAACGAGTTGAATCTCATCAACCAACCGATGACTTGCGCTTGGTGGAGCGGGGAAGGCTATGACAGGATGAATCAGGAGTGTAAAGAGGGAAGAAGAAAGTAGTTATGTAGGTGGGGAAAGTGCTGCCGGGATTCGTGCGCGGACCTCTGGGATTGTAGCAAGGCGCTTTACTTCCTAGACTACCGAGGTCAGAGTTACGAGCTAGAGAGTACCCAAAACGGAGTTCGAGTAGGGTGAAATGTGGTCAAAACCATACCTCAAGATTATGGACACAACAAGAATCAAGAGAAGGAAAGGTGGAAAGACTATGCATTGGAAGAGGTAGGAGTTATGCTTTAAGTAAATTCATACGCACAGCGCTTTTCAACAAGAAAAAGATATTAAAATAAGATCGTCTAAGCTGAACTATCGCAAGGCTCATTATTAATCCATAAATGAAGCTTTCGAAATTATTGATTGGTCAACTTCCCTAGACTCCCATAGGAGCAGTCTGGACAATGTCTATAATGTATTTTGACGATCATTCATGACGCCATCTCGAGATTCGTTCCATTCTGCTCTTCTACTAAACTTAATCATCCGCCCTGGTTTTGTAAGAGCTTATTGCGTTTGAAAAATGGCAAGAACTAAATGCATAGGCAGTACACCTTAGGGAGAAGGGATGAAGACTTTATTATTTTCTCAAGCAATAGGTGGTATTCTCGTTGGCGGGTGACGTGACTATGAAGGACGCGATGGAATGAAACTGCCGATACCTATACACGTATCGAGGGAAATATAACTCCACACGCCTCCTTGCGACAGTTAAATTCGAATTTTATCTATTTAGTCGCCAGATGTCTGTTATAGGCGGGGAGCCGGTGACACTAAAAGTCCCGTCATTCGGAATTGGAAAATTTTTTGGTAATCGAAAGTTCGAAGTTAGACGAGCAAGAAAAGCATGGATTTAATAAGCTGGAAAGGTCGGACATACCTCTTTGAAAGTTGTGATAAGGGGTAAAAATTTACCGTTACATGTAACAAGTCGTTTTTTTTTTATTTTACTCGGTTTGATGTTAACTTTGGTATGCCGAAATAAATATTTTGGTATAAGAAATAAAATTTTGTATACCGGATACTTCCGGCAGGTTTTGAGCCAGTGTCCAAAGGGTATATTGCACTAGGTTATTGGAAAGTAGGTAGACCGAGAAAAAGGTGAAAAGCCGCAGGTATGATCCTCGGAAACCGTAACTGGAAACAAGCCGCAAGAAATCGTGCAAAATGGAAGAAAACTTTAGAGGAAGCTGTAGCACCACAGGAAGGAAAGAAAGGAAGGTTAGTTTAGATTAGGTTAGATATGGCTGAGCTGCTGCGGGACCCCAAACTGCGAGATTTCCGCAAGTGTGCTTAGGTAGGGTTCACCAAAAGTGGTAAGTCTGCTTCTGCTTAGGACTGGGCAGTGACAGAGAAAGTGTTTTTCAAGTGCTTTCCTCTCTGCTAGTTGGATTATAAGCTGTTGGCATCGAAGTTTAAAGGTGGCCCGAGGCGTACCAACCAGGAAGGGGAATGGCGGTCGTACCCTTCCTAGCCAGCTCGTCAGCTTTGGCCCTTTTTAGACGAGCGGACACCGAACAGACAAAACTTAACTGTAATCGTTAATTCTCTTTTGAAGCCCGGTGGAGTGTCGGCTGGGCATTTATACGGGCGGACACCAACGAACGGACAAACGAACGAAAAATGTCAAAAATCATTGTTTTTTTTGTTGCTTTTATAAAAACTTCATGGCTTGCTGTTCTTGCTTTTTGAAATTTTCTATTGTCTTCTCATCCTAGCAACAACAACAATGCAGGAACTGTCAAAATGTCCGTTCACAGTTCGCTGAAAGTGTCCATGAAAATTGTCTGCCCTCCCCATCGTCCTCTCTCACCCTCTTCCCTATACACCCAGTTCGCTCGTTCGTTTTGTCTGTTCGGTGTCCGCCCGTCTAAAAGGGGGCTTTGCAATTTCCCTCTATATTTCGGTGACCGGGCGCCCATACGAGGAGGGTCCTGAACGTCTGAGCCATCTCATTAAAAGCTCTGCGGCATTTAGAGATAGTTCTGGAGTTGTTAGTTCAAGAGCGCCTTCGGAGCCGCCTGCCTATCTGAGAAGATGTAGACGTAGGAACCGTAGGAGATATAGGAACAGAATCTGTCGCCTTGCTGGTTGATTTACAGAACAGCTTCATGTAATTCTAAAACCTCCGTTGTACGAAAAACGTATATACAAGTAGCGACGGTTACACACTGCAACGGGTAGTCGGAATTAGACTTCAATCCTAAGTTCCGGTGAGAAGACTCCTCCTTCCACTCGACCCTCGAGCTTAGAGCCATCAGTGAAGAAGTTTATAACATTCTGAATACTATGTGGCCTATTACTCCATTCACGGCGTGAAGGGATGTGGACCTCGTAGTTCTTCGTGAAGGTGATCTCGGATATACGAACATCGATTTCTGTGTATAACATAATAATTAGGCCATCTGTAGGTGTGGAGCGAAGTGCCCTTGTTATGCATAACTCTACACATCTTTGCATTTACTTAAGGTTAGCCACCATACGAAGATCCCGTATCGGACGTACCCCGGAGTTTTGGGCGGACAATTGCGGTGTTTATCCATCGTACTAAGTTAGGGAAGAAGCCCCATTTCTTCCGTGTGGATTTTTTGGAAGCGAAAAGCGCTATGTTCGATTTCTTAATACGCTCTTTTGAGTTTTCATTACAGACGAACTTCTTGTCCAAGATTACTTCCAGATATTTGGCATTGCTTCTGAATTTGAGCCTAACATTGTTAAGCCTGGGAGGAGTTAGGGGTGGGGTTTTATACTTCCTAGTGAAGGGGACTAATTCTGTTTTTTCTTGGTTAACGCTGAGTCCGTGGATGGCAGCCCAGTTTGGAAGGTTTAGTAACGCCGCCTCTATGAGATCACAGAGGACTTAAGGAAATTTGTCTTTTATGATGATAACAATATCATTGGCGTTCGCCAGGACGTGGTGTCCACCATGCGTCGCAGCAGCTAATTCACAGTCACGACCCATAGAAGCGGGAAAATACTCCTCCTTGCGGGGTGCCTCTGTTGACGGCCCTTCGGACCGAGCAGTTGCTAAGGCTTGAGCTGATGACAGACACCAGCGACGACTCGATGGTCAGTTTCGCTAAGGCCAGGGCAATGGCGTCCGGGAGTACGCTGTTAAACGCTTCCTCTATGTCAAGGAAAGTTACCAACGTATACTCATTGACCTTGAATGACTTTTCTATGCTTGAAACCAATGAGTGAAGGGCAGTATCCATGGATCTGCCCTTTGTATAGGCGTGCCGCGTGCCAGAGGGTTGCGAGGTTGGTATGGTCTGCCTCAGATATATTTCAATTAGCCTTTCTAGTCTTCAATAAAAAGAATGATAGGCTGATTGGCCAAAAATATTTGGGTGTTGCATGGGAGGCTTTTCCTGCCTTAGGTATAAAGATCACTTTTACCTCTTTCCAACTAGAGGATTACAACTATATTACTGCAAAAGGTAGCCTAGGATCTATGTATATCTATTCAATTTCGACTTATAGCAGCCCCAGGAGGTTCCGCTGTTGTTGCGTCTAGCTGAATTAAATTCCTTTCTACTCTTTTCGGAGTGTTTCAAGTTCGCGAGACCACCATGGGATTTGGGAAGCCTCTTTATGCAGTCTGTTTGGGCAAGCTTTATTAATGCAGTAAGTGCATTATTCTGTGAAAATGTCCACAATGCTGTCGAGTTGTTCCCGGTTTTTGGGAGAGTGCCTTAGCGGAAAGGTTTGGGATTAGCCTAGTATAGTCCTCCAATTTGTCTTTTTGAGGTTTTTTTTATTTGAGAAGGGGGGGCTGAGAAAGAGTGTTCCTTCAAGACCTTCCAAGCCAGTATTTGATCAGTCCGATCCGATCAAGGGTGATGCCCAGCAGTTCCTCTCTGGAAAGGAAACGATTATCATTAATAAAAATACTGAATGAAAGGGGTGTAAGAATGGATCCTTAGGGAAGCCCTTCTTCTGGACACTTGGAGAACTATATCCACCTAGTTCCACCTTTTGAGAGAGATTAGTTAAGAAACTATGCATACATTTTAGAACAGAAAGAGAAAAATGGGCTCGTGAGGAGAGCATATTTCGCGTTTTTGGATGTTCAAATATACTTACTGTGTGAATTGACATCCCAAACACCTCCGAAGTAGCCGCAAACTTCATGAAATGTTATGTGACAATGAAAATCTGCTAATAGTAAAGCAGATGACGAGATCGCCAACAAAAATGGCTGCATTTTATTAACGGCCGAGAATGGAACCGTTTCAATTAAGATGTTAGCGTCACTAAGATATAAAATTGTTATTTTTAGTAGTTATTTTTTATCTACTATTAATGAATAAGCTTACTGCATAACATTCCTATTGCTGATAGAATTATGAGGTAGCACAGCTCGACGAAGTGGCGGTGGAGGTGTTTCTGGCTTCTTTTCAGTTTCAGCTTCTGGTTCCTCTATAAATGAAGTGATTTGAAACATTTTGTAATAATAAATTAAAATCTGTGCTAAATACCTTCGCTTGGCGTTAATTCTTTCTGCATGGCGCACTTCCTCATCCACGTTGCCTTGTAAGCATCCAATTTCTTTCCTTTATACTTCACGGAAGCCCATCCACAGCCAGATTTCTTCTCGGGATTGATGATGCGCTTGCAGTGCATAGCCCAGGCGCTCGGTGACAGAAATATGGTTTCGGTTTCTTGTGATTTGATTTTGCCGTCTGGCAGTAGGTCACCAACGAATTTCTGCCCCTAAAATAAAATGATTCTTAAGGACATTAACCATCAATATCATATTATTTACTAAATATTCGATAGTCATTGTAGATTTACCCGGCTGCAAGACATTAGCAGCCAGAAGCATCTGCAAGGTTACGGTCCGGCCGGAACCATTGAATCCTTCGTAGTTTTCCCCTTTGCTCTACATATTCGAACGAAACGATAGAAATTTTGTTTTTTTGGCATTTTGGTCTTTTTCTGTGTACTTTACCTCATCATCATTATCGTCATCTGGTATATCACTTTCGTGGTCTTTCTCAGATATATCTTCGGTTTTAATTGGTTGTTCTGCCTGCTGTTCAACAGACGCTGGCGGTATTTCGGCCTCTTGCATTTATTTTATCAGTGCACAGATAATTTTTAAGTTTTTATACATTTAAGAGTTAAAAATCGCGACGCTTCTCACTCGCAAAAATTCTTGACATTTTAAAATGGCTTGGATTTGTCTTTTATTAGTAGTGGTGGATTTCGTGGTGAAATACTGAAGTATGGACGGGGGCACAGCTGCAATGGTGAAAACTGTTTTTCTGAAAATAATTTTAAAAAAATTAAAATTAACCTGGATATTTTTAAATTCTATTGTTTAAACTTAATATATTTGTAATCATCCGATATTATTATGGCCCATTTTACACGATGAAACACAAAACATAAAGTTTCCAGCAAGCTTAGGCTAGGGGTGAGAGAGGGCTTGAGGGGACGTGAAATTTTGCCAACAAACTTTTGGAAGCAACTTTGCGGAAACAGTTTGACAGCTTCAGGTTTGTTGTTGTTTTTTCTCTGATTTCTTTGTAAAAAAGAGAAATGAGAAGTTTACTCATGTAGACACCGATGAAGTTTTTGAGGAAACTCCAAAAGGGAATTAGCGATTGCAGGCAACTTTGTTTCGTTTCGTGTTTCATCGTGTAAAATGAGCCTATAAAAAACAAAAATTTCAAATTTCTTTAGAGTAAACCAAATTGTATGTTTAAAGCCTGAAACAGAATCAATGCAGTGCAGTATACTGCACTGCCTGTCAAAGTTTGGTTTGGTGCTTTTCTATTAAGGCCCAATTATAATGAACGGATCTGAGCGGATTGGAATGTCAAAAAAACGCATTTGACCGGATGGGAAATAGACTGGTTATAATCACGCATCTGCTCGGATTCAAACGTCAAAGTCTATTGTAAACAAGAATGAAAAAAAATTCTTCATTTTGTTGTTTTTATAGCCACTTTTCGCTTTTTATAAATAATTTCATAATTTTTAACCTTGTTGACGAGTTGGCCGCCGGTAAACATTTTTGCATTTCAACTTTTAACGTTATGTTTATCAAATTTTTGACAGTTCAATGCGTCAATTTCTAATCTTTTAAAAACGAATGCGCTCAAATACGACCGAATCCGCTTGAATGCGTTCATTATAATCGGTCAGGTCTAAAATGTATACTGGGAAAACAAATTTGACAGTTCAATCCGTTTTGTTGCGCTCAAATCCGTTCATTATAATTGGGCCTTTACTCGGCACACAATTGCATTTAGCGCAGTAAGCAGACATTCAGTCTATACGAAAAATAGATTGTCGACAGTACAAAGGGACTTTCCCTAAAAGCCTCTAGTCTGTCACATAAAAAAAAAAAAAAAAAAAAGCAGCAGAATACTGCACTGCAAGTTTAGGCTAAATTCTAAATTTGCTCTGCAGTGTGAGGTTAGAAAATTAAACTTCAAATTTTCATAACGATGGTAGTGTGCCAGTAAAAACAAATTATTTCTATAAACTGTTAAAGCCGCCAATAACAAAATATTTCTTAAAATTCTCCGCACCATGTTTTCGAAATTAACAACAAATTTGACGTTTGACTTGATTTGACAAACACTGCATTGCGTTGATTTCGTTATAAGACGCAGTGCCGTAATTTTTGACAAGCAGTAAAAAACACTGCATACTGCACACTGCGTTGATTCTGTTTCAGGCTTAACACTCCGCCTTCTTCTGGTCTCATGCACAGGGTGTGAAGAAGGCGGGTGGTCAACTGGCGAATTGACCAGGAGCGCGTTCAAAAACCTGACTATGGTTAACCATGGTTTACTATGGTAAACTTTTGTCGTTCAAAAACTCCGTGGTTAACTACAACATAACCACGGGCATAACTTTTTGGCGTTCAAAAACTCCCGTGGTTAACCATGGTGTAGTTAAATTTTAACCATGCTCGGGAGCATGGTTAGCGATAGTTAAGAAGAAGAAGAATAAAAACAATTTTTTGCTGGTAATGCTGGTGAGAAGTGGGTTACTGGCCGAACACCCAAATTAGTCACACCGAAAATGGAATTTAAATTCTGTCAAAAGGAAATCATAGCAGTGGAAATGATGAAATGCAAAATATCAATTGCTGCGCTATCGTAACTACGGCTGACCGGATCCTGGACATTGACGAACGACCCGCCAACAATCGGCGAAACGATGACGCTTTACTATTCCGGTGGTGAGAGACGAGAGGCCGGCGTCGGCTTTATGGTCGATCGACGGGCTGCCAGCAGCGTTACCGCATTCTAACCGATATCCGAGTGTTTGGCGGCCATAACCATCGGAGGAATGATCAAGACCCATATCCTATTCGTTGATGCGCCAACTGAGACCAGCCTAGACACGAACAAGGACGAAATTTATGATAAGCTTCAATAGACTAAGGATACTATACCTCGAATCGAATAAATCATACTCGCGGGGACTTTAAAGCACATTCAGATGCAGATCGAGCCAGCTGGAAAGAAACGATGAACGGCGTACGCCTTCTATCATTCACAGAGTCAAAAAATTTGATCGTTATCAACAGCATCTTCCGCCATCCACTCTCAACACCAACTCACCTGGCGAAATTCATCCGACAACAACACAGGGATGTTAGATTACGTTTTGATCAACGCAAGATTTTGATCGACGATCAAAGGCATACGTGCGTGGGCCCGATGCGGATCGGACCATTATCTTGTGCGAGTGAAATTACAGATCCAATTACAAAGAGCGAAGAAAACGGAATCACCACCAGCCAAGAAGAATTGGGCGTGTCTGCGGGATCCGTCCATTGGGGGCCTCGGTAGTCTAGGGGTAAGGCATCTGACTACTATCCCCAGAGGTCTCGGATTCGATTCCCGGCGGTGCCTCGGTCCTAGCCTTTCCCAATTTCCCGCCTACATAACTTTCCTTCTTTCTTCCTCCCTCTTTGCATTCCTGATTCCTCCTGTCATAGCCTTCACTAGTTCTCTTCCCCGCTCCACCAAGCGCATGTCATCGGTTGGTTGATGAGATTCAACTCGTTTCAGGAGGCATAACACTCCAGCGAGTTGTTCTCGATGCCCCGGTATCAGAGTCGCGAAATGGTTGGGAGTAGGTGAAATAAAATACCGCAGCTAGGTTGTGACAATTCTTTCCTTCACTTCTCTCTCTATCTTCCGACTAGAGCTGCTGTTCGACATTTCAAAATAAATACATGGTCGACAGTACAAAAGGGCCTTCCCTAAGTCTCTAGTGTGTCACATAAAAAAAAAAATTGGGCGAGAGTTTCACCGACAATTATCGAGGTGGAAACAGCAATAAAATCGCTGAAAAATGGAAAAGCGCCGGGAATAGAATATATCGCGGTATTAGCCTCCTTTCGATCGTCGGTGTCGTATTCACGAAAATCATACAATCGAAGCTACCGAAACATCGAGAGCAAACAAGCCGGAAAGAACAAGCGGGATTTAGACCATATCGAGGATACATTGATCAAATATTCGCACTCCGTCAGCTAATGGAACAAAGAATTCGTTGCGGCAAACGAACTGTCGTCGTTTTCATCGATTTCAAATCCGTTTTCGATTGCATCGATTGGAACAGCTTATGGAGTCTTGTAAACGGAACACGTGCCATTGAGAATCATCCAACTTCTCCAAGCGTCGTACGATAGCTCAACCAGCAGTGTTCGTATTCGAAGCGACTTATCCGAGGAGTTCTCGATTCAAACGGTTGTACGACAGGGAGCTTCGCCACTTCTCTTCAATGTTGTGATCGACGGGATTATGCATGAAGCATTCGATGGACGACTCGGAGTTCGATACGACGACAACAACTTCGTAACCGATTTAATGTTCGCCGACTATAGCGCCGACTTCGCCGACACGAATGCCGAAGCAACAGGCATCTTATACGACATTTCCCGCATCGCCCAGTCATACGGGTTAAAAATCGATGCTGAAAAGACCAAAGTGCTCACAACGGACGGATCGAGGGCCAGTGTTCACCTCGATGGAACCCAAATCGAACAGGTTCCGAGGTTCAAATATTTGGGATCATTGGTTGAGGAAATGAAAGTAGCATGGACGGCAGACGTTCACAGCCGCATCAGCCAACAGACAGCAACATTCGCCTCGCTTAAGTGGTGCATATGGAAACGAACAAATATTTCCATCAAAACAAAGGTACGCCTTAACCGAACGTTGATCCTTCCGATTCTTCTTTACCTTAAGAAGCTCGAGATCTTCCAAATGCGATGATGAGGCAGATCCTTGGTATCTCACTATGCGATCGCCTTCGAAACGAGACAGTCAGACAAAGATGCTATTAACAGACACTGATCGAAGAAGAAATGCAAAAACGTCGACTACGTTGGTTTGGACATGTTTGCCCAATGGATCGTGACCGCTTGCCACTTCTCTGGTGAGACTGTCCCGTAGGCTGGAGAATCTAGCGATCGGCAACGAAGAAAACCTGGCTAAAGAATATCAAGGGTGACCTAAAGGATCAACGGTTATCAGTTACCAAGGCTCGAGACGTCGCCAAAAACCGGCAAAAATGGAAACGACGCGTTGCGTTCCACTCGGACCGCCAGCTAACGGATCAAAGGAGAAAGATGTTTGTACAATAAAATAATATAATGAATGCGTCCAAATGCTGTACCGCTTCTTTTCACCTAAAGAAGAAAAAGAAACACATCTGTCATTTGTCACCTAAAAAATTCACTTTTCAGGTGTTTTTCAAAAATCAGTTTTAGTCCGCGTTATTTAAACAAATAATAATTTTGGGAGATGCAGGATAATAAAATTGACGAACGTATTAAGCAGTTAGAACTAGAAGAGCTGGAGGTAAATATAGCGAATACCGTATCATGAATTATTCAATCAATCTAAATTTTTCACAGGCCGAAAGCAGTCCCAGCGTCGATGTTTACATCCAGTTATTTGCGGCTTATTTATTAAAAAATGATTTGTAAATGCACAAAATATATTTACAATTAACAAAGCAAATATTTAACATGTAAATTATATTTTACAGAGCAAGTGCAAGGTATCTGTGGAAGCGTATTCCTAAAAATGTGAAAAGTGGAAACAAAGAGCTAGAAAGGCTTCACACAGCTTACATAGGCATGTGGAATAATAAAAGTAATGAGATATTTAAAACTTTAAAATTTAACTGGTCTCCAAGTATACAGCCGACAATAAATAGTCTAGAAGGTCTGTAAATACTAATCAGAAATATTTAGGCTTGCAGTTAGACGAAATACTTTTTTAATTGCAGAGAAAATAAGGGAAGAAGTTTTGGATCTTATTGGAAGAGCATACACGTCAATTTTCGAGAATGTCTTCATTGAAATGACTAATTTGCCAGCGGATAAAGTTAAGGAGACTTGTGATGCCTTGGGATGGAGGATTGAAGAGAGCAGTTTTCCACGGCTTATTTTACCTGCTAAAAATCTATCGAAGAAAACAACTTGTACATCGTCGAAGGATCAGTTATCAATTTTAACAGATTTTGTATCTTTTCTAGAAAATTAAAAAGGAAAAAAACACAGATTTATGCGCATATGAATATGTATTGTTCTTATTTTTAACTAAAGTGGCCAAGATTTTTTCTATGAAGTGTACTTTTACTATTCTAGGAAATCATCGCGGTAGCCTGTGAAGCACGCGATATCTTCTAAACTGGAGATACAGCACGCACTTGATTTGGTCTTCAGGTGCACTAGCGTCGGATTTATTGCAATCCCGACAAGAGAGATAGACGGAACTGGTCCTTGAAGGTTTTCAAAGCAAGCTGGATGTAGATGTATAATTCCACCGAAATCAGCACACCCACAATCTATTGAGCCTTATGATCTACAGCTACAGCTTGTACGATCCAGAATATACCAAGGCGATGCCATGACAGGCCGTGCAAGCAGTTCATCGCAACATGGCCCAGGAGATGGCATGAGTATACTAAGGACCGATGGACCAATAGAATCATACCAAATGTGGAGAAGTGGGTTACGAGGGAGCATGCGGAAGTCAGTTACTATCTGAGGGCATTCTTTGGCCCCTGTGCTGAAAGACGTGTTTTCTGTCATATGAAGTGAAGCTAATAGAGGGGTGTGCTAATAGCCGTTTGTTGTCGTGTCTGTGTCGTTTAATTGACAGCTTATTCAGCGTGTCGGTATAAATGACAGCTTATTTGGTGTCGTTTTATCTTAACTTTTAGTCGGCGTGTTGTGCTTTAGTGAGAAAGATGCTGTACTGAAAGTCGTAATTCGACTGAAACTTCACCTTCTTCCTTCTCAAACGACTTGTCATATGCCACACGGCTTTCAGCACACCAACTAAAAAACGAGAAGACACCGACAACTACATGCGACTGTCACACGACACGACTTCCAGCACAGGGTCCTTTCCTTCCTAGGTTGCATGATTCACCCTTCTACTCAGAATGTCCGGGAGATAAATAGCACAAGGAACAGGAGAAATAGCCGCTGAGGTGCAGCTTACACAGGAGAACAACATGGGTCAGACGATGTGTAAAGAATGATAGTAGTGGCACCAGAGGCCATCCAGAAGCTTAATGAAACAGAGAAGGGCAAAAAATTATATTAGTATATTAGTATTATATTAGTTGATTCTAAGGAAATATATACAAAGGAACCAAAGAGGAAATGTGGTGCAAGGAAGGATTTAATAAAGCCAAAGTTTACGTAGGTTTCCATAAATCTTGAAAACCATAAGCGAGACTTGATTACAGCAAGATAATTTGGAATTAATAATAATGCCAAGATTATTAACACACAAGAATAGGGAGAGCAACACCCTGCTGTCAGGCGACTGAAAACGACGACTAAGAAGAAGTACTTGAGATTTTTTAGGATTTAGTTTAAGGAAGTCGATAGAAGTCCATTCAGTTATTAAGTTGAGAAATACAGGATTCAATCTAATTCTGAGGATATGAGGTGTATAGCTGGACATCATCAGCATACAGATGAAAAGAGCAGCGATGGATTATAGAGGGAAGGTAATTAATATACTATGAGAAAGGGAAAGGGCCAAGAATAGAGCCTTGTGGCACTCCCAAAGGCACGGGAAGAAGAGAGGGTATAGCGCTATTATGGCGAATACAGTGAAGCCTATTGGCAAGAAGGGAAGATATAAACCGAGTGGCAGAAGAAGAAAAGTGGTAAAGTTGACTAAGTTTGGAAAGTAGAAGTGAGTGTACCACAGAATTGAAAGCCTTAGAAAAATCAAGCAGAACCAATGTCGCAAAGTCATCCTGGTCGAGCGCAGAACGAATATCAGTAGTCACCCTTAATACAGCAGTCTCACAGCTATGGGATTTGTGGAAGCCAGATTGGAATTTACACAGGAAGCTATTGGATTCAAGATATCGGAGGATTTGGATAAAGAAAGTTTTCTCAAATGCCCTAGCAAGAAATGGAAGAATACTGATAGCACGAAAATCAGATAAGTCAGAGAGTGAGGAGTTTTTTGGTAAAGATCACTATGGCTTTTTACAGACTGAAGGAACTTGAGAAGTGGTCAGGCAGTAATTTAATATATACGTGAGAGCCTAAGAAAAAGGGGGGAATTTCATCATAGTCAATGCAATTAGAGGAAATGGAAAGCAATATTTTAAGAACTTCGGATGCACTAATACAACGAAAGTTAAAACCCCTTCGGTGGAACTTTTTAACCGTCACGTTGATGACGACCGGCCGAAGTAATGTCTTTCCGGGTTGTGCTGAACCGGACTCACACGTGATGCAAAAGGGCTGGTGAGTTTAGTCAGTAGGAATCTGACCATACTGTCTGGGTTGCGAACCGCGGCGTTCATGATTCAAAAAATGACTTGCTTTTTTACTACTGGGGCCATTCGGCGACTGCAGTATTGGACTCTGCAACTTGGTATTGCTCCATCTTGAAGAGTAATCTTCTGGTTCTTTCCTAAGATATCTGGAAGTGAACTCGTATGGTATAATGCGAAGGTGGCTCGTATGGCTGCAAGACAGCGGCAGATGTGGTAGAGCAATAAGCTCTAGGTACTATTTAAGCAGAGCTGTATGCCATGCCAGAAACCGTTAAAGGATTAGAGTGCATATCTCGGAACAGTATTGCAAGCTAACAGTGGCAAAGCGCCGGAGATCAGAAAGAGAATAAACGCTGCCACCAGAAGATATTTTGGCCTTCGACAACATCTTATAACACACATTTTATCTAGAGCAGGGTTGGCCAATGCGGCCCTTAGCGGGAAATTATGCAGCCGGTGAGATTCAATAAGATTTAAAAAAATATTTTGTACTAGAAGATTCCAAGATGAGAAAAAGGAAAAGGAGCCAGCTACGAGCAATGATTAAACTTCACAGCCTGCCATAGAGAATTAGCTGCCGTGGGGTACCGAGTGACTGAGTCTAATCAGTTTTCTGTAACAATTCAAAATAAAGACCGCATCTGCAACAAAATTGAGTGTCATGGAGAAGCAGAGAAAACAAGCATATTTACAAGCAGGCACACTTGCCCAAATCGAACTAGCGTGTTAGCAGTGCAGGAGTATTTTTCTTCAGCTCCTTTAATCCTGAATGTGACATATTGCGGAAACAGTTGCCCTTATCCACGTTGTTCTAGGTCTTCCAACGTGACGGATTCCTTGCGGATTCCATTCATGTGTCTGTTTGGCTAGATTCCTGTTTGCACCACGTAAGGTGTGGCCATTCCAATTCCATTTCCTTAGTATGATTTCGGCATCTATTTGTTCTTGTTCTTTTGTTCTTCTCTAGCAGTGCAGGAGTATTTTTCTTCAGCTCCTTTAATCCTGAATGTGACATATTGCGGAAACAGTTGCCCTTATCCACGTTGTTCTAGGTCTTCCAACGTGACGGATTCCTTGCGGATTCCATTCATGTGTCTGTTTGGCTAGATTCCTGTTTGCACCACGTAAGGTGTGGCCATTCCAATTCCATTTCCTTAGTATGATTTCGGCATCTATTTGTTCTTGGCCGGCACGTCGTAATAGTTCTTCATTTGTAATTCTATCTTGCCAGCGGATTTTTAGGATGAAAACTTGATGAATTGGGCAACTTTCCATGTTTCGCAAACATACAAAAGAATTGCCTTAACATTGAAGTTGTAAGTTTTGTAATTTGTGATGTCTGGGACAAAAATTTGTGAAACTTGGTTCAATTTTCAACTGCGAATCGTTGCTTTCCGAAAATGGAATTTACGAAAAATTAATATCGGGTTTGACGAAAACTTGCACCACCGATTGCATTACATTTCGCCTGGTCTCTTAAATTCCTCACACCACATCTATTGCCTATTTGAACTCACATTCTCAACTCCTGCCTCACGGTAGCAATGTTTCCCTCGATTTGGAAGCATATTTTGGCCTCAAGTCCCAGATCCGGCGGATCGGGAGTGCGGATTCGACACTTTGCGATTCTCAAATCCGCAGTCACAGATTCAATTAAATCAAAAATTCCGAGTGAAGACTCACACGATTATGAAATACGCGATGTCGGATTTTGTGAGGCGTATTTATCGTTTCAAATCCGCGGCAATTTTGTTACAGTGCGGAAAATGTCAAAAAGAGATTCCCGGCTGCGGATTTGAGAAACGCAAGGCGTCAAATCCGCACTCACTTCCGATCCGCCGGATTTGGGAATCGAGGCTTTTAATCCTCATTCCCAAGTGGTCTACTCCTACCAGTCTCTCCGATTTTCGGCATATTAATATTCTTCGATTTCAGGCAAAGTTCTTTGAAAAGCCGATGGATACTCAAATAAGCACACGCTGGAGCCTCCAAAGCTTCATTCTTGGGCCACTTTTATTCAGTATTTTCTAAGATTCATAATTTCATTAGCTTTATTTCCCTGCGCCAAGAGATGAAATACATATGTGTGTGAAGGCTTGCTGTTGACTTGCGTCATGTACCCTACCGGTCGACATAAAATGCGCTGCAGCTAAATCCTTCGAAATCCCAGTGTATTATTATCTCTCTGACTCTCGTGCTGTAGAAATCAACAGCAACTTTTTTTGGTTCAAATTTGCCGTCGTATGCCCGTGTGTACAGCTCAATACTCGGGCATTTAAATCTTTTGGTCAAGTTTGGCCGTCGGGCGCCCGTATGTGCTCCCAAGCGGCCTGCGTTCGCCCGTTGTAAGGACATCTTTTATTTTTACTCGGGTTATTGTATAATTTCTTCATAAAAACATAAGCAATCTAACAAAAAAAAATGTGTTTAAAAAGTTAAAGGCGCATAAAAATATCTCGCATGGGGCGCCACAATACCGGCTCTGCTTAGTGATGGCTTCGCTTTTTTTATGGACTGTCCTGTCGAACAAAAATTAAACCAACTATAATAAATGAAGTAAATTTTCTAAAGTCTGGATTGATTAAATTCAAGAATAGCTTGAATTTTTTTCAAACACCATCTAGCGTACTCATAGCAGCAGAAAGGTGTAGTTTGGGCAAGGAAGAGAAAATATTAATAGTCATAGGAGCATATTTTCAAAATTTGGACAATGTTGTTAATGTCATATATGTTGTTAGTTTAGATTTGGAAATCAATAATAGTCTTAGATATATTTCGGAATTGGAAAGTTAAAGAAGTAAGTAAAAAGTAGCATTCGTTGATTTACACAGAAAAAAAGTCTACAGCTACATTATCAAGGTATACTAACGTATATATCTCTTCTTCGGTTTACTCACAGTAATTACATCTTTTCCAACTTTCATTCAAATTGCAGGAATTTAAAGCTCTTAAATTTAAAGCTAAAAACTGGAACAACTATTATTATGGTAGGGAATTAAAACACACCGAAATATTGTAGAAGTATATAGAACTAGTAGATTAGTTCTGGGAAATATTTTAAAGAAGGAACTTTCACTAGAAGTATTATAAAATATACTGATATTGTTTTGTACTTGGAATCCACATAAATCCCTCGAGTCTTGTCTTTCAGCTTAGTAGAACAACGCAATATCCTGAACGACTTGTTTTTATGATAACCATTATGCCAGTAGGTGGGACAATTTTTAAGAGAAATATGATGGGTACAATGAGGCGCTCAGCGCTAGATCGGCCTAAGGCACAAAAAGTCCACGGAAGAACGACCTAAGCCGCATAACTCAATACAATGATACAAAAGTATTCTTTAGATTATCATTGAAAGAAAATTACTAATTTAATTTGTGTTTGTTAGACTTTCATCTTTCTTTTAAACCTAGTTTTACCTGTTTCAGAAATTGAGGCTTAGGCCGATTTAGCTGCTGAGCGCCTCAATTATAAACGCGAGATTGTGAAGCGATAAAGAATGTTCTAGGCCCCGTAGACGTTCAATAATATTGGGCGCATCCAGCGCACTCAGCGGCTGAGTAGCGGCTAAGTGCTGAGCTCGTTGGATGGCTAGCTGAACTAAGCAGTTTAGCTCAGCGGCTGGCAAATTTCTCAGCGTAAAAATTTTATGCTAAGTAGGTCAGCGATAGTGAATTGATGTTATTTAAAATAGAAAAAAAAAATTTAGCTGTCAAAATAAATTTTAACTCGGCTACCCATCCAGCCGACACATATCGCTGAGTTACTTTTTACGCTGTGCTGTTCAGCTAAGCGGCTTATCCGCTGAGTGCGCTGGATGCACCCATTGTCAATACGCTTCTTGATATTAAGCTGGAAATACATAATTGCGTTGCATTGCATTGCAATACTTGATTGGATTTCACTGCAATGCGTTACATTATATGTATTTGACACATTAATGCGTTGCGTGTTAGCATTTAAATGCGTTTTGAAATTTGAATTTATGTTGCATTTGTGTTGAATCCCTCAAGAAAATCAATTTTTAATATATTACTGAGTTAATCCGAGCTAATAATATTTTGCAGAAAAAAACAAGACCAATTTGACAGAGTATTGAATGCGTTGTATGCGTAAAAGTTAAAAGTTGAACAACTGTTGCATTGCATTGCGTTGCATTGAAGGTAGAGCCCACTGACATATAATAATGGACTGCTCATCAGCAATTATTCCCATACAAACCGATGGCACCAAAAAGGTATAGTCGCTCGCTCATCCATAAGCCCCCAAACTGACAGAAGCACTCAGAAATAAAATCAATTAGAAAAAAATAGACGGGTATAGTGATGTTTATATCTTTTGCGTTAAAGTTAAATCAATTAGAAAAAAATAGACGGGTATAGTGATGTTTATATCTTTTGCTCTTTTCCCCATAAGCCCCCGGATTTTGACATACAGAATGTCAGTTGCTAAAACAGGCGTTAAGAACTTAAATCAGATACACATAAAATTTGCAAATTAATGAAAAAAAGGCATTTTAAAAGGTGAAAAAGTGAAAATAGTGTTTATTAATTTTTTTAAACAAAATATTTGTGTTGTTTTAATGTTTTAAGTACGTATTTAAAAAAATGTAAATTTCAAAAGTGATTCCGGTGTTTACATGGAGTGAAAAAAGGTTCGTAGCCTATGGAACAAATTGATGCCATGAAAAATTTCTCATAAGCAGTCCATTCTATATGTCAGTGGTAGAGCCGCATTAATAGATCTGCCGTCATTGAAATATACAGTGTAAACTTGATCTGTCAACGCATTCATGCAACGCAATGCAATTATGTACTTCCAGCTTTATTGACGAGGCACATTGAAAGAGCATATTGACCGTTTACCAAGGGCTCAACCGCATTGTCAATTTATTGAAGCATATTGATAGAAATTTAAGCCCATTGACGCGAGCCTTATTGATGCCCGAATTGACGTTTACCAGGAGCGCGTTCAAAAACCTTACTATAGTAAACCACGAGGTAAGCTGTGGTTTTATGCTACATCACTTCACTTAACCACGAAAGTTTATGTTTAACCATAGAGGTTTTTGAACGCACCGTGGTTAACTACGTGGTAAAGAAAATTTAAATTTTTTTTCCATAAAATGGTGTCGGCTATTTGCCTCAATTATTTCCAATAATTATTTATTTAAAATAATCTCACCAATCCCACTTTGATTTATTCATTATTAACATTAAAACAAATGTCAAAAAATTGTTTTGATTCTTCTTCTTCTTAACTATCGCTAACCATGCTCCCGAGCATGGTTAAAATTTAACTACACCATGGTTAACCACGGGAGTTTTTGAACGCCAAAAAGTTATGCTCGTGGTTATGTTGTAGTTAACCACGGAGTTTTTGAACGACAAAAGTTTACCATAGTTAACCATGGTTAACCATAGTAAGGTTTTTGAACGCGCTCCTGGTCTATTGGTCAATATTTCGTTAGTCTCAACTCGGACGTCGTACACGTCGTACACGCAGAATGATACAACTGATTTGTGGTAACTAAAGTACAAAACAAAAACCATTTCTCTGCTTTTCCAAAAACTTTATCTTTAATAGTTAATACAAAATCTTAATTTACAAATTTAAAAAAATTGTAAATATTTTCCTGCTAGTTTGGTAGAATTTGTCTATATGGCATCACTTAATTGCTATCATGGCTGTCGCTGTCAGTTACTTAGTTCAATCAGTGTGGAAAGTTCCTCTTTGTTGTTGTTAAAATCCAAAATGTGGAAAATAAATTGTGAAATTTTACTGTCATTGGGGTGGCATACACGGATCCTAACGTCAAGACTAAAAAACCGGTTTCCTGGACAGAGGGGCAAAAGGAAGAGAGAAAGTTGTTGCAACTTTTTGAACAGAAATTTTTGGCGTGAAAACTTAACACATGCACAAATGTTTCTTCTTATCTTCTTCTTCTTTGGGTCTGATATTGACATATCTCTTTGTTATTCGCGTTCGGGTTGTGCACACATAAATATTCCGTGTAGGGATAATAAAGTTACTCTCGGTAAAATAAATACCCATGTACGCCGAGAGTATCATAAAAAACCGGTTTTTTGGTGTTGATATTACGATCCGTGTATGCCAGCCCATTGAATTGTGAAATTTTAGTGTTTAGTTGTGTGCTGCTCTTTTGGCGGTGATCTTCACGAAATTCAGCTTAGGTTGATTGTTCAAACCCAAAATGTTTATCGAAATAAAATGGAAACTAAATATTATGTGTGCAGTATGTAAATTTGTTTGTGTTTTGTTGTGTTTAATTTAGGCCCCTATTGCGAGTGTCTACTAGACACTACTAGAAGAAGCCGCAACAACTGGGAGATCCTGGTCGGAGCTGAGAGCTGTCGCGCAAAACAGAGTCCGCTGGAGGGCAACTGTTTCCGCCCTATGTCCCATGAGGGATTAAAGGAGTTTAAAGAAGAAGAAGAAGATTGCGAGTGTCGATTAACGATCGACTCGACTATAGTCGATTGCTTCAATTAATTTTCTTTTTGACATTGTGTAACCCAATCGACAAATATTTGGACTACTCTGATTTAAAAAATTATTTTTGTTGTCAAAATTCCTTGCAAATTTTGTCGTGAGCAAAAAAGCAATCGATAAAAGTCGACTGTCAAATCGACAATTTTCGATTACAATCGACATTCTCAATATCAAACTAAATAATCGACAGTCTATAATCGATAATTGTCGCTTGTCGATTAGGTATCGACACTCGCAATAGGGGCCTTAGTTAAGGATGTTTGTTTTTTGTAAACGAGTGAGAAGGCAACTTCCGTTTCATATGGCAGTCCTTGTTGTCGTTGCCGATTCTGAATTGTAACAGCTTTAAGAAGGGAACTTCCGTTTGTTTCCTTGTTTTCGTTTCTGTTTTCTGAATTCACTCGTACCAGCTCGAATCAATTCAAAAACCTCGGAACGAGAGCAAAGAAGTTTCACTTGAAAAATTTCGACGCGGAACGACAACAGTGCGGAGTAGCCTTATTGATAGCTAGCTAGATTGACGAGATTATTGTAGCGTATTTGCAGGACCTTGAGCTTATTACTGTCAATACGTATTGACAATATTATTGATCGTCTACGGGGCCCTTTAATGTAATTTGCGTTTTATTTGATACTGTGGCAACCGCATACAACTTAATTTACAAGTTTTCGCAGGACAGATTGAAGGACTCAATTTTGAGGTCTATACTAGGGAGATTGGGAAAAATATATAGACGTAGCCGTAAAGCTGTCAAAAAACGCATCTCTACAGTAAAAAGCCAGAAGTGCTTAAGTGCAAATTTGACGATTTTGAGTTTATTGCATTTTTGTATTCAGTATGTTATTCTTAATCATTGCTATAATCCTTATCTTAAACTGAGCTGTAGTTGCTGAGTTATTGAACCGTCAAAAGTGGTTTTGTGCACAATTCTGTAACTAAAAAAAACTTTGAGGGCGATTTTCCCGAAACGCATATTTTGCACTTAAGCACTTCTGGCTGTGTACTGTAGATCTGTGCATGCGTACGTTTGATGTAGTTTAAGAATGTTCTTTCGTATCTTCGGATTTAGCCTTAAGCCTGCTGGAATACTTTCTGTTGCCAACTTGCTTAACATGTTTTTTAGGTCCTGATGGCTGTGGCCAAACAGCTATCATCCGCGTAGTCGAGATCCTTAAGACGGTCTAGCAAACCACATTGTATGCCGCCTGTTCTACTATCTAGAGCGCTGTTTATTACTATAAGAAATAGGAGTGGCGAAAGTAGGCATCCTTGTGGTACTACTGAACTCACCTCAAACCTGTCGGATAGTTTCCCATTATGGAGAACTTTGTATTTAGAATTGTTATATAGGGCTAACGATAGACGTACAAAGAATAAACGCCTCGAACAGAACATACTTCTCACTATTGCCAGTAATGAAATCCAGAGACATCCACAGAAAAACTAAAATAATAATCTACAAAACCATCATACGTACAGTAGCTACCTATGGATGTGAAGCATGGAGTATCTCCCAGAAATCCGCAGACAAGTTGGATATATTTGAGAGGAAGGTTCTCCGAAGGATATACGGCCCAATCAATGAAGACAATGCATGGAGAATACGCTACAATCACGAATTGTACGACTTATACAAAGAATGTAAACTTTCGACCCATGCCAAACTACTACGTTTACGTTGGGCCGGTCGTGTCCAAAGAATGGATGACTCAAGGATACCAAAAAAAGCCCTGTATCTACTACCAGATGGCAAAAGACCAGTTGGCAAACCACGGTTAAGGTGGGAAGATAATGTTAAGGCCGACGCAGCAAAACTGCTCAACACAAGAAACTGGAGACAAGCTGCAGAGCAGAGAGACGTCTGGAGGAAGAAGCTGATGGAGGCCAAGGCTCGAATTGGGCAATACTATTATTTTATCAGGCAGTTCACGTCGCCATAGTGCCTGCCATATAAAACTCCTATTAACCAAGTCAAACGCTTTCTCATAATCTACAAAAGCAAGGTAAAGGGGGGATCGTAATTCAGTAGACTGCCCCACTATTATTCTCAAGCCTTTCACCAGCGCTCTTAACGGCATGCTTTTAGTAGCGTGCTTTCCCGAGTACTGTTTAGTAATTTGGTACAGCACGGTGGGAGTATTCCCGTTCAAGTTGGTGGCGTCTTTCCGGGTTGCTTGTAGCGTTTACGTTATTTTTGAGGGCCCTTGCGTTCTATTTTTTGCTAAGTTGTGTCCGAGATCCAGTGTTGCATGTTTCTTTGGACTAACCGATGCTCGTTTCCGCTGCTGTCAATATAGCGCCCATTGTCGCAATTCACAACTTTTCAATATTTGTGTCGGTTTAATATTTGTTGTAGGTTCCAAGCAAATTCTCGCCTTTTAATGCCTTCCCGCAAAAGGTCTACGTTAAACCGTCTACGGTTTATAGCATCGCGTTGGACGTTTCTGAATGCGGCAATTGCTTCCCTAAAGCTTTTGACATCCTCCAGAATAATTCTCTATCTGCGGCTGACGGCCACGAGGTCTATCTGATTTCTCGTTTTACCATCGGGCGATACCCAGGTCTCTTTGTGTATCTTCTTCAGGCAAAAGTAAATTCCACCTACCATGAGTTGGTGGGACCTACAAAAGTCAACGAAAAGCTATTCTTATTAGTAACTTGGATTAAAGCTAGATTTCCAATTGTGTGTTCAAGGCCGGCGTTCTCACGGCCGATTTGTGCCTTTAAGTCACCGATTAATACAATGATGTCTTCCCTTGGAATAGAGCGAAAAACCTCATTCAGTCCCATATAGAACTCGTTTTTGATGTCATCTTCTGCATCTTCAGTTGGAGCGTAGAATTGGACTGCCGTAGTATTTCTTAGTCTGGTACGCAGGCGCACGGTTATAATCTTCTCAGAAACTGGTTACCTGGTTTCTTTGGTGAGCATTACACCAACACCACTTCTACGGCTTTCAGTTTCGTTTCTCCCAGAATATAAGAAGGACTCACCGATTGGGCGTTTATGTTCCCCTTGGGCCATCTGGTCTCGGTAAGTCCCATAACCTTAATTTTATATAGACTCATCTCGTTGAGGACTTCATCCAGCCGTCCATCAGCAAGCAGTGTTCTCACATTCCATAATCCGATGCATGTCCTGATTCGAAAAGTAAAGGTCGTGTCCATCCGGTTCCGAGGCACTGTTTGCCGATGCGTAGAAATGGTGTTTTTATGGTAGCGGGTTGTTAACCCTCAGCCCAACCGACTTAAAACTCTGTTTTATGGCACAAAGAGCTCGCCATTCGACCGTATCCCGTTAGCTCGCAGACTATTTGTCGCACTCATCGGCAATCGACAACGTCGACTCAGTTACCTTTGACTTGCCTACACTAGCTCAAGCTCTCCAAAATGAGACGGAGCTAAAACCGCTTCAAGAGCACCCCAGCACCGACTCACTGGTAAAACTAGTACTCATACCAATTCCTTTTACCACTCGTCCAGTCTGGTGGATCAGGATAACAAAGTTACATGGTAAAACGCCATTAGTACTTTTTTTTATGTGGGAGACTAGAGACCCAGGATAGGCCCTTTATACTTTATACAATATTGTAGGTTTTTGCATAGCAGGTTTAGGCTATTTGAACTTAGTTTGGCTATTTGAAATTTAGTTTTAAGGTCGAACTATAAAATAAAATTGAGCTTATTTTTGTAGTTTTCAAGAGAGTATAAAATTTTCAGATGAGAATACAGATGGTTGTTTCAATATCCATGATATGAAAGTGAAATATACAATCCTGGATAGATGGAAAAATTCGTTATTTAAGATCTTCAATGCGAATACAATAAAAATCTCCCATGAACCTTGCGCTTAAGTATACTACAAGCTACCCAGATACTGATGGAAAGAGACAATCATTTTGCGTCTTATCTTTGCTTTTTTTATATATATTAATATCTTTTCATACTTTATAGATTCTGTACATTAGATATCTGCAATGATGTGGACTAAAACAGATTGTTTATCCCCATTGGCAAAACTTCAGTTATCGCAGAAAAGATAATAGACACTTGTGTGACTGTGACTGTCACCTCAATTGTCATGGACTTTCAGTCCTTCTTAATGAAGCCAGATCCCCTTGCTGCCTTTTCTCACATAAAAATTTAAGTTGCTCTTTATTCAGTTTGTGCTACGGCATGGCAAAACACTTTCCTCATTCCATCTTCTTTTCCTTTTTTGCGTCCCTTGTCTTTAAGTAGGGATGTACTGCACAGAAGGCAAAGCACACCTACAGGCGGACATGGTCGGAAAAGTGACTATACCTTCTTAAGTATGCACATACCGCGCTACCTACAGTGGCGACCTAAGTACGTACCTAAGGGCACGGATGGTGTCTATATACATCTACAAATCTATACGGGCAACAGAGAGAGGTTTTGGAAGTAAGTTCACCGCAAAGCTTTTTGTGCTTGTCCGTCTGATTTATATACATCGAAGCAGCTGTATATAATCTAACCCAACAACCCAAACCCTTTTTATAACTCTGGGATCAAATCGAAAGCACGAGCCGTCTTCGCTTTATAAGTATATTCGGATATAGCGTTGAACCATAGAGCACGACTTGAGGGTATATCCTACCATATATCTGGATATCGTTTTATATATCTATGGGTATGTTCAGCTTGAGTGTGCTCTGGTTGTCAGTATCATCTGTGGCTTGCTTATGGCTATAATACTGTACCCTATAGATACGGCTGTGCATTCGCCAGGCACAAGTGTGATGGGCTAGGGTTGTCCATAATTCTTAGATTTCCAGAATAATTTAAGAGCACTGCGCTCGCTTTCAGAGACACCGCACTGTGTGATGACTGGCTAAACTTTTTGTGGAAATCGTCAAGAGCACTTTGGGCTGAGCACAGCCCTGACAAGTGGCAGTAGCAGAAAGTTGAACAACTTGGAGTGGGTAACAATGCTCGGGGGATGCCAGCAGCGAGGGCAACCATTAAACAAATCTCATGCACAGTTCACTTCACAGTCTGTACAATCCGTCGCTGACAAATTATTAAGGCCGGGGGATGAGATGAAAACGATTCTACTGTAAGGCATGTTCCCTTAACTTTTAAATCCCTCCGTTGCTATTTGTGACTATACGAAGGAGCTGTGTCATGCCGCCGCATTCGCACCCGACCTATTACGTTAAGGGCTGTGGCAAGGACGAAGAACCATTTAGTATATACGTGTATAATTTAGATATAAATTATAACCTGCTCAATCATGCCTAGAAGCAGCAGTTTGCCAGCAAAAACACCTTCGTCGCCGCTCTTCCATTCGTTGGGGGGAGCTTTGGGTTTTTGGGTGGAAACATATCACCGTCACCGACTTGGATGAACCCCGTGAACCATCATGGGATTTAGTCCTTGTGGAAAGTGCGAATCGCGAATGTTTTTGAAATATTTCAGTCAGGGGCTGATGGTATTTTCACACCGTGCTTATTGAAATACTGCAGGGGTTTTAACTAGCGTAGTATTTGGGTATGTCGCACGTTTATTCCGGTAAGTCAAAAGGCTGCTCTCTCGTTACGTGTGCTGCTACGACAACGACGGGTTTTGGGTGTAGTTTTTTTTATGGGGTTTTATCATTTGGGTTGGAGCTAGTTCTGCTGAAAGGATTTCTGGATGCTGAAGAAATACATTAAACAAATCTTAATTTGCAAAAATAAAAAAGTTTCGCAAGTGTTTTATGGAATGCTCTCGACTAAATATATCGCAATTTCTGGGGAAATATAATATAATTCCATAAAAAAGGAATATGCGCTTTTAATAATTGATTCGAGGGTTAAGGATTGCCTTTAGGAAAATGTTGAAGGTTATAAATAAGAATAAAGGATTTTTGACGATACGGTTTTTTACATTAGCTTTGCTAAACGATTTTAGCAACTATTGTACATAAAACTAAACTGGACGATATTTGCATTTATACGTTATACTACTGAGCCTGAATTTCTGCTCTATAAATATTAGATGAATTCGTCAAGCTCGTAACTTAGGATAAATTAAATTAAATCAAGAACAATTTGGGGGACGATTGCATCTGATGATTAAGTTGCAGAAGGGGATGATAATGTGGGAAATTTCAGCTCCTGTTAATAATTGATTTAATATTTTGTGGGAGATATTAGGCATTAATCATTTAAAGAAATATACAAGGCAAAAAAAGTTGGTTTTTAGTAGATTAGGCTTATTTCAGTAACGATAAAAAGTAAGAGCTTTCATTTTAGTTCTAGAAATGCGATTTTTTTCTCAATTGTGTAGAACTCGATCTAAAGAGATCAAAGATAGCCTAGATTTTGTTACGAAAGTTATTGGTCAGACGTTTGTGTGGTTTATTAAAAAAAGTAATGATTTTGAATTATTATTATTAACAGAACCAATTCGTTGCGTTCGGATTTTCTGCCAGCTGGGCAGATCCAATCATGTAATCATGTAAAAATTTGAAAAAAAAAAAAGATCAACTTTCATTTGGTCCGTTCGTTTGATTGTAGCTACCGAGCGTTCGTCTCATGCAAAACTTTATGGACATGTGAAAGGTCCAACTTTAAAAGGGGCGGAACGAATTGGTTCTGTTTCAGGCCTTAGAGAGGGGTGGCAGCACAGAAGTCGTTTCAACTCATTTGTTACAAGTTTTAAATGGAAAAATACAATGGAAAACTCGAAAAAGATGACTTGAATCGACTTCCGTGCTGTCACCTCGGGTTTTGTCAGTTTAAGAGTGCACCATAGTTTACCCTTGTTTTTTTGAAGTGAAACTTGCTCTCGTCCTGGGGATTTTGAATTGATTCAAGCAGGTACGAGTGAATTTAGGAAACAGAAACGAAAACAAGGACAGCTGTTCGAACCGGAAGTTGCCTTTTCACTCATTTATAGCTGTCACAATTCAGAATCGACAACAAGGACTGCCATATGAAACGGAAGTTGCATTCTCACTCGTTTACAAAATAACAATAAACACAACAAAAGACAAACAAATTTACAAACTACATACATAATAGGGGTATTCATGATCTGTGTTATTTGTGTTATTCGTGTTATTTATACTAAATCGAAAATAAAACTCATAGTAAATGACATTTGTTTAACATGAATAACACAAATAACAAAGATCATGAATACCCCTAATATTTAGTTTCCACTTTATTTCGTTCAACATTTTGGATTTTAACAACCTAAGCTGATGAATTTCGTGAAGATCACCGCCAAAAGAGCAGCACATAACTAAACACTAATAAATTTCACAATTCAATGACAGTAAAATTTCACAATTTATTTTCCAAATTTTGGATTTTAACAACAACAAAGAGGAACTTTCCATACTGCTTTAATCAAATAACTGACAGCGACAGCCATGATAGCAATTAAGTGATGCCATATAGACAAATTCTACCAAACCAGCAGGAAAATATTTACAATAGGGGTATTCATGATCTGTGTTATTTGTGTTATTCATGTTAAACAAATGTCATTTACTATGAGTTTTATTTTCGATTTAGTATAAATAACACGAATAACACAAATAACACAGATCATGAATACCCCTAATTTATTTAAATTTGTAAATTAAGATTTTGTATTAACTATTAAAGATAAAGTTTTTGTAAAAGTAGCGAAACGGTTTTTGTTTTGTATTTTAGTTACCACAAATCGGTTGTATCATTCTTGCCAGCTCCGGAACAGCAGTAATATCATGTTCTTATGTATACTTGTATGTATATTTCCTTGTAATATTATTGTTAACTCGTAATATTATTGTTACATTCAACGATTATACTTGCATTTTTATACACTGTACTGCATTACTTTCAAAATATTCATTGTACTATGATTTATCAATTGAGTTGAAATATGATGGATCTTACTTCACATTCTCTGTTTATTCATATTTTAGATTATAACACAAGCACGAGCAAATTAAAAAAAAATACAACAATAAAGAAATAATAGACCTAAGTATGTACGCGAGGTTTCACTTCTGCCTTGTGTTCTTCAGTACACAGTCATATTTTTTTCCTATATTACTGCCGTTTGAGTACGACTAACCTAGATCGACATTTTGAAATTTGTATCGTTTACGTATCGTATTTTGGGAAATACTTGCTGCAGAAGATTGTTCCATAGTTGAGATAATCTATTTATAAAGATACTTCTAGATAGTAGTGCGGGTGAAATGCGAGATCGCAGTTGGGTATTACCGCGTAGGCAACATTCATTTTACAGCGATAAAATTTTATCCAAGCTGCTGCATTTCAATAATTTTATGAAGATGCAGACTTTTTGATCTTTGCGCGCGTTGAGAGTAATTGTTCAAGATCGGGGTCGTTTTGGGACGATTCATCCCATCCCATTTTCATTCAGGGAAACGTATGAAAGATTTGCATTGAGGAAGACAGACTAAGATGGAGATATTAACAAAAGAGTAGCATCAAAGAAAAGTCTTTTTGTGCCATGAGCCAGATATAATGAGTCACACATGGAGGGATAAAAGAATTGGTTGAGTGGTTGCCTCACGACTGGACATTCCAGGTTTTACCTCGGCATTTCAATTTTATTATTTACAGCTAAAGCCCGCGGGCGTTGCAAAAAAAGATTATGTGGGCACAGTCCGCGGTAGGAAAAAGATATAATGAAAAAAAAAGCAAAAATGGTCGTCTTGGAACCGCCATCTTGATTTATTTACAAAATAGTTTGCACTGTCAAGCAAACTACGCATATGTGCAAAATCTAAACTTGGTTGGACCCATACTGAGGCGGTTGTGAAGAAAAAGGCAATCGGCCGCTATTTTGGAACCGCCTGTGTGACGGTCGCATAACATTGCCAGGCGAACTATACAAATGTGCGAAATTTGAAGTTGATCGGTTATTTTTTCTACTTTTTACTCAATTACATGTCTCCAACCATTTTTTTGGCGGTCACATTTTGCATGACGATACACCGCTGATTCTATTCGACCTGTCATGCCCCTTCATTTAATACCCATGTCAGGGGTCGGAGAACACAAATACAAACATCGGCCGTCATCTTGGATCCACCATCAAGTAGTTTTTTTTAAATTAATTAATTAGTAAGATTTTTCAACATATTTTTCGTTCTACGCCTTTTCAAACTTGATTTTGATCAGCTTCCATGTAACCCAGGGGTTTTCAACCTAGTGCACGCGGGCGCATATGTTCCCGCGGAGATATTTAATTGTGCCCGCGACAAAGTGCTGAAATACGAAAAAAAAAACAAATCTTAAAAATAACAAAAATTAAAAGTTACTTTAATTTTTAAAATCTTGCTAGATGTAGTGAGAAATTCGCTAAATTGGCTACACTAACATGTGTCTAATCCGACAATTAGACCCTTGGCGCTGTCGCTGATGTAACCGATGAAATCCAAATTTTGCCCATATGCATAGTTCGCATGACAATGCAATATGACATTTTTGTACAGGGTTCGCCATGTAACGTTTTTTTTCAACTAGTGCTTATTTCGTGTATGGCAACACTTAGCTCATGTCTGATTTGACAGATAATTAGTTTTATCCTTCCGCTGAACGAATATGGTTGTGTATACGCTTGAACAACGCTGGGAAATATTAGCTGCGTTCCTTTTCTACTATTTAGTACTTGTGAGCAGAGCAGAAAAGGAACGCAAAATTTTCTGATTTGAGTAAAATCTCACTTGAAATTTTTGACGTTACTTTAAACTTTACAAATAAAAAATTCTTAAAAGAAGAATTTGTGGCACAATGGAGAAATTAATGCGATAATTTCTAAAGTAAAACGAAAGATAATAATTTTTGATAATTATACGACTGAAGTTTTATTTATGGACGTTTTTATATGAGCAAATCAGCTCGACACAAATAAAAACCATCTAGCGGGTAATGGCGTAAGTGAAAATAATTCACAATAGACTCGAAATGGCCGCTTTCCCCCTAGCGGATTTCAATTCTGTAATTGCAAGTGCTATCTACTCGCTTATAAGAGCAAGTGTAGCTGCTAGTACGCAAGTGTAAAAAATAGTAAAAATTAGCAGAAAAGGAACGCAGCTATTGCGACATTAGTTTGAAAATCATGGTAATGTTGCAGAATGTGTGCGAAAATTGCGTACGGATTTTGGAAGAAGAGAAGCACCGTCAGCTCCGTATGTTCGTTGCCTTGTGAAAAAAGTGAAAGAAACTGGCAACCTCATCGATAAACCAACGCGTGAAAAGCCAAAAACAGTGCATACACCCGAGAATATTGCTGGTGTGGCCGAAAGTGTGCGTGAATCGCCATCAACATCAGTTCACCGTCGTTCTCAACAATTGGACATTTCGCAGACATCAAAGACGCAGACAAAATTGGACCGATCGTGTAGGCTACTGCATGGCCAGCCGAGCAGCCATTTGAATGAAATTATTTTCCATCATTAACCGGAGGGATTGTACTTTCAAATAAAAAAAGAAATTTGAAAAAATATTCAGTAGTTTTTTTTATAGCATTTTCAAAAAAAAAAGTTATTTGGCGGACCCTTTAAAACAAATCAAGATGGTGGCTCCAAGATGGCGGCCGAATTTTACAATTGTGTTTCCCAATTCCGGACATGGGTATTACGAGTGGGACAAAGGGTATTACGAGTAGAATACAATTAGCTGTATTGTGTGTGTCGCATCATTACAAATTCAAAATGGCGACTATACAAGATGGTGGAAACATAATAGAGTAAAAAGTAGAAAATATAGCCCATCAACTTGAAATTTTGCACATATGCATAGTTCGCGTGACAAAGCAATCGCACTATTTTGTAAAAAAATCAAGATGGCAGTTTCAAGATGGCAGCCGAATTAGGCAATTGCCTTTCCCGATCCCCGACACGTGGCGTTATTCCATATTCAAAATGGTGGCCAACACAAAATGGCGAATTACCTATTTCTTTAGAAGCCACTCGGTATGGGTATCAAATGAAAGGGTGTGACAATTAGAATACTTTTATCTGTGTCGCGTCATTACAAATTCAAAATGGCGGCCAACACAAAATGACCGTTAAACCTTTTCTTTACTTCGTTCTTGGTATAGATATCAAATGAAACTGTTTCGCAGACAGTAAGTAAGAAAGTAAGCTGTATGACGTCATTTTAAATCAAATATGGCGTTCACCACAAAATGGCGGAAGACATATAATAGACTAAAAATAGAAAATAAAAATATGGTTTAAAAAGAACTAAAAAATACGCTTTTATTTTAAAATTGACTAAGGATCAAAAAAATAATTTTGAATGTAAAGTTTTTATTGCTCCAGCCAGTATATGCGAACAAACTATTTTTCGAAACATAAAAAAGCGTGCAGCGCTAACAAAAAGTTCCAGTGTTAATAAAATAAGCTAGGTACAGAGCAAGTATTTATTAGATTTTTATATGGGCACCAAATTATTCCTTTTTGGGCTGCACGGTGGGTTCCAAATTTGAAAAATTGATTACTTTTTTGGCGTCTAATTCCAGAATTGTTATTTTACTTTATTTTTACTGTAAATAAGCCATGATTCCTAGTAAAACTATCTGAAGTGCACAAAATCAATAATGTATTTTATCCATTTCTAAAGTACATGATAAAATTTCTCCAGAGTTATTGTAGGACCAAACTACACCACTAAATATCTAAATTATTCTTGGCCGTAGATCGCCCAGGCTTCATATAATTTCGCTCCAAATTTATTAAAATCATCAGACTAAGGACGTCACTTTTCTAATTTTCAAAGCACTGGAAAAATCTCAAATTTTTGTGCTGATACAGCATTTCATTTTAATGGGAAAATTACTGTTAAAATAATTATTGCAAGGTGTTATTCGCACTCTGCTCCATCGAAACAAAAGATATAGAAGTTCGGCAGATCCAAAAAATTAAAAGAGAGCGTAAAGTAAAGTAGCGTTAGATAGTTGACACCTAGAAGATATCAGAAGGCATTGTATTCACTATTTTGCATGAGAGCTCTGTTAGAAGCGCGTTTGCTCATTATTGATCAAAAACTATAAACATGGTGATGGCGAAATAAAAAGGATTTTTTCATGCGATGTGAGAATGGATGAAATATGGACCCATCAATACACTCCACAGTTAAGGCGGGAGTCGGGTGAGGAGACAGCTAGAAAGAAAGCAGTTCAAGGTGACAAAAAACGCAAAATTCGCCTGGGAAGGTTAAAGTGTCTGGAAGCGCTTCAACTATTTTGAAAAAGGAGTAGGATACATAGTGAATATTATATAGCTAAGGACGAAATCGCGAAGAAAAGGCTCATATGAAGAAGAAAAAAGTGCTATTTCACAATGTATCGTACAAGTCGATCAAAACAATGGCAAAATCGCCCGAGTTGGAATCGCTATGGTTTGGAATCGATTTATAAAAGAGTATTCAAAAAGATTATCTGACATCCTGAAGCAACACTACTGGGTGTACACTTAATGAAGCTTAACTAGAACTTGATGGGTCCCGATATACTAGTGGTTAAGGAGCAGACTAGCTACCATCCCAGAGATTCGTGGTTCGATTTAATGTATAACGCCACAGTCTTTCTATTTCTTTTTTGCTGTTCCTCTTTTTAGGTATTATACACAAGATAGAATCGTCGGCAATTAAAAAGGGACCTACCTCTCATATTTACTTTTTTCTATAAAAAAGTGATCGAATATTGAAATTCCCTGGCATAAATATCTCAACATGTAGATGAACATAAAATATTCTCCTAAAAGTATGCATTTTTGTTAAATCTAGACTAAAAGTATGCATGTAAAAAAATCTCGGCTAAAAGTCTGTAAAAAAGAATAACCAACCCACAGGGACGATACGTCGTTAATAGATTAGAAAATTTCAAACATAAGTTTCGTAACTTTTACACTAGAAAAATCTTTGTCACCCATGCAAAAAATCTATTTGTAAAAACTTCGATATATTTTACTCTACTCGAAAAAATTAATTCCAAATGCGCTGTGAATATTTGAAATTAATTTTTTCGAGTGGAATCCTTTACGTTGCATACCATAACTCGAATAGCTGTTACGATTTTGAGAATAGATAGTGGCCTTCTGTGATAGTGGCTTGCTGTGATAGTGGCCTTCTGTCGACTAGAAATTATAGATTTATTGAACATAACAGAGAACAAGAACAGCTCAAATTTTTGTTTGGAATATATTTTTTTATGATAAATGTTCTACGAATAAGTCTGACTAATCGTCAACCGATTTCTTGTAATTCGAGAGGATGGAAGAAGTTGTCTCTAAGTGGATTTTATTCAGAATTGGAATGATGTTGTTGGAATGGATGTTATTAAAGATTGTCTTAAAGTAGATGGAATGAGTATTGAAGAAACTAATAAGTTTATGATTAAAGTTTTAACTTTGAAATAGAAACGCTTTAATATATTTCAACTGATTGGATAGGGCCATATATTTTTTGTTAGATTTGGTTTTAGCAAATTGTGGTTGTACTAACTGAAGTCTCACGTCTTATTCTTTATTGAAACGATAAGCCTAATCAACCCTAACAAGAAGGTCGCACCCACAAACTATAAACGAGAGAACGCATACCATGAAAGGCATTCAGTTCGTACAATAAATTTTCAATTTGTTCCACTTGTGTTGCCGTCACATTTCGCCAGACCTTCAGGAGCTTCGCGGTGACATGGTGACAAAAAATAATGTATAAAAGCTAGTGTCGAGGGTCTTTTCTGGCATTCATTTAAGGCGAAAAAGGTTCCCTAATCACACACACATACACACATCACGTTGTCGCAATTATAGATTTTGGAGCCATCACCTATAGGTGGAATTAGAGAAAATACTGAATTCAATTAACTTAAATAGCGAAGTTAGAAAAGGCGTTCTTACTTTTTTTTTAAAAACTATATTTATCCCCAGGAGCAGGCAGTGTTAAGCTGGAATTGCCTCTAGGTGGATGAACCTTATGCTCCCATATGCACGCTTATCGACACACATCTATTCACATAATTCTGGAAGCATGACCACATCTACAGGATTGCCTACATAACTTTCCGCCCGTATATATATCATTTCATAGCACAGCATGCCAACAAAACAACGATTCCAGAAAACCAAAATTCCTCGTGCTCACTATAAAGCACGGTATACGTGTGCCGGGACCCGAATCCCACAAGCACCAAGGGATACGTCCACAGGGCGAAAGGCTCTAACCCACAATAATATATATACATTCGTACATACCTTGCCTGTGCCGTCGTTATGGCTAGAAGCTGTAAATATATAGTAAGTCAACTTGAACTCACGTCAGTGCCGTTCCGAACTCACACTTTCCCTATTTACTTCACAATGCCATGCCCTATCGTGCCGTGCGACTCATGCTATGCTTTTGGGCTTCCGCTCTTCACGCTGCCTGGAGTTGGTGATGTTCTGATCACTTCTGCCCATTACACCCATGAAAACTTCCCAACCACCACCACACCCCACACCCCCAAACCCAACGCCAGACCCAGAGATCTCACCCTACGCGCCCCCGGCCAACCCAATGGAATCAAAGCCGCTGCTACACCCACAGCATGGCGCTCTGCTGGTATACTTTCCCGTTGATACTGGCAGAGATCTGCCAATTGCCAAAGGAAAGCTCCGGCGAACAAGGAAATCCGAATGTCTCCTCGTCGGCGCCGCAACGAGAAATTTTAACCTGTCGTGATTTTGTTGTGTAGTGAAAATTGGACGTGGCAATTTTATGTGTACACGCACACTTATCTACATGCACGCCACACGGAATAGTTTTAAGGTTTTTCCTGGCGAGGGTACGTTTATTTACATAATTGCTCGGTATCGCCACCATTTCCAAGTGCGGCACAGGCGAAATGGCTGCAAGGCGATGGTGGTGTATCCTTAGAGCCAGTTATGTCTTAATTGGGATAGCTCCCTCTTGAGACATGATTGTGAAGATGGGCCCATTCTGCGATGTGTTAGGTCATATGGCTTGACTTGTTGGCGATAAGGCACCATTTGTGAATATCTGAAATTGTCTCAAATTCTTTACGGCAAGCTGAGGGTAGTTAGTGAATATATTTTCTGTTCAGCTATACGGGCCAATAGGGAGGGATAATGAGTTAAATAGATTTAGAACGTCGATTGGGCTTCAGGTCGGTTTTGCTGGTCAACAAATTATGCTAATGAGGTCGCTAATATGTTAAGGATATTAATTCGACATGTCTATTATTCGAATATTTTTGGTCCAAAAGTGTCTTCAACTAACTCTAAAACAGAAAGACACAACACTCTCATATCAGGCCGTATAACCAGCCTTCTAGCCTACATAATCACCGCCGGCCTAGGTAGCCTAGCTGTTAAGACGCTCGACACAAGACTAGCCTATGATATTTTTTATCTATCCTTCGAGATAAACTTACTAGAGTACATGGCACGATGGCCCCTGTGCTGAAAGTCCAGTCGTGTGGTGCGATGTGTCGTTTGAGCTCAAGAAAGTGACGTTTCAGTCGAATTAGGACTTTTAGTACAGGGGCCATAGAGTCGAAGTGCTAAGTGAAGTTTATGCCCCTGTCTCAACGTGGTAATTCGACTAAAATGTCCCTTTCTTCAACTCAAACGAGTTGTCACGCCAAACGACTCGACTTTCAGCACAGGAGCCCAAAACTTGAACGACATGACGAATTGTCGGCTTTGATAGCCTAGGGGTAAATGCGCCCGACTATCATCCCGGAGGTCCGTGGTTCTTGTCTTCCCTCTTTAAATCAGCCATCGCCCCTAAACATAATAACCGAGGACACTATCTGCTCGATGACGAAAGTCGATTGGGATCGGAGCCGGTAGAATAAAAACACCCGTTTTGGCGTTGTCACTTCTTTCATTTCTTCTCTCTTTCCGACTATTCCTTTTTTTCCTGTGTCAGGTATTGGGTCCAAAGGTACTGCGGCCCCTATACCTCATATTAGAGTTAGCCAGTCCAGGCGCGCACCTCCAGCGATCAGTATGTTTCATCAAAGTCCGATCGACCAGGCCCTTTGCAGCAAGCTGGACGGTACCTAAATAGCCGACTCTAGACCGATGAATGCAATATCAGAGCCCTGTTTAGCCAGGGTATCCGCACATCCGTTGCCTTTGAAGCCCCGGTGACCCGGGACCCAGACAAGGGTAGCTTGAAACTACAAACCCAAACTCATTTCGACTTGGACCTACGGGACTTTATCGCTCTAATTGCCGCTTGGCTAGCAGAGATGATAAAAAGCCGTTCATGAGTGCATGCCAGAATAGCGTATATCTCTGCTTGAAAAACAGTTGCTTCGGTGCCTAGGCTTATGGCCCTACTGAATCTGGGGCTTTCAATCCAGATTTCGGCACCTGTCTCTGTTTTAAAGACATCCGTGCATTTTACTAGTCCACCTAATAGCACCGTACTTACCCATGGCTCCTGTACAAGAGCCACGTCAATAGCTTGGGTGGCCGAGGCACCCCTACTGTGTTGCATGTTGCACTGTACCACCCGCAGCTGCTGTGAGCAGGAGTCTCCTTTTTGAGCCAATCTCCTTGACTCGAAGCCGAAGCCGTAGAATAGGGACATGCCCTGCTCTTTAAGCTGCATGAGCGGCCTCTCGTGAATGCTAAGGGCAAGAGTTTGATCGTTCTGGTCCACCTTCTTACTCATCACCTGCCAAGAAGTCACGTTAATTGGCTGGTTCTGAATTTTCAGCCTGTTCCGGCTTCCTAACATCATTAGGAGCCTAGAATACGATTCGCTTGAATTTGGGAAGGTCATTTTCCTCGATTACTTTGAGGTTGGACCCTTCCTAAACCTGCAGCCCGGCGACGGCATTTGTCAGCCATTGGTTGGTAGGTTCGTTGGCGCAGGTGATCTTAGTGACAACCCCTGCCGCCCTTAAGGCCCCCATACATGGTCAAATCGGATGTACATCGAAGGGCGGATGTATAACCAAAACTATCGATTGTGAGCCGGTCGGCCGATCAAAACTCGTTGCTCTTATGGATTTGATAAAAATCTAGATGTGCATCCAATTTGACCGTGTATAGGGCCTTTTACACCTAAAAACTGAGGCGGGCAATCGCCTTTAAGACTTTTGTACACCTCAGCCAGGATGGTATCGCAAATAGAGGAGGATTGCTCGTCCGTCAATTTTCCTTCGCAATAGTTGTCTAGGACCACTGCCATGGTGATCGCAGCCAATTTGGCCCGGTATGAGCGTTCTTGCGACTCCCCCTGACTATTCCTTGCTGTCCGAAATTGTACTCAATATTAGAATCATCGACAGTCATTTGGATTGGATTGGTCACACCTTGCGAGGCGAAAATCTAGCCAAACAGGCCCTTGACTGGAATCCACAAGGAACCGCCGAGTTGGAAGATCCAGAACAACGTGGAGGAGAAACCTATTAACAGAGGCCGCAACAATTGGAAGATCCTGGTCAGAGCTGAGATTTAATACGCAAAACAGAGTCCGCTATATGGCAACTGTTTCCGCCCAATATCGCATATGAGGGATTAAAGGAGCATATGTAAGTCAGACCAAGGGGTACCTCTGAGCGCTAGTCTTTAACAAAAACCAAAAACTCTCAATGCAGTACATTAATCGTTAACCACTTGATATCACTCATCTCTCTAATACTTCCTTCTACAACAACTCTGCTCTAGATTACAAACATCAACATAGCTTAGAATTTTTGGAACGAAAAAGCCTTATGGAAACATGAAAACTTCTGTAGTTGAATAGGGTCCAATATGATAACGTTTCCGAAACAATGAAACGACAAAAGAAAGAATTGAAAACTATGAAACTCGAGTTACTAACTAAAGCTTTGAGTCAATGCCATACGACATGTCCTTTCTTTAGATTTATGACGATATACGAGTGTATATGTATACGTGTGTGTATAAATGTAGATTCCTTTACTTTTTCTTAGATAATATGGAAAGCTGAAGTTCCTCTATTGAGCTCTTGGTTGTATAATGTTTATACATTTGATTTTAACTTGCGTAATTTATTATTTTCTTCACAAGTTTTTAAAAAAAGAGTTTTTTGTGTTCAAACTCTACTATAGTAATGCAGCAAAATTTTATTCATAACCTACTTGTGTTGGCTCTGTACTGAAAATTTTTATGTAAAACCCATTTTTTATTCCAATTGTGCTTAAATGAACTTACGTAAAAGATTGAAGCGTTAAAAAATCTTGTTATCCAACAGAAATGCGTAACTTCTTAATCAATACAATCATTTTTATATTTTTAGAGTATTTTCCAACTAAAGTGTTTAGTTCTGAAGGCATTCCTACCCGTAAGGTACTTTGAGACAGGGAAATAGATTGATTGTCCAATGGGATTGAATCTCTAACGCTGGCAAAAAGCAGCTCGAGCTGCACAGAAATGAACTTTAAAAATAGCATCTAATCTATTAACGAGCTAGCATCACTGTGGGCCGGTTATCTTCTTTTTCCAAGTGTGTTTCTCTGTGGGTGGGTATTTTTCCACATACTCATATATAATTTTGCATACTTTAAGGGTGATTTGGTTTTATTTATATTTCTTAATAGGAAGACTGTGAAGAGAGGGAAATTGGGTGCTCCATGAGGTGGGCCTTTTGCTAGGAATAAATACACCCACCTAGGCTGTACCCACCACCTAAACATCACAAAATTGATAATCGTATTCCTAGACAGAATGTTTAAAGAGCTAGAAAAAGAGAAGGTTTGAAATATTAACAGATGCAATAATGAACATACGGAAAGGTATTGATAGTGCGGACCGAATGTACTTTACCTACTAATAAATGCTTTCGCTACGAGGGATGACGACGACGATAGACTTTCTCATTAAAGAGTACCGAAATACGAAGTGCGATTACGGCCGTTCTTATGTTCAGATATCCAACGTGGTGGTGGGAAGATCCTGGGCTTGAATTTGAAGTGAATCTTTTTTTAATAAATATTCTTATAAATTGACTTTGACATTATAGTGCATATCTTTGTTTATACGCGTGCGCCATCTAGATCTTAGGCATTCCAACATTGAATAACTCTGACACTTTTTAACCGATTTCGACAAATGTACACGATTCTGAAAGGTTATTGAGTACCATTTTAGTGATTAGTCAATACACACCGAAAGCTCTCTGGAGTAGTCAATAAATAAAACTGTCGAATTTGGGGAACAGAGATACGACACGTCATTCACGAAACACCATTGAACGACGAGAAAATCACTCTTTCGGCCGGAGTGGATGTTGGCGCATTTTGTTTGTCTGAAAATGCGCGAAAAAGGTCTGGCGAATTTCTATTTTCAACAAGACGTGGACCTTGCCACACTGCAGCCGCTACGATGAAGTTCTTGAAGCGTAAGTTCCCGAGACACGTTGTATCGAAAAATGGTGATTTGGAGTGGCCTCGTTCTCTAGATTTAACGGCACCAGACTTTTTTCTTTCGGGTTATTTAAGAAGTGCCAGCAAATCGAAGACCATCGACTAACTGAAAGCTAACATATGAGCCGAAATAGCTGCTATTGCGCCAGAAATGCTAGCCAATGTCATGCAAGATGCCTGAAAAAGAGCTGATATTTGCCTGTCGAATGGAGGTGGTCAGTTAATCGAGATTGTATTCAATAATTGATTTGAAATAAATAGTAGAGAGTATCTTCATTTGTCAAAGTCAGCTTAAATAAGTCAGAGTTATTCAATGTTGAGATACCGAAAGTCGCGATGGTGCACTTCATAATCTCTCTTTATTGATGGCAAGATCTTCTATGTTTGAACGGCAAGCTATAAACGCTGTATACAAACAGAGGGTAGTCGTCATACGTTACGCTCGGTGACTGCAACCACGCACGAAATGCCGTATACAAAATTCACACAACACGAACTTCCCTCTCTTAACATAAAAGCAAACCAAGCATTTTTTTATGAAATTTGGATTTTTATCATTTTTAGTTGCAATTCTTTTATAAAATGAAATAAAAATGATAGACAAGCGCATTGTGCGCATAATACAAACTCTTGAAAAATTAGTATACGGCCGCCTAAGCGCGCAGCTTAGACGGAACGTTTACTACAATCCAAAAAATTTATTGAGCAGTTATATTCTCAGGTCGCACAAAGATTTTAAAATTAGCCTATAATTAGGCCTTCCTGTGTTCCACCAAGAGTTTTGTCTACGCACTATCTCCATACATATCCGCCGAAGTGTCTCCACCAAAATCAATGTGCGGAGATAAGAATATAAGATATTTCAGTGGATACAAAACGAATGCATTACAAAATATTGTGTCGGTGCGCAGAACTTCTGCGGGGACGGATAAGTAAATACAGTGGATACTTGAAAAAAGACTGCTAAAAGGCTTGAGTTGCTTGTTGAGGCCTATCTTTTGCTTACCAGTGAATATGGAAAACACAAAACATTTAGGACAGACAAGGGTATTATTATTTTTCTATCATTACCTCAAGAGTGGGCAACCGTTTTTATAACATGGGCCAGAATAAATCCCGTTTGTTGATGACTTTGAAGGGTGTCATTTAACATACTCAATAGACCGGTTTTGGTTTAATTACGAAGGTCAAGCAGCATTTGAGGTAATTATTACTCAGTTGGGAGACCGCATTGGTAAAACGACGATCGTGTTTAGTAATATTGTTTTCGACACCGGCGCACGAACAGTTAGCAATGATATTTTTTCAAGGGGGCCAAATAGATGCCCTATCTGCACCCCCTTCAATGATAGCAACGGTCCTGGTCCCTCGGATGTTATGCAACCCCATATCATCAGCCCGGGGGGATGTTTCACTCTTGTTACCACACAGGTTGGATGGTATTTCTCTTGCAGTCGTCTTCTGACAAATTGGGTTGATTCCGGCAAGACCTCCAAACGGCACTTATCGCTAAAGATGACCTATGGAATTTCAAGAAAATTGTAATATCAAAAGGTCGAACATTAAGCAATATATTATTTAAAAAAAATTTTTTTACCTTTTCCCAATCACTTTCCGTTTAGTTCTTGTGAAGTTTCGTCCAAATCAATCGTTTCTTCTTCTTCGCTTCGGTTATTCGTGGTCTTTTAGCGGGACCCGTGCATTTTATCTTAGCTTCGTAAAGTCTTCTTCAAAATGTAACTGCAGATAAATTGATGCCTTCTTCCTGTATTGCTGCATTCAATGCTCTATTGAGTGTGTTGCGATGTTGTCTTCCGTTTTCCACCGCAGCCTTTGCGTTTCTTTGCACGTGGAGGCGGTCCTAATTTAAGGTTTTTTGCAATTTTCGATACTTTGAATATAGCGAAAATGATCAAAACTTATAAATTTTAAATTTCGGGGCCAATTTACCAGACGAATTTCGCCAAATAAGTGTCATTTCCCGGTCAGCTGTATGTATAGATTGCCCAATAGTTGGGAAATCTGAAAATCTTCACATCTTAGCTCCAAATGGAAGAACATTGACCATAGTGTATCCTAGAATATTCTATTGTCGTGAAGTTTTCCACATTCTGGAATTTTTTAAATTTCTTAAATATCCTCTCACCAGTATAAATGCTGTAAAAATGGTAGAAATAGGTTTTCAAATTTGTATGAAGAAGATCTCTATATCTATATTAATAAAAGAAAGTGTCTGTCGGTCTACCAGTCTGGGTGTCTGCTTGTGCGTACCGTCACGCGTTGGAGCCAAACTAAAAGAGATAGAAAACTGATTTTTTTTGTAGATGCATGGATACCCAAAACAGGTGGATAAAAGTTTTCGTTTTTCGATCGATTTTAATTAATTTTTTTTAATGAAATAATTAGTACGACTATTCACTATTTTTTTCGTTCTACGCCTCTTCCAACTTGATTTTGACCCACTTTCATGTAACCGATCAACTCCAAATTTTTTTGCCGTATGGCCATAGTTCGCGTGACAATGCAAAATAACATTTTTGTAACAAAAACAAGATGGCGGGCGAATTTTGCAATTGTGGTTCCCGATCACCGACATGAGTATCAAATGAAATGGTATTACGCTGGGTGCCGTACTTCTAAATTCAAAATGGCGGCCTCACAAAATGGTGGAAACATAATAGAATAAAAGGTAGAAAAAATAACCTATCAACTTGAAATTTCGCACATATGTATAGTTCGCGTGGCAATGCAATCGGACCATTTTGTAAAAAATTCAAGATGGTGGCTCTAAGATGGCCGCCGAACTCTACAATTGTGTTCTCCAACCCCATTCATGGGTATCAAATGAAAGAGTATAACAATTAGAATACGGCCAACAACAAAATGGGATACCACCTTTTTCTTTCAAACGCGCTCAGCATGGGTGTCAAATGAAAGGGTGTGAAAAGTAGAATACTATTGAGTGTGTAGCGTCATTAAAATGGCGGCAAAAGAAAATGGCAGATTACATTTTTCTTAACAAGCTACTCGTCGGTATGGGTTTCAAATGAAAAGGTATAACAAGTTGAATACAATTAGCTGTGTGTCGTTATTCCAAATTCAAAATGGCGGCAAACACAAAATGGCCGCTAACACAAAACGCGGGATGGCCTTTTTCTTTACAACCCACTCGGTATGGGTATCAAATGAAAGTGTATGACGAGTATCATTTTAAATCAAATATGGGATTCACCACAAAATGGCGGAAGACATACGAGGTGTGGCTATTAAATAACGAGACTGACGCTGCTACAGACGAAGTGCGCATGCGCCAAACGCCAGTAACCAACAGCTGTTATCGTGAAGCCTTCTCTTTCGAATGTAGTGCCTCTCGCTTCTGTAAACAAATCAGTACAGCCGTAGCCTTCGTTCCCATTATAGTTGTTTTTTTGTTTCGCCGGAAAAATGTTAAGTGTAACAGTAGAGCAACGCATTGTCGCAACACATTCCGCATTGTCTGTTAAGAGGTTTCTAGCCAAATTCAGCATCCCAGTGTTAGACCATCCGCCTTATTCGCCGGATCTTGCGCCGTGCGACTTCTATCTGTTTCCTAAGGTGAAATCTGCATTAAAAGGAACAAGATTTGAGTCTGTTGAAGCTGTGAAAGAGAAAGCGGCACGGGTCCTGAAGGAGCTGACAGAAAAAGACTTCCGGCACTGTTTCGAACAATGGAAGATTCGCATGGAGCGTTGTAGTGATAGAGGAGGGGTGTATATTGTAGGTGATAACAAGTAAAAATGTATGAAATAAAAATAAAATGTTTTACAGCGTCAGTCTCGTTATTTAATAGCCACACCTCGTATAATAGAATAAAATTAGAAAATAAAAATATGGTTTAAAAAGAATTATAAAATACGCTTTTATTTTAAAATAAACTAAGAAGTGAAAAAATAATTTTGAATGTAAAGTTTTTATTGCTCCAGCCAGTATATGCGAACAAACTACCTTTCGAAATGTAAAAAGCGTGCAGCACTAGCGAAAAGTTCCAGTGTTAATAAAATAAGATAAGTAAAGAGGTAAAGTATTTATTAGATTCTTTTATGGGCACCAAATTGTGCATTTTTGGGCTGCACGGTGGGATCCAAATATGCGAAATTCATTATTTTTTGACGCTTTTTTGGGGGAAAAACAATTTGGAATGGAGGAGGACGCCATGAACGAAGTTGTGCATAGGGCGTCTAATCCTCCTGCATAGCAAAATATATGCAGGTAATTCTGAATATGTTTGTCTAGGTGTCTGTCTGCTGCAACATACGCGGGTTTATGCTAGTAGATCAATACAAAAACGCTGTACAGGACAGCTATCGCCATTTCTACCGGTCAGACGCCTGCAAGGCTGGCTTGGGGAAACAGATTGCGCTGGCAGGTGATTTAAAGTTTGGAATCGCACCAGAAATACGCCAAACACTATACTCCTCTCCACTAAGAACGAACTAAACGAAAATCCATGAGGTAGTCCCGGGAAATCTTCAATCGGCCAGCAACAGAAAGAAGACTCCCTGAAGGACTGGATATAGGGGAAAGTGATTGAATATGATCAATTGATTGGTTTGGGATAGTAGTGAGCTTTTTGGTTGTCGAAGTCCTGAAACATATCTCATAAACTATGTGGCGTGTAGTAAAATCAATTCCCTTCGGTTGGTTAGACCTATGCTGGTAATTTTAGGGACAAATTTGGACTCTCCTTTGTACTGACGGATTTGGATTCTCCTTTGTACTGACTTTAAAGAGAAAGTAGTTTGGTTTGGTTTGGATATTTTCGCAAAAATAAAAGATGCAGGACAATCAGAAGTTAAAACGTTACTCGATATCGGAAAAAAGGCCATACACAATTAAAACTGATGAGTAAGCTAGAGAATACAAAAAGCGTCCGTTTAATTTGTCCCATTTCTATCCTTGCAAACGAAAACGGAAACAGAGCACAAAAAGATATCAAAACTGTATCCTTTTTTCGATCTTAAAAATTCGAAAATATCGAACATTGCTGCTTTAAAAAAAATACAGCCAGAAATCCCAGATCCCCAATATTAAGCATTGCAATTCCGAATTCAGAACATGCGGCGGTGTGACTAAGACAGTTAACGGGTGCCATTGCAGGCACCCCACTTGGCTTATCAACCAGGACACCGTTTTTTAAATGCAGCAGAGAGAAATCCAGCATCAAACCCAAATTTGAGAAAGCTTTGAAGTAATAAAAAGCCAGTCGCCAGCGTTTGAAGTTGAAGGTTCAAGTTAAACAGACATCCTGTGGCGAATTATACCTTTTACGATGTCATGTTCTGGTTTGCCATTATACACCCGTATAGCTTTTATACAGCATAGCAGGCACTCTCAGCACTCCTGCTTACCCACTGAATAACTCCGTGCCACGGCCCCCCACCTTCCGTAGATATAATCCGGCACGAGGATTTTTATATATATCTCTGTATACGACTGTATGTATATCCCCATAGCACTGGGGTACTTTTGGAGCTGGGGCTAAGTGACATGCTGTTTATTGTTGAAGGGTGTTAAAATGTGGTGTGCGGCGCTATAATATCCATGTGTTCCCAGCACGAACACATTCGAACTAAGCATCGAGAAAGAGCAAGGGACCGGTCGGTCGCTTTGTGTCCGTACCGAAAAAGAAAAAAAATATCGGTTTCGTTAGATGTGGCCTTAGTGGTAATTGCGGGGCATGCTGTAGCTATGCTTAGACGTGTAAATATTCCAGGGCATGTGGGTGGCGGCCTGGCGCACCACGTCAAATTGGCTGGAGAAAGCCCTAACCTCACTTTTTTTATAACTTATTTATTTTGCCCTTTCAACGTTTATTTATTTATGAAGCTTGCGGTGTCTAGAGAGCGAAATACCTTCTTCACCTTCAATTTACGGCGTGGCATTGGCACGCTCCCAGAAAGTGTTATCCGCCTGTCCACCCTTCTCCCACTGTCTTATTTTCACCTAATCAACGAAAGCTTAAGGATCAGACGAGAGTTGAAAAAGTCTTAACACTACACCCTCAAAGTGCCTTAGAGCATGCTGGTGCTACTGTTCCAGGAGGGGAGGGGGGCAGGCGGGATGGGGCTCGAGCTGCCTGGCCTGGCTCCCCTGTTGTTGCTGTTAGCTTGGCTCTTGTCCTTTACGATCCCTACCACAGCGCCACCATAAGGTGATGCTCTTGATAACAGCTTTCCAAACTATGACTCTGGGAATATCATAGAGCACACTCCTCTACGTGATATAGCTACCGAGATATAGGTACGGGTATACGATTTGTCGTGTTCGTGTCAGTTGGTCTCGTTGTTAGTTCCCATCCGGCTTTAGATATATTGAGATGGATATACCCGCATACATACATAAAAATCTTCTATCCTCAAGTTCCAAAAGTCCTACAGACGAACATACATATACCAGCATTCATATATTCAGTTGGCACTAGAATCATGGTTCAAAGTGCCGCGATGTCGTGCTTACAGCTTTTGTTGCTTTGTTTTGTTATCCTGCGCGTGCTTCCTTGCCATACTCTCCCACACCTTCGACATTTTTTATATTCGCCCTCTCTTCCGTTCTCTTTGTCGTTATCGGCGAAAGCTCAGCGTGGTTGTTTTTCATCCTGAAACGCCACTTTCAACTCGAAGTCGCCAGCCACCGCCAGCACCCTTTTTGGCCCACACACAGTAGTCGTCACACACAGAGCCGTGTGGTATGGCATGGCCTCACCGAGCTTTTCGTCAGGACAACGTATCCCCACAGTAGTCAGTCTAAAGGACGAGTGTCGGGTACGTGAATCCGTGGTGCAAGGTTCGGAAACTTGTCTAAATCGTTGGCTGGCTTTTGAACTGTGGCTTAAATCTTTCGTTGCAACCGTGGCAGTCGTAATCAAGGTTTTGACGTTACGCTTTTGCAGAATTCTCTGAATACTCTATACTCCTCTATACTGGGGTGCATTCGATCGGTGTAAATGGTGGCAAATAATTTATGACACCTACCGTGTGCAATAGACTGTAATGATCAGACTGCAGTACTGCATTATTTTTTTGTTGTGAAACAGCGAGAAATTGACAAAAGTGTGGTGTCCGCCTGAAAACGGAAAAAGTATTGAATAGTTAGTATCGTTTATGAATTAAGTATTGAAAAGTATGTCTTTTTAATTGCAATAAATAAAAAAAATGTGATTTTGAAAATATATATATAAAAAAAACTAAAAAAATAAAATAAAATGACGGCAAAGCGTGAAAAGGAATACGCCAAGAGCAAATCAGTTACAGGTAAGTCCGCTCCTCTAGCGTCAGTTAATATGATTAAGTGTAGACCTATTCGATATTTGTGTGAGATGTCTCTCTACCATTTTAGTAACGAATATGGAAATTTGTTGTCGATTCTCTAGTAGCACAAGTTTCTTTTTTTTTGCGCTTCTGTTCGGTGATTGCATATATTTAGGAAATTTTATTGTAATAAATAGAAAAGTTAAGGCGTTATACAACTTAATTCTTCCTGGAATTAGCAGGCTTTAATTTCTTTATATAATCAAGAGATTTGCTTAATGATTTTTATGGTATCGCAGTACTTAATTCTATATTTATTACCTTAAAAACTCTCGTCTGTATGATCACTAGAGATGGAACAGTTTTAAAATTTTGTCAAGCTGGATTAGTAACCGTTTTCGAGAGCACAAATGTGTACAAGTAAAACTATGAAAACGTCTATGGTATATTCTGTCACTATTGTACTTCAAACAATCTGTATGTAGTCTTCTTTCAAATTAGTTGTTGCCTAGTAACATGAAAAATTCGAGGATCGAGCCATATGCATGGACACAACTAAAATATTTCGTAATGTTAGTTAAAAATGTTCAAGTACGAACTTAATAGTGAAAAATAGTTTTAAAAATAGGTTTTTTTTGGATATCTTAAAAAAATATTTTGGGTTTTTGTAATAACTTCGTTTTTAGCGAATCTGCTTCTACAGTCTTTGTTATAATCGTCACGGTCGTCAAAAGTTCTACTATCCTGCCGAAAATTTATGAAGCTAAAGTTTCAGATAAGGCTAGTTTCTTTAGGAGCGGTTTTCTCTTATTTATATTTGATGGTGATGTCTTAATAGTTAGAAAAGTGTAGTGAAATTTCCTATGGCTCAAGGAATGCTAGTTAACATGGTTCAATTAATCAACTACATCATTGTTTCTCAACCTGGGGGTTGTCATTAGTAGGGAGTCCAATCCCGCACCATTTTTACGGGATCAGTAATGCGGGACTAGCCATGCGGGACTAGCCATGCGGGATTTGCGAGATTTAGCAGTAGAATCACTTGTTCTCAGAACCGGGAATATTGAGAGTGAGTGAGAAATACTAACAATATTGCAAAGTATAAATAAAAATAGATTTAGACTCTCCGAACACGAGTCGACTGATTTGGAATTCTAGTTGCACCCGCAACTGTGGGAATCCATACACGCGTCGACAGAAACGAGACGGACTTTAAACTATTTTGAGCGTACAACTGTTCTTGCCGGTCGGAAGCGATTTCAGTTTCGTGATTGCACTTCACCTGAACTATTTGACATTTTGCCAAAATCTCGTGGCTGAAAACTATGTGGGCACAGAACACCCAATGATCCAAAATCAGTTCAGTTCAGGTGCTCGTGGGTGGACAAAGGGTTCATTTTGATTGTAAACTGGTTTTGCGCGTGATTATGTTGAAACCAGTTTGAAATTGAGATTGCAAATCAGTTGACTCGTATGCATGCCTTACACTGTCGAAATATTTAAGTTTGTTCGTTAAAGATATCTGCCTACAAGCAATACAGCAATAACACAAAATCGTCTAAGTATGTATATTTATATGCGTGTACCCGAACGTGATCAGTTACTAAGTTTTCATGCAGAGTTTACCCTGGGTTAACTCAGAGTAAGCGTCCACGGAAACGCGAGTTGAGTAAAGTTTCATTAAATACAAGAAAACTCCACGAAACACGTTGAATTTACCCGGGTTTTGCATATGTATTTGTTTAAGTTGATGTTAAAGTTGAAGTTTACTGCACATATACCAATGGAGACACGACATAAAGTTACTTATCTGTCACTTCAACCCAGAACCGTCATGGAAACAGCATCGAGTTAACTTGAGGAGAAAAGCTTTCTGTAAACTCAACGAATACTCTACCTCGGTTCATTGAAACATATACCGAGTTTCCATGGGAGTCGAGTAGAGTTGAGGTTGAGTTGAAATGACTCTTCAACTCAACGACTCAACTCTATGCGTTTCCATGGCTGACTTTTCTGCCTGTGTACAGACAGCTGAATGTGTACTTGTATTAAGCAAGCAGCTGTTTTTAAATTTGACGTAATATTTTTGTTATTATAAAATAGTGATCATGGACCATAAAATTAATTTATTGTGTTCGTTGTATAACAGAAATGTTATAAACAGGCGCGACATTTTGACTTTTTTAACATTTGACAATCCCGTTTGTAGTTGTGTGCGTGAACTCTATTCAATCTACCTATTTTCGTTGAGTTGAGCAGAGTTGAAAATCTTTAACGAAAACTCTTGACTGCGACCGTTTCCATGGAGTTCAACTCGGGTTCAACTCTGGTTGAACTCTCATGGAAACTCAGTAATAGTATATGTCAAATTACTCTGCGCCTACGAGCGGGGGTTCCCCACGTGCATATCAGTGTACGGGGATTACCCTAGCGGATAATTTTATTGTGTGTCAGACGAACTACTGAGTCAGTCAAACAAACTAACCAGTCTAATTCTAAACTACCCTGGAATTAATTCCGTTGGAATGTTTTTTTACATCGGTAACATAAACTCTGTTGTAACGGAGAATAATTTCAAAATTAAAATTTTTGCTACTATGTAAGAAAATTTCATCGGAATCAATCTCAGCGTAGCGTAGTTTAGAATTACAGGTAAAAATAGCGGAAATGATTGGGTACAGGCTGAACATTTGCATAAAACTTCTTTTTAGGGTTCTTAATAAGGGGTTATAAAGTCTACTGATTTTCTACCCCGGGAAGCTTTTTAGGGGGTTTTAGGGTCAATATATCAGTTTTTGGCAAATATATCTGAAACCGTAAGTCCTATCATAAAATAATATTCACAAAGTTTGTAGATCATGCGATACTCTACAGAAAAAATTTGTTGTCTGTAAAGAGGGTTTACGGACGATAGTTTAACGTGACAACGTCATGAGAAAACATTGATGAAATGATTGCATAGTACTTTTATGAATAAACTTGAATCATTTATATTAAACTAGCAAAAACCCGCGTGCGTTGCAACGCCTTTCAATAAAATAAGATTATGAGGACACAGTCTGCGATGGGAAAAAGCTATAGTGAAAAAAGAACAAATCTGGGAAAATTGATTTCGGGAGATGACCGCCATGGACCAAATGATATATTGAGTATACTATATTGCCTATGGTGTTCTACTTATCATACTCTTTCATTTGATACCCATGTCGAAGGGGTTGTGAAGAAAATATTAATCCGCACTCTTGAGATGGCCGCTATGGACCAAACGATATATTGAGTATACTATATTGCATATGGTGTTCTACTTATCATACTCTCTCATTTGATACCCATCTAGAAGGAGTTGTGAAGAAAATGGTAAACCGCCCTTTTGAGATGGCCGCCATGGACCAAATTATAAATTGAGTATACTATATTGCTTATGGTGTTCTACTTTTCATAGCCTTTCATTTGATACCCATGTCTCGGGTGTTGTGAAGAAAATCGCAATCCGCCCTCTTGAGATGGCCGCCATGAATCTAAAGACATGGTCTATGGCATTCTTCTTATAATGCCCTTTCATTTGATACCAATGTCGAGGGGGGAGTGAAGAAAATGATCATCCTCCCTCTTGAGATGACCGCCATGGACCAAACGATATATTGAGTATACTATATTGCTTATGGTGTTCTACTTATCATACCCTTTCATTTGAAATCCATATCGAGAGGTGTGAAAATATCGGTAATCCAACCTCTGGAGATGGCCGCTATGGACCAAACGATATATATTGAGTATACTATATTGCTTATGTGTTCTACTTATCATACTCTCTCATTTGATACCCATCTCGAAGGGGTTGTGAAGAAAATGGTAATCCGCCCGCTTGAGATGATCGCCATGGACCAAACGATATATTGAGTATACTTTATTGCCTATGGTGTTCTACTTATCATACTCTTTCATTCGATATCCATGTCGAAGGTGTTGTGAAGAAAATGGTAATCCGCATTCTTGAGGTGGCCGCTATGGACCAAGCGACATATTGAGTATACTATATTGCTTATATTGTTCTACTTATCATACTCTTTCATTGGATACCCATTTCGAATGGGTTGTGAAGAAAATGGTCATCTGCTCTCTTGTGATGACTGCCATGGACCAAACGATATATTGAGTATACTATATTGCTTTTGGTGTTCTACTTACCATAACCTTTCATTTGATATCCATGTCGAGGGGTTGTAAAGAAAATGGTAATCCGCCCTCTTGAGATGGCTGCTATGGACCAAGCGCCTGCTTTTGAAATTATTTTGCTATAAACCTCACGGAGCCCGAGACCTTTCCAACGAATGCAAAACCGTGGAAATCGGATCGTGCGTTCTCTAATTATAGCGTTTGGAAGGAAAACCCGACTTATTTTTATATTATAGATAATAACAGTAAACGTCCCACCTTGCGACTTGTGAATGGTAATAGCACAAGCAGGAACGCAAGGAAACTGTTTTCGTTTGCATTTCACGGTTTTCGTCAGTGTAATGTTCACTATTTTCTTATACACCGGCACCCAGTTAGGAGACAGAGTGTTTGGCTTGCTTTGCTTATTGTTGACAATTTGACAATAATTTAATCTAATTAATATTGACAATTTTAATCAAATTTTTAAGATTACTACGATCAATTTTTTAAAATTACTTCGGGAGATAACGGGACATAACGGGACATAACGGGACAATGAGTCATCATTTTTCGTGCATGCAGCCGGCGTTCATCGTTTTAATAGACGTTGTCACGTCAAAAATTTTTCCCGTACGAATTGCCATTCATGAGATATCACCGTTTTAAAGATTTAAAATACTCATATGCACACATTCGCGACTTGTATAGGTTGTCAGACGTTCACTAGGTTGCCAATTTTTTTAGGGGTGATTTCTGGATGTATTTGGAGAAAAAAATTGTTCTAGGGATGGGGCTATCCACTAAAATACAGGGTTATGAAAAAACACTGTATTTATTTAAATTTACTTAGAGCTGAATAACTCCTAGACTAGTTATGGTAAAGCGATATATGTACTTAGGATCATCTTTTAGGTAAATGTGTCTTCTTTTAGTTAGTACTAGCAAAAACCCGCGTGCGTCGCAACGCTTTTTAATAAAACAAAATTATGTGTACATAGTCCGGAATAAGAAAAGGGTATAATGAAACAAAGAACAAATCTGCAAGACATGATTTTGGATACATAAAAAACTTTAGAGTTGACTATAAAAATATGTTACCTACAACTTTTTTTAAAATTCGAGGTTAATCATCGGAAAACATTTATACTACGTGCACAACAGATACCTAGCCAATTTTATTCAGAATATGTCTTGTGCGCGTAGATTTTGACGTTCTCAGATAATTGGCACCCTGAACTTGCCCCATGGCGAATATGGCTTGAGACGAAGATTGCCAACATTTTAAGACGATACTACTGATTTGATCCTAAAAAGGAGTTTCTGCTTCCTGCTTTCGTGTTTAGTCGTTTCCGCTCATACCGCCCGCACGGCACAGGTTAACAATCCACTGTAACGCTTGTTAGATATTTCACTTGTAAGTATTACAATGTTTGTGGCATTACTGAGTTGAGTCGATTTAGTTGAGTTTATATTATCGAAATCGTCATAAATGTCGCTCATCAAAATTTCCTCGTCTATTACGAACTTACAAACAACATCCAGCAGCTCAATGTCATCATTCTCAATAATCTCAGAACATTTTCTATTGTATATTCTTTGTTGAGGAGAATAGTACTGAATTCTGAGTTTTCCGATTGCGTTTTCATCTTTTGCTTTAAATGACGTTTTCCAATATGTCCTTAAATGAGTGTTCATTTCAGACATGCATCAATATGATCGGCCCACATATTTGTCCGGACAGCCGGCAACATTTGCCCGGAATCTATGCCAATAAAGCAGTTACTCCCCAAAATAATTGGTTTTTACATCTTAAATCTCGCGGTGTTCTGTTAATAGATACTTTATTTGCCATTGTACACTCATCGCATTCCCAGGCAGCCATTATGCAGTCTTGTAAAACTTTAGATTTTTTCCACGCAGGATTTTCCATATGATCTTCTTCGATCGGTATCTTAAGCATAGAATGAGCTGTTCTTCCTGAAAGCGTGGGACTTTACCCATATTCTTATTTTATTATTACTGCAACCTTTCGCTAGCGTCCCTCCCATATATTATATATACTGGCTGGAGCAAAAAAGTTTTCATTCAACATAGTTTTTTACTTTTTAGTACATTTTTAAACAAAAGCATATTTTTAAGTTTTTTAACCAATATTTTTAGTTTTCTACCTTTTAGTTTATATGTCTTCGGTTATCTTGTGGTGACCGATATTTAAAATATGGTCACTCAACTTTCTGTACTCTATACATACACTTTTATTTCGTATCCATACCGAGAGCGTTGTAAAAAAAGGTAGTCTGCCATTTTGTGTTGGCTGCCATTTTGAATTTGGAATTACGCCACCCAGCTAATAGTATTCTACTAGTCATATCCTTTAATTTGGTACCCGATACCGATCGTGATGTAAATAAAAAAGTAATCCGCCATCTGTGATGGCCGCCATTTTGAATTTGGAATGACACCAAATAGGTAATTATTTTATACTTATCTTTCCCTTTCATTTGATACCTATGTCGGCGGTCAGCGAGCACAATTGCGAAATGCGGCCGCCATCTTGAAACGGCCATCTTGATTTTTTTTATAAAATGGTCAGATTGCATTGTCACTTGAACTGTACATGTGTGCAAAATTTGAAGCTGATCGGTTATATTGAAGTGGGTCAAAAATAATTTTCAAGCTTTGTCTACATACATGTACAGCTAATATATAGTGCATATATAAATAGCCTAAAACATGCCCGCCAAAATACTGAATCTTCCAGTGAAAGTCCCATCCCAATCGGATTAGCCGTTTCTGAGAGCCCGTGAGCCCGAACAAACACACAGACAGACAGACAAAAATTTTAAAAATGCTTGATTTCGTTTTAAAATCATGTAAATAACCATATAAAATTAAAAGAACACAATTATTTTGAAATCGCAGACAGACACTCCAATTATATTTATATAGATAAAGAGCAAAAGCTTGAGCTTTTAAATAACTATGAAATAACCAACCATGGCCCCTGTGCTGAATGTCGAGTCATATGACAGTCGCACGTAGTTGTCGATGTCGTCTCGCTTTTTAGTTGGTGTGCTGAGAGTCGGGTGGCGTGACAAGTCGTTTTTGTTGAAGAAATTGTCGTTTCAGTCAAATTACGACTATCAGCACAGGGGTCAGAGAATGTAGGTGCTAAGTTTTTGTGCTTCGTGAGGAATAAACAATTTTAATTTGAAGAATAAACATTTATAGTTTGAAGAATAAACATTTTTGAGTTTATGTTTCGCGAAAACAATTTGAGATTAAAGATGTTAAATTATGATGAGTTAGCAGTTCGGAAGATGAAGATAGAAAACGCGAAGAATTGAATATTTTATGTTATTATTTCATCCCAAACACTTGTAAAATTTGTCACCATGCAATTCTTAGCATATCTCCGGCCTTTAGCCACATCTGGATGGTTTTCTAAAATTCGAATTGAATTATTTTCTATTTGTAATGTTTATTCTGAAATTATTAAAAACTTAAAATTAATCGCAATAACAAATATGTATTTTCTAGTTTAAATGTCAAAATTTTACTGCCACTTTCAAATTTTCCATCTTTGTCACTAACGCAAACAGCCCGACCAAAAGTGACAACAAAACGACTGTCAACACACCCAATAAGCTGTCGTTTATGACAGTCGATTTTACACGACAAGAATCGACTATCAGCACACCGTTGTATTAGCTTCACATCATATGACAGCAAATACGACATTCAGCACAGGGGCCCATATAAAATCCAAGAATCTAGCCACGATTTTCCCGGTAAAACCCGATTCACACAACATATCCGTGACGGGATGGCGACTTCAGTGGATTACTGGGGCATCAGTGAAAAAATATATCGGCAGCATGTAATTCAATGGAAACCAATTGAGACTGGCGCGGCGTGCTCCCACACATCCGACGTAGCTGTAAACCGACGTTCTCAGTATCCTTAATACCGGAGACACACTAGCACCCTTAATCCGGATTATGACGTCAAAATGACGTAGGTCCACATAAAAGATATGGAAATAAAATGGAATCTACGTCATTCTGAAGTCATAACCCGGATTAAGTGTGCTAGTGTGTCGGGGGTATAAGGCGTCCGTAAAAACCGCAAAAATACACTGTCACCGATATTTTTTAATTTATTAACGTCCGGTAAATCTGAATGTTTTTTTAAAAATCAATGGAAAACTTTATAAGAATTTGACAGAAATTTAGGTACAATTTATTTGAAGTACACTCAAATCTGTTTCTGTGCAATTTTCTTTGTAGGATGTTTTTTTTTGCACAGAACTAACTGGAACCCGGTGCGGTTCTCTGCACCCAGGGCCGACTTTAGGTATTTTGGCGCCCCGAGCGAAATATTTTTATGCGTCCTTAAATTTTTTATACATTTCGGTAGATTACGTATATTATTATGCACAAATTATACAATTACCCGAGTAAAAAAGAACAAACAACTAAGACTAAGGTACAAAATGCTGTACAGTTAATTTATACGTCTATTAATTCATGGTAATTGTGATGTCAAGAGGGGTGTAAAGTTTTTTGTTTCAAGGATTAGTTTTTTTGTTGGGTGAGAAGCATATACAACATTTGTTGACGGGCTCGTTCTTTGCATATTCTGTCCGATAAGGGCATTCCTTAAGCATTTTTGTATGTGTCAAACTTGTTTCTATCCAACAGGAATTGTACTTTATCGGTATCATTTAGGACGTCCAAAGTAAAGCAAGATATAAGCACTTGCACCCTATGTGACAGCGGCATGAATTCCAATTTCTTGAGTCCGCCCGTGGAGAGCGGTAAGCTGCAAAAATCGTGCGAGGCGTGTAAGTTTTGCAGAGCGAAGAGGAGCAATTTCTTTTATACTGATTCCAACCTACCGCCACTTACCTGAAATATAGGATCCCAGATCTGGCAAGCATATTCCAGGATTGGACAGAAGAGCGAGCAGAACAGTTTCTGGGGCCCGAACGTTATCGAATTCTTGGGCTATTCTCTCTAGTCAAGAAACTTTTGGCTCTGGAAGGAATATTATTGCAATGCAAGTTGAAATTTAATTTATTTTCTAGAACCAAGCCTAGATGTACAACGGTCGACATGGTCTAAGGCCGTAAAGTTTGTAGCAGTCGATCGTCCTCTCTAAAAATATGTTGCTGTTTATTAAGACATGGGTCGATTAGGGGAGCAATCTTATCGTAAACAAGTTTCTCGAGTAATTGTTGATAACATAGCAATACCCCTGTAGTTTCCCACCGAGTGCTTATTAGATGTTTTTTGGATTGGAGTGAGATAGGATTTTTTTCATATCTTAGGGAGCCTGCCGATAACGGTTTGTTGGAGATAACATCCAAGACAAGATTTCATTTGATCAGCCCTGTAAAAAACAATGAGGCAGGTTGTTAAGACCATGATATCGAGATTGTTTATACCTGTCATTATATCGTCAACAAATAGAGATACAACAGTTATAAACGCATTAGTGCCAGGTTGCGTACTTGTTAGGTCAGTGTGCAGTGCATTGCATTAGACTTTGGGCAAAAAACTTCAATGAATTTGTCAGCAAACATGTTGCAAATTTCATGAGGACATGAATATTGTTTTCTGCCGTTTGTCACAGTCGAAGAAGAAAAGAGAGAACAATAAAGGGCCTTATACCTCTCTCAGTTGAACTCCTTATACCTCTCTCGGGGAAGCTCGTGTGGCTCACAAGAGCTGCTATTACCCTGCATTGGTTTATCGGTAGAAACTGAACACTATGGTTGCAAAGGAACGTAAGATAAAGCCAGGGTCGGCGCTTTCATAGGTGCTAATGGTGCACTTGCACCGGGCGCAATTGCACGAGGACGCAATTTCAGAAAATCATAAAAAAATGCTCCTATGTCTTTATTTTCGTCAATCACAGGAATTGAGTGTTTTTATACTTTCAATCATTGCGATCAATAAATATCGAGCTGATGGGGCACAAGATGTCATACTGCACCGGGCGCAAAAACCCTAGTCCCTGATAGTAATCCTCCGTTATTGACAAAACTTCGAACTCTCAGGACACGAGTCGACTGATTACAAAACTCAGTTTCAAACTGGTTCCACAATATCAATGCGCACCACCAGTTTGCGGAATTCGGAAAGTAGTGGCACCCGATTTGCCACTTCTGTTAAAGCCGTTTAGTTGTTGTGAGTTACGAGGGTTACTGTAGACGAACACCTAGCAGCTCTATTAGCAAGTTCTAATCCTATCTCCCCGTGGTGGGCAGGGACTGCGCTTTTGTATGTGCAAATGGTGCACTAGCACCGGGCGCAATTTCAGAAATTGCTCGCTGTCGAATCCCATAGGTCTTACCGCAGAGAGATTATCTCTTGAAATATGAAGGCTTAGGAACGACATAGAGATCTTTATTATGGAGATTCGAGTGTACACTAATATAGGTTATAGGAGCCAAGGATTGTGCTGGAAATAGTTAGGGAAGTGCAGTTAGCACCCGAAAAAATCCTGGAGTATTAAACAGTATTAGCGAGAGAGTTTGGTTAAAGCGCAATATGGCATACTGCACCGGGCGCAAAAAGGCCAAACACCGGCCCTGGATAAAGCGCCCTTACCAGCTGTCTCACATTTTTCAAACACAGGCTTTGTTTACTTCCTGTGCATATCCGTCATTGTGTCTTGTATTGTGGAGGTGTTATCCTTTAATACTAAACGAATGGACACATTACAGGATCGCGGCGACGTTACCTCGGACATGGCACCCTCGGGCGGTCGCCCGGCTTCACCCACCCCTAAAGCCGGTACTGGCTGCACCCATAAGCCAATAGTATGGCGTGCGCCAAAACAATTGGGAATCTTTAAATCTCTTTTTCCGTGGGCAGAGTCTCAAATCCCATCACGAAAGTACATTAGAAAAGAGAAGTGTCACTCCGTTCGTTTAAAAACCCAAATCACCCGCTCATTTATATTCCCAATCACATTTAAAATGTCTCATTGCCATTCTTGTCGTGGTCAGATGCTATGGGAGAATGTTGCTGCCCATAAACGAAGGGGAAAATACAATGCCCGTGCGCTTGTGTTTTATTCATTCATGTGGAACTGTCATTTCCCCGCCTGCGTTAAAATTTCCAATTCTTTTGGTGCGCACTATAGCTTCCGTTTATTTTGAGGTTATAAGAAGTTGTCGTTGAGGTTATAAGAATTTTAATATACAGTAGGTTAAAGACATTTTTTCGTATTTTTGATTCTGAATAATAAAATAATGAAATGTTCGTTTGGAATTTCGCCATAATCCAACGTGTGAAAGTTCTTTTGAAAATGTTTGAGCAGAGGCATTTTGCAGCAAATGGACACGCATATTCGTTGGAGTTTTTTTTTCAAAACTGCTCTATAGATATGATGCTTTCAAGCATGCATTAAGCTCATTTACAGGCGCTGATCGAGGTATAATAGGCAACGTTGAGCGAAAATCCCTTGCAATTAGAGTCAGAGCGCCTCCCATCGTTTGGTTTTTCCTCGGAAATTTCGCCAAGCGCTTCGAGAGATTTTTTATGGGCCATGCTGCATTCGTCCCAAATTATAATTTTGCACATTTTAGGAATCTGTTCGAATTCAATGGGAGGTTGGGTGCTGAATGCACTGTACGTCCATCTAGGAAAAAATCCCATTGGCTACACGTGGCATTATTTTGTCGTCTTGTTTGAGTTTCTACGAAAAGTTTTACCTGATTTTCGTTAAATTGCTGTTCTCGTACCAATTCTCTTTCTTGTACAGCATTTCTGCCTCGTGTCGATTTTGAACTTTGTTGTTGATTGATATTCATAAGTCAATCAGTATTAAAGCTTCACACTATGAGTGGAGACGGTTAATACGTTCAATACACAACGTTTCGCAACGTTGGGCGAACTTTGCAAATATTTAACGGCATGCTAAAAAGTAATTTTTCCATAAAAAATTAGGTAAATTTCCAGGTAGCACAGCTCAAAAAGTAAAAGCGATGAGCATCCGATGTGATTTATTTAGCAGTAATTTGTAGAGTTCCTCCCATACAAAATTCCGGATTATACTATAACGGTGAACTATGTACAGCTCAACGAAGGGTTCGAGATAGAGTAAAGCAGACCGCGTAGAAATATTCCGGTACTCGAAAACCCCTAAAATCGGATGAGCGGTTTCGGAGTCTATAAAACAATTGCACACAGGCACACACAGACAAACTTTCACTTTTATTTATAGATATATCGTCGATTCAAATGCAAACTATCGAATTATTGCAACTGCACTCTAGACGCCTTTGTGGTGGCAAAGAATCGAAACTGTATCCCTTCTCCAATCTCTTCAAAATTCGGTTGCTATGTATCGAAAATTGACTTCTTCAAAAATCGTAGAATTTCGTTGTTTTTTGACATTCCTGAAAACTTATTTCATAGTTTGCATTTGCATGACGATATGTCCCTCATGGGAAGCAGTTGCCCTTCAGCAGACTCTGTTTTGCGTGACTGCTCTCAGCTCCGAGCAGGATCTCCCAGTTGTTGCGGCTCCTGCTAATAGGGTTCTCCTCCACGTTGTTCTAGGTCTTCCAACTCGACGGGATCCTTGCGGGTTCCAGTCAAGGGCCTGTTTGGCTAGGTTTTCGTTATCGCGTCGCAAGGTGTGGCCAACCCAATTCCATTTCCTTCGCCTGATTTGATCGTCTATCCTTTCTTGGTATGACGCAGGCATTTGTTGGTGAAGACTTGTTGACTTTCCACGTTTCGGAACTGTACAGAAGAATTGCTTTAACTTTGGAGTTGAACAGTCGCAATTTGGTGTTTTTTGAGATCTCCATATGCGGAACAGGCATGCATATGCGCCTCGTGCTTTATTTATTCTGGAACTGACATCTTCTTCTGCCCCGCCATTTTCAATAATAATACTTCCGAAGAAGCAGAATTTATCTACCAGTTCCAAGTTACGGTTACTCAGCGCTGTCCGTTCAAAGGTGTTTGCATTTATCCGCATTTCTTTAGTTTTTAGTTTTAGTCGGATTTAGCCTTAAGCCTGCTGGACTACTTTCTGTTGCCAAATTGTTTAACATGTTTTTGAGGTCCTGGTGTCTGTGGGTCATCGGCGTAGTCGAGATCCTTAAGGCGGTCTACCAAACCCCATTGTATGCCGCCTGTTCTATTATCTAGAGCGCCGACAAGGATGTCATTTATTACTATAAGAAATAGTAAAGGCGAAAGTAGGCATCCTTGTCGTACCCTTGAGCTCACCTGAAAGCTGTCGGATAATTTTCCATTATGAAGAACTTTGCATTTGGAATTGTTGTTATTTGTTGTTGGGCTTTTATCTATTCTATTATTTTATCAGGCAGTCCACGTCGCCGTAGTGCCTTCCAAATGAAGCTCCTATTAACCGAGTCGAACGCTTTCTCATAGTCTACGAAAGCAAGGTAAAGGGGGGATCGGAATTCAGCAGTGAATTCAATCCACTTCAATCCGGGCTGCTGCCTCCTAAGCGTTCGGTCAACTGCCTCACTTATCCTAGATAGTAATATATGGGACAAAATTTTGCCCACTGTAGATAGTAAACAGATGCCAGTTGTCGCATATTGTTAGGTCCCCCTTTTTTGGTATTTTGACTATGATACCTTCCGTCCAATCCTCCGGAAAGGTACAGGTGTTCCATGCTATATCTAGGATGGGCTGAAGCGCATCTGCTATGAGGCTTGAGTCGCCTTTCAACAATTCTGGCGGGATGCCATCTTTCCCAGCTGCTTTACCATTGGCCATCGCATGAATTGCGGTTACTATTTCCGTCTTGGATGGGGCTCGGGTGGTGATTCTTATAGGCTGTGCATTGTTGCTGGTTTCCTGAGGTTCCTGCGTAAGTGTACCATTCAGGGCGGCGAAGAAGTAATCTCTCCATCTTTGGAGTTGCTCTTCGTCGCTGCACAGCAGCCTTCCATCCGCACTCTTAACGGCATGTTTTTTAGTAGAGTGCTTTCCCGAGATCTGTTTAGTGATTTGGTACAGCACCTTACTGTTGCCTGTGTTTGCCGCGTTTTCTGCGAGCTTATTTATCTGCTGCCTTTTATCACGCCGGACACTTCTCTTTAATAGGTAATTGGGAGTATTCCCGTTCTAGTTGGTGACGTCTTTCCGGGTCGTTTGTAGAGTTTACGTTATTTTTGAGGGCCCTTCTGCGTTCAATTTTTTGCCAGGTTGTGTCCGAGATCCATTGTTGCTGGTTTCTTTGGACATAACCGATGCTCGATTCCGCAGCCGTCAATATCGCGCCCTTTGTCGTACTCCACAATTCTTCAATATTTGTGTCGTCAGAAACGGTTTGCTGGTTTAATAATTCTTGTAGGTTTCCAGCAAATTCCCGCTTTTTAACGCTCTCCCGCAGAAGGTCTACGTTAAACCGTCTACGGGTTCTAGCATCATGTTGCACGTTTCTGATTGCGGCGATTTTAAGACGAATAGTTGCTACAACCAAATGGTGGTCGTTTCCAGTTCCCCTGAAACTCCTGACATCCTCAAGAATAGTTCTCCATCAGCGGCTGACGGCCTCGTGATCTATCTGATTTCTCGTTCTACCATCGGGCGATACCCAGGTTGTCTTCGTATCTTGTGACAAAAGTAAGTTCCACCTACCATGAGTTGGTGGGAACTACAAAAGTCAACGAAAAGCTCACCATTGCTATTGGTAACTTGGCTTAGGTCTTGGTTTCCAATTGTGTGTTCAAGGCCGGTGTTGTCACGGCCGATCTGTGCGTTTAAGTCACCCATTAAAACAATGATGTCTCCGCTTGGAATAGCGAAAACCCTCATTCAGTCGCATATAGAACTCGTCCTTGATGTCATCTTCTGCGTCTTCAGTTGGAGCATAGCGTTGGACTACCGTAGTACTTCTTAGTCTGGTACGCAGGCGCACGGTAATAATCCTGTCAGAAACTGGTGACCAGCTAATGAGACTGGACCTGGCTTCTTTGGTGAGTATTACGCCAACGCCACTCCTACGGCTTTCAGTTTCGTTTCTACCAGAATATACGAAGGACTCACCGTTTGGGCAGATATGTTCCCCGCATCGGGCCATCTAGTCTCGCTAAGTCGCAAGCTTGTAATATAATATGGAAAGAATAGCAAGAATAGCCAATGGTGTAGGATAGGCGGAGAAGAGGGGGCCATTGCCTTCGGCGACGCAAATGTGAGGAGTCAAAAGTAGACCGAGCCAGCTGTCCTGCCTACATCGGAGCATGGCTATGCTACAGGGATATAACTAAAACGAGTTCAAACACGATATATTTACTATTGATTCTTGAGCAGATGGTCCTGGCTGACGCTTCTATATCTGTACCATACGGTAGAGGAATCAAAACTTTCCAACCAAACACTCCTTTTTGGCGAGACATCAAGAAGTACAGGACATCAAGGTGCGGTAAGACCTATAGCGTGCGACAACGGAGGAGACCCAACCTCTGCTGGAAGGATAGCGTAGACTAGGACGATCAGAGCTTAGGGATGGTAAACTGGATGACATCGTCTCAGAATCTGGACCGGTGGAGAGAACAGTTGCGAGAGGCCAGCCGTTAAAGAAAGAAGAATCAATAAGTAGATACGGTCAGGGTTTGTCGTGATGGAAGATAATACCTTTCCTATTATTCAATTCGTACCGTTTTCGTTCAATTGCCTGGCATAATTAGTCCAGTCAAATAAGACAAAAAATTGTGTCAACCTCGGAATGCCTTTGCTTTGGCATTCTATAAGATGTGTCAAAAGTCTCATATAATCTCGTGTCCGAGTCTTGAGATATTAGAGATCAAAGGTCACAAAAATCAGTTTTTCGCGAACATCGAGTAAACTTTCTTCATTAGATAAATCAGTATAAATAAAAGTGTCCCATACAGAATTTACGTAGAACCAATAATTTTCGAGATATAGGGCTGAGAAATCTTGGGTTCGTACTGCATTCGTTTCCGCCCCTAATAGTCTAAGCTCCCATGACAAAAAGGGTACCTCACAGAACACCTTAAAAGTATAAAGTGAGAGTGGCTGAAAAACATGTAAAAAACATGTTACGCCCGCCAGACTAGTAAAAATATGTTAATTGTTATTTTTTATGAATTTTTGAATTTAGCTAAAAAATAATGATTGTTTTTTCCAAAACACCTGCTTGAAATTTATACAATTTGTAGTAAATAATGAACCATTTTTGAAAAAAGTTGTCTGGCTGACAATTTTTGTTAATTAACTTCTGACAGACCTTATCTTAAAGACTGTTTTTCTTAATAAAAATGCACTTCATAACATCTCTTTGATTTTTAGTTTTAAATAAAGTTTAAGACTCTTCTATCTATTACATCTTGTCTGGCTGACAATTTTTGTTACTAAATATGTCAGACTAATACCCTTGATACACGGGCTTCATCGAATGATCATTCTTCCAGTCTCATTGGCCTTGAATCACTGACATATAGTAATGGACTGCTAAATGAGCAAAATCCCATACAAAAAAATGGCACCAAAAACTGTTCCTGCCTCGCTCCCATGTTAAATCCCAATGAACTGTAATCGTCAGCGCATGTCAGCGATATAAACATAATTAGAAAAAAATAGACAGGTATAGTTTTCGTTCTTCTGTCTCACTCTTGAGCTATTTTGAAAACTTCGTTAAACAGGGGAAATAACCGTCACGGTTTTGGAATAAATACATTTATTTAATGAAAAAACTGCTAATAAATAAAAATGAGTGATGGAAATTTATTTCCGTTAATTATAACAAACATCTTATCACTTATTTTCTCCTAAATTCGAAGAAAATTTTTTTGTTTGCATAAAAAAGGTTTTCTATTTCTGAAGAAAAATGGTGCCATTCAGCATCGTCAATCAGCAGTCCATTACTATATGTCAGTGCCTTGAATGAACATTCAAATTCGATGTGACACACGGCACTTCATTTTCAATTCATTCTTTCGTTTTTCCCTTCTATAATATTGAGCACGCGTATGTGTTCACATTTTCAACTTTATTTTCATTAAATAAAAATATAATCGTTTTATTCTACTTATTTTTAATATTTTTCCCTCACAACACGTTAACAAACTTTTTTGACAGTTCAATTTTTTTTAAATTTTATGAGAGAATGGAAAATTCATGGAAACTTGATGGAAATTTCCCCACTTCTAGCTTCATTTCTCTTTAAATGAAGCAGATTTCACTTCATTCTATCGAATGATGAATGAAGCAATGAATGTTCATTCAAGCTAAGGTGATACACGGGCCGCGAATGAACATTCTTGAAGCCCGTGTATCAAGGGTATTAGTTCTGAATGCGCAGCAACAAGGCATCAAGATTGATTACTGCCATTTCAAAACAGCTCGTTCCAAAAAATTACAACTGTACTTCAAAAGTAAAAGTCGTAGCCTAATAGTTGTCAAACATTATTCATAGGAAATTGTCCAAGCTTTCCAATTTTTTAAAACAACATATTGGTTAATTACGTATTTTTTGGAGAAAAAGGTGGTTGAAGTGGAAATTTTAGTGTAAAAAAACAAAATTTTTTCTTTGATGACTCATAACTCTGGTTGTTGGTGGGTTGACCCCTTGACTTTTACAGATTTAGATAGGTGGGACTATTCTTATTCATTATCTAATAAGGTGTGAGGATATAAATGGTAGTATAGGTTCACATAGATTAGAAAAAAAACACTTATGCACACTTAGCCTATCTATACTATAACCCCTAACTAGTCTAGATGCATATCTGCGATCGTCAATGGCTTAGATTCTTAGAGCGTGAAAGCTTTGTCATGTATTTGCATATCCTACCACTTCCCTTTATGATTTCTGGAATTATTATAAGTCACCAATCAATAAAGTTCTAATTCCACGAAAATTCGAAGATATCAATGAGTGAGTTTTCACTATTGAACGGGTTTTAACATTCCCCAGTCTAGTTTAAATTGTTAGATGTATTAAGTAAAATCTACCTCATGTATCATCTCTGAATGACTATGTAGTATTTTCTGTTAAAATACATCACGTTATATCTAAACTTGATATTTGTTGTGTGGCTTTAGCTGGACACATACATCCCCCTTACCAAATAATTGATCTCTTTCATTTATTTGAACTTTATATTTTAGGGCTAGGAATAACTTCCTCAAATTCAACAAGCTCTAAAAGCTTAAATTTTGTATCATCAACACAGAACGTTAGTTCTAGTCAAGAAAGCTTAAAACGCACCAATAAACCACTAATGGAAAAGCGAAGAAGAGCTCGCATTAATCAAAGCCTGGCCATACTGAAGGCGCTTATACTTGAATCAACAAAAAGCAACACAAAAGGCGCTGATGGACAAACAAAACATACAAAACTCGAGAAGGCTGACATATTAGAGCTTACTGTAAGGCATTTTCAAAGGCATCGAAACTTAGATGATCCGGGTAAGTAATAACAACAACAAAAAATTAATAATAAAAATTAATACTATCTTCTCTCTAGCTGTGAGCAAATACCGAGCAGGTTACACGGATTGCGCTCGAGAGGTAGCAAGATATCTAGCAACACCAGAGCCGCCTCCTTTGCCCAGTATACCGTCACTATCTGATCCTGGATCAAAAGCGAGGTTACTGCGACATTTGGATCAATGTATTGCAGAAATCGATATTGAAATTTGCCCACATTCAACTTTTGCTGATAGTCCATCGAGCAGTTGTTTCGATTTAAACTGTACAAAGAAACCGTAAGGCGACTTTTTTATACGCATGTACTCATGTTAATCTAAAATAAATAGATTACATTCTAGACAAGATGATAATTCAATGGATTTTAGCAGCCAAGATTCGAATCCATTGGATTTCAGCAAAAATACACGTGATGATACTAGAAGTAATCAACCGATATCATCGACATCGGAGAATTTAACATCTACACAGGTGAGTGCCGTTCTTTAATTTCACGACTATATAGTCCTTGTTTATCGCATTCAACCTCTCCTACACCAAACTCTTGATTGGATTTCTCCTATTAAGTTTCAACCAATTTTCAGTTCGACAATTACACTGACTGCAACTTACTCTAAAAAGTCTGTTATTACCGTAGAGCTGCCTTGACATTGAAACAATTGTGTCTATCATTAGGCATATCGAGGCCTCATTCGACATATGCAAATTACTTTCGATGGAGCTTAAGAGTGGGCTGATGCCAGATCAATAACTGCCAATATGAGATTGACTTAGGAAATAGAAGTGACTATGTCACGCACTATAAACTAATAGGCCAACAAGCTCTGCCTTCTCGTATCGCTAACGAAATTCGTATGCAAATCGCCAAGATATAAGAGACTGCCCATAACGTCAAAAAAACGAAATCTTTTGGTAGAATTCAGAGGGGGATGTACTAAAATAATAATAATAGTAATAATAAAGGACTCACCTGGTTTATTAGCGTAACTGTGCTGCTCTGAATTGTGCAGGGCACTTCGTCATTTCTATGCACAATGAAGCACTTGTGATTTTGTTTTTCACTCCTCAGACGGCAATTAAGTTCTTCGCCGGGGTACACTGAAATGAGAAAGATTCTTTCTTAGTTTCTTATTAAATGTAAATACAGCTGTGATATTTCTTTACGCTTTAAATTGGCTTACATAAACAAGAAGTTGAGATCGTCTTGATATATAGTTTATTTAATCTCAATTGTGGTCTATCTAAATCATCGTTGTTCAATTGCAGATCTTGGCAGCGACAAGAATTCACGCTAATTCCAGACAGTGCTGTCACTTTTCAAGGTTAACTGTGTAGTATTTTGACCGAAAATGGGGAGTAGAATGAACTTTTAAGCGATAGATACCCTGATTTCTCTAAGGCTTTTGACTAGGTGGTCCATCCGCTCCTGAGGTCCAAAGTTAATCAACTCTATCATTCAAGCAAATTTTTCAAAAAAAAATCCCGTATATTTCCTCGCATTTTGTCCCGCTCGAATTCACCTACTGCAGTTTGAAATTCAGTGCCCTTTAGAAGCACTGAATATTCTCGTTTAACCTTCTCAGCAAACGCGGCTGTTATGGCGTTGGTCCTGACGAATTCGTCCAACGTTTTTCTCATGGAGTCTATACAAGGAGATATAACTCTTATGGGAAAAATAACCGGAAATGGATGGGTAGCAGAAACTAAACTTCCAGTTCATTGTTTGCCACAGATGTCGCCTAAAGCTGACGTGCCCCACATGAAGTTTGCTGAATTTTACCCGAAAATGAAGCAATGCAAAAAAAATTCATTGGAAAATATTAAAAATTCATTGGAAAATTCATAAATTGGTTAAATACGAAAAATGACATCGATATAAATCCAATTTAGAAGCAGATAACGGACTTTGCCATCAACCGGATGAATATGCTCGGCCATGTTTTTTGGGGTACATGTGACTGTGGCGCCCTCACTCAATCAAACAAAATTTGACAACACGGAGTTTTAACTCCTTGTCTAGGCTCCATGGTTTTTCTCATCAGTTCGTTTCCGTCGTTACGAGAAAGGATTTCGGGTTTGAGACACGTTAATGCTTTGGTCAGTCGGTATCTCAATGGTGAGCGTTCCATGATTTTTTTTACTGCAAACTGAACAGCGGTTTTGCAATTTTCAAAGAATTCGTCAGCAACCGTAACAGAAACTTTTTTCGCATGAGTTCCAAGTGCCTGTCGCGTTTTGAATCCAATGTCAATATTTCTGAGTGAGACCAGAACCTTTTCCTAGTGACTGACTGTCCAAAACTTCTTTTTTTACGATTCGACTCATGAGATTTTCAGTCATCAAATGTAACTCGGCATAAAGAAACGGGATGACAGGGGCGTCCGTTTGAAATTCCCTCAAAAATGGTTCCACATCACTAGCAAGTGTTTCAAGGAAAGCCAGTTTAACAGGAAGAAGAACGTCCTCAAGTGCTTTTTCGACAACTGCATAACTTTGGCATTTGGGACGGTCCTCTGGATGTTCCTCGATGTAAGAAACGAAACTGTCCATAGTGGATTTCTAGAAAAAGTAACAAAACTGAATTAATAAGATTCGATAATAAAGTGTGCAAAAAATGCACCTAGGCCATTTTAAAATGTGTAAGAACCTTTTTGTTTTCCGACGAGGATTTCGTCCCTGTGTGAGGACCAGTATTTTGTCGTGCCAAAGTATCGTTTGAAGCTAATTGATTCGGTTCTGAGATTGAGGGATCATCCGCAGGTTTGTCTTTGTCACAAAGTGTTGCAACTGATTGTTGCAACGCTGATTGTTGCAAGTCGATGAGTGACTTGTGTTTTTTGCCCTCAGCATGGCTTTTTAGTGCTGTAACACCCATACTTGCGACGTTGATAGTACTACTACTAAGTAGAGGGACATAAAGGGCAATAAGCAGAGTAAACATCATTACATGCACGCACCCAAGGATACGTTTGTTTCCACAATTCGCAAAATTTGGTTTTCCCTCGCGCGTGGTTAGGCATAGTGAAAAGTCCTATAACATTAACGTGATTATCACATTTTGTTTCAGATACCTAGTACAATTATTTATGCGGACCATGTGATATTAATATGTCTTACTTACTTTTCAGTACACTTTAAATGCTATATTATAGTAATATACATATTATAATAATAAAAATACACTGATCGAAATTTTATTTTGTCACTGGATCAAGACTCGCAACTAGTTTCGTATCAAACTTGTCTGTTCTCGTCGTACTAAATATCAGGTTATATTGATATTCTTCAGTTGGCATCAATTATTGTGGTAGTTCACTTGTTGTTGAGGTAGATGGCACTATGTGCTTTCATCAAAATTTGAACAAACGATTTTATTCACTCTTAAAATATAACAAAACATAAAAATTTCTTTTCTTTTTTTTTTCATTAATTATGCACCTTTTTCGAAAATTTCCCGCTCTAACAAAAAATTCCCGTATATTTTCCGTACATTTTCCGCCCCATTCAAATTCCCGTATAATTCCCGCTTTTCACGCCCACTTGACACCCTGCATGCTCTCTTCTGCCGGTGCGCCTGTTCCTCAAGGCTCGATATTGGATCCTCTTCTCTTTTCCGTGTACATCTTTCCTGTTGTCGACATGGCTCCTTCATGCTGTCTAAGATTTATGATACCTTGCGTAAACTGTGGCTGTTCGCTGTTTTGCTGTCACTTTCTATCCGTACCAAGCTTGTGAAATTCCTAGTTCTGTCGCATTTTCTCTATGGCGCCCTTGTTTATATGTCTCTTGATTCGTCCTGTTATCAACGACTCAGGGTCGGTTGTTTTTCACCTCCGGAAGTGCAAAATTCACTAACGTGCAAAGGCACTAACCCTCCTAAATAAAATATTTTACTCTAAACGTCCTTGCTACTTTCTGTCCTGATGCAGTGCTTGAGGTCAATTAAGTTGCTTATCCCTTTTCATCGTTCCTTGGTTGGTAGTCGTTCCTTCTTTGTGCATGGAAAAAAGGAAAGAAGGTAGGTCATTTCATTGTGAATTGGTAAACGTTGTACAGAAGAACATGTGGTATCCTAGGATCTCTCCGATCGATCACAATGCATCATGATGTGTTGAGGCTTCGATGAGATCAAGTTATGCGCGAACGTATCTTTCTGGGCTGTTAAAGCGTGGCCTGAAAATGCTGGTCTGAAAGCGCTCGTCTACCGTTTGCTGAACATAAAGCTGTAACTGATCAGCAACCTGGGAAAACAAGTAAAAATCAAGGTCAGATCAATGACACAGCTCGCCTTAAGGTACCTGGGAGGTTAGCTTTAGGCAGTGCCAGTATGGCCAGCAAGGGCTAACAGCAGAGAATGGAGGGTCGCATATAGACTAAAGTTGGAAACCGATTTATGCGTGCCTATAGTATATGCGAGAATTTTCGCTGACAGGTAGTTGGGTGCACGGTATACAGAAACAAGGTAATGTAAAAGACTGTATATCGTAAACGATATTTTAGTGCTGACGTCACGTGGGGCCCGCTTTCCATATAAAATCGAAGCCGTTGTTGTTGTTTCTGCATTAGGGCTGACGTCTCTAGGCGCCCACTTTTTACGATATTCAAAGCTGTCGTCTCTTTTACATTACCTTATGTTTCTGTATACCGTGGTTGGGTGCTTGAGTTCCCTCTAGTTTTTTACCAAAAACCAAAAAATCTAAGCGACGAGGGCATGTGTCTATTGGATGTGCTTGTCTTTGATTATTTGAGACTATTATGACTATCGGCAATGCGGAAAAGTTAGAAGAACATACATAGATTGATTTTTCGGTTGGGTGCATTCCGGTTACCATAGGTTCGTTTGCGTTTGAATTAAAGCCGTAACTAATGGCAAGGCAAGTGAGACAAGTCTGTTAGGAGTCGGTGGACCCCCACAGACTTATCCCAAACGTGTATAGATGGGTTACGAGGGAGTGTTGGGAAGTGAGTTACGATCTCGGGCAGGTCCTGAGTGAAAATGGAGGATATAGAAGATAGCTCAGCGCTACGCTTGTGACCAGTATGACTAGGTAACCAGGGTAATGCAAAGAACGTTTCCTTTTATTGTGTGAAATTCGGCAATTATGGGCCGGAACTAGAGATAAAATACCCACCCCACCCAGAATTTGAGGATAAAATACGTGTGATATGAAGAACACACGCTCATTTATCATCAAATTCCGGGTGGGTATTTTGCCCATCCGGAATTTTCTGGTGGATACTGTTAACCACCGTACCCACATTATAGGCCTTGCTTTTCCTTTTACTTGTTCTTTGCAGCGCTCTTCATTATTTATATGCAACTTAAATTCAAGTTTGACTGGACTGCGAATTTCGCAATGCTCCAGCCCCCGCGGAACCACAACTTGAAGAAAGTTCCAATTGCATGTGCAAGACAGATTGGTAACTTTACGTTTCCAACAAATGCATAATTTGAATTACGGCTACCTGCGATAATTCAAAAGTGTTCAATTATCTTAAGTACATACATATATAATGAATGATGTAGAAAAATATGAGCAATCCAAATTTTTCAAATAAAATTGTTTTAAATCAAAATTAAAATAAGATTTCGAAAAGTGGAAGCAGTGTCTCATTGTTTGACGAGACCTTGCATGAACAGTCAAGTCCAAGCGTCAAGCCACTAGGCAGAATGTCAAATATGTTCAACCGAATAGAGTTGTAGTAGAGTTGTCTAGGGTCTTGTGAGAGCAAACACCATATTACAAAAATTCATTCATCCATCCAATGGCGCTACAGCCCAAATTGAGCCTTGGCCCCCTCTAGGACATTTCTCCAAGTTTGGCGGCTCTTTGCAGCAGTTCTCCACTTCCGCATGTTGAGCATTGTGTCTGCGTCAGCCGTCACAGAGTCCATCCATGTCCTCCTGGTTCTACCTACTGGTCTCTTTCCTAAAATTTTAGCCAGCATAAGCTGTTTTGGAATACGGTTATCGTCCATCCTGCTTACGTGGCCGGCTAGTCTTAGTCTGTTGATTTTTATAAACGTTGAGAGTTGGGGGTCGTCAAAAATTTCATACAACTCGCTGTTGTATCTTCTTCACCATATTCCATCCTCTCTTATTGGGCCTATTATGTATCTGAGAACTTTCCTCTCAAGCCTGTGGACTCGTTCCTCTATGTCCTGGGTCACAGTCCATGTCTAGCTGCCATAACACAGTACAGGTCGTATTACTGTTTTGTAGAGTGAAAGTTTCGTTTTTCTGTGCACAAATCTTGAGTGCAGGATTTTTTTTGGGCACACAAACCTCTATTATCCAGTAGTATTCGTCTAGTTATTTCTTCCTTTTCATCGTTTTTTTGTAATTGTAGACCCAAGGTAGACTGTTTTATCGACTACTTCTAGATTGTGTTCGTCGATGGTTATATTTCTTCCCATTCTAAACCTTCCAGCTCTGGATTGTTGCATCACCTTTGTTTTCTCTTCGTTAATGTTCAGCCCTATGTCCTTTGCGCCTCTCTTAATTCGACATAGACTTCTTTTGCCGCCAAGGACTTTCCTACGATGTTCACTTCATCCGCATATCCAAGTAGTTGTATAGACTGCGTTGCTATGTGTGCACTTCTCTGTACTGAAGTTTTTCTTATCACCCATTCTAGGGCCAGGCTGAGAAGCATGGGGGCCTAACCATCTCCTTGTCTGAGTCCTTGTCGTACATCGTAACATTTTGGGTACTTACTTTCGCCCGTGAGCTATTCGTTGCGCATTTGATCAGTTGCACCACCTTTGACGGAACCCCTAATTCCAAAAGGATCCTGTACAGCCTCCCTCTGTTTATCGAGTCATATGGCTGTTGAACGTCTGGTTTTCTCCAGAATTTGTTTTAAGGTCAGCAGCTGGTCCTATGTTGACCTGTTTTTCCTAAAACCAGCTTGATACTCTCCTATAAGGCCTTCCGCTATAGGTTCCAGTTTTTGTTTCATAAGGCTTGTGAAGATTTTGTAGCTGGTGCTGAAGAGTGAGATGCCTCGGTAGTTTTTGCAGGTTATTTTATCTCCTTTCTTGTAAATTGGACATATACAATCGCTTTCTTCCAGTCATCTGGTATTACAAAAATAATATCTCTTTTGTATTCATTCAAAATCCTTTTTTTTAAGGAGTGATGGGGCAGCGAACATGGTGAACACTGTGGCTAAGTTACGCCTATTGTGTACGGGAACAGACCATCAGCTTTCCGGATGAAGGCAAGAATATCTTTAATTGACGAAGACCGGACTTGAGCAGAGCTCAAAAACTCTTCTTCTTCTAAGCCAGATCACAAAAAATATGTGTGGAAGTCTCGCCGCCTTCCATGCAGAGTCGGTATTCTGTCTCTTGAGACAGTCCTAGGTTGTGGAGGTGATACCGCAGTCCTACATGGCCAGATAGATAGTAGCCCACCAGCAGATTTGGGTCCGCTCTGTTTAAAATGATAGTGCCCTTAAGGCAAAGGGTCTTATAAGATCTTTAGCCTAAGATCTGGGACTAATTCCCAATAATAAGTTTAGTCCCTTAATCCACTCCTCTATTAGGGTGTCTTGTAGGTGGCCTCCCTCGCGAGACTATCTGCAGCCTCATTAACCTCGACACCCCAGTGTCCGTAGACCCAGCAGAACGAGCCGTCATTTTTTCTGGTCAGGCTTTGGAGTACGTCAAAGCACCCTGCAACTATTTTGGAAGAAAACTTCCACGTTTACAGTGCCTTGATGACAGCTTGGCCCTTAGAAAAGTTTTTAATGTTGGAGCATTTCAAACCTTTCTCAAGGTTGAGCCAAGCGCAGGTCGCAATGTCATGTATTTCAGTCTGGAAAATAGAGGGCCACTTACCCATTGCAATCGAGACCTTGTAGTTGGGTCCTGCGGCACCAGCCCCTGTACTGTGTTCCATCTTTGCCCGTAAGTGCACCAGTGGAGATGCTTTGGATCCCCACGAAGAATAAGTTCCTCCCACTCAGAACGATCCAGGATAATCGCCCTGAATTTCCTTCTGAACCGCAGTTCATCCACCATATAGTCGGATACGCGGCAAATGGAAAGGTTTGGAATATTGTTAATGATATCCATGTGTCCCTTGACTTGAAGATATGCAATGGGGTGGCACTATTGCTACTTCCCCGGAAAGCAGGCGGATGCAAGGACGATTTCTTCTAAACCGTTAGTGGTGGGAACCGTAATCGAGATCGCCACTAGATCTCTAGAAATAAAGTTGGTATTGGAGAGATGAGTGACACCATTGTCAAATAAAAGTGCAGAGCGGGGCGCCCCGAATCTCCGATCGTATACTAGTTTACTTGAGCCGGTGGTAAGTCCTCTGACTTTGCCATCAGTTACCCAAGGCTGCTGAGTAAGAACAAGGGTAAGATTCCTCTCCGCAAAAGGCTTGCACAGGGTGTATGATGCCTCTTTTGCATGATGCAAGTTTACTTGCAGTGCCCTTATAGCGAACATTTTTTCAAGGTGCCACTTCAGACCTGTCCTTGTGGCTGCTTCTTTTGGGGCCCATCCACGGGCCAACTAATTGCCCAAACTGAGTTGTGTAAAAAGTTGTTGTTTTGCCACAAACGCTTCATCTGAGTTGATATTTCAACTCTCAATTCGATATTTTATAGGCAATTTGAAAGTTAAATGAAATTGTAGAAAACCCGCGACTAAGTTTTATGATAATAAAAATTGGAGAAAAATGATTTTTTAGATTAATTATAATTTTTTTTAATTATTAATATGAATATTTATATTTTTTTAAATATAAATTAAATTCTAAAAGTATAAATTATGAAAATAATTTAATATTATGTGAACTTTCATAATTTAAATTAAAAATAATGCAAAATTAACTTGCAAAAAAAATATATTCTTCGAATTCAGGCTTAATTCTTTCAAGTAGTTTGCCAAACTGCAATACACACAGTGCCAATAGTTGCCCAAATTCTAGGCCCCGCCCCCACAAAATTAAAAGATTTTGATTTATCCCAACTGAAACCCCAACTGTCAAATCAGTTTGCCAACTGCCCCACACACGATGCGATTCAGTGACAACACAACTCAGTTTGGACAACTAGTTGGCCTGTGGATGGGCACCATTTGGAGGATCTTTATCCTTGAAAATTATCCTGGTGTGGAAGAATCGATAAGCGATTTTACCTTCAGACTAATTAACTTAACCATGGGTGTCCACTACCATGAGCAAGTGAAGAGTATTGTCATAGGCCCCTATTCCCATCGCCACCTCACTTTTTTCTCACCTCACATTTTTTGTCACGTCACTTTTAAAGTGATATTCTCATAGTCGAGTGACAAGGAAACAATTTGTGCGAAGTCATTTTTTGTAGCAAATGCCACTGAAAATTGTCATTTTTTATCACTTAGAAATTGTAGGTAACGCTACAAAATAGATAGTGACAAAGGGTAAGAAATATGTTTTATTTTAATATTTCTGATGATTTAACATTATTCTTATATCCTAGAATTAAAATAGAACAGGAGGCAATTTGATTGCCTTGTTGGCTTTATCGTAAATAGCAAGGAAATAGGGAAGGGGTAAAAGTTAGCCAGGGCAAGGCATTTCCCAAAAAAATAAATGGAAGAAATGTTCGTTAACGATGAACAGTTAAGTCCACCAACCATGACGGCCGTTGAGTGGTAAAAGATACCAAGATGGTGGGGCCTCGGTAGTCTAGGGCTAAGGCGCCTGACTGCTATTCCAGAGGTCCCGGGTTCGAATCCCGGCGGCGCCACGGTCCTTCGCATTTTCCCACCTACATAACTTTCCTTCTTTCTTCTTCCCTCTTTGTCCATAGCCTTCCCTGCTCCACCAAGCGCATGACATCGGTTGGTTAACGAGATTCAACTCGTTTCAGGAGGTATAACACTCCAGCGAGTTGTTCTCAATGCCCCGATGACAGAGTCGCGAAATGGTTGTGAGTAGGTGGAATAAAATATCGCGGCTAGGTTGTGACAGTTCGTTCATTCCTTCTCTTCTCGCTCTCTTCTCTCTATCACCTCCTGCAACTGTACCATTTGCTCAGGCATGACAGTTGCCCATGTCAGTCCAGATGAGGCCGAGCTTGAGTCTTGATCCTCCTCCTCTGTTCCGGACGTTCCGGAGTGTCCTCCTCTGAGCGAACCCTCTTCAGCTCAGTCTTTTTGGAGGGCTTTATTAAAGCTCTTTCCAGGGCCATATCCCTGGAGAAGCCTTTTGTCAGTGCTTCTTGAAAGCGTTTCCTCTGGCGGTTGGAGAGTTATAAATCCAGGGTTTTTCAAGCTCTACCTACTCCAACCCCAAAAGAAAAGCCAACTGGTGGGGCTGCTTCGTTTTTTCCAAGCTGCTGAGCACCATGGATGGTTTACTCGAGAGTGTATGAACGCAATTAAAACCAAAGAAGCCGCCAACAGAGAGTACAGACATTCTCCGAGCGAATCAATATGAGTACATCAGGTTGAGAAACTCTAGCGAATCCACCATCAGGAAAGTCAAAGAATTATTCGATGACAGAATGAGAGATAAACTCATTAATTCCACTGCTGGCAGTAAAAACTGCTGGTCCTTGGTAACATCCATCAGGAAGAATTTTACTTCACATACAATGCCTTCATTCATTTACAACAAACAGGTGATAACAGAAAGAAACCCAAGCCCGACCTACTTGCATCTCTGTTCGCCGAAAATTCTTCCTTACCCGATGCTGGCATGCAACCCCCCCATCTAGTGTTCCGCCCACTCAATGGATAGAGTTTTCTTAGACGCGTGAAGTGTATAACTTATACACTCTCTCTCGTGTCTCAAAGAGCTTGACTCCAACAAAGCCACTGGCCCGACAAAATTCACCCTATGGTTCTTAAAAAATGGGCCTCACCTTTAGCTAAATCTCGACGCAAACTTTTCGCACTTTCATACTTCTCCGGAGTTTATCCTGACTCTTGGAATCTGGCGCATGTTCAGCTTATACCGAAAAAAGGTGAAGCTAGTATCCCCGCTAACTATCGCGCAATAGAAATTACTTCTATTCTCTCTAAAACTATGGAGACAATAATAACCAGAAAGCTTATGGAATATCTCGATTGCAACCAAATATTGGAACGATAAGCAATATGGCTTTAGATCTTCCTTGCGTTGAAGCCTCACCATAAGTTCCCATTGATTTTTAACTAAAAACTTAATACTAAATTTCTTTAGTGAATAAAAGCAAATAATGATTTAAATGTTACTATCAAAAGTTCTGAATTCTTTGTTTGTTATTCTAGGATGAAAACAACAATCGCGGCCAACAAGCAGGAGAATCATCTTCATTAGTAAGTGGAAGTAACGAGGATTTGTTAGCTTCAAGTTCTGTAGCGACTACATCCAACATACTTGAATTAAATCAACATCAGTCTAGTTCTATGAATGATTTAGTACAAGATGCCAAGAAAAAGGTGAGTTAAATTCTCTTCTAAAATTGATTAAAAATTAAACAAAATAAAACACTTTTCAGCTTGGATCTGAGGAAGCATACCGAGGGCAAAAAGCCGGTGATAGTAGCAACATACTGGTGCTTCCACCACATTATATGCAGCTTGCGGCAGCGCTCGGGTTAAACACCCAATCAATGATGGATCCAGCAGCATCGACACGCAACGATTTTGAGCGGCTAATCGAGCTTAATCGCAATCAATCATGTGCTCTAAAATCTGATTTAACGGAAAAGTCAGAACTGATGGCGTGCATCTCTGATAGTAGCCAGGGTAATCAACAACAACAGCAGCAGCAGCTACTTGAGAAACTGGTGGTGCCAGAATCTGGGAGTCATCTGGACAGCATGTCTACTAATCAAGATAATAAGTCTATCTACAAAGAGAAATTAAATGAAATGAAATTATTCGAAATGAATTCAGATAAGATGAAAGGCACAAAAATACAGCAAGAGAACAGCAACCAATATTGTGAAAATGGTGAACAAAATCAAAATAATCAAAACATTTTAAACCAGCAGAACGAGCCCAGGCAGCAGCCAGATGAGAACATGTGGCGCCCTTGGTAGATTATAACTCTTTATTTACTACAAAACAAACATAACAAAAAATGTAGTTTCGTTATATTTATTATTGTTGAAAAAAAAATGAAAAGAAAGGAGAATCATTTTGTTACACAAGCAGCAGTTCACAAGGTAAAACAACAACAAAAAAAGATAAATTTAAAACACGAAAAACACACACAAAACCACACATATGCGATTATTATTTTTATTTAGCAATTTTCTCAGGTATTCACCAGTGCGAGAACACAATAAAATCACTTGTAAATTGAAAACAAACACACACACAAATTTAAGGAATTGGCAGGTGGATTAGTATGTAGATAAGTGTTTTCAACTTAATAAGTTTAATTTATTTATTTCTGTTTTTTCATTATCCTTTTCGGATTTTATCTCTAATTTCATGTGTGCCAAACAAGAATCTGCAATGCAATCTTTGTTATAATTCTTTAATATGTTTTGTTTACTATAATTTATTGTTAAAGCAGTGCAGTTGTAAGTAAATCACTGTACTTCTGTATATTAATAATAAAAACAAAAGCGAAATTATGAATTATTTTATGTGTGTTTTAACTGATGCGAGAGATTATTTCTGCGCCGACGTGGATGGTTAAATTTTACAGGAACCGCAAGAAAATAGCAACAATGCACAGCCAATAAAAATCACCATTCGTGCCCCATCCAAGCCACAAATAGTAACCGTATAATTCATGGCCAATGGTAAGGTTGCTAGAAAAGATGTCATCCCGCCAGAATTATTGAGAGCCGACTCAAGCCTCATAGCAGATGCACTACAGCTAATCCTGGAAATAGCATGGAACACCTGAACCTTTCTGGAGGATTGGACGAAAGGTATCATAGTCAAAATACCCAAAAAGGGAGACTCACCAATATGCGACAACTGGAGAGGCATCTGTTTTTTATCTACTGTGAGCAAAATCTTACCCCCACATGTTATAGGATGAGAGGAAGTAGATTGAACGCTTGGAAGACAGCAGGCTGGATTCAGAAAGGGCCATTCCTACATAGACCATATTAACACCTTGAGAATCATACTGGAGCAGTCTACTGAATTCCGAGCCCCCTTTACATTGCTTTCATAGACTATGAGAAAACGCGCGACTCAGTTAATAGGAGCGTTATATGGCGAGCTCTACGACAACGTGGACTGGTTGACAAAATAATAAAATTGATAAAACCTCTATGCAACAATTCGAAATTCAGTGAAATGGAGAATTACGCGACAGCTATGAGGTTAGCTCAGGAATACAACAAGGATGTCTACTCTCGTCGCTACTCTCTCTTATAGTAATAAAAGACATCCTTGTCAGCCCTCTAGATAATAGGCATGCCATAGGGATTGCTAGCTCGCCCTAAGTACCTCAGCACCGCGGATGATATGTTTCCTGGCCCACAGACACCGGATCCTAAACAACATGTTAAACAGAGTAGGTGGGACATTCCACGTCAAATCGGACAAAATTTTTCGACCCCCCTCCGTTTTGGCTGAAATTTTTCAGGGACTTTGGGCAACTATTTAAGACTACGAAAAATTTTTGTTTTGAATTTTTTCGACAACATATTGACAATAAAAATTAAATGTGTTTTTTCGGGATTTTTATGAATTTTGACTTTCTTTTTTGATTTTGGCTCTATATCTTTCGTTGGGGTCGACGTTTTTGATAGGTTTTACATGTTTTCAGGTCAGAGGGGTTGTTTACAAACAAATTTGCTGAAAAACATAAACATATTTTCGAATTCAAGGTCAAAAGGTCAAAAAATAGTAAAAAAACTTTAAAATTCAATTTCTCAAATACCCCATCTCGAAAATGGACGTTTTTGGTGTCAAAATGTTCGGGAGAAGTCAGTCTAACACCTCGATCAAAAATCTCGATGGGCCCTTAAGGGTTTCGAAAGTTATGAGTATTTGTTTATAATCTTTAATTTTTTACGATATTTATTGAATTCTTTGCCCTGGATATAGTTGAAACGTCATCAATTTTCACCAAAACTTGTATAAAGGGTTATTTTTGGCGGCTGATTACGAATCTGTGGCCAGATTTTCAAAATTCAAAATGGCAGCCAAGATGGCGGTCCAAAATTCATTTCATGGAAAGAGGTTCATTTTTTTGAATATCTGGCCACAGATTCGTAATCAGCCGCCAAAAATAACCCTTTATACAAGTTTTGGTGAAAATTGATGACGTTTCAACTATATCCAGGGCAAAGAATTCAATAAATATCGTAAAAAATTAAAGATTATAAACAAATACTCATAACTTTCGAAACCCTTAAGGGCCCATCGAGATTTTTGATCGAGGTGTTAGACTGACTTCTCTCGAACATTTTGACACCAAAAACGTCCATTTTCGAGATGGGGTATTTGAGAAATTGAATTTTAAAGTTTTTTTACTATTTTTTGACCTTTTGACCTTGAATTCGAAAATATGTTTATGTTTTTCAGCAAATTTGTTTGTAAACAACCCCTCTGACCTGAAAACATGTAAAACCTATCAAAAACGTCGACCCCAACGAAAGATATAGAGCCAAAATCAAAAAAGAAAGTCAAAATTCATAAAAATCCCGAAAAAACACATTTAATTTTTATTGTCAATATGTTGTCGAAAAAATTCTAAAAAAAAATTTTGCGTAGTCTTAAATAGTTGCCCAACGTCCCTGAAAAATTTCAGCCAAAACGGAGGGGGGTCGAAAAATTTTGTCCGATTTGACGTGGAATGTCCCAGGTACAGAAAGTATGCAAACATCATTGAACGCACAGCGCTGAATAATCTAACGTGGAATTGGTAGATAAATTCGTTTACCTAGGTAGTATTATTACCGTAAATGACGGTGCAAGAGAAGACGCCAGTGCCAGAATAAATAACACACGAAGCGCATATAAAGGCCTGTTCCTCATATGGAGATTAATGGAGATCTAAAGTAACACCAAATTGGGGCTGTCCAACTCCAACGTTAAGGCAGTTTTTTTTGTACGGAAAGTCATCCAATTCATCACAGGGCGCCTATAAGTCTTTATCAACATATGCTTACGTCTATCCTTAAAATCCGCTGGCAAGATAGGATCAGAAAAGAAAGTCAGCCAAGTCCGTTGTCAAGTCCGGCGATCGACGCCTGATTTTCGAGCGAAAGAGAGTGGGGAGGCAGGTAGGCTACCCGCTCGATCCATGCCAGTAAACCGGAGTACTCAGACTCAGAGTCAAATATTTGGGAGTAAAGCTAGGCAAGAGATTGAACTGGAACGCTCAACTTGACTTCGTCATTACCAAATCCACTAGGGCCATATGGGCCTGCAAAAGGCTTCTGGGTAAGACATGGGATCTTACACCACAAATGATGTACTGGATGTACAATACGATCGTAAAACCCATTTTGACTTATGCCGCTATAGTTTGGTGGCCCAAGACTAAACAGGTTACCTCGATCCTCAAGTGCAGCAAACTACAACGGCTTGCTTGCCTCTCCATTACCGGGGCTATGCGGACCTGTCCCACAGCTGCAATGGAGGCAATCATTGGATTGACTCCTTTGCATATATCCATATGGAAATCCGCCACCATAAGTGCCTTGAGACTTCATATCTCATCCAAATGGCCCTATACGGTCAAAGGACACATGGATATCCTTAACAATATCCCAAACATTTCCATTTGCCGCGTATCCGACCACATGGTTAGTGAACTGCGGTTCCAAAGGAAATTCAAAGCAATTATCGGATCGGATTAAGGATCGTTCTGAGTGGGAGGAACTCATTCTCCCTGGGGATCCTAAACATCACTGATGGAACATGGCACAGGGGCTGGTGTCGCAGGACCCAACTCCAAGGTCTCGATTGCAATGGTGGCCCTCTGTTTTTCAGACTGAAATACATGCCATTGCGACCTGCGCAAGACTCAACCTTGAGAAAGGTCTGAAAGGCGCCAACATTAAAATCTTTTCTGACAGCCAAGCTGCCATCAAGGCACTCTCAACTTGGAAGTTTTCATCCAAAATAGTTGCAGGGTGTTTCGACGTATTTCAGAGCCTGACCAGAAGGAATAAGGTCTCGCTCTGCTGGGTCCCCGGACACCGGGGTATCGAGGGGAATGAGGCTGCAGACCGCCTCGCGAGGAAGGGTCTGAGACGTTGATCGAGGGCCCCGAACCCTTCTGTGGCATCTTTTGGTCCACCTCCAAGTCCCTGGTAGAGGAGTGGATTAAGGGACTAAACCTAGCCTACTGGGAGTCTGTCCCAGGCCTTAGACAGGCTAAAGATCTTTTAAGACCCTTTGCCCTAAGAGGCAGTATTACCTTAAACAGAACGGACCTAAGGCTGCTGGTGGGTTATCTGACTGGCCATGTGGGACTGCGGTATCACCTCCATAACCTAGGATTGTCTCAAGAGACAGAATGCCGACTCTGCATGGAAGGCGATGAGACTTCCACACATATCCTTTGTGAATGTCCTGCTCTGATCTGGCTTAGACGAAGAACGTTTATCAGAGAGTTTTTGAGTCCTGCTCAAATCCGGTCTTTGTCAATTAAAGACCTTCTTGCTTTCATTCGGAAGGCTGATAGTCTGTTCCGCTAGTGGGGTATGTACACAATAGGCCTAACTTGGCCGCAGTGTTCACCATGTGGGTTGCCCCCTCACTTCTTAAAAAAAAACGGACCTCGGGCGCACGTGCCCTTCTTGAAACATGGGGTTCAATTGCAGTAGCAAGTTTAATACTTTGCTTTGCTGCCAAGAACACCAATCAATCATTTTATCAAACTCTTTGCTGCAGGCTGCGAACGCCTTTTGTTTCATATTGCTACGAATGCTGTTGCTTACAAATGCTACAGCATGCTGGTCCGGCTGCGAATGCAGTTGACAATAACATGGAACCGAAAATGATGGAGAAAAGTGAGTTCAGCGTGTATTATCAAACTCATATTAAAACCTGTTTGAAATGATGGACAAGTGTGCGAAGGGCCTAAGGGCGCTATTGTGACATGGATGTTGTGAAGAAAATAATGCTCGGTAGGCTCCGGTGGGCAGGACATCCAGCTCGTATAAACACAGAGGAAACTGCTCGAGAACTTGTCTGCGGTGTAGGATTCTCTAATGGATGCGGGACAGAGCCAACATACGCTGGAAGAAGGAAGGGTCCATAAACTGGATGACATAGACTCAAAATCGGAGCCGGTGAAGAGAAAAATTAACAGAGGCCAGGATCCCGGTTGTAGCGCTAAAAAAGAAGACGCTGAGCCTGGAATCGATCTTCCTATAAAATATAATGCAATTCCGGTTCTTTTCTAAGGAGTTATTACTAATAAAAAGGAAAGAAGTTAAGGAAAGATGTTAAACTTCTTTTACATTGCTATTGGCTTTGAAATATGATCCCTAAATTAATATCAACGTACAAAGATTGAATTGAGCTGTTTCAATAGATCATTATTACAAGACTGCTCTCTAACGGTAAAAACATCGCTGCTGAATAAAACACCAACTATCCAACAAAGAAAAAAATCTTCCAAAGCGTTATGTAAGCGATCCGCTGAACGTGCCAGAACTTATATATTCGCAACGTAAAAAAAACTTTTGGCAATTAGTTTTCACTGTAAAGCAATTCAGACGATAAATTTTCGGTAGAAAGCCCACAATTGTAGCGGACACAGACCATTAAAATGGTTAATGAACCTCAGAACCCATTACAAAGGTAGGTCTGCAAATTATAAACCGATATCTCTTTAAATGCACTATAAAAACAAGGGCATGACAAACATAATTATATCCAGAAAGGAATCCTATTTCTAACCAGTAATGGGTGAATTCAAGATTTAAAGAAATACTTAGGTCCTCAATATATCAAGTCCTAAAATGGTAGCAGTACAACGAGAATACTACAGCATCCATAGGAATAAAACGTCGCATACATGTAGATTTAACCTTTTTTTTGCTTTACTAGCAAGGCTAGTGGACCCCGCTGGGTCTCTTAATGGTACGAGCCTTTTCGGCTATATTAACCACGAATCTTAGATGTTCAGCAAATTTGTATCGGCCAAATTTTTCTTTTAGTAAAAGAAAAGCAAACTCTCTCTCTGATCGTCAATCCCAGTCTGATAGGCCAAGTCAATGGGGATGTCGTCTTGTATAAGTTTGTATTAAAAAGTCTTTACAAGGTTTAGTGGGCTGCTGTGCCTAATATAAATATTTCAATTTATTTCGGTTGTTCATCGAGACAATGATAAGAGGTCCCCTTTAAAGTAGAGGAGACATGATACGAGCTTCCCAGTCAGTGCTCTACATTTCCTGGGTCTTTGGCCCACAGCTGATCCGTCCTACGAGCGTCCTATCCTTTGTACACGCATCTCTTAGCAAATCGTTGAAATGGAGTTCTGACTTGTCAAGGTCCAAGGGATAGTCAAGATCCGACTCCTGAGAGCTGTTGACTTCTAAGCTGGGCACATTGTGGGACTTTGATTTTTCAATAGGAGTGGGATCTTGAGAGATTTTCTTTCTTTTAACCAATTCTCCATTTGCATTTTTTGACTGGGGATCCTTTGATATCTTTTTGAGGTTATCTCTGGGTTGGGGGGGCTTTGACTTAACTATTTCCTTTCTAGTTACTTGTGGACTCTTCGCGTTGGATGGCTTTCTCCTTGAGGTTAGGTCTCGTTTGTGTTCTGTTTTTAGATTTGAAAATCATCAAGGCATCCTTTCTTGAGTAGCCATCACGTCTCATTATCTCAACGATTCCCTTTTCTTTCAGCCAAATCGGGCATATTTTGTCAAAGGCACTATGGTTTCCTTTGCAGTTCACACACTTTTCCTCTTTACTGCATTGGTTTCCCTCATTGCAGTTCACCTCTCCGCATCTTCCACAAAGCTTCCATTTTGACTTGCAGAGGCGACTAAGGTGACCAAATCGTTGGAACTTGAAGCATCTCGACGGAGCATACACAAATCTATTTACATTGAAGGTTGAATAGTATAGGTTAAATTTCTCTGGGATAACCTTTCCTCCTATATATACTTTGACTTTGTTAGTCACAGTAGTTAAAATATTTGACTCCACTTTCCTTTTCCAGATTATTCTAAAAACTTTTTTGATGTCTAGAGAGGGATTGTTCTCTCTGAGGGCATCCAACAATTCTTCCTCAGTTAAGTCTTCATCAATTTGATGGATAAGGACTGGGGTGGCCATAAGTCCTAAGGGAATGAATGCCCTGAATTTTGGATCCAGGGGGCAGTTTCGAATGAAATTATTGGCGTTGGTTGCATTGTCAAATGTGAGTCTGCATTTACCCGGTGCCAACCTTGCGATGTGTGTAACACCAGTGGTGGAGGCCCTTATTAGGCATTTGCCCAAGGAGAGTGGATTTAGATCGTTTACAATTTCGTCTAGAGGGTTTGTTTTTTGTACAAGGACATGAAAGGGGCCCGAGTCTTGCTCAATGTAACCCATAGGTGTGGATTTAGTTTTATCCGAACTCACAGAAGGCTTTACTGTTGGTTTGTTGCTCACATTTTGTTTCGGGATAACTGAGGAACTTGTGCAAGGTTGTGGCGAAGTGGGGTGAGGAATTTGAGTCAACTCTCTTTTTTTCTTTGTTGGAACCACACTGTTTCTTGTTACTCGGAGATTCTTTAAGCTTTGTTCATTAGATCTAGTACCTTCTTCCATCCTTTTGGGACCATCATTTGTTTTAGACGTAGGTGTAGCTTTTTTTCCCATGAGTCGTGCGGAGGCTCTCGTCATGTTCTTCATCTTGACTCAAAGTGCAGGGCTCGAGTCAGAACTCGGTAATATAGAAGGAGGGAAGGGAGTTTTCCAAAGGAACAAAAAGACAGGGCAAAAAACTGTATACATATCTATAATTTACTTTAGTGAGGGGGAAATGAAAACAAAGAAATCGTGCCCACTGACCTGGCTAGCCGATTTACAATACCAGGAACAATTTAAAAAGGCTGATAAAAATATTTAATAATGAATTAAGACTAAAAAATAACTGAATTGACAAATTAAATTAAATAGAAACACCAAAAATTGCAACCTTTTGAAAAGAATTAACAGGATAAAGAAAAACTGTTAAGCACATGTCTAAGAAAACACATGTTCTTTAGATTCCATTAACCGTAATCAACTTACAGTTAAACGAGCAAAATTAAAAAGTTGAGTAAGGCTGAAAGCACCTGCACTATTTACTCTCGACTTAGAAGGAGAAATTGGAAAAGTTATAATCGAAAACGAACCTGCTGAACACATCCAGTTACAAATAAATGGAGATAAAACCAAAATTCTAATTTAGTGGCAAAGTGGCAAAAACAATGAGAAACTATAGCACCACTTGAGGGGAGTTGATCCGTTGTTCGTTTCATTAAAGCCCAACAATTGTAGCGAGATGAAGATGTCGCACAGACAAAAAAGGGAATATTGTTATATAAGACACAGTTGGCGAAATTAATACTCATTAGAATATTATTAAATTTTGTTGTGCAACTTACCCTTGCCTTGCATTTTGAATTGCATACTCCAATTGCCCATTGTCACATAAGAGATGGAATTAATTCTCACACAACTACCTTACCAGATGGTACAGCTAGAAATGATAATATGTATTAGGAATGAGTTGAAATATGATGTGTAAATTTAACTAGAACCAATAGAAGGCAGCAAACAATCTCTATTGATTCTATATTACAATAAAAACACGCTTTACAATAATAAATATATTTAAATGTATATATTACTTCCTAAAACAACATGGAAATTTATTAAATATTTAAAATAGTTTTGGTGTAAAACGTGTTAATGTAAAAATTATATTTGTTTTAGTCCTGTTAACTTTATTTCGATTTATAGTTGGCATTCAATGATTTTCTTGGTGCAGATTGTCGCTGCCTAGATAGAAAACTTTGTCCTTGTCCCATTAATAGCGCTAGCTTTGTATCAACCGCATCGCGTTGGCATGTTAATCCAAAACTATGAAAATGTTTTAATAAATATGTGTTTATAGAAATCACTACCGTAAACATACCGATAAAATGCTGACGCTATTAACTTTTCTTCAAATGAAGACATGCTAGGCTTAACTTCTGGCTCATTTTCTGGACTTTTTTCAAGTAAGTTGCTTTCTAGGGCTTTTAGGATAAATGGAAATAAGAAAATAAATAAATTATGCATAAAATAATTTATTATTATATTTAAAATTACCACTTGCAACACGAGGATCAAGACTCTTAATAACTTCTTTTGCCTTTTCGACACATTTGCGATATCGTGCATCAAAAGCTACAAGTTCCTGTTCTCGTGTTGATAATGTAGATTCGACTTGAATTAATTTCGCTTGTGTGCTTGCAAGCTGAGTATGAGCCTCATCGATTTGTATAGCTAGATAGAAATATATAGAAATTTATTATTATTGTAATACTTACTTAAAAATGCAATTACCTTTCTGTTCATTTAGTTCTATTACTTGTTTCAATTGTTTTGCAAGCTCCGCTCTATTCAAGAAAAAAATATTTATTCTGATTTTCTAAATATGTATGTATTTGTCTTACCCTTTGAATGATGGATCATCACTTTGTGAAGCCTGCGTTAATGATAATATCCTTTCATTAGCTGACTTCAGTTGTTCCCGTAAATTTTCATTACGTTTGTTAGCATCGTCTAGTAGTTGCTAAAAAAAATGAAGTAGATTGAAGCAAATACTATGATTAGTTTCATGCTTAACATACGGCTAATGCAGTTTGTCCTCCCTGTCCTTCTCTTAAAGCTTTATTTTCTACTTCTAATCTTTCGATTTTCTCTTTTAATGTAGGCGATAGTAATTCTTTTGAAACTGTATTTCCATTTTCTAACAAAAAAAAAGTTATCAAACTTGCAAAAAGTTATCATACTTGTAAAAATAAAACTGCCTACCTGCTGATACTTGTCCACAACGTAACTCATCAACTGTGTCTCTAAGGGTATCTCTTTCTGCTAGTAAACTATCTTTAGATCTTTGTAAAGCAGTTAGATTATTTTCTAGATTTTTATTTTCAAATTCCAGCTTAACATTTTTACTCATTTCACTGTCAAGTTTTGAGTGGAGCTCTTGAATCTAATAAAGGAATGAATTTAGTCTGTTGCTACTACTAGAACAGAATAGTGTAGATTTTACCTCTTTTTTATATAGCTCCACTTGACCTTTAAGAGTAAGATATTTCTTAGAATCTTCTTCAAATTGTGAATTCTGCCTCAAATATTCTGCACTTCTCTCCTCCAACATTTTCACTTGCCGTTTTAGATCATTGTGATCTTCCAATTTTTTCTTATAAGTTACTAATTGCGCTTCATACACTTTTAATTTATCATTAGCTTCTCTCAAGATGTCAAGTTCGTCCTTTAGTTGAGAGATTTCCGATGTGCTATGCTGAAACATTGAAAATGTGAATTTGTATAAATAAATAAAAGATTACAAATGTGATTCCAACCCCTGAAAATATACAGGAAATATTTAAAAAAGCAGGTGAAGAAGTCTCAGGATATGCTCAAGCCAAAAGGAAAGAAAGGATCTCAACGAAATATGGGAAAAGAACAAAGAAATAAACATGTTGAGGGCTAAACAAGATTTGAAGACGCTAAATGCTAAAACATGAGACAAAGACAGCCCTTGCTGGAATCAGAAAGACGTTTGTTAAATCTACGGAAGATCATATGCAAAGATGGTGGCAATACCCTATACCAGCGGTCGGCAACCTATGGCACGTGAAATTATCTCTGATGGCACTCCACGAAAGAAGCAATACACGCACAAACTACGTAAGTAATATACCCCCAAACAACTCCCATTCACTGTAATCCACCAAACTGTCAAAACTCTTTATATTTTTTGTGAATTTACTGTCAGTCGGGGCCTGAAGATCTTTTTTCCTTTTTTAAAATTCGGTTTGATTATCGACGTTCGAGATACACGAACCGGCCTCTGAAATTCTATTCAGACTGAAATTTTCGTTGAGGTCATTAAGATTTTTGCACTTGAATTAACAACCTGCTTTGGCTAAACTGTCGTCTTCGCCTGTGTGTATATAGGGAATCATTATATCACCTGCAGTCCACGGTCTGTCAGGTGGATCCCTCAAGTCCTCATCCTTCAGTCAGAATGAGTAATGTGGGGCCTTGGTCGAGAAGTATCTGCGGATCTGACCTACAAGGTCACGGCCTATAAAGGTGCCTGTAAACGAGCAACTAAAAATGCACATTGCCGGTAATATTTCAGAAAAAGATGGCCCGGCTATTTGTTTGAAAATGTGTGGCCGATACTATTGCCGGGCAACTTGTAGTCAGACATGTTTTCGCAATGTTTTGGCTACTGTATTGCTCGAGAATTTTACGCGTACACGTATGACAATAGGCTGTATCAGATCCAACTTTTTGAGCAGCGGCAGAAGCAGAGGCAGAAGCAGAATTCTGCCTGCTGAATCAGATCCAAGTAAAGCAGCAGCACGGCAGACTTTTAATTTTTTATCAAGATATTTAAAAAATAACAAAAAATAACATTTTTTCTGAATCATAACTGTGTATATACATAAATAGATACAAAACACCACCCTAAAATATCCATTTGCCATTTAAAAACAACTTGCCAAGTAACAAATGTTTGAAATGTCAAAAAATTCTGCTTTGCAAAGCAGCAAAATTAGGATTTGAGATGAAAAAGCAGCGGCAGAACTCTCTGCTGCTTTTCTTGTCACGTGACCAGTGTAAGCCAATAGAAACAATTCTCTGCCGACGGTTCTGCTTCTCTGCTTTGGATCTGATACAGCCTAATGGCTGAAGTATTTGCTTATTAAAAAACGAAGAATGCTATGAGCTAATTCAAAATATGTAGTTACTTGTTTAGAAATTTCACTAGAATGACGAAGGATGACCTTAAATATTTCATACAAAACAACCATAAGCCTTAACAGCGGTGGCAAGACTCCATCCAGCGGTATGCAGAGGCCCCGGTGTTTACCACTCTACTCTTTCCTAAGCTTTTGTTGAATATCAAAGTTCTAAGAATGCAGATGATCCACTAACTTAAACCATTGTAGATCCCATGCTGGCATTGTTGAAAGCGCTATTTCATCCGGTATGGTGTCAATCCATTTTCCTTTACAATATGCGTGCTTTGGTATAGAATTTTTAAGATACATAACTAAGATGTGTTCTAGGGTCATCATTTACGATATCTTACTGTAAGAATTGCCAAATTATAAATAGAAGGAAAAATGCAGCTTATGGCTGGGAGACGCCATGGACTTAGTCAAGGGGATCTCCTGGAACTCTGCACGCATTTGGCTGTGGTTTGGTTCGCCGGATACTATATGTAGATTCATGGATCCCGAACACAGAAAATGTACACCCTACACCGCCCACAACTATGCCATCTTTAGGCTATACTAACATACTTCTAGTCCAAAGAAAATTTCGAAATCAAATTTAAATAGCCGGCAATGTTTAAATATTTTCGCTCTACGACCGATATCAAAGGCAACATGCCGGCCAGTAGTTGCAATATGGCCAGTATCGTCGGGCTATACGGATATATTGCCGGCAAGTTTGAACATATTTATGGAAATAGTGCTGAATTTTCAGCAATTTCGTTCAGCCAGTATTTCCGGCCACACATTGCTGAAAAATGTTGCTCGTTTACCGGCACCTTAAGAGAATAGCGCCTTAAAATTGCTTTGTTAAAAGTTTTTACAACTAAGTTTTTTTTTAATTGCACGCTTAATGTGCAGTAGTTTTGTTTATCTATTTTGTGGCACGCCAATGCTTTTGGGTTGCCGACCGCTGCCCTATACTAAAGGTGTGCAACCTTTTTATAACATGGGCCAAAATAAACTCTACGTGTTTTCCGCAGGCAGTAGTTAATTGACACCTTATTGTGACTTGCGATTTTTGAAGTGAACCGACTTCAAAAAAGGAGGAGGTTATCAATTCTACGTGTCTCTACGTTAATATTTGCCATGGCGTAAAGGGCTTATGACGTACTTCTCGCCTGTGGGCTTGCGAGCTCGAGTCTTCGGCCTGCGGCGCCTTTTCTCAATATATTCTCACAATATTTTTTTTAATTACCTTCGGGGAATTTTTGTTCTTAATAAATAAGTTTTTGCCGTGAATTTGTCTTTAAATTTGCTTCCATGACAAAAACCGATTTATGAAATTATGGCATACCGTTTTGAATTGCAGCTCAAAAATTGTTGTTAATATCGAAAAAAAATATACCATGACAGGCGGAGACTTTCGCCATTACTATTTTTCATTATAATAAGACATCCTCGAAGGTCGCTGTAGATAGTAGAACAGGCGGCATACAATGTGGTTTGCTAGACCGCCTTAACGATTTCGACTAAGCGGATGATATCTGTTTGTCGGACCACAAACATCTGGACCTCAAAAACATGCTAAACAATTTGGCAACAGAAAGTAGTCCAGCCGACTTAATGCTGAATCTGAATAAAACTAAAGAACATTTCTTTGCAAACACTATTGAACAAACAGCGCTGAATAACCGTGACGAGGAACTGGTAGATAAATTCTGCTACCTCGGTAGTATTATTACCGAAAACGGCGGAGCAGAAGAAGACGTCAGTTTTAGAATAAATAAAGCACGAACCGCATATGGATGCCTATCCAGCATATAAAGATTAACGAAGATCTCAACTAACACCAAATTGCGGCTGTTCAACTCCAAAATTAAGGCAGTTCTTTTCTACGGTTGCGAAATATGGAAAGACACCCAATTCGTCACAAGGCACCTACATGTTTTCATCAACAGTTGCCTAAGTCGTATCCTAAAAATCCGCTGGCAAGATAGAATTCCTAATGAAGACCTATGGCGCCGTGCCGGCCAAGAAAGGATAGACGACGGAATCAGGCGAAGGAAATGGAATTGGATTGGCCACATCTTACGACACGAAGGATTCCTTCGAGTCGGAAGACCTAGAACAACGTGGAGGAGAACCCTATTAGCAGAGGCCGCAACAACTGGGAGATCCTGGTCGGAGCTGAGAGCTGTCGCACAAAACAGAGGACTGGAGGGCAACTGTTTCCGCCCTAAGTCCCATGAGGGATTAAAGAAGCATAAAGAAGAAAGAAAGGAACAAGTAGGTGGAGAATCAAAGAATTTTCTTGTTTACATTTAACTCGGTAGTCTATGGGTAAGGCGCATAACTACTATCTCAGAGGTCTCGGGTTCGAATCCCGGCCAGCCCCACGGTCCTTGCGTTTTCCATTTTCCCACCTACATAACTTTCCTTCTTTCTTCTTCCCTCTTTACATTCCTGATTCCTCGTGTCATAGCCTTCCTTAGCCCTTCCCCGCTCCACCAAAGCGCATGTCATCGGTTGGTTGATGAGACTCAACTCATTTCAGGAGGCATAACACTCCAGCGAGTTGTTTCTCGATGCCTCGATGTCAAAGTCGCGATAGTAATGGTTGGGAGTAGGTGGACTAAAAATATCGCGGGCAGGTTGTGACGGTTCCTTCCTCCCCGACTAGAGCTGCTGTTCGACATTGCACTCTATATGTACAAAGATAATAGATTGTCGGACAGGATAAAGGGCCTTTCCTGAGGCTCTAGTCTTTCCCATAAAAAAAAAAAAAAATTTCAATGATATATCAGCTACGTTCTTTTTACTCCATGATCCAGATCAGGGGGCGTGTTTGGTCGAGTCGACATTGTCGTCTGTCGATAAATAAAAATTGGCATTTGGCCACACGATATCGTCTCTTTACGTGTCGATAAAAACGTTTGACGATTATTAAAAAGCTCAATTTATCCATACAATAAACTTTTAACAATTTCTATTTTAATTAAATATACGTGGTTTGCTGCCTTGAAGTAATACCACCCAATTTGATGGTTTTGTATGGCTGCGCTTAGCTGTCGATTTGGTCGTGATGCCAAATATGAAACTTAGAGACAGTCGAGAAGCTTTTTTTGTCGAGTCGATCCATCGTGTCGAGAAACCAAATACGGCCCCAGATCAGCCGAGCATAAAAGAACGAACTTGGATCATGGAAGAAATTTAATTTTTTACAGTTGAAGTTTTGATTTTTGAAGTGCTCTGTCGCAATTTATATCAGCCTCTAAAATTTATTAAATATATTTCTGCTTTAGAAACAATTTTTAAAAATGCTTACTTGACTTCCAAAATTAATAAAAGACACTTTTTAATAATTTTTCCAAATAAATTTATGAAATTTTGCAGAATTACCAACCCACAAAAGAAAGCAGAACAAAATTATAAAAGTTCTGGATTTTCCAATGAGATGTTGTTTGGATATGGTTTTTACACAAGCTATTTTCGTATCGCAGATTTTGATCGAAATCTTTTTTGGCTCAAGTTGTTGGTTTGCTTGAAAGTTAATGATCTGAGTGGGATCACGGTGTAAGAAGAAAGCAGCTATTAGCTTCATCTGTATGTGCGTGTAGTATGCAAATGCAAATTGATTTTGGCCCACTTAAATATAACCGATCAACTTCAAATTTTGCATATGAGTATAATTCCCGTGACAATACAATCTGAACATTTTATAAAAAAAGGTTCCAAAACGGCGACCTCCTCCCGTATATCCTTCGGAGAACCTTCCTCTGAAATATACTATCTTTTCCTCGGATTTCTCGGACTCCATGCTTCACATCCATACGTAGCTTCTGTGCGTATGATGGTTTTGTAGATTCTTATTTTGGTTTTTCTGTAGATGTCTCTGGATTTCATCACTGGAAGTAGTGTGAAGTATGTTCTGTTCGCGGCGTTTATTCTTCTTTGTACGTCTATCGTTTCTTCGTTGTCTTCGCTGACTGTGGACTCCAGGAAGTTAAATTGGTTTACCCGTTCAAAGTTATATGCCCCCCCAGGTGGTGTTGTGGTTTCTTCTTCTTCTTTCCACCCTTGACTGAATTAGAATCTTACTCTTGTCTGCATTTATTTGCAGCCCTATATGTTTTGCTCCATCTTCTAATTCTGTGAATCTTTCTCTCCGCAGCTTGTCTCCAGTTTCTTGTGTTGAGCAGTTTTGCTGCATCGGCCTTAACATTATTTTCCCACCTTAACCGTGGTTTGCCAACTGGTCTTTTGCCATCTGGAAGTAGATACAGGGCTTTTTTTGATATCCTTGAGTCATCCATTCTTTGGACATGGCTGGCCCAACGTAAACGTAGTTGTTTGGCATGGGTCGAAAGTTCTCATTCTTTGTATAAGTCGTACAATTCGCGATTGTATCGTATTCATTGATTGGGCCGTATATTCTTCGGAGAACCTTCCTCTCAAATATATCCAGCTTGTCTGCGGATTTCTGGGAGATACTCCAAGCTTCACATCCATACGTAGCTACTGTACGTATGATGGTTTTGTTGATTCTTATTTTAGTTCTTCTGTGGATATCTCTGGATTTCATTACTGGCAGTAGTGAGAAGTATGTTCTGTTTGCGGCGTTTATTCTTCTTTGTACGTCTATCGTTTCTTCGTTGTCTTCGCTGACTGTGGACCCCAGGTAGTTAAATTGGTTTACCCGTTCAAAGTTATATTCTCCCCAGGTGGTATTGTGGTTTCTTCTTCTTCTTTCCACCCTTGACTGAATTAGAATCTTACTCTTCTCTGCGTTTATTTGCAGCCCTATATTTTTTCCTCCAATTTCTAATTCTGTAAATATTTCTCTAAAATATGACAGTGATCTTGCAAGGCTGTTTATATCGTCGGCATATCCTGCCAACTGTTTGGATTTGTTAAGCAGGGTTGCGTTCGCATCAATGTTAACCTTGCGAATTACTCCTTCTAGGCAGAGATAAAATAGCATGGGTGCCAGCCCATCGCCCTGCTTTAAGCCTTGCTTGACTGGGAAGGATTCCGTCAATTCTCCTTGTATTTTGACTGCACATCTTGTATTTTCCATTGTCATTTTTGTTAATTTTATTATCTTCAGGGGGATGTTTAGATCCAGCATTGTTGCATACATTTGCTCCCTGTCGATGCTGTCGTATGCTTGTTTAAAGTCGATGAAAAGTTGATACACGTCAATGTTGTATTCCCAGCATTTTCGGAGGATTTGTCTTATTGTAAAAAGTTGATCCATTGTTGACCTATTTCTTCTGAATCCAGCTTGGTATTCACTTATTGCAGCTTCTGCGTAAGGTTCCAGTCTGGTCTTAATTATATTGGTCATTATTTTATATACTGTGCTTAAAAGAGATATGCCTCTATAGTTTCCACAGTTGAATCTGTCCCCTTTCTTGTGTATTAGGCAGATAATGCTTTGCTCCCATTCTTCAGGCATTTTTTCATTCCTCCATATGCAGCATAGTAATTCGTGTTTAGCTGCTGAGAGCGATTCGCCTCCTTGTTTGATCAACTCTGCTGGGATGTTATCAATTCCTGGAGATTTATTGTTTTTTAATGATCGTATGGCACTTTGTACTTCTTCCAGAGTGGGTACATTTGTTTCTCTGGTGTCATCGTTATGTTGTAGACGGGGTTCTGGTACATGTCTGATGCTCTAGTTTGCGTTCAGCAGCTCGCTAAAAAATTCCTTCCATCTTTTCTTTACATATTCGCTGCCTGTGACTATAGGGCCTTCTTTTGTTCTGCATATACCGGGGGAGGGCTTGAAGCCTTTCTTGAAGAAGTTTACTTCCCTGTATGCTTCCCGTGATTTGTTTTGGGCAAAGTTTTCCTCTGCTCTCAGGATGTGATTGTTGAGGAATTGTATTTTCTTCTTCCTGCAGATGTTTTTTTTTGAGGTTCTTCTTGTTTCCTCGTATTTCAATGTCTTACTCCTCGTCGGTCTCTCTATGTATACTCTCCTATTTTTAATTCTGGCCTCTATAGCTGCTTGCATTCCTGGTCGTACTAGTCACTGGCTCTGGCTGTGCGTTTATACCCTACAGTTTCCTTCGTGACATCTGTCAGTACCGTCTTCAATCTCATCCATTTTCCCTCGACTGTATCTTCATTATTTATACCTATCCTTTCTGCTAGAGTTTCCTGATATCTCTCCAACACGGGCTGTTCTTGGAGGCGTGACGTCATTTTAAACTATATGTAATCACAAACGACAACGGGAAGTAATTTAATATAAATAAAATAAAAGGTTAAAGACACTATTAATTGCTCGCCTGCTATGCATACCAGTACCACATACCCCTACAGTTATATCGTCCGCAAACGTGTACTTATACCCAAGCGAAACTCAGACACTACATGCTAGTACACTATACGTACTATTTTGAAGACAAATTTCACCGTTTTATTGTTTTTGTTTATTGTGGCTTTTCTGATAAAATTTGCTTCCATTCTGGACCTTTCACAGTATTATTGCTTTTCTCCTCAAGTGACCCAATTTTTGACGAAAAGCTTATTAAAAACCCCCAACATTAACTTTTGTAAAAATTCTCGCAAATGGAATTTCCGTATTCACGTCAATTGTCCGTATCCGCTATACAATACCAGCTTTTTTCACTTTTTACTCCAAAAATACACAAATACATTAGTGCCATAACTATTTAGCTACTGTCTCGATTCTTATCGACGGCCGGCGGCGTGGCATATTACTTGTAAAGGTATGTAGGTTCACACGCAACCAATTAGTCGCGCAAATTGTCTGACGCAAGTCGATTTGTGCAAATAAACTGAGTGGAATTACTTCCATTAGTTATTGCGCATTATATTTTTACTTACCTACACGATATATTTTGTTACATTGATTATGAAAGGTCGGAGGAGCAGGTGGTCGAGCATCACCGTTCTCCCATGCGCCTGAGGGTTGTAGCCGAGATATACATATTTTGTACAAGCTAAACATTTTGGCTTACACAAGCCAAACCGTTGAATTCACACGCAACGATCTATTTATGCCATAATACCCTCGACACACCAACACTTTTAGGCCGTGTATCACCCAGCATACTGCCCACCAACAGAGGGTAAAATTGGGCGTTTACGCTGTGATTAACAGCAGGTTACATGAAAGTTTTATAGCTCGAAACTCATTCAGCTTGAAATATCTTATATTTTTGTGATTACCAGTACGTCACACCGGTTCACACAACTAAAATATAGCATCAACCAATGACGTCATTTTCACTACCCAGTATACTGGGTTATATTTCGGAACACAGCCTTAATCTTGAATATGACGTCAAAATGACGTAGACCCATACAAAAGATATGGAAATAAAATGCAGTCTATGTCATTCTGACGTCATAATCAAGATTAAGAGTGCTGGTGTGGTGTGTCAAGGGTATAAGGAGAGCGCGTTCAAATAACTATGATAAACTTTTGTCGTTCAAGAACTCCGTGGTTAAGTACAACATAACCACGAGCATGGTTAGTGATAGTTAAGAAGAAGAACACAAAAACCCTTTGATATTTGTTTTAATGTTAACAATGAACAAATCAAAGTGGAATTTGTGAAATTATTGCAAATAAATGATTAATGGATACACACGAAATAATTCAAGCAAATAGCGGAGACTATTTTATTCATAGTTAACCGCGGTGCGTTCAAATACCTTCATGGTTAGACAAAATTTCGTGGTTAAGCGAAGTGATATAGCATAACCCACTGACATATATGTCAGTGGCATAACCACAGCTTACGTCGTGGTTTGCCATAGTAAGGTTTTTGAACACGCTCTTGGTGGTAGTAAACTTTTGCACATGACTGTATTTTGAATATTATTCTCACTCGAGAATTAACACTGCAAACAGGAGATGTGGAGTTTAACTAGAGCAAGAAAGGATAGAAAGAAGAATTAAAAAAGCTAGAGGTTCATCCAACAGATTATGGAAAGTGTAGATATCGCCACAACTATCTAGAAATGTAAAGTCCTCCTCAACCCCTAGCTTATAAGCCAAGCGGATATAAAAAAGACACAAGTTTTCGCCAATAAAGCTCGGCGTATATCAAATTTTCTGACCCAGAAAAATAACAAACAGATAAAACAAGAATTAATTATCAAACAGATACAGAAAACAAAATGACAAAAACTGGATTGAAACCAATAGAATAGCACAAAACAGGGTGCGATGGAGAAGCTTTGTGGAACCCCTCTGCTCCCAAGAGGTGTAAAGAAGGGTAATAACGCTGGAGTATTATTTGGTAAAAAAAATATTATATTAACAAAAAATTACCGCCAATTCATCCACTTTTTGCTGCAAAGTTGAAATTTCCTTTTCTTGTTGAATAGTTTTTACTTTAAGGTCCTCCCTTGAAGTCTCAGATTGTATTAGTTCATCTTTTAGACTCTCAATTTGTCTTCGAAGATCATTGTATCGCGTTGATCCAGGCTGTACTGGTCCTATAGACATACCATCTTCCCCAATTGGAGAAGCATGCTCCAACTTTCTCATCTCGTTCTGCAGCTTTTGAATTTCTTGTTGCAATGTTGATTTTTCATCATGTAATATTGCAATCTATAAATTATTTTTTTATTTTCACACTTAAATTGGCACTTGCTAATGTTTTGCTAAATTCTTACTTGTTTCTCTGCCTCAAAGCATTTTTGTGCCAAGGCATCTCGCTCCTCCTGCATTAATTTCAAATCAAAATTAGCTATACTTAACGAGCTTCGAGACGGCGATGCTCCTTGCCATGCTGATTCTAGATCCTGCAGCGCTCTCATGATATTTTGCTGCAATGACTCTTCCATTTCCATAATTTGTGTAATATAATTTTGCTTGCCCGCACAATTAACTGCACAGCCCAAGATAAGCTGCAATAGCCGCCCCAATTCAAGCATATCTCCTTTCTCTGCAATTTTCATTGCATCCAATCGTGGAAACTCGACAAGGTTAAGACTTAACACATCGGTGTAATAATCATATACACCATCGATAGCTTTCTTTAGATTACTCATTTTTAGTCGCCAATTAGTTCCCACATCTAGCTTGATTTTCGATAGCCAGGATTCTGTGAATATAATGTGGATATAGAGTGGTTATTCCGAAAAATATTTTTAAAAGAAAGTTACCATCGAAATGTTCAGGTGCTATCTGATTTAGGGCTTGTGCAAGAGCCACACCATCGCTTAGTTCGTCGACATTGGAATGCGGGGCACTTAGATTAAGAACCTTAAACCATTCAATTAAACTTTTGCACATATCTAGCTTATCATTATCCATTTTAAAATTGTTATTTATTTATTTCTTTACTTCGCAAATGTTTTAAAAGATGCAATGCAATCCTCTGACAGCTGATGACGTTAAGACCAGCGCTTTCCAATGTTGTGGTTTTGTGGAATTTTTGAGTATCTTCCGCAGCTGAACAGATGTTTGAATTAAAAATAAATATTAGGCTTAAGAACATCGATTTGTAATCGAAATTAATATTTTTAATTAAAAAAACATAAAATAAATGTGAATTAAACTTATGTAGATATTTTACTCGCAAAAAAATTATAATAACAATAATCTCTTTAAAAGAACTGCTCTCCAAAATAGTAAGAAGAAGAATAGATATCAACTGACATTTCATTTGACAGGCACGCATTCTATAGGAAAAATAAAAAATTTATCTTAAGTATTTTCAATGTCGTTTAGGATATGAAAAGGCCAATAACTATGGAAAAATATAACTATAATACGGCACTGAAGAAAGGTAATAATCAATGTTATAAATTCATCAATGTTATAATACAATTATGTATAAATTTCTTGTGTATTAGCGAATCTCGTTGAAAGAAATTTCTGTCCAAATAGAGCTACAATGTTGAATCCCTTGCGGGTTTCTATGCACGATGAGCAAGATATTATCACTCTGGCACAACAAATACAAAAAGCCGACGAAGCTGTGAAGAATTCAGCATGTGGGAAACTTAGTGTGATATTGGAGCAGGTAATATAGGTGAAATTCCTTTGTATAGGATCAAGGTCGCTAGTAGCGTCCCACAAGGAAAAGGAAACATACAATCATGAATGCTGGAAACCTTCCGAGGAAGCATTCTCGAGTTTGGAAGCATTCTCTTCCGTGCTCTAGTTCATATTCTTTTTATCCATCCATGTCATTGGATGGAAGACTAAGAATGAAGCTTTTGCGGAAATAAAATTCAAAAAATTCTCTATACCTTCTCTGGGCAACGAACAGGAAGGCTTCCTTATTCCTACCAATAGGAAGCATTCTCAATTTTCCTTGTGGGGTAGTGCAGGCTTTAAATTGCGCTTTAGCCTTTGTATGACGATGGCCTCTTGAAATCTTTTCTTCCAGTCTACTTTACGTCGGAAACGAAGCGAAATATCAAAAATTTTATTTTATATTTTCGTCTTATTGTGAGGTGTTTCATCAAAATCCATTATGAAACGGCGGCGCCGCGGAAATCGTAGACGTGCCGTCGTACTGAATTTGACTCCGCCGTTGCATATTCCGAGTCGTACAAAGTTGCTGTTCTCTGCCAGAATATCAAAAGAGTTAATTCCTGCTGTGCTATCTGATGGTTGCGACAAATGTAATGCCAGGAAATATGACTGAGAATGTGGCGGTTGAGCCCGTACTACCGAAGTCCTGTTACAAGTCAAGCTATTTTATTGACTTCTATAACATTCCTGGAATTCATGCGAATTTCTCTTTTATTGAGTGCCACTTAAATAATTCCAAACTGCCAATACTCGCACTTTGTAAAACCCAAGTATTACCCTATACTGACTTGGGTCATTACTAGGTGTCAGGGTACACTTTAGTGCACAATCTCTTCCCCTATAGGTATTGTCACCTATATGTTATAGTTGGCTTACTATAAAATATGTAATAGGACGTCTTCAGATTTTAACTATATTTGGATTAAAATCTTCTTCCGAAGCTACGTCATATATAGATTTTCGAGGGATACCGAATCAGACCACTATTTGCGGGTCCCTCTGCCTAGAGTCATCTTATTGGGGTTGCATTGGGTTGTCCCATTGCTCCCTTGCTTCGACTCCCCTAGTTATCGCAGCAGCTGATTGAAGGGAGTCTGCCTCATGTCCTCCATCCAATGGAGTCCAGTTATGGCAGCCCTTTTTCTCGCCACCGCCGGACAGTGACACACTATGTGTGTGGCCGTCTCAGGTTCCTCCAGGCACATCCGACAGGTGTCATCCTCCAGAATTCCCATTCTTTTTAGGTGATACCTGAAACATCCGTGTCCTGTAATCAGTGCCACCAACCATCTGAGGGTTCTCCTTTGCATATGCAGGATCCTTCTTCTGGCTGCGGTAATCGGCAACGTAAGCACCATCTTAGCCTGCCTACACGTGGTCATAGCGTCCCGCCGCACAGTGGGCGGAAACGATCAAAATTACGCGCGGGGCAGAAAAAACGTCCAAATTAAGTCTTTCTTTTTTTTAAATACTCGTTATTATGTCCGCTATCTTGTATCACTGCGGAAATCCAAATTTATAGGGGTAAAAACCACCCCTAAAGGGTTTGTTGAGGAATGCATTTTTGTTAAGAAACCCAGTTGATAGAAGTTGCTCTGCCCAGGGTTAGGTAGGTTAGCCTGCTTGGGGGTTGGTAGGGGTGGTTTTTAAGGGTTGTAAGGGTCTGTGGTAAGGGCCTGTCTGTTCTTAAGGAATGCATATTTGTTAATAAACCAAGTTGATAGAAGTCGCTCTGCCCAGGGTTAGGTAGGTTAGCCTGCTTGGGGGTGGGTTGACCGCTTTAGGGGTGGTTTTTACCCCTATAAATTTGGATTTCCGCAGTGATACAAGATAGCGGACATAATAACGAGTATTTAAAAAAAAGAAAGACTTAATTTGGACGTTTTTTTCTGCCCCGCGCGTAATTTTGATCGTTTCCGCCCACTGTGCGCCGTCTCCGGTGTTCCTCAGCGACCCATTTCTCGATGCAGTTCCTTACCAACGCTCTGCCAATGGCAGAGTATGGCTCCGGTCCCCAGAATTCCGAGGTTGACCCCTGTTTTGCCAGGTTGTCAGCTTTTCGTTCCCATCGATGCCTGTATGTCCTCTAACCCAAGCTAGCGTCACGTTGTTTTGTTTCGCACACCTGTTCAATTTTTGAACACATTCCAACGCCAGAGACGCATTAATCTCTGTCTGATTCATGCAGCCTGATTGTCCAGTGCTATAAGGATACTTCTTCCCTGCACCTGACCATCATTTATGTGATCCATCGCGTGCAGCAGAGCAAGCATTTCCGCCTGGTAGACTGAGGTGTAATTCCCCAAAGCCAGAGAGCAGGTCAGATTTAAGTCCTCTGAGAAGACTACCGCACCTGCTCTGCCGTCAATCATGGATCCATCCGTGAAGATATATATGTCTTCCGGCCTCCCTTCCGCGAGCGTTCCATTCCCTATGAGGGTTTTATGATACCTTTCGGTCACCCTCATTTTTGTGATCCCTTCCATGGGCATCATGAGCTCCCTAATCCCTTTGATACGATCCAGAATCTTCATGTGGCCATATAAGGCTCCTGACGCCTGCCATGCGGCATCCCGTCTCATCCGAATCGCTGAGGCTGCCGCAGTCTTCATCACCTGGAGATCTAACGGCAGCAGGCCTAACAGCGCCTCCACTGCCGCGGCGGGTGTGGCGCGGAAAGCACCGCTCACACCTACGCTGGCCATTCTTTGCACCTTGTCCAAATGCCTCTTGACGGTTTTGTGTGTGACTTTAGTCCACCAGATCACCGAGGCATAAGTTATGATGGGTCTCACCATCATGGTATATGTCCAGTATGCTAACCTTGGTGAGATATCCCACCTTAGTCCACATACTCTTCTGCACTGGTGAAGCACCCTTGTCGCCTTCTTAATCTTCTCTTCAACGTGGTATTTCCAGGTTAGTCGCGAGTCCAAGTATACACCCAGATACTTGACCATCCCAGACACCTTGATCCTCGATCCAAAAAGCATGAGGGGCTGAAAATCCAGATCTTTAATCTTCCTAGTGAAGATTATCGCGTCTGTCTTATTGACATTTATGGTGAGGCCCTGTTCCGTACACCACTGCTCAACCACTTGGAGTGCATTCCTCATGATATCTGCGTAGTGCTCATAAACTTGCCACGTGCCACAATCGCTACATCATCTGCATACCCAACGGTATGCACGCCCATTACCTCTAGCCGCCTGAGCAGAGTGTCCACAGTGATGTTCCACAGGAGGGGCGATAGGACCACGCCCTGTGGGCATCCCTTACTGACCCTCCCTCGAAGCCGCGAGTCTCCTGTCTGAATCCTTACCGCTCTGTTTTTCAGCATGCTGTCCACCCACCTTACAATCGTGGGGCTGACCTCGTGCCTCACCAGAGCGTCTTTAAGTTTGTTGAACTGTATCTTGTCGAAGGCGCCTTCGATGTCCATAATAACGGCCATCGCTATGCCTCCGGTATACAGTTCCCCCTCGGCTACTCGCACCAGTTGGTGAAGTGCCGTTTCTGTAGATCTGCCAGCCTGGTAAGCGTGCTGGCTTCTACTTAAAGGGTGCCTCCTTAGCATAGTACTCTCCAGGTGGTCTGCCACCACTCTTTCCATTGTTTTCAACAGAAAGGATGTTAGGCTGACCGGCCTGGAGGACTTCGCCTCGGTGTAGTCCTTCTTGCCTGGCTTAGGGAGAAATACCACTTTGGTTTCCCTCCACACCGCCGGAATGTATCCTGTTGCTAGACAGGTAACGAATATTCCCCTAAGCCTGGGTGCAATGATTTCTTTGCCCCATTGGAGCAGCGCAGGGAATATTCCGCCACGCCCCGATGTCTTGAAGGGAGAGAATGTGTCTATTGCACGTCTCACCCCTTCCTCTGTCACCACCCCGTTAGCCTCCTCTCGGTTCATCCTTGTAGCCATTCTGTTACGAATAGCCCAAGATTTACCCGAGATATAGCTGCCAGGAAAGTGAACTTCCATCAGGATCTTGTTGGTTTCCTCCAGCGTCTCCGCCATCCTCCCCGACGAGTCACGAACGAGTCCGACTTTGGAGACCGGGTCCCTGGAGATCATTTTCTGAAGTCTGCTGGCCTCAGATATGCTCTCCATGCTCGAGCAGAAGTCCCTCCACGACTCCCTTTTCCGTCGTCGCAGAGTTTGTTTCATTTCTCTTTTCTTGGCTTTGTAATTCTCCCAGGCAACCGGGTCATTGCACCTCATCGCTTGGTTGAAAGCCCTTCTGACCTCTTTCTTCAGTTTCTCCAGTTCCCTACACCACCAGGGTGTGGAATCATGGTCATCCACTAACGTAAGAGGACACGCCACTCGAAAAGCGTTCTCTATCGCTGTCTGCAGGACATGCAACTGAGACTCTGCTTCTCTTGTGGTTTTCGGTACCCTTGGCACGCGCTCCCCGAGATTCCTGCGCAACATTTCAGTATATCTAGACGTGTCCGTGTTGCGGGGAATTCTCGTTGTTCTAATTCCGTCTCCCCTGCCCGGGGTTCCGTACGCTACCTCAAATGAAATGGCTCTGTGATCTGACATAGTCGTCCGATCCATCACCTCCCAGTTGGTCAGTCTTGTCAACATCCGGTTGCTGCATAGAGTTATATCAATGACTTCCCTTTCTATACAGAAACCCCAACATAAGTAACGAAGCTTCCACTTCATCCTTTGATGCTATTTCCAAACAAATCGGAGTTAGTGGTGGAGGGAATTCAAGAGAGGATATTAACAAATACACAAAGATACTGTAATCAAATTGTTCAGTCTTAGTATCCCTAAAAGAAATATATATCAGCAAATAATAAAATAAATATTTCCAAACATACTTACCTTGAATTAGTTCCTGTGTTCCTCCAGCCAAAAATAAACGATCGGCAGCATCCATCCTGAAAGAAATAATTCTTACAAAAAAATACCAACCTGACAACACCAAGAAAGGCAAAATCCAGCGCTCCACCGCAACATAACTCCTAAGCTCCCACCAGAGCCCTGAAAAATATGTAAAATTAATTACTAGTAAAAATACAAACCCAAAACAAAACATAACTTACCCGGCGATGACATATCAAATGTCAACCGACACAAACACAAGGAAAAACACAATCTGCAACAAAGTTCTGAAGTTCCCCACCAGGTTCCACTGACGCATTTCAAGTCCTGAAGCTCCCCACCAGGTTCCACTTTCGCAGTACAGTGGAGCAAATAAATATCGGAGCGCGTTGCCCAAAAGCTCAGATCACTTTTGATCTTTTATACGCCTGTGAGGTAGAAATCTAAGCGATCTCAACTCGGTCACATTAGACGTTTTGAAGCTAATGTGAATTTCTTATTATATTAGCTGTACTGGGCTAATATAAATTGTGAATTTCTTATTATATTAGCTGTACTGGGCTAATATAAATTCTTGGTTGCATTAGTTGCCCTGAAGCTAATGCAAATATCTTTATTAAAGGCAATTTAACTTTCAGCAAAGTTCCGCACCACCATTGTCAGGGAGATCTACAGTCGTGACCACGCAAAGCTCGAGGAGTAACAAATACGCGGAGAAAGCTTGTTACCAACAAAGGTTCTACAGCCGAGACCATCCAAACTTAGAGGAAAACTTCGGAGCAGGAGAAAAGCTGTGTATAAAGGTTGTACATTTAAAGGTCGAAAAATTGGATTAAAATAATAAATTTTAGTTAATAAGCAGATTATAATAATTGAAATAAATTGTTAAGTATTAAGTTAACCTTGCAGTCTTGTGTGTCCACACAAGAAAAAGAAAAGAAGCAGAAAAGATAGGACCAAACATAAATAATGCAGATACAGTCGAGGGAAAATGGATAAGATCGAAGACAATACTGACAGATGTCGCGAAGGAAACTGTAGGTTATAAAACGCACAGCCAGAGCTAGTGAATGGTATGACGAGGAATGCAAAGCAGCTATAGAAGCCAAAAATAAAAATAGAAAAATATACATTGATATACCGACGAGGAGCAAGAAATTGAAATACGAGGAAACAAGAAGAACAGCAAAAAACATCTGCAGGAAGAAGAAAAAGGAAAAACCTACTAACAAATAAACATACGCAGCTATTAAAGCCAACATTTGTATTTATTAAGGGAAACTTACACCCACTACTCAAAAGTATACATTCGCAAATGGCTGCGCTGTTGCTTGATTGTTGCGCAATAAACTTGAATCTTGTACGTTTCCGAACGAATGACTTTGGATCATCTGCGTTTTTGAACTCTTTGAATCGTTGTAAAGCATACGTATGCGTTTACGAAAAGGCCCTATCTAAGCGCTCCACCGGCCAGCGTTCCGAGTGAACAATTGTCCAGTGCATCCGGCCTTTTATAAAAGCCCCTTAAGGCCTCCATTCACATATAAGTAGCAGATACCGCCAGATGAGGGCCATACATTACGGGCCCCATTCATACATGCCGCCGGCCGGTTGGCCCTTCAGCCCAGATTGACAGGCACGGCCCGATGAAGGCCACACATTACTCAAATTAACTAAGGGATGAGGACTTAATCCTCATTTATACTGGACGCAACCGAACGCAACAGACCGGATTGAAATGTGAAATTGAGTTTTATTACAGAGATATTGTATTGAAGTGGTTATACTGGACACAACGGAATGGACTGAAGTTTCAAAACTTTGTAACTTTAAGGAACCGACGGATTGTAGTGTTAAAAATAGCTTATTTTACCATTTACTATTTAGCCCAAAATGTGGAAGGAAAGAAAGGAATGTGGAAGAAAATGAAATTCTATAGTACATATAATTAAAAATTGCCCAGATATAAAAATTTTAAGCAAGTTCAAAATTTGGCAAAATATTGCCGAAAAATTACGAAGTACAAATGATATTTGCATACGTTCGATTCCGTCAGTATAATCAGCAACACTCCATTCCGTTGCGTCCGGTATAATTGAGGCTTTTAGGCAACCACCTGTCAGGCCGCGGACTACAGGTGACCTTATGATACACTCTCTCTCTGGACTTCGGACTGTACAGACGCTTGTAGTTTTTCTGAAATTTTTAGTGTTTAAATAAATTGTGAAAATCTTTTACTGTTAAATTATAGTCAATTAAATATTTTATTAGCTTTTCTTTTTGTAAATATTTCAAATGTGTTTTAAGCTCTATGTGATATCACTTTAATATTCCATAACCATAGTACCTATGTGCATAAGGTTCAATGTGATAAGTATTTCTCAGTTTTAATTTTTTTCCTTATGCCTTTGTTTCTCCGCTATTTTACGGTAAAGTGCACATGGTGCTCAGTTAACTTTTTCTTTTAGTTTTTCTTTTTTTTTTGTCCGAGACATGTGCTTAGACATGTGTGTTCTTTAGAGATGTCCCCCGTTAGTTTTCCTTAAACTGTAAACTTTTTTTGTTTTTTGTATTCTTAATTTTAAATTTCAATTCTACTTCTCCTTCTTTTAATCTTTTTTATTTTTTTTTAATTTATTTTATCTATTTTATTTATTATTTTATTTATTTTATTCAATTTATTTTATTTTAATTTATTTAATTTAATGTTATTATATGTATTTCTTCTTAACTATTACTGTAGTTATAGTGTAAAATTGTAGCTGGCTAACTTAGTTTGGTGGGCATCTTTCTTCGGTTCTATTCTGGTAACTCTCGATCATTTATTTACTCGCGACTAAATAGCCTCTTCTCACCTTGCTTGTGCTGCTTTAACGTACCCCCCTGTTACCTGATTCTACTCACTCATTTCGTCAAGGAATCAGAATGAAAAGTTCGACGAGAGCCTCTGTTCGACTCATGGGGAAAAAGTTAACATCAACGACACAAACAGAAGCTGGTCTTGTAAAAGTGAAGGATCCATTGTCCAAAGCCAAAGAACCCAGTATTAAAAAATTGTTGTACAAAAATCGTTCCGGCTCCCACTAAAAAGGTAAGAAAATCTGTTCAAAGCATCCCCTCCGACTCCCCTAAAACCCAGCACAAGCTCGTCAGCTATTAAAAAACAAAATGTGATTGAAACTCCAATAGAAAAACCTACTGAAGACACTGCTAGCCTAAAACTTACACCTACGGGATATATTGAACAAGATGCTGGACCTTTCATAGTCATTGTTCAAAAAACAAATTCCCTTGACTGGGAGAAGAAAGATCTGAATAAACTCTACTTAGGCAAGTGCCTTATAAAATCCTCCACTAGAGGAGTTAAAACGGTCGCAAAAATAGGACGTAGCAAATGCAAAATCGAGTGATGCCAACAAGTTCATTGAAAACTGCCCTCTGGACCCAATATACAGAGCATTTATACCTCTACGACTGATGGCCACACCAGTCTTGATTCACGGAGTTGATGAGGATCTAAATGAGGACGAATTACTAGAGGCGCTTAGAGATTGCAATCCCTAGTTGTTTTCAAAAAAGTTTTCAGAATAAATTGGAAGAGGAAAGTCGAGGGAAAGATTCTAACTAAGGCAACCAACAAACTCGAAATTTATATAGGGGGAAAGGTAATCCCTGAAAAGATTAACTTATATTATTCCACATTCATAGTGAACAAATTTGTACACGCCCCAACGAGATGCTTCAGATGCCAACGTTTTGGGCACTCAAGTAGTTTTTGTAAATCAAAGTGCGAAGGTTGCGGTAGATGCGGAGAGAGTATTGCAAGGAGGGAAATCAGTGCAGTAAAGTGCCCAATTGCGCCAACTGCAAGGGAAACCATGGTGCTTTTGACAAGGCATGTCCGATTTGGCTCAGAGAAAAAGAAATGGTTAACATTATGAGACGAGGTAACTACTCAAGGAAAGATTCTTGGAGGATTTTCAAATCAAAAAACAGAATCCCAGTAGACCAAAACATCAATGATAAAACTGACTCACGAAGTAACGTCTCTCAAACTATAATAAAAAATTCAGACGAAACAAAACGAAACCAGAACTGGTTGTCAACAAAAGAGAAATCAATCGGACCCAAGTCAACTAATGGAAAAGGAAAGAAGAATAGAGAAAAGGGAACCTCCAATTTGTCAAACCCTACCAATTGGGGCCTCGGTAGTCTAGGGGTAAGGCACCTGACTACTATCCCAGAGGTCCCGGGTTCGATTCCCGGCGGTGCCACGGTCCTAGCCTTTCCCAATTTTCCACCTACATAACTTTCCTTCTTTCTTCTTCCCTCTTTGCATTCCTGATTCCTCCTGTCATAGCCTTCACTAGTGGTTCCCCGATCCACCAAGCGCATGTCATCGGTTGGTTGATGAGATTCAACTCGTTTCAGGAGGCATAATCAAAGTCTAGAAATTAACAAGTCTTTCATCTTCATATGGTTAATGAATGAAAGGCGAACAGCTGCATGCACAAGTTTTTCAAATGACGATGTCAGGCTATTAGAGAGAGAATGCAACATTTTTATACGCGCTGGAATACAACCATAAGTCGGAAAATTTTATGAGTTTATATGGGGATGTATTGGTGCATATTTGCTCGTTTGTTTTGATTTATGAAAGAAAACAGCTGATTCAATTTTCTTTCCTTTTCTGTTCTGCATACTTTATCGTAAAGAGAGAATCTGGCTTTGTCTGGCCGAGTTCACGAAGTATGCGTTGAGTTTTGCTCAGCAGTGATGTTCATATATGCACGCACACAATCAACGGTCGGAAATTTTTGTATGAAGATGAAAGACACTCCAGCGAGTTGTTCCCGATACCCCGATGTCAGAGTCGCAAATGGTTGGGAGTAGGTGAAAATAAAAAAATACCGCAGCTAGGTTGTGACAGTTCTTTCCTTCACTTCTCTATCTATCTTCCGACTAGAGCTGCTGTCCGACATTTCAAAAATAAATACATGGTCGACAGTACAAAGGGGCCTTCCCTAAGTCTCTAGTGTGTCACATAAAAAAAAATAAACCCAAAACCAGCAGGACTCCCATTTTGTCAGAGAGTAGGTGGCCGTATTCGGCAGAGGACTTTTTTTGTGTGCGAGACCCTGTGTTCGGGAAAAGAAAAGGCTTTGGACGGGATGCGTGGCTTCTTTCAGTCGGGTGTAGAGAGTCAGTCTAGGACAGTCTGTTGTCTGTTCGCGGATGCGTAGCACGTGGTGCTGGTGTTATCTGCTGGTTTTTTTTCACATCATCATCTTTAGTCAATTTTCAAATTAAAGGCATTAATTCCTTATAGTTTATATCCAATGCGGTATGTTTAGTGTTCCATTTGGAGTAAGAGAATTTTGTGACAAAAACTTATTTAAAATCAATGTGCGATATTTTCATAGTGATGTTATCTCATACAAAACGGTTTTTTAAATGTGAGAAATTTGAATAAAACAGGCGATCAGCAAGTAATAACATAGCAAGATTCGATTTCATTGGGTAAGCAAAATTTGTTATCACATGTTTTCCTTCCGGTGTGCAGTTTGGTAATCAGCCGGTCGTAGTTACTTTTACGCAATTAAATGTTTGGGAAATGATCTACCTGCGTTAGTGTAAATTGTTGATACAACGAAGTTTATAAAAGTTATGAAAGTTGTTGATCGCTCGCATAAATTCGTCTCCATTATGAGAAAAAAAAACTGATTTAAACAAATGTATTGAATTTTGTATATGTTTTTTTGTTCTTCTTTTGACCTCTTAGTAAAGGCATTGAAAATTTGTTCTGGTTTATTATGGCTGTAATTTCATTTACTAATATTGTAACAACTTGATTTTCCAAATACATTGGCCTGTGTTTATTAAACCTAAAAAAAAGCATAAAATTTTTTTGTAAAATGCAAGGATGAGAAAGTGATGTACAGAAAAAAATATATAATAATACATAATAATAAAAAAAAGGAAAAAAACAAAAACATTGAAAGAGAAAAATACAGGAAATTATTATTATTATTATAATTATTAATAATTAAATATTATTATTATTGAATTAGATTTTAAAAGAAATACTTTTTTTAATTAAATTTTTAAATAAATAAAAAAAAACAGAAAAAATGTGTAAAATATATTGTCAATTGCTTCCGTTTTTTAAGTGTGATGAATTTTTTTTTTCATACAAATTTAATAAATATAAAGTCTGAAAAAGAAAAAAAAGGAACCTTTAAGAAAAATTAATATTTTTTTTGAAAAAAATTATTAAGATGTTTGAATGGGGTGAGTGCTACAGAAAGGCAAAAGACCAAAAAAAAGCACTGCCTCAAAAATTGAGATGGACCATGGGCAGGGCAACCGGTGGGGAGGCTGAGGGCCTCGCCAGGCATGTAAGTACTAGAATCTAGATTAATTCCTTTTCAGCATTTCATCCCTGACCGCATCCGGTCGCATGGCTGCGACCCCGAACCCCCTTTAAGCTCTCGATGGCCCCGGACGGTTTCCCCTATCGCCCCTTTGATTTTTTTTGGTACTTGTCGGCACGAAATTTTAGTTTGTTTAAACTGTCACCCCTTTCTATTGCTAGAGCTAGAGCATCGCTAGTCGTGCCCAACCAAGTGTAGTGGAGGCAAACAATTTTTTTTGGCGATATCCCTTTCTTTGGACTTCGTCCAGCCACCCTTTTGGTCATTAGTGACCTCTTCCCCTTTCCTTCTTTTTGTAAAATGTTTACGGCCCTTTGAGGCAATGCGGTATCCTTCCTTTTACTTTTCTTCGAGCGCAAGCTCAATCAAACTTCCCGACAGTTTACAAGTAACAGGGGATGATTCCTCGAATTCCTCGTTTTTCTTATACCTCTGATCGAAATTCCTGATTCAAAGGTGCCCACCGATCTATTAGCTTCTTAGTTCTCAAATTCTTGAGAAATTTAGATCAATGACAATAACAATAATTTTAATTGTTAACTTTTGAATTATATAATTAATTATTTGATCAATGACAATAGCTAATTTCAAATTTGTTAGCTTATGAACTTATAAAGTAGGCCTTAGTGCCTTCTAAACGTCTGACGAACTTTACTTAAACTAATTGAAGACCATCCCCCTACTGATCTGGCCCATCAGTCTGGGATTGACGATTACAGAGAGAGAGTTTTTTCTTCATCACAAGAAAAGAACTAAGACCTTTTAAAAAAGTTGTACCAGAGATAACATAATACTCCGTATAAAGATGCGACAGCTAGAACAAAAAAGCCGAACGCTTTTTGCCTCGGCAGGCCTCTGAGATTGCCTCCCCCTTAGCAACATGCAACATATTCGAGTGTCTAGCTACACAAGGAGGCGAACGTGGTCATGGTCCGCAGCACAAGAGATGCGGTGAGTTTGTGGATAAGGAAGCTAGAATTTTAGGGGGGCAAGGAAAGGAACTGACAACAGAATGTTTCTCGCAACATCTTTCTTTCTTTCTCATTTTTCAAACGTTTGCCTCTAGCGCTACATTGAAGGATTTCCCTGATGCTTTGTATTTTAACTATTTCTTAGAACATTCGGTGTATTTTTTTAATGACTGTCTGAGATCCACTATCAATTTCACTTGATTTCAAATTCTTGGTGAGAGTTTTTGCGATATTTTTAAAATAGGTGATTAGTTGAGGTTTTGGTTACTTTTTTTTATTTTCTGGTATTTCGGTATTGGCTAACTCGATTGATTTTAGAATCGAATTTAGGTAATTATTCTGTTTTATTTTATTCAAAATCTGGGACAAGTGCTTTTTATAAATGCTTGTAAAGTTAACTCCCCGCCCACAATCTGCTCAAAACAATTCGATCGTAATTGTTTTGGTAAAAATAAATTAAAAATAGGTTCAATACCTTTATAGGCTTCATGTCCAGTCAATTTTCAGGAAAAACGTATGACAGAAGGAATTCATTCTCGGACTTGCAATTACAGGATTTATCCATTTTAGAGTCCCCTTATCAACAATTAAATATTGAGCTCGTAAATATATACTGCAAACAATGGAAGGTGAAAAACAATTTCTTTATATTTGTTCTTCTGGTGGAAACTAAAAAAAATAAGATTTCAAATTTTTGGACTCCCATTTTGTTAGTTATAAATTTTCAAAAAGTCGAAAATCTTAAAATTTTAACAAATTTTGAAATCCTTAAATTGATCTAGTTCAAAAACTATTTGACATAGAAAGCTGAAAGTAGCACCAATTTCTTCTTCTAGTATTATTAGTAAGAACGAAACTTTTGTTTTTGGAATATCTCAAAATAATATTTCTCCAAATTTTTGAAAAAATTATATTTTGTACATACAATCTTAACGTACATATAATGCCAAAATTTAGGATAGGACGACATTGGGATCATATAGAAATAAATGTTTTTAGGTACTCAATGAACGCAATATAAAAAAACATTTGCCAAAAACATAGCCATTTACTAATTTGGGTATGGCGAATGGAAATAAATGGAAATAAAGTCAACCCTCTAACTTGATCGAAAACTACCCCCAGGACAACTCTTATTACTAAATTTTAGGGTTTCACACTTGCACTCCAAAAAATTTTTGTTTATGGGCTATTTATAAACTATGAGTAATTCTTGAGACCAAAATCAACCCTATCGGTGAAGCGGAAACCACCCCCACAGCAACCCCTAACCTTAAATTATTTTCTTTACTCCCAAAATGAAGGTTCACCACGCCAATTTTTAAAGTACATACACTAGGGCTTATACAAAAACCGACTTATAGGTACATATACAACTTTATCCATTATTATAGTCTCCCTCAATAGTGGTACATTCATTCCAACGCTTCTCTAACATTTCTATGTCGGCTCATTGGAGCCATATTTCTTGCCGGCGACCATCTTTCTTTTTTAATTTCAGAACAGGTAATATTCGCTTTAGGCTAAATTTGCATACGTCGGTGTACGTAGAAGCAATTCGAAGTACAACTTGGGCGATTTTGCCTTTGTGGTACGGTGCATTAACTTGGTGAAAGGGCACTTATTTTTCTTTGCTGTTTTCTTCGCGATTTCGTCGTTAGTTATGTAATATTCACTATGGATCCCCTTTCCTTTTCAAAATAGTCGAAGCACTTCCCAAAATAAGCGTCTGTCCCAGCCGAATTTTTCATGTTTTGTCACTTTGGACGGCTTTCCTGGCAGATGTCTACTTAGTTGATGGCCAATTCAACGGTTGGCTTCCCCGTCAAATCTGAACCCCACCCTATCTCTTCGGGGGTCCCCCAAGGATCGATTTTATTACCGGCCCTATTTCTTATCTTTATAAATAACCTACTTTCGATCCCCTCCAACCCACTTCTCAGCTTTGCTGACGACGGTACCCTACGTTACTCTTACAGCTACGATAGAAGACAGACTCATGCCAGATCTGTCTTGATGATCGTGAATTAATGTTCAATTCTATTAATAACGACATTAATCTCATTCTAGAGTGGGGAAAATAGAATCGTGTCGAATTCAACTCCACCAAAACTAAGTACTGTCTTATTTCGAAACAAAAAGCTCAACACCTCACCATCCTTAACAGTGGATGACGTTAAACTAATGGCCGACCCATCCCTACACATCTTAGGCGTGGCATTAGCCAAAGACTTGCGATAGAATGACCACATATTCCAATTCGCCAAACAAGGATCCCAGTGCTTGGGATTTCTTAAGAGGTGCAAGTTCCTCCTCCAGCCATCGGCTCGTGCTGTTATTTATAAATCCTACATTCGGCCTCTTCTCGAATACAACTCCCTCGTTTGGGGCGGCGATTCGATACCCACCTTGGTATGGTTAGATAAAGAGCAAAAAAGCGCACTTAAATTAATTGATGACGACACCGCCTGCTCCACCATCGACCCCTTGAGCCACTGTAGGAATGTAGCAGCACTGACAAAATTTTATCGCTACTATTATAGCGACTGCTCCTCCGAAATAAACGCTCTCCTGCCTCCACGGCAATCTTATAACCACAACACTGGATTAGCCCACTCGTCTCATTCCCCTTTCACGCACTCAACAAGATATGAATTCGTTTGTAAATAGAACAACTCGACTGTGGAATAATCTCTCGCAGCCAGTATTTCCGAGATCATACAACATCCAAGAGTTCAAACGCAGGGTTCATCGTCCTCTTCTCCAACACCCCTTCGAACCCTCATAACCCTTAACCTATTCCCCCCCCGTACTAAGCTTGTGCTAGACATTGCACCATGATTATAAACGACATGACGCACTGGTAGTACAAAGGGTGATTGCTGAGCTCTGCCATATAAAAACAATTCTATGGATATGACAGTAGTGGGGCCATCTATATGATGAACTTATTAAGTGTTGTAATAGATACACACATATGTCTTAATTTTCTTCTTCGTTACTTATTCTAACATCTCATCTTCTATAGATTATATAAGTTTGATAATATCTGTTCGGATAACTCAATGTAGCTGTCAGAAGAAGTGCAATGTATAAATTTAAAACCGTTTTGTTTTTACTGGAAACCCCGAATTTCGAATTACAAAATTTTCTTGTAAAAACCGGTTTTTAAAAACTGACAAACCCTAACATACACCTATTAGATTAAAAATAAATTTTGGAAACGATACCTCTGCTCTCGGGCATCGGAAATCACCCGCATTATTAGCGGTGAGAGCTAAATTATTTAATTGAAGTTTAGGTATAAAATTAAATAATTTAGTTTTCATCCCCTAGAGGTGGGGTGGCTTCTACCTGAGGGATAGGCATGTTTTAGAAACCATGTCTTATATGAAATATACATATGTTCTTGTTCATTAAAAATTGGCAGTGAAACCTTTATTTTGGACATAAGAAAATAATTTAACTTCAGCAGTGGCTGTAGGGGTGGGATCCGCGGGTCTGACAGGGTTGACTTTGGGCCACAAATAGAGCAAGTGTGAAACCCTAAAATTTAGTAATAAGGGTTGTCTTGGGGATAGTTTTCGATCAAGTTATTATTCCAAAAGATAGTCCAAAAACAAAAGTTTCGTTCTTACTAATAATACTATATTGTATATCACGTATTAAAGCCTTATTGAAGCAGAAGAAATTGGTGCTACTTTCAGCTTTCTATGTCAAATAGTTTTTGAACTAGATCAATTTAAAGATTTCAAAATTTGTTAAAATTTTAAGATTTTCGACTTTTTGAAAATTTATAACTAATAAAATGGAAGTCAAAAAATTTGAAAACTTATTTTTTTTAGTTTCCACCAGAAGAACAAATATAAAAAAATTGTTTTTCACCTCCCATTGTTTGCAGTATATATTTACGAGCTCAATATTTAATTGTTGATAAGGGGACTCTAAAATGGATAAATCCTGTAATTGCAAGTCCGAGAATGAATTCCTTCTGTCATACGTTTTCCTGAAAATTGACTGGACATGAAGCCTATAAAGGTATTGAACCTATTTTTAATTTATTTTTACCAAAACAATTACGATCGAATTGTTTTGAGCAGATTGTGGGCGGGGAGTTAACTTTACAAGCATTTATAAAAAGCACTTGTCCCAGATTTTGAATAAAATAAAACAGAATAATTACCTAAATTCGATTCTAAAATCAATCGAGTTAGCCGAAATACCAGAAAATAAAAAAAAGTAACCAAAACCTCAACTAATCACCTATTTTAAAAATATCGCAAACCCTCTCACCAAGAATTTGAAATCAAGTGAAATTGATAGTGGATCTCAGACAGTCATTAAAAAAATACACGGAATGTTCTAAGAAATAGTTAAAATACAAAGCATCAGGGAAATCCTTCAATGTAGCGCTAGAGGCAAACGTTTGAAAAATGAGAAAGAAAGAAAGATGTTGCGAGAAACATTCTGTTGTCAGTTCCTTTCCTTGCCCCCCTAAAATTCTAGCTTCCTTATCCACAAACTCACCGCATCTCTTGTGCTGCGGACCATGACCACGTTCGCCTCCTTGTGTAGCTAGACACTCGAATATGTTGCATGTTGCTAAGGGGGAGGCAATCTCAGAGGCCTGCCGAGGCAAAAAGCGTTCGGCTTTTTTGTTCTAGCTGTCGCATCTTTATACGGAGTATTATGTTATCTCTGGTTGTACATTAACGACTCATGGTTATATGGCTGAAAGGCCCGACCATTAAAAGGCCTCTAAGTGCCACGCTAGCTCACAACTAGCACAAAAACAACAACAACAACAAATTCATGGACCTAAAAGGGCAATCCTCTCGTTCATCCATAAACCCCTTTTGCCACCGAACTCCAATTTTGTTAAATTTCGTGTTAGGAGCTCAATGGGTAGTGATTTTTTATTTCTTTCTCTTTCCGGAATTCTCTGAAATGTCATTAGAAAACCAGAAGAAATCCCATTTTGTCACAAAAAAATAAAATGGCACGTTTCGCTTAATTAGCCGATTATCAATATTGAAAATCTGTCCTATATCATTGTGTTCCTAAGCCAAGTATTTATAGCACACACTCTTTTTGCACCAGTTGAGCTCACCGGAAGGCATTCAGTAAATTGCAATAGTTTGTACAGGTTGGGAGCGAGATCTCTCTTCACTTTCATGGGCAATACTGTTTTCCATAGAGGTTTGGCGAGTCTTGAATATCCAGGCGTTCCATTTTTTTTTGGGAGGGGGTTATTACGCCAATGATAGAAGGCCTACATTACTCCATGTGATTTATGAATTAATTGTGCAAGAATGGGAGCAGGAAGTGGTGCCAGAAGACTGGAGAAAATGCATCCTCTGCCCGATACTTAAAAAAGGAGATATTACAGCGTGCACTAATTATCGCGGTATAACAATAGTGTGGCTTCAGACCAGGCAAATCAACGACTGATCAGATTTTCACTTTGAGGCATGCTATGGAAACATGTCTAAAATTTCAAAACTCAATTCAACACCTCTTCATAGACTATGATAGCATAGCCAGAGTAGAACTCTACAAAGCCATGATGAGAGAATTCGGCATCATCAACAAACTGACAAGACTATTATGGCTGCGTTCGGAAACGTCATTTGCAGAGCAGTAGACGCTAGTCATTCGTTCGGTATTGCAATTGATGATACTCAAGAGCTCAGGAATGCAAATTGACTATTGCCAAACGTTCGGCAATGCACATTCGCACTGCCATCTTGCAATAATTTTAATGTCAGGTGGTCGGAATCATCAAATTCGCAGTAAAACTAGTCACTTCTGCAGACTGCATCAGTCATTTTTGCAGCCGACGCAGTTGATTGACGATCATTTGACGATAACGAAAGCAACCTATGTAGGTTGACCAGGACCAATGTGACAAGACAAGTAAAGGTATACAGAACACTCCAACACTCCAGGACAATCAACATCTATAATGGACTGGATAACCTGGCGTTGGAGAAAATGATCCGAGATTCGGGCGTAACATCAAGGGGCACAATCCCCCACAAGTCCACCCAATCACTGTCTTATGCAGACGACATTAACATCATTGGAAAAACAACCACAGCTGTAAAAAAAAGCTTTCACTCTGAAGAGCAGGCGGTAGGAAATCTGGGACTGCACATTAAAGAAAGCAAAATAAAGTACATGGTGGCCTCGTCTACAAGAACTCCTAACATTGGTCCCACAATCAAGGTAGAGGAACACGAGTTTGAAGTGGTAAAATCATTTAGCTACCTTGGATCAATAGTAGCAGCCGCCAATAGCATGGAACCAGAAATACGCGCACGACTGCTAAAAGCCAACAAAGCCTACTATAGTCTGTCAAGGCTCTTTAAATCCTATCTAACTATAGCGTCTAAACTTTTACTATATAAGACGATGGTCTTACCGGTTCTCACATATGCATCCGAAACGTAGCAAAAAGCACTCAAACCTCCTAGCCGTGTTCGAGAGGGAAATATTTCGGAGGATTGTTGGCCTTGTATAGGAGGAAGAACGATTCCGGAGACTATATAATGACGAGAACTATGAGCGCTATGTGAAGAAAATAAAGCTCGGTAGGGTCCGGTAGGCAATGCATCTAGCTCGTATGAGTGAAGATGAGCCTGCTCAGAAAGTTGTCTGCGGTAAGACTTATGGAGTGCGACAGCGAGGGAGACCCAACTTTTGGATGGCAAAGGCCAGGAAGCTCAGAGCTTAAGGATGCCAAACTGAATGACATTGGCTCAGATTCGGGACCGGTGGAGAGAACAGTTGAGAGAGGCCAGGACCGGATCCCGGTAGTAGAGCCGTTACAGAAGAAGATAATGGAAAGGTTATTATCCATGATGTCTTATATGTACCAGATATTTCAAATAATTTGCTATCAATCAGCCAATTAGTAAGAAATGGAAAAAGAATTACATTTGACGAACATAAATAAAAAATGAATTACTACAACAAACTAGAAATTGTTCATGCCGATTTATGAGGACCAATGGAGGAACGTTCCATAGGAAAGGCCCTTTTCATAATTGCATGGTTGCGCAAATCGATCATTTGCATGGTATTCAAAAAAGCAAATGTGCAACTATCATTTGTTCAAAACTGCAACCTGCTTGACAGGTCTGCGCAAATCTTGCAACTATTTTTGTACGCATGCTTATCTGATTAAAGAAGAAGAAAAGTGTCAAAAGTGAAATTTTGGCAGAAGATTTTCAGTTTTTAGGGTGTTTTATTTTAATTTAAATTATTATTGAAATTATTATGTATTCTATAGCGAAAATAATGAAGAAGAGGATAAAAACCCCAAGGATAAAACTTCTTTTAAACGAGAGATTAACGAGCTAAACAAGACACATAATTTATCCTTCTTTTTCGCTGTGAAGTTTCAAATTTTCGGACCGGATCTAATGAAGCCGAGTTATCTATCTACAAACTGACAATAACATTAATCACATTTTCTCGATCCATTTTTTCATTTTATTTTTCAGCGGTAAACAAACTCAGACAATGAAGGAAAAAAACTCGACATCAAATTTGACATATGTATATTTTTGACAGCTGATTGCTTTCATTCAAAAATGCAAAGTTTCTAGATTGCGCAACTGATTTACCTGACAGTTGCTCTTTTGCAAGCATGCATGAAAGCAGGCAAGCAACCATACAATAGGGGCCCATACACTACAAGGTTTTATGCGTACAAACAAGGCGTTCAAACAAAGATTGACAGTGTGTGGTGAATTTGGTTTTTGGTTTTATGTTTGTCACAAGTTTGTCCCAAATATCAAAATGGTTTGATTTTTTCGTGGTTTTATCTGGCAGTTCTGTGCATAACATAAAATTTCAAAGGCTATTGATTACAACTTATTCCTAGTTAAAGAACTCATTTCGATTTGAAATCTTTAAAGGAAAATGAAAACCATAATAGTGTATGGGTAAGCGCGGCGTTCAAACAAGTTTGTCAAAAAGATTGTGGGACATGTTTGTACGCATAACACCTTGTAGTGTATGGGGACCTAATTATAAGCCTGTTCGCTTACTTAAAATGGGATCCCTCGGGATCCCGAGATTTTTGACAATAAAATTGAAGAGTGGGGATAAAAATATGAAAGTAAGCGAACACCTTCTGGGCTGTTTTTGGCAAATCTAACCTAGAAATCACTTGGGTCTTCAAATTAATGACATAAAGCTATTGAAACTAATAATTTATGCATGAAATTATTTAAAATCTTGTTACTAGGCACCAAATAAAGAACTTATTTTCATCAAGTCGTAATCGTTTTGGTTTAACATGATAATTGACAGTTCCATTTGACAATTCAAATACACTACAAACAGCAATCCACAATCGCCGGGACTCAAAACCTCTGGCACAAATTGGCAAGAGGGGAAGCGAAAATTTCCCCTCTTTTTCGAGCCCGAGAAAGTAAGCGAACACGAAATTGGCGCAAATGGGATCCCGAGAGATCCCATTTTGAGTAAACGAACAGGCTTTATGAAAAAGGCCAAATTCTAGATACTTTTTTTCGCTCATAGGTGTTTAAGTGTAATATTTGAGGTGTTGAAAGAATTTGAAAATCTAGTTGAGAATCAATGCAAACTAAAAATCAAAGCATTGAGGACAGATAATTTGTCAACAAAAAAAATTAAAAACTTTCTTAAAAATTCAAGCATGAGCTATGAAACAACTATTCTTACAATTATCAAACAGATGAAGAAAACGAAAATGGATTGAAACCAATAGAATAGCTCGAAAAAGAGTCCGATGGATAAGTTTTGTGAAAACCTTGGGAGCATAAGGCTGTAGAGGTGTAAAGAAGGTTAATATCGCTGAAATATTATTTGGAATTAAATATTGTGAAATTAACAAAAATTACCGCCAAATGATCCACTTCTTGCTCTAACGTTGAAATTTTCTTCTCTTGTTGAATAGTTTTTACTTTAAGGTCCTCCCTTGAAGTCTCAGATTGTATTAGTTCATCTTTTAGACTCTCAATTTGTCTTCGAAGATCATTGTATCGCGTTGATCCAGGCTGTACTGGTCCTATAGACATACCATCTTCCCCAATTGGAGAAGCATGCTCCAACTTTCTCATCTCGTTCTGCAGCTTTTGAATTTCTTGTTGCAATGTTGATTTTTCATCATGTAATATTGCAATCTATAAATTATTTTTTTATTTTCACACTTAAATTGGCACTTGCTAATGTTTTGCTAAATTCTTACTTGTTTCTCTGCCTCAAAGCATTTTTGTGCCAAGGCATCTCGCTCCTTCTGCATTAATTTCAAATCAAAATTAGCGATACTTAACGAACTGCGAGACGGTGATGCTCCTTGCCATGCTGATTCTAGATCCTGCAGCGCTCTCATGATATTTTGCTGCAATGATTCTTCCATTTCCATAATTTGTGTAATATAATTTTGCTTGCCCGCACAATTAACTGCACAGCCCAAGATAAGCTGCAATAGCCGCCCCAATTCAAGCATATCCCCTTTCTCTGCAATTTTCATTGCATCCAATCGTGGAAACTCGACAAGGTTAAGACTTAACACATCGGTGTAATAATCATATACACCATCGATAGCTTTCTTTAGATTACTCATTTTTAGTCGCCAATTAGTTCCCACATCTAGCTTGATTTTCGATAGCCAGGATTCTGTGAATATAATGTGGATATAGAGTGGTTATTCCGAAAAATATTTTTAAAAGAAAGTTACCATCGAAATGTTCAGGTGCTATCTGATTTAGGGCTTGTGCAAGAGCCACACCATCGCTTAGTTCGTCGACATTGGAATGTGGGGCACTTAAATTAAGAACCTTAAACCATTCAATTAAACTTTTGCACATATCTAGCTTATCGTTATCCATTTTATAATTGTTATTTATTTATTTCTTCACTTCGCAAGTGTTTTAATAGATGCAATCTTTTGCAATCCTTTGACAGCTGATGACGTTAAGACCAGCGCTTTTCAATATTTTTGTTTTGTGGAGTTTTTGAGTATCTTCCGCAGCTGAACAAATGTTTGAATTAAAAATAAATATTAGGCTTAAGAATGTCGTTTTGTAATCGTAATTAATATTTTTAATAAAAAATACATAAAATAAATGTAAATTAAACTTAAGAAGATATTTTATTCGCAAAAAAATTATAATAACAATAATCTCTTTAAAAGAACTGCTTTCCAAAACAGTAAGAAGAAGAATAGATATCAACTGACATTTCATTTGACAGTCACGCATTCTATAGGAAAAATTTATCTTTTGATAATCAGTAAAGTATTTTCAATGTCGTTTAGGATATGAAAAGGCCAATAACTATGGAAAAATATAACTATAATACGGCACTGAAGAAAGGTAATAATCAATGTTATAAATCCATCAATGCTATAATACAATTATGTATGAATTTCTTGTGTTTTAGCGAATCTCGTTGATAGAAATTTCTGTCCAAATGGAGCTACGATGTTGAATCCCTTGCGGGTTTCTATGCACGATGAGCAAGATATTATAACTCTGGCACAACAAATACAAAAAGCCGACGAAGCTGTGAAGAATTCAGCATGTGGGAAACTTAGTGTGATATTGGAGCAGGTAATATTGCTGAAATTCCTTTGTATAGGATCAAGGTCGCTAGTAGCGTAGTGCAGGCTTTAAATGGCGCTTTGGCCCTTGTATGACTATGGTCTCTTGAACTCTTTTCTTCCAGTCTAATTTACGTCGAAAACGAAGCGAAATATCAAAAGTTTTATTTTATATTTTCGTCTTATTGTGAGGTGTTTCATCAAAATCCATTATGAAACGGCGGCGCCGCGGAAATCGTAGACGTGCCGTCGTACTGAATTTGACTCCGCCGTTGCATATTCTGAGTCGTACAAAGATGCTGTTCTCTGCCAGAATAACAAAAGAGGTAATTCCTGCTCTGCTATCACAAAGACTTTGACGAGGACAAATTTTATTAACCCTGATGGCTGCGGCAAATGTTATGCCGAGAAATATCCCTGAGAATGTGACGATTGATTCCGCACAACCGACGTCCCGTTACAAGTAAAGCTTCAGTATTGACATCTGTAACATTGGTGGACCATGCGAATTTCTCTTTTGTTGAGTGCCACTTAAATAATTCCAAACTGCTAATATTCGCACTTAGTGAAACCCAAATATTACCCTATACTGTCTTAGGTCATTACTAGGTGTCAGGGTACATTTTAGTGCACAATCTCTACCCCTCTTCAGGGGTATTGCCATCTGTGTTAGGGATGGTGTGGCTAACTAAAAATATATAATAGCACGTCTTGAGATTTTAACTATCTTTGGACTAAAATCATCTTGGGGCTTTTTCATTATTTCAATTCCACTGACTGGGATTTGTGTTTCCGAAACAAAAACGTCAACTCTGCCGCTATTCGTATCGCCGGGATCATACAGGCAAGAATGCATTTATTCATTCCTCATTCTACCAAGATGTCTCGCAGTCAGTATTTCCGAGGTCCTACAACATCCAAGGGTTCAAAAATAGGATTCATTACCACCTTCTTCAATATCCCCTCATACCTTTATAACTCTTAAGCTATTTCCCCCCACCGAGTGACTTCACGGGAGGTGTTAAATCGCACGACCTTGAAGGCCAATTGACAGGAGGTCCATTTCTCGAATTCAATTTATTGCAAAATTTTGGTTTCCATAAGTCGATGGTCTAAGGGCTAAGGTCTCCGGCAACTGGGACCTCTAAAATAAAGCCCTCACCAATTATAACAAAGATTTGAAAAAATCCAAACGAAGGTCATGGAAAGATTCTGCGAAGAAATAGATAAGTTTTCAGCCTCCACGAGGTTACACAAAGTTCTGTCTAAGGATCACTCCAACGGCATTGTTTCTCTCAAGACTCCTGAAGGGATCTTTACGGAGAACACCAGGGATACCATGGAGCTATTAATGAGCATCCATTTCCCGGGTTCTCAAGTAACTAACCCTGGATTGGCCTTGGAACCTAACATTGACTCGGAGGTAGTACTTGCCCACTGGTCCTACAATAGGAACAAAGACCTGGCAAACAGGCCATTGGCACCTTCAATCCCTTCAAGGCTGCTGGAAAGTAACACATCTTCCCAGCTCTCCTTCAGAGAGGCTTGGAAGAGATCTTACCAATCCTGCTGCCACTCTTTCGGGGTAGCTTTGCGCTGGCTCATATTCCGAGGTGTTGGAGAGGCTAGAGTAGTCTTTATCCCTAAATCGAGGAAAAGATCATATAGGGAAGCAAAATCCTATCGAACCATCAGCCTCTCCTCCTTTCTCCTGAAAACGACGGAGAACGTTCTAGACAGGCATATTAGAGAGGGTCTTACAGCGCACTGCCTGCAATTTCCCTACCGGCCGGGAAGTTCTACAGAGACTGTAATTCATGTGCTAGTGAGAGGTATTGAGAAGTCCCTTAGATGGTGCGTTTGACAACGTTACCTTCGATGCGATTAATGAAGCAGCTGTAAAAAAAGGCATTCATCCCCCACTGCGAGATGATAACGTCGCTTCTCATCAGCAGATTAATAATTGGTGAGGTGAATGGTGAATCGATTACGGTAATGGCTGCTAAAGGCTGCCCTCAAGGGGGCGTACTATCACACCTCTTATGGTCAATCGTGATCGACGAACTTCTTGCCGACCTGAATAGCCGGGGATTCTATGCAGACGACATAGCCATAACAATTAGCGGCGGTCACGATAGCACCATTTTAGACCTCATGCAAGCCGCTCTGTCATATGAGCATCGCTGGGGCCGAAGCAAGAACTTGGGTATTAACCCACAAAAAACTGTCATCGTACCATTTACTAATAGAAGCTAAATTTAAAAGCTCCCTCTTTGAACGGCAAAGAAATGGTTTTCTCAAAGCAGGCTAGATATCTAGGCATAAACCTGGATCAAAAGCTCTCTCTCTCATGGAGATTTCAAATTGAGAGAGTAACTGCCAAGGCAATTAAATCTCTCCATTTTTGTCGCCGATTTGTAGGAAAAATCTGGGGCCTCAAACCTAGGTTAATGTGTTGGCTATATACGACGGTCGTAAGGCCCATGGTCACGTATGCATCCATCGCATGGTGGGTCAAGACCAAACAAAAGGGTGCTATGATTAAGCTCGTCAGGGTGCATAGACTGGCCTGTCTTGGTATCACAGGGGCTAAAAACACATACCTGACTGCGGCTATGGAAGCCCTACTGAACTTCCCTCCGCTACACCTAGTAGTGAAATGGAGGCTCTGGCGAGTGCACTTCGTCTACGGGAGCTCTTCTCCTTTAAGCCAGGGGATCATTTATCGATCCTCAAGGAGGTGAACCTGGAGCCAATGATATCATTTCCAAACCCGATAAAGGGGTAGGGCTGAACGTATATGTCCGAAGCAGCAAAATAACAATGGCTTTGGACACTACCCCCACTGTTTTTCAAGCTTAGGTACTCGCTATCCAGGTGTGTGCCCAGACTTGTATTAAAAGAACTCAAAATAGCTCTAACATTGTTACCTGCTGTTCAGGAAATCTCACAGGGTGTCATCAAAGACTGTCCTAGATTGTCTCCTATCTTTGAAATCCCTCAGCAGGAACAACAGTGTCGCGCTGTTGTGGACTCCGGACCACGAAGGTCCAACAGTGGGACCAAATGCAAAAAAGCTGGCCAAAAGTCAAAAAGTGCATTAAATGATCTCAAATTTTACACTCGGGGGTTTTCGGGGTCGCTGATGACGAATCCGGCGTCGAAATTTCGATTTTCAAAATGGCGGACTCAATATGGTTAACATAACCTCTTAAAAAAATCAAAAAATTTGTTTTAATATAATGTTTAATACTTTTGATTAATTTTTTTATAAGCAAGTTATTTTATTAGGAAGTTATTGTTTATTAGAAAAACAAAATAAGAATTTTTAAGAATGCAATTACAGAAGAAAATCATTGTGAATACAAGTAAAAGTTGTATCTTTATCTTCTGAGGCTTATAACTTCTTAATTATTAAATTTACCCAAAAATATCTTGCTAATATATTGTAGATAATTTAATTATAAACAAAAAGTGCCCTTGCAAATTTTCTGTAAGATGTACTGTTACGGAGATATATAATGGAAAAACCATTTGCGCACCTTTTCCAAGATGGCGGCCAAATTGGGGGGGGGGAGTGGGTTAGAATCCCGAAAACTCAGATTTAAGCTCACACTGACCCCCCTACACATCCCAAAAATAAAACCTTGTCCCGCATTTTTGCAATATTGAAGTACCATTTCCATGGGCTAGTGCTGGACGTATGTGACCCCTTAAAACACGGAGGGGCAATTTTGGGCAGCGGATTTTTTTGGAGGTGAAGGAATACACCTTTACCAACAACGCCCAGCAAGTTTTCTAGTGGAGCAGAGTGGAGCAATATTACTTTTTGTCCAATATATATCGCATTCTTACAATCCTAATTCATAAAAATCACGTGTAATAGATGCTTACTGTGTATTATATACTTGCTTAATGGGTATAGTGTTTTTTTTATAGTCTACATACCTTCCAAAGAAAATTCCACTTTACACGACCACGATTGCTTGGTTACTTAATTTTTTATAGCGTTTTGAAAACGTTAACCTTTTTTCACAATATTAACGTTTAAAAATAAGCAAAAAGAGTAAACTATAATTTCTCAGTCCGTAGAAAAAATTCTAACCTTCCGTGACTGATTGCTCACTATTGGAAGTGTCCTCGAATCATCCCCCCCAAAAAAAACCGCAATCTATAAACTTTTTTTTTAGACTTTTGGCCAGCTTTTTTGGATTTGGTCCCACTGTGCATCGGTTTGGCTGTTTCTTTATAGCTGGAAAAGGACCCGGGGTGCTCGTCAAGCTAAAAGATTCATCCAAATCGATAAAGCTAAAGCGGGCAAACTTATAAATCTAATCAAGCTTAACTACCGTCTAAACAAAATAGAAGTGGTAGCCGATTGTAGGAATCGGTTCTGCGGGGCAGCTCTCGAAACTGCGGAGCACTTGCTGTGCGACTGTGGGGCTGCAGAGAGGAATAGATTGAGCCACCTCCGGCGTGCTCTTGTCTAATTTCCACACCCACCAAGGGCGTAGCCAGGGCTTTGAGGGGTAAACCAATTGCGAAGTTATCGTCTATACCAAAAATCTTCGAACCTATTATTTATTCAGAGATCGCTCCTATCTGTAAGAGACTTATCTCAACAAATCGGCACGGTTGCAGCTACTACTAATCTACTTGAATTCTCTTCTCACACAGTTCGAGGCATTGTTACTGGCTGCCAAACCGACTGTGCTTACACTGATTTCAGTAAGGCTTTTGGCAAGCTCTCTTATAGTTCTCAAACTGAACAAAATTTCGCTTTGCGCATGCCCTTCTGGTATGGTTCTAGTCATGCTTAGCCGACAGAACCTACCAGGTTCTATTCCAGGAACTCAGATCTCAAACCATCGAAGCGTCCTCTGGTATCCCAAAAGGCAGTCATCTTGGCCCTCCCCTTTTTATATTATCAATTGATGACATTGGTACCCTGCTTAGTCACTGTAAAATCTCTATTTACGCTGATGACATCAAACTGTACCATCACATAAGGAGGATAGAGGATTGCAAACTTCTGCAAACAGACAAGCTGGTCCTTAATATTAGTAAACGTGAGGTCATGACTTTATGTAGGAAACGTGGTGTTACAAATTATGACTATACTCGACAACAAGGTCACCCGTGCTAGCTTTGTAATAGATCTAAGGGTTAGGCTTAAAAGTAAGTTGGATTTCTCCATCCACATCAAATATATCTCCTCCAAGGGCAATTCAATTCTTGAATTTATAGCCAAGAGTGCCACAATTTGTCACTCAGGGGTGCCTCGGTTACCAATAGTAGATTGCTAAAAATAATGTTTACTTGATTGCAGTAATCAAAACTCTTTACATATTTCTTTTAATTGATATAGGGGTTAGGCTTGAAATTAAGTTAGATTTCTCCATCCACATCAATATGCCGATTTATACTACACCTTATTTTATTTGGGATTTGGGGATAAACTCATTTTACGTATAAACGGTATGCCACACAAAATTGTGAGCTTTTACCCACACAAGCTTAATGGAATATGCATACAAAAACTGTTTATTTTAAAATTTATGCAAACGTCAAAATTAATTTTTGAAGATTTGAGAAAGTTTTTTCAATGACTTATTTTTATTGTAAAGGGATTTATATTCTTGCCAAATACAATTTGTGCAGTTTTAAAATGTGCTGTTCCGGTTTTAAATAAGTTGCTATGTACCCAAAGAACAGTGGTTGCTCATGGCAAAGGGTAGCATAAAAAGTGCAGAGAATTCAACCGGAATGTGTGTTATTTAGACATGATGCCCTTTTATTTTATGCTTTTTTCAGGTCATAAGTGCTTAACAATTTGTGATAAAACTGTCGCTGTTGATAATGGTGGTCATTCTATCCAACACTTGCTCTTCCAACGACATAATCGAATTTCAATGCAAGTACATTTCGCAAATATTAGTTGCTGGTGCTATTTTAAACGATAGCAGAAAAAATGTTAATTAACATATAGTTAATTAAGATAACATTAGTTATAATGTCATCAAAACCTAAAACTGTATTTAATCAGTAATTTAATTTAATCAGTCATACATATCATAAATATTTGCCATTGGAGCCCCGGTTTACAAAGGAATTATTACTTTGTTTGTAAACAACTTCACACAACCACATATTTTTAAGTTTGAATGTGTGAGAACATCAACATCCATCGCATAACCTCCCTTTTTTTGGAAAATTATGCAAACTTCGCATAAAACAAATTTCGCATAACCTCACTTATTTTTGAATTGTATGCAAACTTCACCCGCCATGAAATTCAGTTGGAGCTCACAAGGGAAGTTTTCGAAGTGCGCAAGTTCAAATATTCACCCATAACCTCACTAATTTTTGAATTGCATGGAAACTTCGCAAAATTCACCCGCCAAAAAATTCAGTTTTGCCTAACAACGGAAATATGCGAAGTGCGCAAGACCAAATATGCACGCACACAAACCCAATTCGAGGAAAACCGCAGTGCGCATGCCCCAATCCCAAATTGATCGGGAACAGAAAAATTTACCCCCTCCACCGTAAAAGCTCATTTATTCCGGATTATCTTTATCGTATATTCAGGCATAATTATATCTCTTCCAAGGGCAATTCAGTTCTTGAATTTATAGATACGCCAGATATGCCATGATTTTTCAGTCAGGGGTGCCTCGGTTTACAATAGTAAATTGCCAAAAATAATGATTACTTAATTGTAGTAATCAAAAAACTTTACAAATTTCTTTTAATCTAAATACTAAAACTTCCCTTTTGTTACAGATTCGATTCCTACAGGCACAGGCTAAAAAGATTCTTGAAGAGACCGAACGTAATAACACATTAAATAATGCAGCGTGCAACTTTACAAAGAAACCTGGCACCATATACCATTTATATCAAAGAGAATCTGGACAAAACTACTTCAGTATGCTATCACCTGAGGTACACTATTAGCAAAACAATTAAGCCAATTGTAATAATAAAAATTCATTTTATCCTAGGAATGGAATGGAGCTTCTAAACACAAGTTTTTAGGTAGCTTCCGTTTAGAGACTGATATGACGTGGACCCCAACTGGACAAATTGCTGAACGTAATGAAATATTCGCAATAACAGAAAAAATATTAAATGCTGATAAAGAGAAATCTTTAGCAATTGAATATTTTAATTAGTATGATTTGATTTGGTAATAACAACTGAATATGATGTAATTTAAATTTGTTGAGACTTCATTCGATGTGGAATGAGATTTTTAATATATATATTAAGAGGGAAGTCAGTTAGTGTGTTTTGTTGTGCTGTTTGTGGAATGATATGAGTGTTGGTCAACGAAAAATATTATTTATGATTTCCAGAATGAGCAGCTGTGATCGGGATAGCAAACGATATCGATTGCAAGATGTGTTGCGTCCGTCACAAACAACAGAAAAAATACTCCCCAAAAACAGCCACGGGCTGGGAAAAAATCATCCTCCAGCCAGCCAAAGAAAAAAATAATCACTGGTCAAAATTCCTTAAATTCCAGAAATAGCAAAATCCCGTCGGCAAATGCACGAATCTAAAAACAAAGGAATTACCAGTGCAATAAACATACGTTCCACAAAGAACACGTACCCCTCAACACTAGAAAATGGACTCCTCCTCCCAAAAACGCCCTCCAACATGAAATAAGTTACCATCACTAAAATAAATCCGGTCGGTTATTAAAGGAAAGGACAACAAATAACACTTATCAACAAACCTATTTGGTAGAAAGAGACGACCAGATGCTCAAGCGATTACACGAACCGAGAATGCACGCCAAACCAAGGTTCCCCACCAATTGTATTGTGAAAACGCAAATAAATACCGGCAGACGGCCAGCATCAGATCAGATCACTTCAGATCATCAAGCGTGCTTTGAGCTTGAGATATTAAGAGAAAATCGAGCATTGAGATTGTCTCTGTGATTTCAACCAAATTGAAAGGATTGAGTTTGAGATCCTTTCATCGTACTAATAATCTATACTGACGAGACTGAGTCAGTACCCTATACTAGAAAAAACCGCGTTGAAGGTTTTTCCCTGTAGCCAAGACGAGATCCGCTGACGTACTTGAGTCAGCATCTCCATCACAGAGGTTGTGGACCACCATAAGTAAATAAAATCGCAGCAAGCGCTCCACGGGATAACTTTCATACTTCACTCACCGCAGCAGTTAAACTACAAAAACTGGGCAACGCAGCAAGCAGCAGGCACCCGGAAGAAAAGACTAAATTTAAAAGGGAAGTTATCTAAGTATATAATACCCAAATTCATAAAAAATCAGGATATTCTCGTTAATTTGTCGAGTAAGTTTTGAACTAAAGTTATTATTGAATTATAAATTAAAGAAAGGAAACTTTATCTTTCATTTGGATCACATCCTTCCGGCACCTTTTCTCTTACATTCAGAACAGAAACTGCTAGTTCTGAACAAGATGGATCAGTCGCTAGTTCACAATTAATTCTGTCGTGAAGCAATGGAATTGATTTTGGGTGGTATATGTATTGATACTGTATACAGGAAATTTGGGAGACCTCCCTAGAGGATGAATAAAGAAACCATCCCAAACAGTTTTTTTGTCATTGATTAGAGAGTTTACACTTTGGGCTGCGTTTTATGTTTTATTAGGTGAAATAAGCCCCTTTTCAGCTTTTTTATTATTTGTATGTAAGTACTCGGACTTCTGCTTTTTTCGATTTACGTCATTCTTCATTTAACCGCAACGCGAAGTGCAGCGAAAAATGTATTATTTGCGTCCCTAAAAATTTAATAAATTAGAAGAAGAAGATGTGGTAAGTTTCTCATTAATTTGGTTATATCTTATTTTATGTTATGCAATTGATCTAATTCTTTTGCAGGTTTCTTGCCTAGTTTCTTCGGTTTCCCGATTCTGGTCAATTCGGCAGGTCGACCGTCCTCCTCCTTTCACACCCTGGGCTTGGGACACGAACGGACATTTGCAAGCACATAGATGGGAACTTGTTCGCAGATCGTGATAGAATAACGGAAAGGTGGAGACAATATTTTCAGAACCTATTCAATCCTATCCCCATATTAAACGAGAATGCACAGACAGAGGCATTTGTAATTCCCCAAGATAACATCTCAATAGAACCGCTAACACTGGATGAGGTGCGGGAAGCTGTAAAAAGGACAAACAGCAACAAATCGCCTGGCGCCGATGGAATAGTAGCTGAGCTGCTAAAGGAGGGAGGACTTCAACTGTTACAAACCTTACACGAACTCATATTCACCATCTGGGAAAAAGAAGTTATCCAGATTACTGGAAGAAAGCGATTATATGACCAATATACAAGAAAGCAGATAAACTACAGAGGCATCTCACTTCGCAGCACCAGCTAGAAAATCTTCACAATCGTTGTGAAACAAAAACTGGAACCTATAGCCGAAGGCCTTATAGGAGAATATCAAGCTGGTTTTAGGACAAACAAGTCGACATCGGACCAACTGCTAACCTTAAGGCAAATTCTGGAGAAAACCTGGGAAAAGAATGTAGTTGTATACCAGATATTTTTCGACTTTCAACAGGCATATGAATCAAGAGAGGCTATACGAGATCTTATCGGAAATAAGAAAGTTGGTAAAACTGATCAAATGCGCCACAAATAGCACACTGGCGAAAGTAAGGATCCAAAATGTTATAACAGAGGAGTTCGAAGTACGTCAAGGGCTTAGACAAGGAGATGGACTGGCCCCCTTGGGCTAGAATGGGTAATCAGGAAAACGACAGTCCAGAGAAATGAATCAATAGCTACCCAGTCGGTACAATTACTTGGATATGCGGATGACGTGAACATTGTGGGAAGGTCCATTTTGGCAGCAAAAGAAGTCTATGTCTAATTAAAAGAGGCGGCAAAGGACATAGGCCTGAAGATAAACGAAGGTGATGCAACAATCCAGAGCTGGAAGGTTTAGAATGGGAAGAAATATTACCATCGACGAACATAACCTAGAAGTAGTTGATAAAACAGTGTACCTTGGGTCTACAATCACAAAAAGAAACGAAGAAAAAGAAGAAATAGCCAGACGAATACTACTAGCTAATAGAGCCTTTTATGCCCAAAAACAAATCCTTCACTCAAGATTTGTGCAAGGAAAACGAAACTCTCACTCTATAAAACAGTAATACGAACAGTACTGTGTTATGGTAGCGAGACTTGGACTATGACCCAGGACAGAGGAACGAGTCAACAGGTTTGAGAAGAAAATTGTCAGATGCATAATAGGCCCAACCAGAGAGGATGGAATATGGCGTAGGAGATACAACAACGAGTTGTACGAAATTTTTGACGACCCACAACTCGGCCACGTAATCAGGATGGAGGACAATCGTATCCCAAAACGGCTTATAGCCTCAGAAATTTCGGGAAGTAGGCCAGTAGGTAGACCCAAGAGGAGATGGACAGATTCTGTGACGGCTGACGCAGAGTCAATAATCAACATCCGGAACTGGAGACATGCTGCAAGGGACCGTCAAACTTGGAGAAATGCCCTAGAGGAGGCCAAGGCTCGATTTGGGCTGTAGCGCCATTGGATGGATGGATGAAGTAGCTCAATGTCAAGCTGCCTAGAGAAACTAGAAAGCTAAATTGGGTTACAAATTAGATTCCCGCACGAGCTTCCGAGTCAGGGTAATGATCCCTCCGAAACACTGGTAGGAGGAATCAAAGAATTCAGCATTAAGAATGCCTTCATGGAGACAGATTTCAGTAAATGCTATAAGGCCTGAAGGATGTCGTTAGTTTTTGACATGGCCCCCTTACGTTCTGGTAGTAGAGGAAAAGGGATTTGGCATCTGTAGAGCGCTCGGAGTAGAAGCATTTGCATGATGGGCTAGAGTACGAGTACGCGGAACAAAAAGCTTGGTAAGGGCACCAGGCAGGCCAGAAACCAGGATCTAAAAGAGTCTTGGCAATAACCGGCGGAGTAGACAAAACAAAAGAAGGAAGAGGCTTAGAAGCTTCGCCGGCTTTTCTGCAAAGCATAGATTCCGGGTTTATAGATTTCAAGTATTCACAAATAGTCTTTGCCTTAGTTTCAGGACAGAGTCGCGAGATGAAGATTTTCAGAGGTCTTGGTACAGTAACCAGAGTGGTGCGAGGTCCCAGAGGATCTGTAGCTTCAGTGACCGGGAAACAGTAACTATTGAAGGTGAAGCGGGCGATATCGAGACCGATGTAGAGGATGACTCTGTCATTAGAACGTAGGATGAAGAATTAAAGGTGGCACCATCTCGAATAGTGGCTTGGCGAGTTCGACCATTACTACGACTTTTGCGACGCGCCTTAAGGCCTGTCGCGATTTGATTGATGGCAGCCTGTTGAAGAATGACACTCTCCGAAGGAAAAGCAGCCGTGGAGCTGGGTGAGGAAAGAAGCTGCTTCCCTACCTGCAGGGCGCGCCATCAGATACTACCGCCGCAAAGTTTTTCCAGTCGAAGACAAGTCAAATTTTGAACACAGAGAGCTGAGGGCATTGTGATTCTGAACCACTGCTGTAAACATCGATACAGTATCTGCTTCGTACTTCTTTTAATGTCATCCAGTATAGGATGAAGAGAAGCCGAGGGGTTATAAGTGCAGGAAGAGGTGGCGACAGGGCTTAGGATCCCCGAGTGAATGTTATCAATCGAGTCTAAAGCACGGGAAGAAATTTCTTGAAATTTGTTCTTCAAGGAACCCGAGCTGGCTGTAACAGAAGCCATGGTGTCCGACAAAGAGTCAAGCCGGACGTTGATGATCTGGACGTCATCGGTTGGCATCTGAAAGCATGAGATGTGGCCGTAAAAGGAGTTAAGACAACCAATAACTTTTACCTGACCAACGATAAAAACATCGGAGATGTCTTTCATCAGTCTCAGGATATGGCAGGGTCTAATGTCAGAGCATTCGCTACTAGTAGACCCTCTAGGGACCAACGAATTGCAATTGACTCGAGAATGAGCGACGAGATTTTTGCGCAAATCATAAAAAGCATTTAATTGTACATTTTTCCTTAAAAATCAAAAATCAGCAATAATTAATTAACTAAACAGACTCAAGTCTGAAGCAAATATCAGCAGCTTAAAAAGCAAAAGTGTGCACTCTTAATAAATGAACTAAACATAGATAAACATACAAACCGTAAAACATGTACTAATAGATAAATAAAACATAAAATAAACAAAAATTTAAACTTGAACATTAATACAAAAATACTTTGATACACAAAAATAACAATGACAAAAGTTGGCGACGAATAAAATGTATTAAAAAAAATATAGCAGTTAACATTGCATGTGGTGCTGTACAAAATTATAATAATATAGTATTCCTTTTTTCTAAATTTATTGTATTGTGGTAATTTTATTTTTTGAATTTGATGCCAAACACAGGTATGATTTTGGATATCATTGTTGTTCAATTTGTCCTAATATAAACTAGATGTCTCTGCTAAAATCTTGTTTCAATTTCCTCAAATTCCATACAAAAATCAAATTTTTCTCCTCTCGCAATATTTTTTCCTCTCCCAAAAAATATTTTTGGGTAGCCATTTTTAATTGTTATGAAGAAGTTGGGATTTTGGTTGGGCGGCTGTCACTTGGCTTTTTTTAGTAAGAATTTGTGTGTTATTTGTCGGGGGAGTAATGCTGAAAAGGATTAGATTTGTTAAAAGTAGTAATCGCCAGTGTCAATTGCGGCCGATGATGTTTTAGTTGCGAAAGACATAGTTACGGCCTGCTAAGTGTGATTTCTGCCGTATTAAGAATAAACGTGAAAGAAAAAATTTTCCTGGCCGCTGATTCACCGTGTATTTGCTTGAATTTCCAGTGCTTTTATTTCTGACTATTTCTGTATATTCAAAAGAAAGAAATATAAATCCGTTTGGTGAATTTATAGATCCGAGGGCAGAAGAGACGCAGACCTGCTGACGGATTGTTTTATTATAATTTTTTTTATGATTACTAAAAAACTTATTGCCAAGGTGTAGTGGGCGTACCCTGGAAAGGGCGACTTCCGCTATTGTATATTGTCAACATACTATATACGCTAGAATGCTCGGCTGTAGATTTTCGTAGGCTCACAATTACTATACACACGGATATTCTCTGCTACCCCCGATAACTACGTAGCTGTTGCGTAAAAGGCAAAAGTCTCAACAACGGAAAATAATTGCCGAGGCAGGTAAGTGCTGTTTTTTTTGCTCTTAACATGTCAAAATGTGGTATTTTGCAATAATATACAAAACTTTGAACTTCTAAAGGCGTGTTTTAATAATTATTATTAATAATCTAGAAGATACTAGACTCATTTGCTGTCCATGTGCATAGTTATGTTGAAATTAACAAAGCTATTATATTGAGCACCTTGCAGATATTTAGATCGCGAGCGACGTAATTGGACACCATAGAGTAGATTTGTAATCTGTTTGGATTCGAATAATGTTCTCTTTAATCCTTTTAGGCATCTAAATGCATGACGGGCTAGAGTTCTGATGAATTAGATAAGTGAACTATGTTTGGATGGACTTCCGGTTTGTGAAATAATACATTTTGCCTTCATGCGATAATAAGTTGAATTAAGAGAGAGTTCATTACGAAATTGTTTGCTGTTCTTGAGATAATTTTTGATTAAGCTTTTTCTTTGTCAATGTTAATTTTAAAGAATTATGCCTTATGCTGCAAGTATTATTAATTTAAACAATAAGCTCGAAGCGAGAAGCCATTTATAGTATTTGAAATATACCTTCTTCTTTAACACCTCTACAATCGAAGTCCGGTTCTAAGCTCTTGCAGCTGTTCTCTACACCGGTCCCGATTTTGAGTCGATGCAATCCAGTTTGGCATCCCTAAGTTCTTAGCTTTCTGGTCCCCTCAATTCTTTCAGCGGATACTGGGTCTCTCGCTGTCGCATTCCTTATATATTCCCGCAGTCCGAGCAGGTTCCTTTTCACTCCTAGGAGCTGCCCTGTCAACCAGAGCTTATCGAATTTTTTTTCCTTCACAACTTCTTTGTCGGGATAGCTCTGGTAGATCTTGTGAGTTGTCCCCTTTCACATAAGAGACCAGCAATTCTCCAAAGGAGTTTCCTTTCGAACACTGCTAGTGTTGGAGTGCTTTTTAATAAGTACTCAAGTCTCGGATGCATATGTGAGTACCGGTAATACCGGAAACAAACTAGCAGCCTTAATCCAGATTATGACGTCAAAATGACGTAAACCCTTATAAGAAATATGGAAATAAAATGGAGCCTGTGTCATTCTGATGTCATAATCCGGATTAGGGGGGGACTCTGTTGAGGGTATAAGACCATTTTATAAAGTAACATTTTGGATGGTATGGTAAGATGCTTGGATTTTAAGAGCTGATATTATTGATCCTAGTTAGGAAATAAGAAGAACTTCTTCTTTAACGACAGCGAAGGTTGGGTCTCCTTCGCTATCGCACCCCATAGGTCTTACCCCCTTTCTCTATGATTTTACTACTTCAAATTCGGGTCCGTCGAGCTTGATTGTGAGACCAATGTTCGGTGTTCTTGCAGATGGGGCCACCATCTATTTTGTTTCGTTCTCAATGAGACGTAGGCCCAGCTTTCGTGTCGCCCATGTCAATTTTAGATTTTAGGAGTCCTGGACAGTGTTTCTGACAGCATTCCTTGGCTTCTCATATTGGTCATGGTCAATCTTAATAATCGTGTCAACGAGGACGTACAATTATCGCATGAATTTGTTTAGTTCTACTCTACTACTAGGCGACCTTAAAGTCTATAAAGAATTGTTGGATTTAGCTTTGACCGTAGACATTTTTCAATGGCCAGCCTCAGAGTGAAAGTTAGTTAACAACCCAGCCTGGGCGAAGCCACACTGATATTAACCTGTGATGTTTCTAACGTTGAAGCCCCTATTCACAAACGCCGGGCCTGGAGGTTTCTCGACTAAGGCCGAATATGACCTTATACTCACCGGCCGCCAACTGGATACGGGGGTTCATGAGTCATGGAGTCATGAGGTCACGGGTCATCTCATCCTCTCAAGTCAGACCGAGTAATGTATAGCCTTAACCGGGCTGTACCTGCCGACTTGGCCAGAAAGGGGGTCTTTAGGGGAAATCCTGTTTTGTACGATAGCGGAAAATATCTTATACTCAACAACGCTTCTTCATCTTTGTTAACTCTACAGCTCAATTCGAGCCGTGGCTTCCATCAGCTTCTTCCTCCAGACGTCTCTCTGCTCTACAGCTTGCCTCCATTTTCTTGTGTTGAGCAGTTTTGCTGCATCGGCCTTAACATTGTCTTACCACCTTGTCCGTGGTTTGCCAACTGGTCATTTGCCATCTGGTATTAGGTACAGGGCCTTTTTGTGATAGCCTTCATTCTTTGAACATGACCGGCCCTACGTAAACGCAGTAGGGCATGTGTCGAGAGTTTACACTATGTATAGATAGTACAATTCGTGATTGTAGCGTATTCTTCATGCACTGTCTTCATTGATTGGGCCGTATATCCTTCGGAGAACCTTCCTCAAATATATCCGACTTGTAGGCGGATTTTTGGGAGATACTCCATGCTTCACACCCATACGTAGCTGCTGTACGTATGATGGTTTTGTAGATTCTTATTTTGATGTTTCTGTGTATGTCTCCGGACTCCATTACTGGCAGTAGTGAGAAGAGAAGGAGTGAGACGTTTGCGTCGTCTTCTATCGTTTCATCGTTGTTTCTTCTTCTTTCCATCTTTGACTAAATTAGAATCTTACTCTCGCCTGTATTTATTTGCAGCTCTATATGTTTGGGTCCAACTTCTAATTCCGTGAATATTTCTAAGGGTAAGACAGGGATCCTCACACGATTGAATGGATAAATGCCGTGCTTGTAGATCGTGACTTTTCTTTTACCCTAGGTCTCTCCACCATTAGTTTTAAGGCTATTAAGGGCTGCCCTCAAGGTGGAGTCTTATCCCCGTTACTCTGGTCACTAGTTGTGGATGAACTTTTGACCAAACTATCAGAATCTGGTTTCGATGTCATCGGTTATGCAGATGATCTTGCCATCATTGTCTTTGGGGAGTTTGACTTAACCAAAGTTCAAAGAAGGTGTACCTGGCAATCAACCCAAATAGAGCTGCCCTGGTACCTTCCTCCAAACGCTACAAAGTGCACCTAGGTCCTATCTGTATTCAGGGTACCACAGTTGACTCAGTCAAATATTTGGGAGTAAGACAAGAGACTGAACTGAAACGCTCAACTTGACTACGTCATCAGCAAATCCACAAGGGCCATTTGGGGCTGCAAAAGGCTTCTGGGTAAGACATGGGGTCTTACACCACAAATGATGTACTGGATGTACAATACGATCGTTAAACCTGTGGTCACTTCTGCCTCTATAGTTTGGCGGCTCAAGACTAAACAGGTTCAGTCGATCCTCAAGTGCAGCAAACTGCAACGGCTTGTTTGCCTCCATTACCGGAGCTGCAATCATTGGATTGACTCCATTGCTTCTCTTCATATATGGAAATCCGCCGCCACAAGTGCCTTGAGACTTCAGATCTTGTCCAACTGGCTCTATAATACCGTCAAAGAACACATGGAATCCTTAACAATATCCCAAACAGCGTTTATCTCGGATCGTTCTGAGTGGGAGGAACTTATTCTCCCTGGGGATCCAAAACATCTCTACTGGTTCATCGACGGGTCAAAGAGGGAACATGGCACAGGGGCTGATATCTCAGGGCCCAATTCCAAGGTTTCGATTGTTTTCCAGACTGAAAGACATGCCATTGCGACCTGCGAAAGGTCTGAAAGGAGCCAACATCATCTGACAGCCAAGCTGCCATCAAGGCACTCTCAACGAGGATGTTTTCTTCCAAAATAGTTGCAGGGGGTTTTGAGCCTGACCAGAAGAAATGAGGTCTCGTTCGAGTCCCAGGTCTTGGACAGGCTAAAGATCTTATAAGGCCCTTTGCCTTAAGGGGCATTATCACTTTAAACAGAGCGGACCTAAGGCTGCTGGTGGGTTATATGACTGGCCTTGTTGGACTGCGGTATCACCTCCACAACTTGTAGGGCTGTCTCAAGAGATAGAATGCCGAATTCATGTCTCCTGTTCTGATCTGTCTTAGAAGAAGAACGTTATCAGAGAGTTTTTGAGTCCTGCTCAAGTCCGCTCTTTGACAATTAAAGACCTTCTTGCCTTCATCAGGAAGGCTGACAGTCTGTTTCGCTAGTGGGATACGTACACAATAGGCCTAACTTGGCCGCAGTGTTGACCATGTGGGTTGTCCCCTCACTCCTTAAAAAAATGACAGTGAACTGGCAAGGCAATTTATGTTGCCGGCGTATCCTGCCAATTGTTTTGATTTGTTAAGCAGGGCTGCGTTCGCATCAATGTTTACTTTGCGAATTACTCCTTCTCAGCAAAGATTAAATAGCATGTGTGCAAGCCCATCGCCCTGCTTTAAATTTTGCTTAACTAGGAAGAACTCCATCAATTCTCCTTGTATTCTGACTCTACACCCTCTAGTTTCCATTGTAATTTTCGTTAGTTTCAATATGTTTAGGAATATGTTTAGGTCCAGCATTATTGCATACATTTGTTCCCTGTCGATGCTCTCGTATGCTTGTTTGAAGTCGATGAAAAGTTGATACACGTCGATGTTGTATACCCATCATTTTCGGAGGATTTGACTTATTGAAAAAGTTGATCCATGTCGATCTATTTCTTCTGAATCCACCTTGGTATTCACTTATTGCGGCTTCTGCATAAGGTTCCAATCTGGCTTTAATTATATTTGTCATTATTTTATATACTGTGCTTAAAAGAGATATGCCTATATAGTTTCCACAATTGAATTTATCCCCTTTCTTGTGTATTGGGCAGATAATGCTTTGTTCTCAATCTTCAGGCTTTTTCACGTTGCTCCATATACAGCATAGTAATTCATGTCTAGCTGCAACTCTGCTAGGATGTTATAAATTCCTGGAGATTTGTTGTTTTTTAAGGATTGTATGGCACTCGGTAATTGGTACACGGAGTTCTGGTACATGTCTGATGCTCTCTTTGCGTTCAGCAGCTCGCTAAAAAACTCCTTCCACTGTTTCTTTAAATCTTCGCTGCCTGTGAATATAGAGCCTTCTTTTGTTCTGCATATACCCGAGGAGGTTTTGAAGCCTCTCTTGAAGAAGTTTACTTCCTTGTATGCTTCCCGTGTTTTGTTTTGTGCAAGGTTTTCAGGTTCCATGTTTTCTGCTGTTCTTGTTTCCTTGTATTCGTCGGTCTCTATCTACAGTGCTGCGTAAAAAATTAAGACCACCTACACTTTATCATGAAACTTTTACTTTCGATGCCTACAGCTTTCGAATGATATGTTGGGATAAATAAATGAAACACTCAAATTGTACCTAAATCTAGGGTCTATTTTCTGTAATAATTTCATTAAAATAAAACAAGACGGCATTGCAATATAAATTATAAATGCACTGTAATTATCTGCAAAATGAATGCTGGACCGGTTAGAACAGGACAACTTCATGAAGCAAAAAAATTGTGAAAAGACGTGTTGGAAGTTCTTTCCTCAAGTTAGTTAAAGAAAATCGAGCCCTGCTCTTTCGGCAGATCTCCATTACGCAAGCGTCTGCTGGTCACATTTGACGAATCCTTTGCGCAAAAGGATAGTTTGATCGGACCACAATAAAAAAACTTCACATGCAGACCTTCCCGAGCAAGAGTTTTGTGGCTTAGAAGGTAACGCCCACAGGAATTGGAATCCGCAAGACTGGAACGGATTTTTTTCACAGATGAAAATGAAGCCAAGCCAAAGCCAAGTGAATGTGGTCTTAATTTTTTACGCAGCACTGTATATTGATTGTATCTGCATTATTTGTGTTTGGACCTATCCGTTCTGCTAGAGTTGCCTGATATATGTATCTCTCCAACACAGTCTGTTCCTGCAGACGATCAACGTCGATTACGGGGGGCTACCCTTCTGTCTATGAGTATGTGGTCTATTTGACTTGAGTATTCTTCGCTAGAAGATTGCCATGAGTAATTGTGAATGTCCTTTCTTGGGAAATATGTTGGGCTGACGATCATATATTTGCTCATCATTATCGTTTGATGGTTCTTGAAGTTTTTCCGCCGGTCGGTCGGTCGGTCTGTGCCAGTTCTCTCTTCCACGCGTTTAGGTCTCCTATCACCTTGATGTAATTGGAAGGAGCCGTGTCATATGCGTGTTCAAGTTTATAGTAGAAAGTGTCCTTTGTCGTGTCCGTTTTCTCCTCCATCTCCGCATGTACGTTTATGATCGAAAGGGTGAAGAATTTCGTTTCGAGACGTATTGAACTTAGTCGTTAACTTATTGGTTTGAACTCTATGACATTATCTAAAATTGACTTGTGTACTACGAAGCCTATACCTATGTGATGCACCCTTCTGCAGCTATAGAATATCTTTTAGTTATCAAGGTCCAATGTCCCGTTTCCTACGTATCTGATCTCTTATAACACGAGTAATTTTATTTTACATCTTTATCTAATAGTGACCTAACTGCTGCAGTTCTGTACATACTTCGCGTGTTCCATGTTCCGAAAATCATTTCCAGGTGTTGTTGCCGTAGTCGACGTTTTTTCCGTGCGTTGCGAGACTTTGCTTCAAGTTTCTTAACTGATGTGTTTTTACAGTGTCCGGTAGTTAGCCTAACGCTAGGATCGGTGATTGCAGTACTCTCTTTGTCATTGCAATATGTTCAGCGTGATGTGAATTATACCCTGGCACCTATTGCGGCTTTGCTCTCTGTATTGTTTTAAATCACAAACGAGATTTTTCTATCAGGCGTCCTTTTCCCGTCTTTGAAATCTCTTTTGGTCTCTTCTGAGTTCTTTGTATTTCTTTTCGCGTGCCCGTTTTTTTAGGTTTGCTTCATTGCACGGTAAGCAGCGTACCTATTACAGTATCCAGCTCGTATTTATCAACGAACCAGCCGGTCTAATTTCTACGACTTCGGCCTAAGATGGACCCAGCAGTACTATTTTTTACGCTCCTGCTCGCGGTAGTGCACTGAAGTCACAGTCACGTCACGAATAAGTATAGGACGATTCACTATACATTGATATCAGCTTCCATCAGTTCCATCAGTCATGAATTAAGTTTGAATGATATCGACTAATGGAATGATGTCGAATTTAGACGCTCATTCTGACTGATCAACTGATTATACTCAAAATTTGTGAAATACTTGTTCACTCAAGATAATATAGATACTCATAACAAAAAAGCTTGCATTGAAATTTTGAACAAAAAACGTGTAAATAGAAAGCGTTGGGTATTAAAACGGGATTTCTATGCGCATTTAAGCTATATTTCCAATGCTGTAGTGTGTTTTCTCTGAAACTCGTCGCAAATTGGCCCTATTTCCAATGCGAGTGTAGAGTGAGTTTCGAATTTCATAATGTGGAAGGAAATAAACAGCTGATATGTGACAGCAAAGTTTATATTTGTTTATTATTTATACAAAATGGATAGCCAAAAACGATCAATAACATTGCGTTATTATTTTACATTATCACAAGCGATTTTAATGAGCAACACTAGGCAAAAAAGAAAAAGTAGAGGCTGGCGGGTCCGTGAGTCGTTTAAACAACGTGAAAAGTTTGGCGACGCCTCAAATTTAATAAATGAAATTGCTTTAACTGTTCCAAGCTTTTTAACTACACTAGAATGAGTCGGGAATAGTTTGATTTATATGTAATGTCGTGTAATTTCTTTATTGATTTTAGTGGTAATGGCAAAAATGTAATTTAACGAGTGTACAAAATTAAAAAAAAAAAGAAGAATAAACTCAGAAACTGATAACTTGAATATAAACAAACGGTAATCAGCCGTTCTTTGTTTACTTGCTTTTCAGCATATTCGATTCAGAATTTCGAAAGCATGAACACCACCTGTGTTTCTCAATATTATAAAATCATTTTTAATAACTAAAAATATATTTTCGCTTTAGAATTTCTTCAAAAATATTTTTTAGAAAGAGAATTACAAGAGCTTTTAAAACTCCATGCGAACACTAGCACCATTTTTCGAAAAGCTTCAAAGTGCACTAGAAATAGATCAATTATTGTAGCTTCAGCGTTTGCAGCGGGGATTAGAAGGAGAGATGCATATGTAAAACTGCACGAGTTCGGCTTGCCTTCGTTTAGTATTCGGAAATGTTCACGAGAGGCTGCATACAGCCCGTTCATATGGGTGCATCTGCTGGTTGTCAAAAATCAGAAAAGGATTACTTTAATGAGTCCTTGACCCTGGAAAGAAAAATAAGCACAATCATTAACAAGTTCCTTAGGAAATGTCTTGGCCTAACTCATTCCACTCCAAATTACATCATCTACGCTCTTGCCCATGAGCTTCCCACAGACCTTAGGGCTGAAATTATTGCTGCTAAGGATTTAACTCGAATTCTTAAGCTAAATAACGACTTTATTTCCCCGACCGATTTTTGAGAAAACACTGTTCAAGTGCAATGAACTATTCAATCTTCTTCACCTGGGCGCAGAAGCTCCTGTCAGATGTACAAATCTTTCCTTTAACCTCACCTTCCTGCACGGCCTGGGTAACAAAAACTATGTTGCCAGATCCACGATTAGTAACCGTATGAATGAAAAAAGAGTCACTTTCTCACCTGACTCGCTTGTTATTGCCACGGATGCCTCTATAGTCAGTAACACGCTTGGCTTGGGTGTTCACTTTCATGGTGTCTTGGAAGACAAAAGGTTCAGATCCTTCTGAATGATGTCCACCTTGTCTGCGGAGCTATCTGCCATTGATTTAGCCTTAAAAGCAGCCGCCTCTGCAAACCAAAAAAACGTCATCATTATGACTGATAGCCTCAAAAGCTGCCTTGACCTACAAGATAGGAAGCTGGATAACCACCTTGTCTCGTCTATCTGCTTTACTGCAGGTACTCTTGAGAGTGTTAAATTTTTTTGGGTCCCCTCTCACTGTGGAATCCCTGAGAATGAAAGAGCGGATACAGAGGCGGGTGAGGCGATCTTATTGGGAGATGTTTTTCCACATAAATTAAGCTCCGGGGATCTTATCCTGAATGTTAGACGCAAAGTTTTTCAAGAATGGAATAGAAGATATCAAATGAAATCCCTTGAAAAAGGAAGATTCTATTCTACCATTTTCCCTACCCTGCTCTCTTCTCCGTGGTTCTCCAAGCTATCCCTCCCTCCTAGAATTTTTCGCATGATAAACAGAATTTTTGCGGGTCATACATATGATGACGTGAGACTAACCTCTTGGAAACTCATTGACAATCCAGTTTGCAACTTGTGCAATACCAGCAATGACGCCGAACACATCATCTTGAAATGTATAAAATACCAACAAATTAGATCCAAGTATACTCTTTAGATCCAGTCTGATAGACTTTTATTAGTCCTTACACCTTTTGACTTGGTGAACATTTCCATCCTTGCGAGCTTCCTAGCTGAAGCTAGGATATCAATTTGATGTAACCTTGATTACGTTCTCTTCTTAGTCACTCTTGAACCATTTCTTTTAACATCACTTGAATTTAACAGCTTGAGTGCTCGAAAGCTTGTAAATCTGTAGAACTCGAGCCCGTATATTGTATACTCTGCTTATTAGAAGCGGCATGTTAGCTTGAACTGAGCTTGAGTTCTTAACCTGACATTAGAAATTTTTATTATATTTATTTCTTTTATCGTGCTTTTATTTCTTTTTTAATAATTTTAGCATCCTTATGTTTCCACAAATTGCTTTTAGACACATTTACAAGCCTAACTTCCACAATTTCGAGTACAAAAGCTTTCAAGCTCGGTTTAAATGACAACCACTCGAGACGATCAGAAAATCGATGATTTGTACTTGAAGTATGCTTCAAGTAAGCTTCAAACTGTCATGGAAACGCACTTATAGAAATGATAAACTTGATGTTGATGAGTTCAACTCCTTCAGAAGGTATAACACTACAGCGAGTTGTTTCTCAATGGATGCCAGAGTCGCGAAATGGTTGGGAGTGTGGGGCATAAAATATCGCGGCTAGGTTGTGGGAGCTCCTTCCTACTTCTCTGTCTCTATCTTCCGACTAGAGCTGCTGTTCGACATTGCACTCTATAAAAAAAGTAGATTGTCGAACAGTACTAAACGGCTTTCCCTAAGCCTCTAGTCTATCACATAAAAAAAGCGCAATTAGAGCGATAAGGTCCCGTAAGACCAAGTTGAAATTTGTTTGGGACTGCCAAGGTGCTCTTGATGAGTTGGGCGTTCTCAATCAAGTTACCCATGTCTGGTTCTCGGGTCACCGGAACTTCAAAGGCAGCGAAAGTGCGGACGCCCTGGCTAAACAGGGCTCTGATATTGCATTCATCGGTCCAGAGCTGGCTATTGGGCACCGTTCAGCTTGCAGCAAAGGGTCCTGCCGATCGGACTTTGATGAAACATACTGAACGCTGGAGGTCTGCGCCTGGACTGGTCAACTCTAACCGGTTCCTTCCTGTGCCGTCTTCCAAGGCGGCCAAGGAATTGTTAGGGCGTAGTTAGGAATGATGTCAGGGCACTTGTTGGCTTGATTACCGGACACTGTGCCCTAAATTACCACTTGGAGGATAAAAAGGGCGGAGGATGCCACATGTTGGCCTTGCCTTGCCTGGAAGAGGATGAGTCTGCCCTCCACGTTCTCGCCAGAGTAGTTTACGTGGCAAGAGATTATTATCCATTCGGCAAACATGTCCAAACCACCGTAGTCGACGTTTTTGTATTTCTTCTTCGATCAGTATCTGCTGGTCACATCTTTGTCTGACTGTCTGGTTTCGAAGGCGATTGCGGAGTGAGACACCGAGAATCTGCCTGAAGCATCGCATTTGGAAGACCTTGAGCTTCTTGACGTCCGGTTTAAGCAGTCTCTACGTCTCCGATCCATAAAGAAGAATCGGAAAGATCAACGTTCGGTAAAGGCGTACTTTCGTTTTGATGACAATATTTGTTCGTTTCCATATGCACCAGTTAAGCGAGGCGTATGTTGCTGTTGCCTGGCCGATGGGGCTGTGAACGTCGGCCGTCGATACCACTTTCATTTCCTCAACCAATGATCCCAAATACTTGAACATCGGAATCTGTTTGATTTGGTTTCCATCGAGCTGAATAATGGCCCTCGATCAGTCCGTTGTGAGCACTTTGTTCTTTTCAGCATCGATTTTTAACCCGTATGACCGGGCGATGCGAGAAATGTATAAGATGTCCGTTGCTTCGGCATCCGTGTCGGCGAAGACGGCGCTATCGTCGGTGAACATTAAGTCGGTTACGAAGTTGTTGTCGACGTATCGAACTCCGAGTCCCCCATTGATTTCTTCACGCATAATCGCTTCGTTCATTGAAAACATTGAAAAGAAGTGGCGATGTGACGTCTCCCTGTCGGACACCCGTTTTATCGGGAACTCCTAGAGTAGGAAGGAATAAAAAGAGAAGGTACTATCAGCAGCAGTTTTTTTTAGCTATATTCCTTTTTTATTCCCATTTCTTAAGGACAAAAGTCACTGAAGTAGAATTGTTCTAAGATATCGCTCCTCATATGCCCTCGCGAAAATACAATTTCTAACAAAAATTTAAATTCATTACCAAACCCATGTTCAACTTCTAAATAATTCATTTACTACCAAGCAGTAATTTCTCTTTCAATAGTTTCATTCAGCTCTTCGGGGGGTTAAATCATTCAATTCGATTATCGGCAATCTTCCACTGAATATATTCAGACGATCACAACAAAGTATGACTAACGTATAAAGTAGGAATTTCAAGCCATTCGTCTTCATTCTCATTTTGCAAATGGGGTTTTTTGCTAGGTTTATACTTAAGTGATTATTTCAAACTAATTTAATATGCAGGGTTTTAAATAAATGCATGTTTAGTATACTTCCTGCCGTCTTAACGAAATCGTAGTGTTTTTTTACTGTTAATTTTTAATGATTTATATTTTATTTGAATATTAAAAGTGTACAATCTAATCTTACAAGATTTTTCTTTTTATTTTCAGGAACTTCACAAATAGTTGTAATATAAATTAAAACAATCTAATGACGGATATAAGTTGAAAGAACAAAAAAAATTGTTAAGTATTATTAGACAAAATGATTCCACCAGGAATTCGAGTTGTCCGAGGACCGCACTGGATATGGCAAAATCAAGGTGAAAAGAGAAGAATGTGTTCAGGTCTTAAAAAATTATCTTTCCCCACTATATATCTAAAAATAACTAATGAATTTAACTGGGGTAACTTCGACCCTTTTAAAGTATTCAGAAGAGGTTATTTTTAGATGCTAAGTTCACGTGCCGTCTGCTTGGCTCTCATGGCACAACATATAAAAAAGAGCGACATTTCCTTCCTATTCCGAAAAGATTCTTAAAGGTGGCGTACGCATTTATATATATATTTTATCTATGTACTATATACTTATATATATTTATACAAGCACCCGACATTTAAGAGGGCTTTGTGCACCGAGAAAATCTCTCGGAAAAAGTAAGATAGTAAAGGGCGCGTGCTCTATATAGGAGTGAATCCGAAAGGAATCTTCCCTTAATGATACTTTTGGAGTCTAGCAGACGGCAGAATTATTTTATAAATATATATTGTGAGCATCTCCTTGCTTTAGTTGATTTTGAATTCCGTTTTCGACTTGAAAAGACTGTGTGTTATATTCAAGTCTGGGCGCATTGGTGTAATTGAATTTTCAATTTTCTTAGACGGCGGAGAAGGTCATGTTGGTACAGTTTGTGAAATTGGACGGTTCGGCTCAACACATTCTCCAGAAAAAACAGTTGTTGTTAATTGGGATTCTGGCCATAGGACAAATTATCGTGTGGGTTATCAGGGCCAATATGACTTAATAATTGTCGATAACGCACAAGTTGGTAAGTAAAAAATATATTTTTTTTGCATAAATTTTATTTATAATTGTTTGTTTTTTAATTCATTTTTAAGGTGTTCGACATTCAAATGTTGTGTGTGATGGTTGTTCAAAGGGGGGAATAGCTGGTATTGTTTTTAAATGTGCACAATGTTGCAATTATCACTTATGTGCATCCTGTTATGGCGCTGATGCACATGATACGGAGCATTCATTTATTAGATACACTACACCTAATTCACTCGGGTAAGTTTTTGCTTTTGCATATATAATATTTAGTATTACATTATCAATATGACTATTATTTTGTGTATACTACTCCATTAAGATTCTTTTTTCGCCATATCTTGTTCCTTGACTTATGTGTTTTTCCAATTGCTTGAAAGTGTTTAGGGTAGTTCTAAAGGTAGTTTTCCCCGAATCTTAAATAGCTCGCCGTATGTTGGTGGCGAACTTGCTTCAAATTTTGGGGTACAATAAGCCTTCGATTTACGTCCTAATCCGTTCCGAAAAATATCTACGTAGAATTCATACAAAAATTGTTTTCGGAAGAAATAAAACTAAGCTTTTTAATAATAATAAACATAAAAACAAGAAAAACAAAATTTAATTAAAAAAATTGACAAAAATAGACAAAAACTTCAATCAACAAAATAAAAGTAATTACCTCCGTAGTCTAGGGAGTAAAGCGCCTGGCTACCATCCCAGAGGTCCCGAGTTCGAATCCCGCCAGCACCAGGGTCCTTTCTCAGCTTTCCCCACCTACATAAATTTCCTTCGTTCTTCCATCTTTACATCTCTGATTCCTTCTGTATAGCCTTCTCTAGCACTTCCACGCTCCACCCAGCGCATGTCATCGGTTGGTTGATGAAATTCAACTCGTTTCAGGATTCATAACACTCCACGAATAAAATATCGCGGCTGGATGTGGCAGTTCCTTCACTTCTCTCTCCACTATCTTCCGACTAGAGCTGCTGAGCTGACAATTGATTTTTGCGAATTTTTTTTTCATCATTATACAAACCATTTTTCCTTATAAAATACAATTTTCGAAAAAAAAAAGATTTTAAGCGATTTCTTGGCTAAAAGGTAATTTTTGGAAGTTTTGACCTTGAATAAATTTACACATTTTTGTAAGAACTAAAGTTGTAGAGAAATTCATTGTCAACATTTTGAGCCCTTGCACAGGGTTGTACGACCTGTAAAACCTGAGATACAAGGGACAAGGAAAACACGGACGGGAAAAAGGCGATATCTCCGGCTTTTGTGATTTCGAAATTGTTTTCTTAAAAAGTCTCAAGGAAGTTGTGGACCAATTTTCAGCAGTTTTGCATTTTTGTCTCTCTCCGTGCGACTTTTTTTTGCAAATTTCCCCTGATTATCAGTAGTTCTGCTATCAGACTTTTTTCCTTTTTCTGTCTCATAGGCGACAGTGTGTTCGGCATAACGGGGTTGTAACTTCTTTCCTACCAGTACTTGTAAGGGTTCCACAAGGTTCAATTCTCGGACCTCTCTTGTTCTCCTTGTATGTCAACGATGATACCTCCGTTAATCCGCCGTCGTCTGGTTCCGAGTCTAGAAACTAGACAGAAACGGCATGTTTTAAAACGGCACCGATAGCAGCGTAGCCGTTACAGGGACGTCCCGCTCGAACCGCGCGCTAACGGATCAAAAAAGAAAGAAGACCTCCGTTAATCAACGTGTTCATTTCATCTGTATACTGATGATCTTCAATTGTATACCTCTTGTCCTCCTTGTAAAATCAGATCCTGCAGATCCTTAAACGTCCCAATCGGCTTCTGCACAATATTCCAAGTATCGTCCATGATAATATTCCTCTTCCCTTGGTTGAATGTGTAAATAATCATGGCATTATTATTAAGGACAAACTATCCTGTTGCGATGATGTCTCACTTATAATCTCCAAGATCTGTGGTACATTGCGTAAACTTTGGCTCACTACAATCTATTCGTGCTAAGCTGGTTAAAACTCCCGTGTTGCCTATACGGTGTCCTTGTTTACATATCTTTTGACTCATCCTGCCGCCAACGTCTTAAGGTAGCATTTAATGATTGTTTGCGATATATTTTTCACTTGAGACGTTCGGATCATGTGTCTAATGTACAAAGCTCTTCATTAGGTCATGACATTTTCCGTCTTCTTGGCATCATGGCACTGGTACTCTTATTTAAAATATTTTATGCTAAAAATACTATCTACCTCTCCGACTTTCTAGCTCCTTTACAATCCTTGAGATGCCTTATACCTGCTCATTTGACACTAATTGGTTGTCGTTCCTTCTTTGTGTATACAATTAGACTTTGGAATACAAAGGTTAGGCACAGCAGCAGAAAGCTGGGATGTGGTAGTCAGTCCGGGAAAAACTGAGGTGATGCTGTTCAACAGAAAAAACGAAAATTCCCACTTTCAACCTCCCCTGGTTGGAGGGGCATACTCTTCCTTTATCCTCCAGTGACATTTCTGGGTCTAATACTAAATCCTAAACTTAACTGAAAGATAGAGCAAAGGATAAAGAAAGCCTGTATAGCTTTCTACGCCTATGGGTATACATAGCTGTGGCACACCCAATTCTAACGTATGGTTCGCTAGATAGTGACCAGGGCTGAAGGCCTGCAGAGCTGAGCTTATCTACTTAGTAGAAAACGTAACGTGATTCTCGTGTGGGTTCCTGGTCATAGGAACATAAATGGGTACGAGAAAGTCGACTACCTAGCCATGTATTGCCTACCTAAATAGACTTCGACGAGATATCTCCAGAATCTTGAAAATCATCACGAGAAATTGGCCGGTAGAAGACCACGCTGCCAAATTGGCATCCCCAATTAGGGATACGGAATCGGTGGAGAGAATTCGATTAACAACTTATGAGACAAATCGGCAGAAAATTACACAGTAAGTACTTTTTACTCGTTCAAAAGTACACGATTCATTAAGAAAATAAGATTGCCGTGATCCGTAGCGTATAGCTAGCTCTTGTCGGGCTGCAGTGTCTCAATTCGATGTCCGAGCATACAACGTTTGAACGTGAGTTGAACGATGATGGCCACATTTCATTATTTTCCTCTAATATGAGTGTTGATGAAGATGACAATAGGAAAGAATTGGAAATAGAAGAGATAGAGAGATAATCAATAAAATTATTTCATATTCTTCTCGTTCGATCATAGCACTACTACTGATTACCTTTTAATTCACCCATAAATGCGTTTTTTATACTTTGCCATTAATTTTGGATTAGTCGCAGTTTTTGGTGTTTCCTTCATCATCGTTATCTTTTTCACATGCTTACAACCTAACAAATTAAATATAAGCCTTTCTTTTAATTTACATTTCAATCCTATTTTCAGCGTAAGGGTGCCACCCAGAAAAGGATCAATAAAAATACAACTGAAAGGTATATTTGTTAGTGCTAAAGTTGTACGTGGTCCCGACTGGGAGTGGGGCCAGCAGGACGGTGGAGAAGGTAAGAATAAATATAAATGCCTATGAATGCAAAATCTGTATAATATGTATAAGGGAGCATTCCCGTAATGTAATAATAACGTAATAATAAAATAAAATAAAAATAAAATAAAAAAAATAAAAAAAATAAAAAAAAAATAACATAAATAAAAAAAAAATAACATAAATAAAATCTACAATATTATTTAATCTTTATTATTTTACTATTATTCGCTTTTCAGGAAAAACTGGTCGGGTAATGGAAATAAGAGGATGGGACAATGAATCGTGTAGAAGTGTAGCAAATGTTTCTTGGGTGTCAGGCTCAACTAACGTATATAGATTAGGTCATAAGGGCAACGTTGACTTAAAATACGTTGTTCCAACCTTTGGCGGTTATTACTACAAGGATCATATGCCCGTTTTAGGTAAGAAAAAGACATTTGTAAAAATTTAGTTTTCATTTTGATTACAATAGCTCTTCGTTTGCGGCTGACGTCTCTGTGATTTCTCGTTTTCCATTTGGCTGATACTTCAAGACCTTTTCTGTGTCTTATTTTGGCAAGTAAATTACACTTACCATGCGTTGCTGGGGAATACAGAAGTCAATGATATTGATATTAGTAATTCAGCTTATGTCTTGATTTCCGGTGTTGCTACGGCTTATTTGTTCTTTTAAGCACCTATCAAAACAAAGATGGGTCATATAACTCCTTCTTGATGTCACCGTCTGCATGCTCGAGTTGATCCTCGAAATTGTTAAGTCGGTGTCCATCGGTTGCTCAAGAACTCAAGCTCATTTCAAGCTAATATGCCGCTTCAAGTAGGCTGAGTATATACGCAATCGAGCCCTTGAAATTTTCATGCTTTCGAGTTCTCAAGCTGTCATGTACAAGAGTAAAAATTCTCTCAGAAACTGAGGGTGGTATGGACTTCCTTGGTGAGTATTACGCCAACGCCACTCCTACGGTTTTCGGTTTGATTCCCGCCAGAATATCACCATTTGGGCAGATATCGCAATGGAAAACAGCGTTCTCACATTCGATGTATAGTCAATGGATAATGTGGGTATGGGGGTAAAATACCCACCCGAAATTTTAGAATAACCGAGCGTTGTACATGATCTTTTTATTTTTAAAATTGTACAGTTATTGAATATCTCCATTTTATATAAAATCTTGTATTCGTAGAAGATATATAAATAATGGCGATATCCTTCCATGTCCAGTCAAGAACCATGTGAGGTCGTTATTCTTTTTCCGACACTCCCTCGTAACCCACCTCTCCACATCCCAAAGGTGGATCCACACACCACACCTATAGACTTGTTCCTCTCGGGATTCGTAAAATCCAAAGAGTACATAGATGAACAGGCTACAATTGAGAACTGCTCGAAATCGTCATCAAAAATTGGAACTTCAGAATGAAATATGTTAGCCGTAGTTGAGTCAACGGTAATGTGTAATGTAAAGAATGGTTCTTTTGTATGATAGTGAAAATTACCCCATAAAATAGCATTTTTTTAACGTTATTTATAATTCATGAATACCGCTATCCCGGCTTCACTAGCTTCAGTTCGATAAAGTTCAGTTCATGCATGAATTTGTTGTTGCTTTTTCGCCACAAGGGAGAAATGCAAAAGCTCACTGGGTTGACATTCCATTATGTATTCCAATTGATTACACCAATTTGGGCGAGCTTGTACGTTCAATCTCAATTTCGTGTTCTGTTGGGCGAACTCAGGCTTGATTTTTCTTGAGTTCAATATGTGAAAAAGTATGGGAACTGAAACTAACATTGAAGTTCGGGCCCCTGTCCTGAAAGTCGAGTCGTGATTTGTGACAAGTTTTTTGAGTTGAAGAAAGTGACGTTTTAATCGAATTACGATTATCAGCATAGTGGCCTAGAGTGGAAGTGCTAAGTGTGAGTTTAGCTCCCTATGCTGAAAGTCGCAATTCGTCTAAAACGCCACTTTCTTCAACTCAAAAAACTTGTCACAAATCACGATTCGACATATTCAGCACAGGGGCCTCGGTATACTAATTTGCTTGAACTCGCGCAGTTCGTGCGGTGAAGCTGGGGTATTGGCTTCAGTTCGAGTCTAGTTGGGCGAACTGAGGTCTGTTTTATCGTCAGTTTAATATGTGGAAATTGTATGCGAACTGAGGTTGTGTTAAAGTTCAGAGAGAGAGAGAGAGAGACAGTGAAAATGTATGGGAACTGAAGCTAAAATTAAAGTTCTTCACACCAATTTGCTTAAACTCAACAGTTCGGCCTGTGAAGACGAAGTATAAGTTGAAAAAATGTTATGTTTAAATATAAACCGGTTTTTGTTACTGAAAAACCCCGGTTTTCGAATTGCATAATTTTCCTTTAAAGCCCGGTTTTCGAAACCGGTTTTTAAAAACCGACAAACCCTACACACCATTTTGCAGTCCTCGGTCTAGTGGCATTCCAGTATCGGTATTGAACTGTGCTGGATTCATTGATATCGTTGTACGACTGCTTTTCCCATAAAAAATTTCGAACGATACTAGCATGAAACTGGACTGATAGCATATTCCTTTGGATTGATCGGAGTGTAACTGGCACGGAACTTGATTGCTATTCCTGGAAAAATATTTGACTGGACCGGGAGTGGCATAAGACTGTACCGAGAACGGCACGGTCATAACATATTGTGGTTCCCAGGAGAGAGGGCCAAGGACAGATTCTTGCGGAACTCCGCATGTTTTTCTGTGTACCGTCGGTCCATCTTCCGATTTACAATGAAGTGTCGTACCTACTTTCTTTTTTAGGTAAAATATCAACTTACAGTTTCGGAGGAGAGGGGGCTGCATTTGTTTGACTACCCACACGGGCCCACATGATCCGCCGGCACTGATTCCATGTTCCAATTCGTGTTCTTGTTCGACCGACAAAGGTCGTCATTTACCACCTTAGCCACTCGGTTGCTAGGCATTGTTCGTCGATTCGTAGCAAAAGTGTTCTGTGTGTGGACCTCAGCTCAAGCTATTTAAAACTGTTTTATGGTGAAGAGGACTCACCATTCGGGAATTTGAGTACGGAGGTGGGATTAGCACTTGGTAACAGAGCTGCTAGGTGTTCGTTCGTCTGCAGTGAATCTGCTCCGGTTTTGAGAGAAGTGACAAATCGGATGCCACCACATTCTGAGGCCTTGGTTACCTGTCTGCTTCTTAATAATTTTTAATGCCTTGAAATAGATTCGACTAAAGTTTATTTTTGAAAAATATTACCAAAGAACACAATTTCCATCCATAATAGGTCAACCAGAGGAACAGCAGCCGGTGGTTCCGACTGTAAAGCCGACATTTTCTGTTGGTGATAGGGTCAAAGTTTGTTTAGAGGTTGATGCTTTAATGAAATTACAACAGGGTCACGGTGGATGGAATCCTCGGATGGTAGAGCATCTTCCAAAATTAGGAACTGTACATCGGATAACCGAAAAGGGCGATGTTAGGTAAGTGGTTAAAAATTGTTGCTTACTATGATGAATATTAAATAATTTGTTTTATTTTAGAGTTCAGTATGAAAATTGTCCAAATCGATGGACATTTCATCCGGCGGCTTTAGTGAAAGTTTGCTCTTTCCGTGTCGGCGATTTAGTCACAATTATAAATGACCTAGTCAAAGTTCAGCAATTACAGAAAGGCCACGGCGAATGGATTGATCCAATGAAAAATGCAAGTTAATTATTCTGAATTGTTTTTTTCATTTTTTCGATATTCATTATTTGAAAATATAATTGAAATAGAAAGTGTTTTTAAAATCAATCTAATTTCAATTCAACTATAAAAGAGATGAAAACAACAAAACTAGAAAAATATTAATTGTTAATTATTTTGTAGGCTCTTGGCAAGTTGTGTAAAGTTGTCAAAGTTTATTCGGATGGTGATTTACGTATCCAGCAACTAGATGATGGATTTGAATGGACAGTAAATCCAAAATGTATTAAATTGGAGCGATCACCTCTAGCAACAGCGGCTGAACGATCGAATAGTATGATGGACTTAAGTCATCAGAGAACTGATCATGTTATGACACCATTATCTGGCTTGTCTGGTACATCTGCTGCTGATAAGCTTGTTCGTGAAGCAGCCCAGGGACATTTAGAGTATGTTAAGCAATATCTAGATCAGCACCCATCACAAGTTGATGTGATGAGTGGCGGTAAAACATGTTTACAAGTCGCTGCACATCAGGGTCATGTGAATTTAGTTAAATATCTTCTTGGTATTGGTGCAAATGTTAATGTTGTAGATAAGGAAGGTGATTCTACGCTACATTATGCCGCATTCGGTAATCAACCAGAAACAATGCGCATTCTGTTACAGAATGGTGCTGATATTAATTTTTTAAATGCCAGTCACTGTTCGGCTTTACATATATGCGCACATAAGAAAACACCGCACTGCGTTCGGGTATTATTAGAATTTGGGGCCGATGTAAATATACAGGATTCATACGGGGATACAGCCCTGCATGATGCTATTGGAAAAGAGAATGCTGAAGTTGTAGAATTATTATGTAATGCACCAAATTTAGATTTTACTGTACGTAATAATCGTGGATTTAATGTACTGCATCATGCATCGTTAAAGGGTAATGTTATGGCAGCAAAGAGAATATTACAGCTAGCTCGACAGTTGGTTAATGTAAAGAAGGATGATGGATTTTCAGCCCTGCATCTGGCTGCATTAAATGGTCATGCAAAAGTTGTTGAAGCCTTAGTTATCGATGGTCAAGCAGAAATTGATATACGAAATAATCGTAGACAGACACCATTTTTATTAGCCGTATCACAGGGTCATTCGTCGGCTATAGAGAAATTAGTTAATCTAGGTTGTGACGTAACAGCTAAGGATGAGGATGGTGATAATGCATTGCATTTATGTGTTACGAAAAAGACAAACTTCTCACCAGCTAATACTCCAACAAATGCACCAGAAATATTAGAGATATATCAAAGTCTTCAATCATTAACTGAGTATAGGCTCATGTATGCTATAATATGTTATTTATCTAAGAAAGGCTGTAGAATAGAAACTAATAATAAAGGTGCTAACTTATTCGATTGGATAACAGATAAGGAGTTACAAGATAAAATACGCAGTTACCAAAATAATCAAGTAGAAATATCTGTTCAAGAGAATCATTCAACAACAACAAATAATAGTGATTTAGATCGTGAAGTTGTTAATATACAAGCGCTTAACTTAAATGATAGTCCGTTTAATAATGTCGTTGTTGTTGATGGTAATAATTCCGGTGATGCTGGCCCAAATCCAACATTATTAGCACAAAGAAATAGAAATATAAATCGTGAACAATGCTCGTCGCCAGCAGCTAATGATGAAATAACACAATCTAGTAATAATATGTCTGTGCCAAAGAAATTAAATTCGGAGGCTAATCGGTCTCAGATGACATCGCCCGTATCAACATCGCCATATGTTGAAATGAATTTAACAAAACCAAAAGCGTCGTTTAATGAACAACAACAATCAACAAACACTGCTAGCCTACCAAGCTCAACAACATCCAAACATCAAAGTAGAAAAATGAATAACCAATCACCACCAAAGATCAATAATCAAGTGCATGAATGTATTGTATGCAATGAGGTATTGCAGTTAGTCGTCTTTGAGCCATGTGCACATCAAATATCATGCGAGGAATGCGGTATTCGAATGAAGAAATGCCTATCATGTGGTGTACCGATCGATAGGCGAATCGGACTGAATGGTCGGGTTGTTTTGAATAAGGAGCATGTACGGTTACCATCTGCAGATCGTTTAAGATATTTAGAAAATAAAATTCAAGAATATGAAGAGACACACTACTGTAGCATATGCATGGAAAGGACAAGAGATGTGGCATTTTTGTGTGGTCATGGATCTTGTTCTCGATGTGCTGAAACATTACGCACATGCCATATGTGTAGGAAAACTATAGTGAAAAAAATTAATCTTTACTGAAAATAAATTCAAAAAATTAAAAATTAAAATAAAAATATTAAATTTTTAATTAAATAAAAAAAAAAACGTTTAGATTAGTTCATATTTTTTTTCGTAGTGACTCTATATTGTGAAGAACCCATTAATAGTATTGTTTTAATTGTTATTACTGTTTTCATACTTCAATGACGTAAAGATATTTTTTTTTAATTTAATGAAATAGAAAGAAAGAAAATATTAATTCAAATATAAATAAAAACATTGTGTTAGCCTCATTTTTTCCCTAATTTTGAATTTATCGCTCTCCTGCATATACTAATATTTTTAATGAAATAAATTTTGTTAAAATAGTAATTAAGATAGCATAAAAACAAAAATGAAACATTTTATGATGTGTATTTTATATATAATATATAATATAATTCATCAAATTTGCAAAATTAAATGATTGATTAAGTTTATTTCTCTCTATCTCTATTTCTATTTAAATACTCACAAAAAAAAAACAAAAAAATCATTAATCATATTATAGTCTAAGCTCCCCATGACAAAAAAGGTGACCCATCGAACACCTCAAAACAATAAAGTGAGATTGGGTGAAAAACAATGTAAAAAACACGTACCGTCCCCGCCAGGCTAGTAAAAATTTGTTAATTGCTATTTTTTTATGAATTTTTGAATTTTGTTAAAAAACAATGATTTTATTTTCCAAAACACCTGTCTGAAATTTATACAATTTGTAGTAAATAATGAACCATTTTGGAAAAAATGTGTCTGTAAAAAAAAGAATTTATTGCATAAGGTCTGTCAGAAGCCAATTAACAAAAATTGTCAGCCAGACAAATTTTTTCCAAAATGGTTCATTATTTACTACAAATCGCATAAATTTCAGACAGGTGTTTTGGAAAGTAAAATCATTGTTTTTTAACAAAATTCAAAAAATCATAAAAAAAATAGCAATTAACAAATTTTTACTAGTCTGGCGGACGGTACATGTTTTTTACATGTTTTTCACCCAATCTCACTTTATTGGTTTGAGGTGTTCGATGGGGCACCTTTTTTGTCATGGGGGAGCCTAGACTATTTGGCAATTTTTTTTCTTTTATTAATTAGCTGGACGTTTTTAAAATTTCTTTTATTTATTTGTAAATATAAATATTATTATTATTATTATTATTTTTCATATATGTAGAATATAAACGCACATTTATTATTGTACTATTATATTTAAAGTCTAACGATTTTTGTTATTGTATTAAAAATAAAATGAAAAAAAACATGAAAACACAAAAAAAATAATTCAAAATCTTAAAATTTATAAGATATATTAAAAAAAAATGAAATAAAAAAAAATCATATTTATTAAAATCAATTTCTTGATATAAATATTTATGCGCTCTCCTATTCATTATTAAAAAAAATTAACTGTTTTATTATTTTTAAAAATTTAAAAAAAAATGATGAAATTAATTATGTTAAAAAAACATTCTGATATGCGTAAAAACAAAATTTAATATTTAAATAGAAAAAAAAACCAACACAAAAAATAATAATTTTTAAGATAAAAAGAAAAAAACAAACTTTAATTTGCCTTTCACACCTGAGGGGGTATCAACTAACTGACTGTTGTACTAGTTGATCATTATATACGGATTGAAAACAAAAACAAAACAAAAAAAATCGGTTCAATAAAAAAGATATTTATTAAGAAGGGTGTTTTTCTTTGTGGTATGGAAATGTTCTCAATAATCTTGATCTTTTTTTATCAAGGTCGTTGAATCAAAAGCTGGGCAATAGCCACCCCTTGGAAGCCACATGAACTTCCCAGGATCCAATACCTCTCTGACTCTGTTTCGCAAGTAGAACTACTAGGCATAATCTTACCCATTATTCTACATTAATCCCTCGTGGGACATAGGGCGGAAACAGTTGTCCTCCAACAGACTATAATTGGTGCCACAGTTCTCAGCTCGGTTCAGGGACCTTATTCTCTATTACAATATTGGATGCTTTCAGTAATGCATACTTGCATGCGTCAAATGTGCAAGTTTGTCGCGCATCCACTTGCTCAAAAATCGCATGGTTGCAATTGTGCATTAGTGAACTTGTTTCGCCAGTCAGATATGGTACTGATTGTCATTTTTGATATTGGGCCTTTTCGAAAACGTCAATGGCAGATAACTCAGGTCAAGATAGGCTGCTTTCGGTATCGTCAAATGACCGTCAATCTACTGCGTCGGTTGCAAAATTGATTGATAGTTTGCAAAAGTGACTAGTTTTACAAAAGCAAGCGCTGCAAATTTGACGATTCTGAACACCTGACTGCAATACCGAACGAATGACGTTACCGAACGCAGCCATAATCAACTGAGTGTTCGGAAACGTTGATAATTTGATTGCATACAGTCATACAGACTGACATATATTGCCGTGACGATCCACCGTTGCACTCTTCATGTGAAAATCTCTGACGTTGCCGTCAATCTTTGACGTTTTCGAAAAGGCCCTTACTCAAATACAAGCACATACAACAGACACATGCACTCGTCGCTTAGATTTTTTGGTTATTTGTAAAAGACTAGAAGGAATCCAAGCACGCAACTGTCTGCCTGTCAGCGAAAATTCGCGGCATACACCGCACGCACTGCACGCATGCACGAATCTGTTTCCTACTTTAGTCTTTATGCGACCTAACATTTTCTGCTGTTAGCCCTGTTTCTTGCTGCTTCCAATACTGGCACTGCGTAATGCTAGACTGATACCCCTATTGCGAGTGTCGATTAACGATCGACTCGACTATAGTCGATTGTGTCAATTACGTTTTCTTTTTAATATTGTATAACTCAATCGATCAATATTTCGACTACTCTGAATGAACATTTTTAAGCAGTTTTTTCAGTCGACTGTCAAATCGACAGATTTCGATTATAATCGACATTCACAATGTCAAACTGAATAATCTACAGTTGATAATAGATAAATATAGCAATAGGGGCCTGAGCTAACCATCCTCGCCAAAAGGAGGCGACGAATTGGTTTGGGCCCCACGTTGGGCAGCATTCTCGGATATTTCGCGCGAATAGCGGAAGCTTTATCCGCGAAACGCTCCAATTGTGTTTTAAAATTAAGCATGTTGTCGATCATCACTCCCTGATACGAGCTGGCGAGCTGTGAGTGATTGGCCTTTTCCCATATCGTCTATGCCGTCTCAAGACCCATGTATCCGTTCCTTAAGGCACTTTATCTGTGTAAAATTCATATCTCGAAAAATACCAAGTTAATGGATGCTTTTTATTGGCTCCAGCTAGTACCCTTATAATTTTTTACTTGGCAGATTATGGCACCGGATAATTTTTAAAACATTATTTACTTTTTTTTTTTTATGTGACAGACTAGAGGCTTAGGGAAAGTCCCTTTGTACTGTCGACAATCTATTTTTTCATATAGAGTGAATGTCGGACAGCAGCTCTAGCCGGAAGATAGAGAGAAGAGAAGGAAGTAAGGAAGAAGGAAGTAACTGTCACAACCTAGCCGCGATATTTTTATTCCACCAACTCACAACCATTTCGCGACTCTGACATCGGGGCGTCGAGAACAACTCGCTGGAGTGTTATGCCTCCTGAAACGAGTTGAATCTCATCAACCAACCGATGGCATGCGCTTGGTGGAGCGGGACTTATGAAAGGAAACTAAAATCCAAAAATGTTCCACCTAATTAAAATTTTTTAATATGGTTGGATAGTTTTCTTAATATTCGCGGGCACGCGATACCCTATACATAATTGCTCGATTGAGTGTATTAGGCCCTTAAACGAATCTTGCAAACTCTTTCATCTATAGCTTCAAACGCTATGACGAGGTGCTTTACTCCCTTCAATGAATGCTTTACCTAATATGTCTTTTTCTTTGTAGCTATAAAATATGTTATTTGTTCTTTTTTCATATATTCCCTGTCCAGTCCATTTTATCTCCTGAATGGCTTCTACGTCCACTCTGTATTTCATCAATTCGTCTAGGAAAATTTTTAACTTACCAGGTTGGTATAGTATTCTTACATTCCATGAAAATAAGTTCAAATCGTCGGCCTTTGTACCTTTGCCGGTCGTCTTCGTGAAATCTGTCCAGTTCGAGGCTCTGCCGTAGGTTCCATAGTAAAATGTTAATGCTAGGAAGAGTTTCTAGGTCTTCGCTGGTAGGCGAGAATATAGTGTCTCACACTCACTACCATAGCCGGCGGATAATGTGGGTATAGTAGTACCCACCCGGAAAATCTCGAAATTTGAGAGGAGCCGAGTGACATGATTTTTCATATTGTACAGTTATTGAATAACTCACTTCTACACTCAATTGATAAAAAATCCAGGGGCCTTATCATGAAATGCGATGCGAAAATTAAATTCTCCGAAAATCGAAAAAAGCGATCATAGCATGCGAATTCGAAACAATTTGATGCGATTGTAACCGGAAATTTATGCGTTGGCTGTGAAGCTATCGCATTTGACGTTTTGAAGTAAAAATGTAAGTTTATCTTTCATATTTTCTAATAACTATTTAATTGATTATATAAATGAACATTTTTGCAGGGGAAAAGCTACAACTCAAAAGCAGTATGAAATTCTTGTGACCTGGATGAAGAAGCATCCCGGTTTAGCCAGAGGTTATTTAACTACCAAAGAGGCAAAAATAAAAGGGAATACTTTGTGGGATCAATTAGTGGTACAATTGAACGCATCAGGCCCACCAATACGAAATTGTGATGGTTGGAAAAAGGTATATATGGGAGTGTTTCAAGTTCCACCACAATCAGTCAGAAATCAGTGATGGAAATTAACCCTAATCATGGATGGAAAATTGTCTAAAAGTCTATTTATTTGTATCTTTTAGGTTTGGAGTGATTGGAAATTCCATATAAAAAAAAAAGCGCAACATAACAAAAAGCAAGTGAAAGGAACAGGAGGGGGGCCAAATAAATTGTTTAGCTTTACGTCCCTAGAGGAAAATGTAATGGAGCTTGTGAGTACACAACAAGCTGTAAATGGTGTGAATGGAGACACCTTCGTGGAGAATCTATGAGGCATCCAATACCTGAAACCCCTCCGCAGGATGAACCTTTTTCCACAGATATTCAGCTAATGTTTGATGATATTCAAAATTTGGACGAAACGGAAGAAGTCGCCAAAGAAATAAACCAAGAAAATATTATTCCAAATCGACAAACAAGTCAACCTGATAAGACTGATAGCACAACCAGGGTGCAATTACTGCAACAACAATGTACTGCCCAAGACAATTTTTTTGGTGATTTGTCAAAAACATTAAAATCAATTGATGAAACGAATAAAGAAATGTTAAAGTTTTTAAAGAAAACGTTTTACTTGGAAGAAAAAAAATATGATATAGAAAAAAAAAACTCAAAATTATGGAAGAGCGAAATGTTCAAAAGCTAAAAGCACACATTGAAACTCTAGAAGTTAAAAAACTTAAAGTTGAATTAGAGGAGAAAAAACTGAGGAGCAATAATGTTTAAGAATTGATATTTGCTGTGAATTTTCAACCGTTTATACATAAATGCTGTGAACTTTTAATTTATAACCCATAAAAAGTGCCTTGAATGAAGTGCCAATGAATATTTTTATTTACCTTCTTGTGATCAATAAATTTTGAATAAATGTTTAAATAAAAAAAACATATGTAATAATAAAATATGTATTTTTTCTTTATCTAGGAACAATAGAATTCAATATATTATTTCTTATATTTGTAGATGTATTGTCTTCTGTATCTACACTTTCCGGGTCTATTGATTCAATAGTTACTATATTTTCTGTGGTCTCAACCGGCAAGTTCGCTTTATAATGGAGACATATATTATGCAAGGCACAACATACATTTACTATTTGCAGGGCCTTTTCTGGTGTGTAATGGAGCTGCCTAGCACCCAAAACACATCTAAACGGCTTTTTAGTAACCCAATAGCACGTTCTATTATATTCCGGGTTTTGGAATGGATTGAATTAAATGTCGCCTCTCTGCTCCCTTCCTCAGCCGCCCTGTAAGGTGTTATAAGCCATGGCTCCAGCGGATATCCGGAGTCACCTGATTGAAGAATATTTTAATTTATTTAATTAAAACATTACTAATATATTAATATTTCTTACCAAGTATCCATGTAGACGTATCACCCTTCCTTCTTTCTTCCTCCAAATGTTTCCTCAACTCACTTAGGTTCCACACAAATGAGTCATGTGAAGCACCACCATATCGCCCATCTATGCATCGAATCTTCATGAGATGGTCGCACATCTAAAAGTTTCAGACAAACAGTGGTTGTTTTAAATAAGCAGCTAACAACTTGTATTTAAAATCTTACCACCATTGCATTTAAGCTATGGTATCCTTTTCTATTATAAAATAAGTGTTCATTTTCCTTTGGTCTAATTATATTTATGTGCGTTCCATCCACACATCCAATTACTCCAGGAAAGCCTGTTTTTTCAAAAAAATGCACTTTGCAGGCATTCTTTTCTTCTGCAGTCATTTTATAACATATCCATTTTGGACAGATTTTTAAGGACATTATTTTCAGGACTTCCTTCAAATTTGTTGACATGGTTGACTGCGCCATGCCCACAAAACTATCCTGCCCCGTGCCTCTTTGGTATCCTCCTTCCGCGAAAAAGCGTAATACAGACGCCAGCTTAACATAAGGTGGAATGGACACCGAATTAGCGGCTGGTTTAAATTCATTGCTAATCTCTTCCATTAGATATAAAAACACCGGCTTCGATACGCGAAAGAGTTGTATAAACCTGTAACACAAAATAATTGTAATGAAGATACTAATCAAGTTTGTGTACTTACATTGTATCAGGGAGCCCCATAGGGTTTGAATGATCACGAAGTTTTCTTCGAATCAATCTCATATTATTCTCCCGATGTTCATCTTCGCTGTCAGATGAGAAAAATGCTTCTACACTAATCATCACTTCTCACTTTTTTATTAAATTATTTAATTTAAAAAAAAACCGTTGTCAACCGTTGTTATCGCAATTTTAAATTGTCAAATATTGACATGAAGTTGTCTGCTTTCCCAACATTGGAAAAATTTTTGGGTTCAGTAGGGCAGTACTCTCTCTGCAATGCGAATTCGTAGCAAACGCATCCTGTGATCGGTAAATATATTCGCATCGCAAATTTAATTCGTTTCGCATCTACTTTCGTATCGCATTTCATGATAGGGCCCCAGTATTCTTAGAAGATATGAAGTTATGTAAATAATAACAATGACTCTTATTTTTTTTATGTGAAAGAATAGAGGCTCAGGAAAGGCCCTTTATACTGTCTGATAATCTCGTATAGAGTGCAATGTCGAACAGCAGCTCTAGTCGGAAGATAGTGAAGAGAGGGAGAAAGTGAAGGAAGGAACTGCCACAACCAAGCCGTGATATTTTTTATTCCACGTACTCCCAACCATTACTATCGCGACTCTTACATCGGGGCATCGAGAAACCGCTCGCTGGAGTGTTATGCCTCCTGAAATGAATTGGATCTCATCAACCAACCGATGACATGCGCTTTGGTGGAGCGGGGAAGGGCTAGGAAGGCTATGACAGGAGGAATCAGGAATGTAAAGACGGAAAGTGGAAAAGGCAGAAGGACCGTGGGGCTCTGCCAGGAATCGAACCTGGGTCCTCTGGGATGGTAGTAGGACGCCTTACTCCCTAAGCTACCGAGACCTCCATGTATAAATACATCGCCGAGTTAACTTCGTATATTCGCTTATTCTATTAAATTCTTTAAATTCAACTTATGCCTTCGGACATGCTCCTGCATGCTGGTTATGAGGGACTTGAACCCACTAAAACACCTCCTGGCCTTCCACTCTTCTCGCGTGATGGGCTTTTTTAGCACAGCGTCGCGGCGATGGATCAGCTTTTTCTAGGTGTTAATACTCCTGGAGTTTCTTTGTCTTCCTCACTTCTTGGCTTCGGCTTCTTCCATCCTCGTTCCACTCTCCTTCACCTATCCTCGTTCCTCATCATGTGCCCTAAAAAGTTTTTCGGTGTTAGTGGTGCCTCGGGCATCATTCTTAGTTCCACCCTATATTCCCCATATCTCACACAGTAAAAGAAGACGTGCTCTGCCATATCCTAGATACTCGAGCTTGTAGGGCACAGCGGTGAGTTTAAGCGATGAAGGTATGTTCTATATCCTCCACCTCCACTCAAGAACTACGTCAGGACATATGTGATACACTCATTCCCGTATTACGTTTTCATATTTCTCAAATCACATTTTTTCACCTTAGGTAAATATTTTTAACGGGTCACACAAGTTTTTTTTTATATAAATCATGCAGACTGAACGTTGCAATTTTTCCCCGATCAAGTAAAAACGTAAATAGGTCACACGGGTGCATCAAATTCTTGAGGCCCGGTGTGTACAAATTGCTGACCCAAGGCAATTTACCTAAGGTGGGAATAATGATAATTATAGTTAGAGTAGAATAGATGTATAAGATAATTTTATATAAATAGAGCATTTTAATCAAATAAAATTCAGTCGTTATAAAACTGACGTTTGAGTGGGAAGCCCAAAACTTCCCTAAGCCCAGGAGTTAAGCTTTTTATAGCTGCTCCACTTACTAATCGGAGTTAACGCTTCTATAGCTGCTCCATAGGAGTTAATGCCTTCGGGCTGCTCCAGGTATTTAAAAGAATATCACATGGCGACCGTGACAAATAAATCTTAAGTGATTCAACCAACCAAGTGATTCTACCAGCCAAGGAGACATTGTTGGAAAATGAAAAGGAATATATACCGGGACCAAGAAAGAAAACATAATTAAAAAAAAAAAATAAATAAATAAATAAAATAAAATAACAAATATAAATATTAAATAAAAATAAAAAAAAAATAAAAATAAAACAATTAATATTAAATAAAAAAAAATAATATAAGGAATAATATAATAATGTACAATTAATAAATTTTTTTTCTATAATTAAACAATAAAAATAAGTTTTTTTTAATTCATCAATAATGGGAAAAACACAATCCAAAAACAATGATAATAACGGCGAAGTTATTAATAATATTGTAATCGAAGATACAGTCGCTATCCAAAACCAAGAAATTACAATTCTTTTAGTAATACTGGTTGCAATCAAGATTATCGAATTGGCATACAACCCTTATAAGGGTCATCGAAGAGGTTTAAGAAAGAAGTACCTTAGTACACCTGCACAATTAAATGTCTAACTAAATGGACACACTTACCGTGATTAAAGCAGAACTTGAGAGTATCCTTTCAAATTTCAATAAAAGTATAAACCGTCCATATACACAGAAAACCCTACAACAGAAGGAAGCTGCAGTTAATAACCTATTTAGCCAAGCTAAAGTACTTGCTGGAGAAAAAACAGACGTGGAAACTGCACTTAAAATAAAACCAATCTCAAGAAATTAAAAGATTAGCAAGAGATATCCTAGAACACATAAGGACACAACAAACAGAAACAATGTCATTTGATATAAAAACGGCTACGGCCCTGGTGCAATCATACAATGGAAACCAAGAAGAAACTGAAGCTTTCATCGAATCAATAGAACTGCTAAATGAGTTAACTTCAACGGATCATAAAAGTATTATGATAAAATTTATCAAAACCCGCATAACCGGGAAAGCTAAGTACACCATAACGGATGAGACGAAAACGATAAGTCAAATAGCAACGAAAATTAGACAACAATTTTCAGCAAAACTGTCATCAGATGCACTACTAGCGCAACTACGATCGTGTAAACAAGGTAGCAGAAAATTAACAGACTTCACAGCACAAATGGAAAAACTCTCAGGACAATTAACAAGAGCTTTCATAGCAGAAAACGTTGCAACGGGCGAAACAGCAGAAAAATTAGCTGAGAAATTTTCAATACAATATTTCGCAGACAATCTAGCAAACTGTGAAACATCGCTTATATTAAAAGCTAGTAATCTAACCACGCTCCCAGAAATAGCGGCAAAGGCAATAGCAGTGGACAAACCACAAACCAGCAACGTTCTACAATTCAACAGTAAACCAGCAAGGCGATTCAAAGTAAACATTAATCAGCCATACATTGGGCTATAACGTACTTTAGGCCATACGTATATGGTCGAAAATTTCTAGTACGAACAGACCATAGACCACTAGCATATTTATTTGGTATGAAAAACTCATCATCTAAATTAACCAGGATGAGATTAGACTTGGAAGAATTCGATTTTGAGGTCCACTACGTGAAAGGCAAAGAAAACACCGGAACAGACGCTCTATCAAGGATAGATATCGAGGACCTAAAGATGATAAACATTCTAAAAGTACAAACCCGCGCGATGTCAAGACGCACGAAGCCAGCATCAACAGAAGATAACTTGGATAATACAAACGCAACCACGCAGCCTGATCAACTGCGCATATCAGAAGTATTATCTCCCTCAGAAGTAGCTCAACTACCTGAACTATGTAATATTTAAAACTATTACTAAAAATAAAAGGCAATCAAAAATTAAAATAAATATAGTGCACAAATATGAAATATTATATAAGCGGTATACAAATATAGACTATAACCAATCAGTAGAACCAGCACTAGAGCAGGAACTCGAAATATTGGAAAGATATAAAAATAAACAATTTCAGAATAAGATTCTGAAACTTTCTGCAGAAAGTGAAATATTTACAATGATTAATATAACCGCATTTAAAAGCCTTGGAAATAGAGTACTAAAAACCATAAATATAAAGATATACAAACCGAAAAAATATATTAAAGACAAAGCAAAAATTGACGAAATACTACATAATTTTCACTCGGCGCCTACTGGAGGACACCTGGGACAATCAAGAATGTATAAAAAGTTAAAAGAAATATATAGTTGGAAAAAAATGAAAAAATCAATAACTAACTATATAAATAATTGCGAGTCCTGTGCGAAAAACAAACATCAAAAACATAACAAAGAGCCATTCGAAATTACAACAACACCAATTAAAGTTTTCGACATAGTTTCTATAGACACAGTGGGCCCATTTACAAAAACAGCAGATGAAAATAGATATGCAGTAACAATGCAATGCGATCTGAGTAAATATATTGTAATAATACCCACAAGAGACAAAGAAGCAAATACCATCGCAAAAGCAATAGTCGAAGGATTTATACTCACATTCGGACCCATGTGCAAAATTAAATCAGATCTAGGAACAGAGTACAAGAATCAAATTTTTACAGAAATATGTAATATTTTAAAAATAAAACAGCTCTTTGCAACAGTGGCTCACCCAGAAACCATTGGAGCACTTGAAAGAAATCACAAATGCTTGAATGAATACCTTAGATGTTTCATTAATGACAATAGAGATGACTGGGACACCTGGATACTATATTATACATTCTGCTATAATACCACCCCAAGCACAGCCCATGGTTATACGCCGTTTGAACTAGTATTCTCTAAAAAGGTTTCAATACCTTCAGAACTCATCATTGCGCATCCAGATCCAATTTACAACTATGATTTATATAGTAAAGAAATGAAGTTCAGACTACAGCAATCAATAATTAAAGCTAAACAGTATATAGAATCATCTAAAGAACATAGAAAACAGGCCAGTGATCTTGATTGCAGGCCGATATCGCTAAAAGTAGGTGACAAGGTACTATTATCAGTACAAAATAGAAGAAAGCTAGACCCTCTATTCAGCGGACCTTACAAAGTAAAGTCAATAGATAAAGTAAACTGTACTATAGAGGATAACAATAAAAAGTTAATGACAGTACACAAGAATAGGTTAAGAAAAATTGAAAGATAAAGGTATAAAATACATTTATAACAAATTGCAATTTATAACTAGATATGTATCTATAATATCCCTAAATTATAATTAGAAAAAAAAAAACAATATTAATACTAGAATAGAAGTAGTTATTAATTCATAAGTAACGTAGGATAGCTAGAACATATAAAAAAAATTATTAATTTTTTTTTTTTGAGGGGGAAGGTGTGATACACTCATTCCCGTATTACATTTTCATATTTCTCAAATCACATTTTTTCACCTTAGGTAAATATTTTTAACGGGTCACACACGAGAGTTTTTTTTATATAAATCATGCAGACTGAACGTTGCAATTTTTCCCCGATCAAGTAAAAACGTAAATAGGTCACACGGGTGCATCAAATTCTTGAGGCCCGGTGTGTACAAATTGCTGACCCAAGGCAATTTACCTAAGGTGGGAATAATGATAATTATAGTTAGAGTAGAATAGATGTATAAGATAATTTTATATAAATAGAGCATTTTAATTAAATAAAATTCAGTCGTTATAAAACTGACGTTTGAGTGGGAAGCCCAAAACTTCTCTAAGCCCAGGAGTTAAGCTTTTTATAGCTGCTCCACTTACTAATCGGAGTTAACGCTTCTATAGCTGCTCCATAGGAGTTAATGCCTTCGGGCTGCTCCAGGTATTTAAAAGAATATCACACATAATTCACTTGCTCAAGCTCCTTCGTAGCCCATCTCCACGTTTAGGATAACTCTGTGGGTCTATCGGCCTTTAACAGACTCGTCCCATTTACTTTGCCATAATTACCGTCTGCCGTCGAACTGTATTTGGCTCTCCTCTAAAATATTCTGGTTCATTAAGACGCATCCCTTCTCCCCGCAATATGGGGATCATCCTCGCACGCTACATCGTACACAGAGCGGAGAACAGTTAGTTTGTATTCGGCGCTCTATTTTCTGCCGCTAGCCGTCCTGTTCAATGCTGCTGCCTATACTAGCGCTTTGTATAGTACGACTGAGTTAGTATTCCCAAGTTGGGCAGCATTCTTGGCAGTACTGCACAAATAGCAGATACTTTATGCTGTAAAAGGCGGCGGACAAATCACTTTACACAGCGACTGTCAAAAATGAATAGAATGCACGGCTTTATATAAAGGTCCACATTCTGCAGACTACGGTGATAATGACGACGTCCAAATAAATCTAATTTCTATTTTGTGAGCATCGCCTGTCAGAGTTGCATGGCACATAAGTTAGGGTGGCTGTGAGTGAATGATCTGCTCCCATATCTTGATTATTTCGGATGACGGTTTTGCAGCGCTTCAGTTTAGTGCTCAACAAGCGTCAGACCACCTTTCAGGCCATGCTTTTAATCTTGCAGATCCCATCGTTTGCGCGAAATTCGATCTCATCAAGGTGTCGTCCTATGAGCACATCCTTTAGGAGGCGTAGCCTCAACATATCATTATACATTGTGATCTACGCGAGGGAGCTCAGGACGGAACGTTGAGGAACTCCACATGTTATTCTATACACTGTCGACCCATCTTCCGATTCACAATGAAGTGGCCTGCCTCCTTCCCTTTTCAGGTAACATACCAAAAAACAGTTTTGGAGGGGGTTGTGTTTATCTGAATACCCACCTTAGTCCATTCAAAACGCGGGGGGGGGGGTGTTCCAAAATAACACCGTTAAGAAAATCGAACCCTAAAGGGTTTTGGGGTCGCTGATTGCGAAGGTGGTTGATTTATACAAAATTAAGGCGAACTTAATGGTAAGGGGTACTCCTAAAGGGTTGAAAGTACCCCTAAATTGGTGCAAAATGGCAAAAATTGTAAAAATTTTTTTTCAAGTTTATGCTTCAAATTCGATTGTGGGCGTACTGTCAGGCAAAAATAAATTATTTTCAACCCTTAATGGGTTAAAACTACCCCTACAATATAGTTCATCGAAAACTAGGGGGGGGGGGGTGTTCCAAAATATCACCGTTAAAAAATCGAACCCTAAAGGTTTTTGGGGTCGCTGATCACGAAAATCGAGGTCCCGCGGTCCTAAAACTAGGGCGTCACCCCTAAAAATGCAAAAAACACCCCTTTTTAGGGGGTTTTCGCGATTATTTCAGTAATAATCCACCATCTGCGCCCATCCGTCATACGCCGACCGACACCACCTCCCTCCACCTGCCCTCCCGCCACATGCCTACCGCGGCACAATCTCTTATGTCCGCCCTACCCGCCGCACGACCGCCACCGCTCGCCCTGGGCCTGTATTTGCCATTACAAGTTGAGAATTATATAATACCCGGGGATTTTACGTAATAACCAGATTTATCACATCGTAACATACACACATGTACATACATATATCAATTTATATTTTCTAATAAAAAGAATTTTTATTCAAACAATTCATTAAAAAAATTTAAATTGCAATCTACGAAAAGAAATTTTTTTTTCAATTTACCCCTAAGGTTTAACTCCTTTAAGAGGGTTAAAAATTTTAAAAATGTTTTAATAATATTTCATCAAATATAAAATTTTACTGCAAAACAATAAATTTCAATTTGTTCCAATTACAATTTTAAGTTTAGTTAGGGTAGTTTTACCCCCTTAAGAGTTGAAAAAATTAATTTTTTGCTGATAATACCTTTTGAACCAAATTTCAAACAAAAAGCAAAAAAAATTTTTTTTGCGATTTTTTTATATAAAGTTGTTTTTATTATAGTAGGGGTAGTTTTAATCCCTTAAGGGTTGAAAATAATTTATTTTTGCCTGACAGTACGCCCACAATCGAATTTGAAGCATAAACTTGAAAAAAAATTTTTTTTACAATTTTTGCCATTTTTCGCCAATTTAGGGGTAGTTTCAACCCTTTAGGACTACCCCTTATCATAAAGTTTGCCTTAATTTAGTACAAATCAACCACCTTCGCAAATAAATATTAAAAAAAGTGCATTTCATCGCATTAGTTTTCATTATTACTGAAATAATCGCGAAAACCCCCTAAAAAGGGGTGTTTTTTTTGCATTTTTAGGGGTGGCGCCCTAATTTTAGGACCGCGGGACCTCGATTTTCGTGATCAGCGACCCCAAAAACGTTTAGGGTTCGATTTTCTTAACGGTGTTGGAACACCATAACGCGCGTTTTGAATGGACTACCTGGGCCCAACACGATACGCCGGCATTGCTCACTACTACCGTCGTTTGTTGGTTATCCAGGGGGCACCACGTGGAGGTGGCGGGTTCATTTTGCCCCCCTTTGAGGCACCTTTATATGTACCTTGCAAATCCTGAAGAAACCCTGTCCATTGAGTGTGTTGAATATTTTGAGCTGGCTGTTTTTGCGAGGAGGTGATGGGATTCTTTTATCGGACCAGCAGAAGGAGGATGTGCGTTCGACCGATTGTAAGGCAGGAGACACCGACCGGCTACACTGTACTGCACACTGATGGAGTACCTTAAATCACTGGCTACATAAGTGCTCGTAAGTGCGTTGGGAGGTGGACAACATTCTACCGAGAAGCTCCTTGCTATCGGTTGAGGTAGAGGGCGGCATGGAATAGGTCTAGCACACAGAACTATAGCCTGGAATAGAGCTAAAATTTGATTTAGATTAGAAGGTGGGAACGACTTCCATGGAGATTTTGATAGTTAATAAACGTGCATATAGCGTCTCATACTACCTATCGTCAGAAACCGTGCATCAAAATTTAATAGGTTATTAGCAAAACAAGACGAGAGAGATAATTAATTTATTATTATTGAAATTTGTTATTTCCGTAAGAATATGATCGTTCAGTACTTAATTTAAAAATTCCATGGCGTCATTATCGATAATTATTTCGATATTTTTGATTCATACTTAATCCTGATAAGTACATACATATTAACTTCGCCTAAAAAAGTATCTCAACTCTCATGTGCTATGGAAGTCCTATTCTATCAATAATTCACGAGATTACGAATGCACGAGCGCGAACGTTGTTGATAAGAGCGTTGAGCTGGAATTTATTGAAGCCCTCATATGGAAACAACTCACTTAAGTCAGCTAGCAGAGCGCTTTAGCCCGAATCCATTTGGTGGCACAAAAGTTCAGTAAACAACCCACAGACTTCGCTTATCAACAATGAGGCAAACAAAAATTCCAGACTGATCGAGTGGAGCATTCCTGATCAAGATCGCCGGTTGTTGTTCTTGCTTGGTGGTGGTGTGCGCCAACACTTCCTCGGCTAGCTGGAGTACAGTGATCCTACACGTCTCTGCGTGTTGTTTGTTTCGTTGGCTCTGTCCAGTTCCATGCACGGTGGACGTCAAAAGTTGGAAGATAACGTTGGAAAAAATAAGTCTCTCTGCTGGTGGTACCATAGTACTAGTGAGGTCAGTCGAGGCTAGAGTCAGAACAGGCGGTCAGTTTTGATCAGCAGTTCACTGTGAGCGGACCGAACCTCGTGTGGTAGCTTAGTTTCAATTCAGTGATCTCTAACTTAAAGCGACAAGAAAATGCCGGTTGAAATTAAGAACGTTTTGGTGTGCGACGCTGTGGACAGCGCCTGTGTGGATCTTCTTAAAAATAATGGAATCAAAGTAATGAGGAGAACTGGCTTTGGGACATACTAAGGCGATTTTCATTGTAAATCTCTTTACAGGTCGACTATAAGCTGAAGCTATCGAAGGAGGAATTGTGCAAAGAAGTTAAGGTAAGTCTGGATTATGTTTATATTAACTCGGGTTGTGGCTGTCGTCTCGGAATTCAGTTTTAATTGTGGGGACATTTCCAGTTTTTTGCACTAATCTATACAAACTTTTCGCACATGCAAACATGCAGTGGAGTTGTTTTTGGTGACTCCACATTATCTTCCAATTAAAGGGTTCTGTTCTGTAGACGAAACAAATTAATGAATCAATTGGGAATGCAGCTGTATTTAAATTATGCATACTCGGTTTTAAGTTGTTTTTAGATTTTTGGGATAGTAAAAGGTTTTTGTGAGCTGCATCAAAGTTGAGTAGTAGTAGATGCATGAGTTCAGTAGAATTTTAAATAATTGGGATTGGTAATTCTACCTGGAATCTTACAAATAAATAAGTTGTATTTAGTGTTCAAACTTAAAATTAATGGGAAAAAAATTATTTTTAATAAGGCATATTTAGTTTTAGCAATATGGGTGTGAAGTAGAAGTACGTTTCTGAAGGCATCTTAAAAATTATTGACTAAAAAATGATTAATATGGTTCGCCATTCTTTGGGGTAGAGTCTTCATGGCATTGGTGAAGGACTTCTGTGATTTCTGGTTGAAAAACTGAATTAAGTTTCATAGGCTTTTTTTTATGCCAACTTTATTCCGTTGAGGAAGTTCTTCAGTGATCATATCGAGTAATAGAGTACTATACCCGGACTATCTGGTGGCTGCATTAAAACTTCCCAACCAAACTCTCTTAATTTTTGACAGGTCATCAAAGAAATTTATGGTCGGGCGTTTAGTTTAATTTCTCTAGTTCTCTACAGTAGAGCTGAGATCCAATCCTCTGACCAACTGAAAGTACCTCATATACTGTGTTTCCATGAGAGTTTAACCAGAGTTAAACCCGAGTTAGACGCCATGGAAACAGACACAGTTTAGAGTTTTCGTTAAACTGTTTCAACTCTGTCCAACTCAACGAAAAAAGGTAGGTTGAACCATAGGCTTAACTAGGGAGTTATTCTGGGGGGGGACCTCTTTCGAAATAATACACTTACGCCAATAACTAGCCCAATCATCAAACCATTTTTTAAAGGCATTTTTTGGAATGGAATGCGGTACTCCCCGCGAATTCTCTTTTATGTCATTTATCGACTGCAAACGGCTGTCTCGAAGTAATAATTTGAGTTTTGGAAAAAGAGAAAAGCCGGCCGGAACCATATCAGGAAATACGGTGACTGTTCGATAATATCTGTGGAGTTTTTGGCCAAAAATTCATTCACAATGATAGTCTCATGAGATGGTGTGTTATCGTGGTGTAAAATCCATGAGGTTTCTATCCACAAAACTGGTCTTTTTCGAGGAATTTGCTCTCTCAAACGAAGTAATCTTGATGTACAATTTATGTTATAAACGAAAATAAAAAAATAAATAAAAATAAGTATAACGCTCAAATAATATTTTTTATTTACTGTCTCACCTCACCTTCTGGTAAGAATTCCGAGTGAAAAAAACTGTCAACTTCATCTTCAGTTTTGATTGACTTCAACGAGCTGTTTTCTGTTTCGGCTCAATCTCATCACCAGTTACAATAAATGTGGGGTCGGAATTGACTCATTCTAGCATACCCGTTTTCACAATTAAGTTTACGCAGAAAAATCAGTGGCACTAGTCGAGCTTCAACCACTGACCACTTATGGTTAATGAGTGAAAGGCTAACATGTCAGGATGCTATCAGAGAGGGAATACAAGATTTTTATACACGCTCACACACAACTATCTGGATGAAGATTTAAAGATTTTATACGGACTTAAACTTGATGTATTGGTGCATATCTGTTCTGCATACTTTATCGAAGAGAGGGACTCTGGCCGAGTTCACAAAGTATGTCTCGCCGAGTTCACAATATATGCGTTGCGTTGTGCTCAGCAGTGATGTTCATATATGCACGCATACAACTAACGGGCCTATTCTGCTCGTACCCCACTAACGGAACAGGCTATCAGCCTTCCGGATGAAGGCGTGGGGCTGTCCGGGACACGAACCCGGGACCTCTGGGGTGGTAGCCGGACACCTTACTCCCTAGGCTACCGAGGCCCCTTGAGCAGGGCTCAAAAACTCTCTGATAAACGTTCTTCTTCTAAGCCAGATCAGAGCAGGACGTTCACAAAGACTGTGTGGAAGTCTCGTCGCCTGCCCTGCAAAGTCGGCATTCTGTCTCTTGAGACAGACCTATGTTGTGGAGGTGTTTCCGCAGTCCTACGTGACCAGTCAAATAACCCAGCAGCAGCCTTAGGTCCGCTCTGTTTAAAGTGATAGTGCCCCTTAAGGCAAAAGGTCTTATAATTATCTTTAGCCTGTCTAAGACCTGGGACCGACTCCCAATAGGCTAGGTTTATTTCCTTAATCCACTCCTTCATCAAGAACTTGGAGGTGAACCAAGAGATGCTACAGAAGGGTTCTAGGCCCTGGACCGCCTCTGCAGCCTCATTCCCCTCGATACCCCAGTGTCCAGGGACCCAGCAGAGCGAGAGCTCATTTCTTCTGCTCAGGCTCTGGAGTACGTCAAAGCACCTTGCTACTATTTTGGAATAAAACTTCCACGTTGAGAGTACTTTAATGGCAGCTTGGCTGTCAGAAAAGGTTTTAATGTTGGCGCTTTTCAGACCTTTCTCGAGGTTGAGCCTAGCGCAGGTCGTAATGGCATGTATTTCAGTCTGGAAAACATAGGGCCACTTATCCATTGCAATTGAGACCTTGGAGTTGGGTCCTGCGACACCAGCCCTTGTGCCATGTTCCATCTTTGACCCGTCAGTAAACCAGTGGAGATGTTTTGAATCCCCACTAACCATCGAAAAATTCCATCTCCTCCCGGAGACTTATAGGGTTGAAAAGAGGCCACTGCCCATTTAACCTTGTCACGGTCGACGATGTTCCCTGAAAGGCTGCGGGAATAACGGTCTGGGATAGTCCTATGACTACACCCAGCATCCAATAGATAAGCGGTCTGGAGGATTGACCCTGGAAATTGAGGGTACTGAGGGTACTGTATTAACGCAAACCTTTGCGTGAGTGTGAGTTCAATTAGATTGAATGTGTTGGAGTTTTCACGTTGATTTTCTGTGGCAAAGAAGCTGGAGATATTACAGCTTCCCCATGTTGGGTAAGGCCTCGGCCACGATAAGAGCGGCACCAGAAAAATTTAACGTCTCGAATTAGCGGAGAGAGGTATTCTAGTATTGCCACTCTGCCGCTCACCGCTCACTGCTCATACATATTCGAGGCCTAACACAGAGATGGGAAGCTGTAATATCTCCAGCTTTAGTGTTTCCAGAGGAGGAAATATATTAATATTTTTCTTGTGATTAATCTTGATATATTTTAAAATTTAAATTTATTTTTATGAAGTTGCCTATTTGGTCAAGGGAAGCAGTGCTTCCTTTGCTTCCAAAGAGGAACCGCCACTGGTTTGTGGCTAGCCCAGGAACTTATAACACATTTTGTACCTTCATTGTCCCCGTCTTTAAATTCTTGTTTATCACATTAAAATTCACTTTTCCACAAGCTTTTAAAATAAGTTTCTTGTCATCAGCCACTTTAATACTGTTAATCGGAGATACAGTTTCATCGTAGAGCCAGTCACGATTCATTGTAATATGCATTCAAGCTCCAGAATCGATATACCAGCAACTATTATAGTTTGACGTTTTTGCAGAAAACACAGCGACATAACCAGGGTTTTCATTATTCCTCAATATTTACTTATATGGCCATATTTGCCACATGCGAAGCACCTTGGACCTTTATTCAGTTTAGGCACTTTATCACCAGCTTGCTTAGCAGACTGAAATTGATTTCCTTTACCTAATAAAGGCATAAAGTGCAGCAGACTCAGAGATTCTTACATCCTGAAGAAGCTTAGTCCTTACACCAGAGCCATTGCCATCATCATCGGTTGACACAGGAACAGGGCTCCTAAGCCATTCACCCTTTACTGTATAACCAATGTTTCTCAATTTCTGAGGTGTTGTCATTATTTTGTTGACATAGTTTTCAATGTTCTGGCAATTATCTAGTGTTGTAGATATCAGATCTCTTAAGAGCCCAACTTGACGTGTTAGTCCTTAGTCATTGAAAGCTTTAGCTAAATTATCCCACACCTCTTTCGCTGATTTAGCCTCTCGAATATGGACGTAATTGTTGGGATTTACCAGTAAAATAATTTTAGTTTTCGTTTTCGTATCTAGTTTGACATTGACTTCGTCGTTTGAGGCAACTAAACTCCACAAATCCTCATGCACGGCAAATGACCAAGTAGGATAATTGTCTCTCCCCGTCAGCTTTTCTCTTAAGGGCATGGAATTATTTGAAGACATTATTTTTTTGGTTTCTTTTTTAAAAGCTACTGAATTAATATGAAAATAAAATTTATATTTCTTCTTTTTTTCGATTCCCTTGTTTTCAATTTTCTTTTAGCTTTTACTTTATATTTTAAAGACCATGTAAGCCTGGGCCCATAACCTGAAGAATTTAGTTGTTGAAGCTATTAAATAATAACAAATGAAGTGGAAACGGTGTCTTTATTTTGTAGGAATATTACATCTACTACTGGCGACTACAGATCTGTGAAGTTGGCAACGCATTTTGTGTTTTGGAAATTTTTTTTCATACGTTTGTCCATCGTTTGTCCAAGTTTGTCCCGCAGTTATTTCTATTTGCCCACCTACCCATTAATTATAATAAATAATTGAAATATTTCAATTTTGCGAAATTGGCAGTCCCGGTTGCGAATTTCGCACTTTTTCTTTGCGCGTTCGTATGGTGCAAGTTACACTATCATTCATTTCGTTTATTACCCCCATACACAAATCCGGTTTTTAAGGCAAGGGGTCGCAGGGAAGTACAATTCATGCGTCATATGACTCCTCACTTTTGAGCCAGAAAATTTGCCAGACTCACTCTCCATTACACTAACACAAATATAACATCGTACTCGGGGTCTGCGAAAACTATGAAAAATTCCCCCTCTCATTCGCGTTTATTGCACAACTACAAACGCATCACAATCTTTACACAAAAAAGAGGTAGAAAAATGAATGCTTAGTGTAATACCCGCATCATACACAAACCGTTTTGATGTGAGTATCGAGTGATGGATAGTGTAACTTGCACCTATGTCCATCGTTTGTCCATATTTGAGCACGAAATAGCTGCATTGGTCCACGCTCTGATAAAATTTTATTCATAAATCAATTATTCGGGAAAATTAAATTGGACATAAAAAGGGCGCATTTCGAAATTCGTATTTATGTATTTCTGTAACAATTGGAACTTCAATTTTATTCCGAACAACCGACATCAATACTGCACGAAATACAGAAAAAAAAAACAAATTAACCCACCCCAAATAACAATTGTAACTAAATTACTTAGTCGGAAATTTTTCGACACAGTGTGGATTTCGACGAATCGGCTCCGCACAAACAATTTCCGCCTTTTTTGGACAAAATACAAAAAAATCAAAAAAGTCGAAAAAATCGAAAGCATCGAAAAAAATCGAAAACAAAATCGAAAAAAATCGGAAAAAAAGTTGAAAAAAAAAATCGAAAAATAGTAAAAAATCGAAAAAAAATCAAAAAAAAATCGAATAAATCGAAAAAAAATCGAAAAAAAATCGAAAAATTCGAAGAAAAAAATCGAAAAAATCTAAGAAAAAAATCGAAAAAATTGAAAACAGCAAACTTCGGAGTAGTAGTTGTAATTTAATAAAAGTATGGGAAATTAGCGGTGACTGACTGGTCCAAATTACCGAGAGGTGAGCCAACCTCGACCGAGTACCGTGTTGGGTAAGATGTTAGAAACAGGTGGGAGATTGGCTCCATGGCCTTCAACGTTTCCCGATTGGCGATTTGGTGTAAATTATTAATATCTGCAAAATGCTCAGCGTCTTTGCCAGAAGCACTGGTGCCATTTGTGTATTTTAGCCAATGTATATCATCCATGTACGTTGAAATCACCCGCAACAATGTTGTCACACTGCGGGTGGCAAAATAAAAATTTGATAGTGACCACAATAATAAATTTGAAAAGTGTTGCACTCTACTTGGCATATACAGTAAAACTTCGTTATAACGCTCTTCTAGGGACCAAAAACAAAGAGCGCTATAACCGGGAAAACGCTATAACCGGGAAATTATAAAAAATCCTTAAAAATTAACAAAAGTTATTTTATAACTTAAAAGTTTTTAAATGCAAAGAAATAAGTTATATAAAATAATATATTATACATAAAAATATTAATTATTTAGATCCACTTGGATTGGAATACAAATAATCATCAATTTTTTTTTGCTTAAGGCAATTAAATGAATTTTTAAATACGGAATTTTCTAAATTGTTTATATAATTAAATGTATTATCTTCCACTTCCGTGTTGCAACTAAAATATGTACGGATTGTTGACAGATCGTTGTTTTTTGCGACTGCATCCTTCTTGGGTCAAAACTATCTCTTTACGTTTGTGCAAAATCGTACGTAATGTTGAAGCACTTATGTTCTTAGACGCGGCGAAGGCTTTTTAGTTTAAAGTTGATTCTTCAAACGCCTTAATTAAATCAACTTTTTCTTTGATCGAAAACGATTTTCGCGACATATTTTAACTCTTAACCGCACAGAGGATAGTGGAACACTGACGATAAAAACAACTCGAAGCAAACAAAAGGTCTGAATACGTGGAAACATATTAAGGAAGTTTGTTGACTGAAAATTCTCGGAATCTACATTCTCGGAATCTAAACAATAATACCAAAAAAATAATAATAATCATCTATCGGAGCGCTATAAACGGGAAATCAGAGCGTTATAACGAACAAAATTTCTATGTAAAATTAATCCTAGGGGTCGGGATCAAGAAAAAAGAGCGTTATAACCGGGAAATCGTTATAAGCGGGAGCGTTATAACGAAGTTTTATGTACTTCCATTTGATAGCTATACCGAAGCCGTTGTAAAGAAAAACGTAAACCACTATTTTCTGTTGGCCGTCATTTTGAATTTGGAATGACGCCACACAGCTAAATAGTATTCTAGTGACAGTTTCATTTGATACCCATATCGAGTAGGTTTTAAAGGAAAAGGTAGTCCACCATTTTGTGTTGTCCTCCATTTTGGATTTTTAATGACACCACATAGCTAATTGATACCCATGTCGGGAGTCGCGGAGCACAATTGCAAAATTCGGCCGCCATCTTTTTACAAAATGGCACATTCCATTGTCACGCGAACTCTACATATGTGCAAAATTAGAATTTGATCGATTTATATGGAAGTGAGTCAAAGTCAGGTTGCAAGATTTGTTTACATATTACATACAGCTTACAGCATACAAGATACAGGTGAAGCTAATAGCGTATAAAAAGCACTACACGTAACAAAAAATAACAAACAAAACATACAGATGCTGCTATCGACTTGATTCAACTACTCAACTACTGAGTAGCGTCTATATGCATAATTTCAACTTAACCCAGGTAGCAGATCTGAGTCGAAAATCGAAATCGAAAATTTCAACGTATTTTCATCTTTCAAGGTCCCAGGAGCATTTTAAGCAAAAAATTGGGAGGAAGTATGTGTGTGTGCGTACGGATGTGGTCATTTTTTCCTGCAATATATCGCGCGAACCAAAACTGATATCGACTTCGTTGAGGTGTCGTTCGAAGCGTATTAACCGAAATATGATTTGAAAAGATTTTCATGAAATTCGGTCTAGCGGTTTTTTGTTTAAGCGACGTAAGTGATTTTTGTACATGCACGATATAGCACGAACCAACCATGATACCGACTTCTTTGAGGTGCCGATCGTAGCGTATTACCGAAAGTACACTTTGAAAAGATTTTCATAAAATTCGATCAAGCGGTATCTATGTTTTGTTTAAAGGGCGTAAGTGATTTTTGTACATGCTCGATAGAACGCAAACCAAAAATGATATTGACTTCATTGAGGTGCCGATCGAAGCGTTGGAATGACACCCGTTTAAAATGAAGTTCACTTTTATGTATTCAGCCGAGCAATAGCTTCCCAAAGAGTCATCACTCGTCAAAATCCGAGTTTTCTTTAAAAACCATTCAACAAATACGTTAACCATTACAAACATGACGAAATTTTCAAACTTTAGTTCAGAACTGTTTGAACGGCGGATTGCTTTCCATGTCCTACAGTTTTGGGAATTGAGTTCATCGCGGGATTTCCAGTGATTACAGTTTGGCCTTTTCGGACAAGTTTGACAAATCCGTTACATTGATTAATTTTGGTACTATCTCCTGAAATCGTTCGAATTGAAAATGAAGTTTTTACCATTGCAGTTTATCATCAGCGCGTCAACACGCTCAAAATTAATTCGCTTTATAGTGTAGCGAACGAAGTGCCAGGGACATGTTTGTTTGCTACTGTTCAACAAAAAAAAGTTCTTTAGAAAAGCCTTGCGGATTTACCATTCTTATCGTTATTTCAAAGAGCTTCCTTCCATCATACTGGGAAGTTGATCGTGTGGACCGAAAGGGTCGAACCCACATCCCAACTAGTTTTACATCGGTTTTAGGTAGATGTTTCTCAAAGCTTCTGCAAGATGGAAAAAAATCCTAGGCATATAAATTAAACCGAAATGCAACCTCGGATTTTTATCACGAATTACCTTTAGAGACCAAGAAGTTGCATTCTACCACGAAGATGGGACGAAGATTACGTCTGCTGTTATCTGAGCCTTTGAGTTCTAAGGAACGAAATAAATTTCTAACTTGCATCATTGCAGCTTTTATATTTGGGAAATTAGTGTATTTTGTGGTCCCAGAATATTTTTCATCCATATCAATGTTTTTTTGTTGTTTTGTAATTGTACATATATAAAAGTCAGGTTAATAATAAAGTTTTTCAGTTGTCAATCAAGGTTAAAAGAGTTTTAATTGAAGGCTGTTTTTCTAGTAAGAGTTTGGTACATAGAACCAGGTGCACTCACAACAATAAGCCAGGGTACCAAGAACCTTATCTGCCAACTCACAAAAACAATGATTGGTCAAGGTATCAAGAACCTTGGTCAGAGGAAGAAAAATAGTTAAGAGCAGAGGAGATCTACAATCCTCAACATAGAATCGGGATCCTCAACATGGATTTTGGTATGAACTACATAGTCCATTCAAAACGCGGGGGGGGGGGTGTTCCAAAGTAACACCGTTAAGAAAATCGAACCCTAAAGGTTTTTGGGGTCGCTGATCACGAAAATCGAGGTCCCGCGGTCCTAAAATTAGGGCGTCACCCCTAAAAATGCAAAAAACACCCCTTTTTAGGGGGCGATTATTTCAATAATAATGAAAACTAATGCGATGAAATGCACTTTTTTTAATATTTATTTGCGAAGGTGGTTGATTTATACAAAATTAAGGCGAACTTAATGGTAAGGGGTACTCCTAAAGGGTTGAAACTACCCCTAAATTGGCGAAAAATGGCAAAAATTGTAATTTTTTTGAAGTTATACTTCTTTAGGCGCGTTTTGAAAAATATTATGAGAGTGAATTTTGACGAATTCGCAACGCAACGCAACTTGAGGATATGGGCGAAGGGGTGGAGGCAATGGAGGGCAAGCATTTCAACTTCCATTCTTCATGCGCACTGGGATTATCATTATTATGGGCATATGGAAATTCGTAGCCGATGCCGGTTCACGATGTCGTTGGGTGAGGGGGTTTTTATGCCGAGGCTATGGAGGGAAATAAATTTCATGTTCGAGTCATCAGCTAAGCGTATGTTTGTTTTTTCGTGGGCATAGGAAAGGAAGATTCGTAGTGTTTATTGTGTGCTGTTTGTGGGTGAGGGGTTTTACTGAATGGAAGGCAATTTCTCTAACTCGTAGTGTAATATCATAGACTCGCCAAGTTTTTAACTCGTAAAAAGTGGCAAAATATTGTATTTTAACATTTTTTACTGCACGTGTATTACCGGTGATAAGTTGGTTAGTGATCCGAGTGAATAAATTGAATGAAATTGATAAGGTGACCAGTTTTGTTTACATTCATGGTGTTTTTTTCGGGTTAATTTAAGGAAAAAATGTTGGATTTATGTGGTAATGAAATTAAAAGTGAGTTTAAAATGGTTAAAAATTATTACGGAATAGTTATTAAAACATAAGTGCAAGTACCACCACACAACATGAATAACAAAAATTTTGAACTTTTTTCTACACAGTTTTCTGCTTTAATATTTTTAAAAATTATTCTTCAACAAGCTTTAATCACTTTAAATTCACTTTTAACTCAATAACCACACAAATTCAACATTTTTGCCCTAAAATAACTCGACAAAACCACAGCGAATGTAAACAAAATTGGTCACCTTCACAATTAAACCATTAAAACATATTGGTTCACTAAATTTTTTGAAATTGTTTTAATTCAATCACTGAAACACTAATCACTGGTAATCCAGGTGCAGAAAAAACTGATAAAATACAATATTTTAACTTTTTATTGAAAAAATGAACTAAAAAACTTGGCTCCACTATGTTATTACACGAGAAATGTCCTCCATTCAAGCAAATGTAGGATCGGCACCGGCTGCTTCCAGGCCTGTAGCTACGATGGGTTTTGCTGGAGGCCCTATCAGAACCTCAAATATGCAGCGTACTGCAAATTTAAGACATGATATGAACATGCAGCACGCTGCTTTGCTTGTCATTTTACCAGCCTGAGCCAATTGAAATACTTTTGATTGCAGCGTGCTGCATTTTTATCTCATGCCCTAATTTACTGCACGCTGCCAATTTTGATGTTCTGATACGGCCTGCTAACGATATAGGCGAAGAGGTAGAGGAGGGAAGCATTGCAACTCCAATCTTTTAGCTATTAAGTTTATTATTATATGGGCATATGCAAATTCGTAGCCAAAGTCCGTTCACGATGTCAATTGGTGAGGAGGTTTTTACCCAGAGGCTATGGAGGGAAATAAATTACATATCCTAGTTTTCAGCTAAAGCCGGCTCTAAACGATGCTATGAGCACTTTCCAACGTTGGACGATTGATGGTAGAACGCATCGTGTGGCCGCTACTCGAACTACGAATGTCCAATGTCAAGCGTCCAACGATGGTGTTTGGACAGGTTCGGCGTGTTGTCACTCAAACTTTGGAAGCGTTGATGCTGTATTTGCTGATACATTAATGTCCTTAGTATGAAACTCTTCGTATCATATTTCAATTACCCTAACCCACTCAATTTAATTGAGTAACAACTAAAAGAAGAAGCTGGGGAAGTGAACAGAATTTGGAAGTGACGTAATGAATCTACCCAAGGTCGATGAACCCACAGGTGAGTTACGAGAGCATACCGGCAAAATGAGTCTACGCAACGCCTGGAATTCCTCATTGTGACAGAGGACACAGACGATGTCCTTTTGGATTGCCGGAGATTAGCCGAGCAAACTGCTGCACTGTAACCTACAGCTAAAGGCACGGCTAAGAGCAACGAACGTCTTTGACTATAATGGTACGATCGTTTGATCTACTGAATAAAGTAGAGGAGAAGCTAAATTCCTCAATCAGAAGCTAAGGCGGAAATGAACAAAAAAGAAGTGAGTTGGGCTTAGAAGTACCAGTAGTATTATCAGGTAAATAAATGCTGATCCAGCTTTGCGACGCATATTAAGCTTAACATTCATTACGTGTTGGTAGAAAATTAGCCAGTCTTAAGAGAATTTCATGAGGCATCTCAAGCCCATGAGGCATCTTAAGATAATTGTAATTAGGCCTAATGACCCAACTAGTTGGTGATTTTAGTTAGGATTAGAATACAGTATAACCGACAGCCTTGAGCATGTCGGCATCAAAATGCTTGCACCTTCCAACGCACGAAAATAGAAAGAATCCAATAAAATATTTGTGTAGAAATTAAAAATTAGTCTTAAAATCACGCCAAAGAAGTATAACTTCTAATGCGTGTACATTAGGGTGGTTCAAAAATGCCAAAAAAAATCAAAAAAACGTGCACCCCCCTATCTTTAAGTTCAATTAAAATGATGATTTTTGGCGGCAATCGGAGAATTTTTGATTGACACTAACCATTGCCGCCGAGCACATTTCGTTTTAGAGATTTGCGATTTTTAACAGCTGTTTTTGACAGCTGTCATGTTGCAAACCTTTGATTTGACGTCATATTCGTAATCAGCGACCTCGAAATCCCTCTATAGCACGAAATTTCACGTCATTTTGAAAAAATGTAAAAAAAGGCAATATTTTGTTCATAGTTGACAGCGTTTTTGACAGCTGTCATTTGTCAAACCTTCGATTTGACGTCAAATTCGTAATCAGCGACCTCGAAAACCATATAGAAACCACGATCTAGGTAGTTTAATGGACGTAAATGAATGGGCCTCGGTAGTCTAGGGGTAAGGCGCCTGACTACTATCCCAAGAGGTCCCGGGTTCGAATCCCGGTGGTGCCACGGTCCTAGCCTTTCCCAATTTCCCGCCTACATAACTTTCCTTCTTTCTTCTTCCCTCTTTACATTCCTGACTCCTCCTGTCATAGCCTTCACTAGTTCTCTTCCACGCTCCACCAAGCGCATGCCATCGGTTGGTTGAAGAGATTCAACTCGTTTCAGGAGGCATAACACTCCAGCGAGTTGTTCTCGATGCCCCGATGTCAGAGTCGCGAAATGGTTGAGAGTTGGTGGAATAAAAATATCGCAGTCAGGTTGTGACAGTTCCTTCCTCTCTTCTTTCTCTCTCTCTTCTCTCTATCTTCCGGCTAGAGCTGCTGTTCGACGGTGTATATGGAAAAAAAATAGATTGTCGACAGTACAAAGGGACTTTCCCTAAGCCTCTAGTCTGCCACATAAAAAAAAAAAAAAAAAAAAAATGAACAGAATTATCAAATTTTTATTATTGTTTAAAAATCGTAAATCTCTAAAACGAAATGTGCTCGGCGGCAATGGTTAGTGTCAATCAAAAATTCTCCGATTGCCGCCAAAAATCATCATTTTAATTGAACTTAAAGATAGGGGGTGCGCGTTTTTTTGAAATTTTTTTGCCATTTTTGAACCACCCTAGTGTACATAAGTACACACACCAATTGTTTTTTTTTTTTTCAAGTTTATGCTTCAAATTCGATTGTGGGCGTACTGTCAGGCAAAAATAAATTATTTTCAACCCTTAAGGGGTTAAAATTACCCCTACAATATAGTTCATTGAAAACTAGGGGGGGGTGTTCCAAAATAACACCGTTAAGAAAATCGAACCCTAAAGGTTTTTGGGCTCGCTGATCACGAAAATCGAGGTCCCGCGGTCCTAAAACTAGGGCGTCACCCCTAAAAATGCAAAAAAAAACTTTTTAGGGTACATATTTCGCAATTATTGTGTGATTGTCGTTTTTACAAAAATGCAGAGTTTATTTAAAGATTCCACGAAATGAAATATTTCTCAATATATTTTTTATTTTTTTTTCTCTTTAGGGGTGGTTTAACCTCTGTACAAAGGAGTTATAGTGAAATGTTCCAAATGTTGTAATGATTACACATGGAAAATAAAATTTAAATGTAAAACAATAAATTTTAATTTGTTTCTATTACAATTTTAATGTGGGGGTAGTTGTACCCCCTTAAGAGTTGAAAAAATTAATTTTTTGCTGATAATACCTTTTGAACCAAATTTCAAACAAAAAGCAAAAAAATTTTTTTTTGCAATTTTTTTTATATTAAGTTGTTTTTATTATAATTGAGGTAGTTTTAACCCCTTAAGGGTTGAAAATAATTCATTTTTGCCTGACAGTACGCCCACAATGGAATTTGAAGCATAAACTTGAAAAAAAATTTACAATTTTTGCCATTTTTCGCCAATTTAGGGGTACTTTCAACCCTTTAGGATTACCCCTTACCATTAAGTTCGCCTTAATTTAGCAATCAACCACCTTCGCAAATAAATATTAAAAAAAGTGCATTTCATCGCATTAGTTTTCATTATTATTGAAATAATCGCGAAAACCCCCTAAAAAGGGGTGTTTTTTGCATTTTTAGGGGTGACGCCCTAATTTTAGGACCGCGGGACCTCGATTTTCGTGATCAGCGACCCCAAAAACCTTTAGGGTTCGATTTTCTTAACGGTGTTATTTTGGACATATGGACGTTGAGGGTAATACCCAGGACAGACAGCGCTCTTAAACTATTAATTTACGCTAATCATCGTTAACTGGAATGTGTGTCACCCTGAGTTGTTAGTTAATTCCCAATTTTTTGATGATTAACATCAAGCCTTAATCATCAAAATATTTTGATGATTAAGGCTCATTTTACACGATGAAGCACGAAACAAAAAGATTCGCTTGGTTTGATGGGGAGAGGTGAGAAAGGGTTTGAGGGAACACGTCTTCTCTCAAGCCCTCTCTCACCTCTCCCCATCAAACCAAGCGAATCTTTTTGTTTCGTGTTTCATCGTGTAAAATGAGCCTAACGAGTTAATCAAGTTCGTTACAGCGGTTCTCTTAGTTCTACATTTTCTCATAGATGGTGCACCATGCGCCACGCAGTTATTTTAACGTAAAACGAATTGAGGTTAAACATAATACGGTGTTATTAATAAAAAAATTATAATAAACTGCGAAAATGGATAAAAAAAAATTATTAAAATAAAATGTTTTAAATAAGCTTTCCGTATTTTGTTGTTCATTTTTTAAATTGTCACTGTCAAAAAACATATGTTCATCAAAGAACTCTAATGTCATGCAAATAGTGTCTGTCACCTTATTTTTTAATGTACATTAAGGGTCTAATGTTGATTAAGTAAATGTACATTAAGAGCGCTGTCTGTCCTGGGTATAATCAGCTTTGAAGAAAAACGTTTCATGACGTTGACACCTGTCGACTGTGCCTAGATTGATTCGACATGGATAAGTACATTATGTGACCTGTACTTACTCTTGTAAAGGACTTCTTCTGAAGTAGTTTTAATAATTACTAGGGAAGGGACACTAATTGCTACATTCCGGAAAATGTTTTGTTGAACTGAATGCTCGTAGACGATACGAATGAGTTTGGTTGTAATCCTTTAGATGGTTCACTATTAATTAATTACAAGATTCATGCTTTAACGCTTGTCATCATGAGTGAAAATCATTAAATATCAATCACGATTCAGATGCCCCAAGTTGACATTCAAGATTGAACCAAATAATTGGCGTGACTTACATATATCATCACTTGGAGATGTCGCAAAAAACAACATCCATCTTTCCTGTATGTATGAATTTTTGTGTACAGGAGATATTAACACACACTGTGCCACTAGGAAAATTCTCCCCCAAACTGGCAAACAAGCCGAGGATTATCTAAATTCCCTTATCCTTTAAAACGTTAAAAGCACACACTTCCTTGTTTTGTCAGCTCTCTTAATTGTTTAATTTCTAGCCAGGATTGCGAGGATAATTCGAATTATGCTTAATCGATTTATATTTTTCGTTTTCAGAACTACGATGCACTGATTGTTCGATCCGACACAAAAGTAACAGAGGAAGTTCTGGCTGCAGGATCTGGACACCTTAAAGCCGTGGGACGTGCCGGAGCTGGGGTTGACAACATCGATATTCCAGCGGCAACTAAACACAATATAATCGTCCTTAAGTGAGTAAACAGAAAGTAACAACGCAATACCGCAATACCATGCCCTTGCCACCTTCCCCTACCACCCCCACCACCCTATGGTATAGTGTTGAATGTACAAAGCCTAGTCGCGCTGTTGCCGTTGTCGTTTGAGTCGCAATAATTATTTTTGAATATTTCAGCACGCCCGGGGGCAACTCCATATCCGCCTGCGAATTGACTTGCATTTTAATTGGGGCTTTAGCCAGACCTATTGTCCCCGCAGGGCAGAGCTTGAAGGAGGGCAGATGGGATCGGAAGCTGTATAGTGGCACTGAGTTGTATGGGAAAACTTTGGCCATCCTTGGACTAGGAAGGATTGGACGGGAAGTGTCAATTCGAATGAACACGTGGGGAATGAAGGTGAGAACTGCGGTTTCCTTTTCAAATAAAGTAGTTTGTGATTTCCAATTATAGAAGTGAACGATTTTCTGATTGTTTTTGACGATATTCTTGTTATCTACAAGTTTGAATTCAAGGATATAAAATTGAACAAGGACTTATAGATGGAACTAAGCGAGAAACTTTTCCTTACAGGTAATTGGCTTTGATCCTATTACAACTGACGAGGAAGCCAAGGCCGCTGGTGTAGAAAAAATGGAACTGGACGCCATTTGGCCATTGGCTGATTACATAACAGTGCATACACCCCTAATTCCGGCCACTAAAAGTAAGTTAATTGTACAATAGAAAATGAAAATATATTTTGAGGGAAGTTTGATATGTTGCAAGATGAAAAATCCCCTGGCAGATAATATCGTTTGTACTTCTAGTCTTTCATGCAACAGTTGTAAATTTCGTAAATCAACGTAAATTTCTATGAGATGGCGCCATAGTTAATTTTTGAACATGCCCACACACACAAAAAGGAACACTCCCTACATTAACCTATATGAGCCTCAGTACGGCATGGGGATTAACATGCTCGCTTACCATCCTGAGAAAAATGTGCTATGTGCATTTGTTCGCTATGCGTGCTAGTTGCGGGCGCCGGCCGTGCAGGCTAATGCGCACCTGCTGCTACGGGCGAGTCTTATATTTATACGCTTTATATTAGCTTCACCTGTATGTTGTATCTTCAAATTTTTCCTATATGCATAGTTCGTGCGCAATGCAATCTGGATTTTTTGTAAATAAAAACAAGACGGCGGTTTCAAGATGGCGGCCGAATTTTTAATTGTGTTAATAGACTAACAAGTAGAAAATATAACCTATCAACTTCAAATTTTGCTGACATGCATCGTTCGCGTGATAATGCAATCCAAAATTCATCATGGTGGTTCCAAGATGGCGGGCGAATTTTGCAATTATGTTGCGACCTCCGACATGGGTATCAAATGAAAGGTTATAACAGCATGACAGTTAGCTTTGTGGCGTTGTTGCACATTCAAAATGTCGGCCAACACAACCTGGCGAATTACTTTTGTCTTTACATTGCCCTCGGTATGGATATCAAATGAAAAGGTCATTTTAAATTTAATATGGCGGCCACCACAAAATGACGGCAGACATTTAATATAATAGACTAAAAAGTAGAAAAATATATTGCGATGATTTATCTCAACGGTGGGCGTTAAAAATTCCATCGTCAGCCTTCGTGAAGCGATGGTGAACGAGGGAAAGGATCCTGAAACTTACATGTTTGTAGGTAGAACTTTTGAAGACATTGACGGTAATTAACGAAGCGGCAAAGAGGAAGGCAGCGAACACTGACTAGAGCTGCTGTTCGACATTGCACTCTATACGAAGAAAATAGATAGACAACAGTATAAAGGGCCTTTCCTGGGACTCTAGTCGTTCACATAAAAAAAGCCGAGATTAAACTAACGCAAGAACGCGCCGCAGCCGCAGCAAAAACTCCTGGTCCTTGGTAACTTCCATCAAGAAGAATTTTACCTCTTCCACAACCCCTCCATTTATTAATGGGGAGGGGGTGATAACAAAAAGCAAATTCAAGGCCGACTTATTGGCATCTCTGTTCGCCCCAAATTCTTCTTTACCCGAAACTGATACGCCACCGCCGGTTCTTGAACGCAACGCCCATTCAATGGACAGAATTTTCTTCAGGACTCGCGAGGTGTTTAAATGTCTCAAAGAGATCGACGTCAATAAATCCACTGACCCAGACAATATTCCCCTATGGTACTCAAAAAATGCGCCTTACTTTTGGCTAAACCTCTGCGAAAACTTTTCGTCCTGTCATACTTTTCCGGAGTTTATCCCAACTCTTAGAAACTAGCTCATGCTCAGCCCATTCCAAACAAAGGTGAAGCCAGCGACCCTACCCTACTACCGCCCAATAGCAATTATTTCTGTTCTCTCCAAAATCATGGAAACAATAATCAATAGAAGGCTACAATCTAACCAAATTTTACAGGACAAGCAGTACGACTTTTGATATTTCCAAGGCTTTCGACAGAGAATGGCATCCTCACCCATCTCGGCCGGCGTTCGCTAAGGCTCGATTCTCTCACTTGCCCCCTTTCTTATATTCAATAATAATCAGCTCCCAACCCACTTCACAGTTTCTCCGATGACGGTACTCTGAGTTACTCCCACACCTTCGATAAGAGAAGATAAGCACGTGCCAGACCTTTTCCCGTAGACCGTGAACTCATGTCCAATTCTATTAACGGGGACATTGAACTCATTCTTGCTTGGTGCCTCAAGAATCGTGTCGAATTCAACGCAACCAAAACAAAGTCTTATCTCTACAAAAACCTGCACCGCCCGTCCCTCTATCTCAGTGGGCAAAAAGAATGTAATGACTGAAACATCTCTTAAAATCCTGGGCGTAACTTTATCTTTAGATCTGCGATGGAATAATCACATATTCCAAATCGCCAATGAAGCTTACCAATGCCTGGGTTTCCACAACAGATGCAAGTTCCTCCTTCAGCCAACTGGATGGGCCCTGGCTACAATCTACAAGTCCTATATTCGGCCCCGCCATCGACCTTTTAAGCCATCGTAGGAATGTAGCAGCCCTTAGCAAATTTTACCAATATTACCATAGCGTCTGTTCTACGGTAATTAGAAACCTCCTGCCTACACGGCAACTTTTTTCCGCAACACAAGACTAGCCAACTCGGCTCACCCGCACACGCTACAGCCCTCCTGTTCGGGCACATTACGTTTTAGTAGTTCGTTTATAGATAGAACAGCTCGATTGTGGAACTGTCTTTCACAGTCGGTGTTTCCGAACTCATATACTATCTCAGAGATCAAACGCAAGGCTCATCGACATCTACTCACGCACGCTCCAAACCCCTAACTCAGGGGTTCCCAACCTTGTGCCCGCGGGCGCATATGTGCCCACGAAGATATTTAATTGTGCCCGCGACAAAGTGCTAAAATACGAAAAAAAAAACAAATCTTAAAAATAAAAAAAATTTAAAAGTTACTTTAATTTTAAAAATCTTGCTAGATGTAGTGAGAAATTCGCTAAATTGGCTACACTAACATCTGTCTAAACCACCACGCGAATTAGACCTTTAGACCCTAACTTTGTCGGTTAGGTCCCACCATTTGGTTGCATTTTTATTGTTTTTCTCGCTAAGTAGCTTTGAGTAAAACTGACTTACTTAGTACGAAAAGCAATAAAATCGCGGCCAAACCGCCATCCAATATGAAAGAAGCCTTACAATCATGTCTTTTCCGGCGTCGTTATTGTATTATTAGTATAAATAGTTGTCACAGCGAGCGGTCGTTGTAAACTCTTACTGTTATCATCAGGTGCTACCAACGTGTTGTGTTGTTTTTAAATCCGGTTAGGTCCCACCATTTGGTTGCATTTTTATTGTTTTTCTCGCTAAGTAGCTTTGAGTAAAACTGACTTACTTAGTACGAAAAGCAATAAAATCGCGGCCAAACCGCCATCCAATATGAAAGAAGCCTTACAATCATGTCTTTTCCGGCGTCGTTATTGTATTATTAGTATAAATAGTTGTCACAGCGAGCGGTCGTTGTAAACTCTTACTGTTATCATCAGGTGCTACCAACGTGTTGTGTTGTTTTTAAATCCGACTTGTGCCCGCCAGTTTGTTTTGCAATCTCGAATGCGCCCGCACCACAGAAAGGTTGGGAACCCCTGCCCTAACTTATCCTTTCTCCTTTATCCTTCAAATCAAGCTTACTACTAGACACTGACCATGACTTGAACGACTTGACAGACTAGTAGTCCAAAGGATGATTCTTAAGCTTGACGCTGCCACATAAAAAAAATTGTTAACAGACAGGGTTGTGAAGAATATTTTAAGCCGCCCTCCTGAGACGGCCACCATAGATCTGACGGTATATTGAGTATACCATATTGCATTGTCATCGGAGCTAAAGCTGTGTGCAAAATTTCAGCATGATAGGATATCCGGAAGTATTTGAAAAATCGATTGCAAAATTTGTTCCGTGAAAAAAACAATAATCCGTCCTCTTGAAACGTCCGCCATGGATCTAACGGTATATTGAATATACCATATTGCACTGTCATTGGAGCTGAAGCTGTGTGCAAAATTTCAGGGTGATCAGATAACCGGTAGTATTCAAAAAATCGATTACAAAATTTGTACAGGACAAACAGACAGACAAGAAAGCGAGCTAATAAAAACCTTTTAAAATAATTTTGAATGTAAGGTTTTTATTGCTCTACATTTCGAAATCGAGTTAAGAATGAAATTAATGAAGTTATTGGTAAAAGTTATAAATATAACTTACTTAAATGTAAAAACGCAGGGGAATAGTGGATGAGTTTGCCCTCTTATGTTTTCTGTCGCTGTCCCGCTATAGTCAGGAGTATAGTCTCAAATAGTGAAGTCTGAGCGACAGCTCATTTGGCGAACTGCTGAACCGGTTTGAGCTATGTGGCCTACAAGTCTAAAGTATAGGGGTTGTATCACCATAGGCCAACTGATACAGTAGAAGGAGGTACAATACATGCTCAGGTAGATGAGTGCTGCGACTGTCGACAACTGTTAAAAAAGGAACGTAAATGGATATTTCAGTGCCCATCGCAAAATTGCTTGAGTATTGAGTTAACGAGGGAAATGAATTGCCGATGAATATATGTAGATGAGTATTTTCAAGGTTTTGATGAGTCGTCCGGCTTTTTCGAGACTTTGAAGTGTCGCTGGGTCAAGTGTCTAGAGCTGTAGAGGAAGATTATGACATAAAAAAAAATATGGGAAAGAAGCTTTTCTTCTTGCTTGTTTTCTTATTTATTGAGCATCCCTCTTCATCGATTTACTTTGATTTTTATCAGACTTATGGAACAAATATCTGAAGTGTGTTACTATCTTTATGTCATAGGTACCTATCACTTAAAGTTATTTCAAATCTATCAGGATACGACTTGCTTAATATTTCTTATTTAACAATTCTTCACAAATATATTGCATAATTACCAGGATTAAATTGGATTTTCTCCTCCTTTTGCTTCCTTAGCAATTTACTCTTTCCACAATTTTTATTATCAAAATGTTTAAATGGGGCATTTATACTTTTCCAAACTCCAAGGACCAAACAGTCCGATGTCTTCAAATTCCCGGAAAATCCACAGAAAATTATGAGCACACTGAATTATAAGAGGCTTTGTATCTTCTGATCGATATTTGGTGTTTTTTATGTAGTGCTGTAGAAATGTGTCCCGCGGTATTTTTCAGCGAAATCGTGCTTTTGATTTTAGTTAGTTAGTCCTCTCTGAAGCGGAAACGTATCTCTAATAAATCAATCTTATTCAATACAAAATTTTTGAATTCCGTTTCAGATCTAATATCATCAAAAACACTAGCGAAATGTAAGAAGGGCGTCAAAGTTGTTAACGTGGCACGAGGCGGTATTATTGACGAAGGAGCAGTTCTTGAAGCTCTGGAATCGGGCCAATGTGGCGGGGCCGCCTTTGATGTATTCCCCGAAGAGCCGCCAAAATCGGAACAAACAAAACTTCTCATCAAGCATCCAAAAGTTGTTGCCACTCCACATTTGGGTAATATTCGAAATTTTGGAATACTCCAATACTTTAGAGGAGAGGTTGTTAATAAAAATATTTGTGTTTGTATTATTTCAGGGGCTTCAACAGCGGAGGCTCAAGTTCGTGTGGCAGTTGAAGTTGCTGAACAATTCATTGCTTTGACTGGGAAATCAGACAAATATCGAGATTATGCTGGCGTTGTTAATCGAGATGTTCTTAAGCATTACTTTTAAGGGGTGTATTTTGTTTTGATTATTGTATTTTGAGTAATTCTTATGAATTAAATAAATGAAATAAATTTAAAGCTTATTTAAAAAATATTATTCGGCCTGGGAAAAAGTTTGTGGTGTTTTCCTGATAGATGGTCTCAGTTGCAAATAAGTGACAACTGCTGATCGCAGCAACACCACTAAAACTTCGTTTGAATGGTGACAGATTCAGTATTGTTATGATTTGTTAGAAGCTTGAAACAACGATTATTTATAACGACTTTGTTAGGATTTGAACTAACGATTTATACACTAAGCTAACAACCCGATTAAAAATGAAATTCGCCCGCAGCTAGCACGCAGCTGGTATGCACTAGCCCGCACGGCGCCCGCAGCTAGCATGCACGCCTGAGTGAAAATAACACTAGCCCGCAGCTAGCATGCAGCTGGCACGCACGAATATTATAAATCACGAGTAAAACTGAAATTCGCCCGCAGCTAGCACGCAGCTGGCATGCACTAGCCCGCACGGCGCCCGCAGCTAGCATGCACGCCTGAGTGAAAATAACACTAGCCCGCAGCTAGCATGCAGCTGGTACGCACGAAACTCAAATTTAAAATGAAAAAAAAAAATTTTTTTTCGTAGAATAAAAATTCTACGCCTCTTAAAAAAGATGGAGAAGAGTATTATATATGTATGTAAAGTCGTCATCAGGCACATTTTGAGATTTTCGTGCGTGTGGCGGGAGAGTGGATACCTGTGGGCGGAGAGTGCATCCCTCTAGCGAACAAATTTTTAGATTTTCGTGCCAGTGGCGGGAGCGTGTATCCCTGTGGCGGGAGCGTGCGTACCTGTGGCGGGAGAGTACGTACTTTTGTGGCGTGCCTGTTTGTTCGCTATGCGTGCTAGCTGCGGGCGCGTGCGTGCTAGTAAGGGAATTAACCATGAAATTATTTTTAATCGGGAAGGCGCCATCTATTAGACTCTAGATCTATTTGAACCGACGGTAATTAAAGACAAAGCTTCTCAAGCTGTCCGGAAGGAAAGGATATTCCAACACGGTCTAGAAAATGGTCGAAAGTTCTAGATGTTAAGGAAAGGGGGAGCTTCGATATATACACGCGCTGGAACGGTATTTGGAAGTCAGTTTGGTTTGAAAATCAATGAAAGTGTTCTAAAGGGATAAAAGAGACCTAAAGCGAAAAGTGACCTGATTGAAAACGCGAATTAAAAAGCGAAAAATAGAATTTAGTAGTGTGAAATATTAATTTGCAATTGGTAATAGTGAGCTCTAAGAATTGTGTTAAAAAGTGTATTCCTTAATTAATAGTAAGGCTTTCATTAAGCACATACGCAGAGACCTACCTACTGAGCACACAGTAATGAGGCCTAAGTTTCAACAGCTGACCATAGGTTTTCTGAACAATAAAGCTAATGTGATCATAACATAATAAACCTATTCAAGACTATATCAAGCTCTTTACTTTATTAATGCAGCGGGGGGAGCCCCATTTAAAGCAATATCAGAGACATTAGGACAGTTACAAGCAGAATCAAAGAAATGTGCATTAGAATTTCCGAGGATTAAATAGTAGAGGGTTCAATGTCGAAGTAGATGGTTTTGAAATTTTTTGGTAGAGGTTTACATATTACCCTGTATTTTTGTAACCGTATTAGATATTTTCATGAATACGGCAGAAATCTACTCAGAATACTCCCACCTATCGAAAACTGTAAAAGTCAAGGTTGCAACCCACCAAATTCCAGAGCTAAGCCGACAAAATGTTTGTTTTTTTTTTCACTAAAATTTCAACTTCATCCACCTTTTTCTACAAAAAATACGTAGTTAATCAATTTTTTAATAATGCCCGACAACTTTTACGCTACGGCTTTTAGTTTTGAAGTTATAAGCAATTTTAATGTTGAAATTGGCTTTATTTCGTCCTTTTTTAGTACTTTTTCATCTGAGCTTTGTCGAAAAGTACCAATCAAGCACCAAATAATATATCACTGTTTTTAGACGTCAGACTTTCAGTCACCCAAACAACACTGTCAGAGGCGAATCCAACGTTTAGTTTCGTCGACGTTAGGGTTCCATGCTGACGGGTTTTTTCAAAAACTTCAGCTGCTCGTTCGCAGACGGAAATTTGACAACAAGTAATGAGCTCACTTTCTTGACTGTCCCAGGCTGCAACGGGGGTCCATTTCTCTGTTGTGGGCGAAAAACATTTGCATAGGGGGAGAGACCATGCCCAATAGTGGACGCAACAGCCTCAACTGCCTGGGGTTTTCACGGGATACCTCGAACGACTAAGTCTTGGAGCCTAGAGAGACGATCAAAAGTATCGAGTACTGATATGAGTGAAGCAAAAGCCAAATACTCATATGAGTAAAGAATCGAGTACGGATTCCGTATATAATATAAAAGTCAACCTAATTGGACCATTTAGGTAAATAGTTGAACTACCACAATAAGATATTAAGATAGACGGATACGAGTTCGAAATATTGCAATTCTTCATCTACTTGGGTTCAATAGTAGCAGCATGGAGTTAGAAATTGACGCGACATTGGGACGACGATCCTAGAGACTCTGCAATGACAAGAACTATGGCAATAAAGACGTTGTGAATAAAACTCGGTAAGCTTCATTGGACTGTAGCCACGTTTAAGAAGAACAAGGTTCCATTAGACAGGACTTATAACTCGTTAAGGTAAAGCAAATCAGGTGCAACAGCGAGGCAGACTAAGCATTCACTAGAAGAATGGTGTAAGCCAGGATGCTCAGACCTTCCGGACCGGGGCATGGCCATATTCATGCCACGTTCTTTTTCTTTGATATGTTAGCGGTCCGAGCGGGATGGCCCTGCTGCTGTCGGTGCCGCTGGGTCTCGAACTCCTTCGTCGATTCGTTTCCATTGTTGCCGGTTTTTAGAGACGTTTCGAGCCTCGATAACTGATAATCGTTGATTCTTTAAGTCGCCCTCGATATTCCGATATTTATTCTCGATAACTCTTCGAAAAGCTTGTGCACGACAAGATTGCACCACTTATAGATCCTAACATTAACGAGCAACAACACGGTTTCAGAAAGGGGCGTTCGACCACTTCAAATCTAATGATTCTTATCTCTGAACTCTTATGTGGTATGGAGAACGGCCATCAAATTGATGCTATCTACACGGACTTTAGCAAGGCCTTTGATCGTGTGGACCACCATATTTTGATTACTAAGTTATTCAAATTTGGAATTACCGGCCGTGCCCTGGAATGGATAAAATCATATCTTAGTGGTAGAACTCAGGTCGTCAGATTTCAAGGATTCTTATCCCAAGAAATCGAAGTTACTTCCGGTGTCCCCCAGGGAAGTCATCTTGGTCCGCTCTTGTTTAACATCTTTATCTCCGATCTGTCTCACAAATTAAATAATATACCACTTCTCTTTTATGCAGACGACCTGAAAATATATAGCGTTATAAGGTCCGACACCGATGTATCATTCCTTCAGACGAAACTTAATGCATTGCAGGACTGGTGTAACACCAATAAGTTGCAACTTAACACTAGCAAATGCCATGCAATAACCTTCTCCCGGAAAAAAAGCGTACAACTGCAGCAATACTATCTTGACAACAAGTTATTAAACCATGTGGATCAAATCGTAGACCTAGGCGTTGTCTTAAGCGGGCCATACACGGTCACGCATGTTGTCTAACATGAGTTTGAGTCATGAGGATTTGACCGTCTATAGGCCTGTTTGACGGTTTAACACGACGTTTGACAAGCCGTTTGATGAAAATCAAAACCGATTTGATTTTTTGGGGCGTAGCTTCAAGCTCAAATGAAGTAGGACAACATGTTTGACAAGTGAGTGGAGAAAAAGGTTTTTGTTTGACAAACCGCGTTGGACAATATGTTTGTCGTGTATGGGCCGCTTTAGACAATAAGTTAAACTTTAACCTACACTACGATAGTATTACTGCCAGAGCTAATAAACTCCTTGGTTTTATAAAAAGAAGGGCTAAGGAATTTGATAACATCTGGGTCACAAAAACTCTTTTCTGCTCACTGGTTCGCCCAATCCTGGAATACGCATGCCCTGTCTGGGATCCCATATTTCACGCCAGTAGCAACAGGATTGAATCCATTCAAAAGCAATTTCTCCTGTTCGCACTAAGAAATCTATACCTATAACTGATTATCATAGTCTTCCACACTATACAGACACGCTCAAAGTTTTGGATCTTTTACCGCTGTCATGCAGGAGAAAAATGCTCATCTCTTGCCTCACCTTGGATATTCTAAACGGCGATCTCAAGGTGAAGTTCTTGTCGGATAGGATAATACTCAATGAAGTAGTTCGGCGTACTAGGCATACGAAACTACTTAAGGAATATTCTCATCGCACCGACTACGCAAGGAACGAGCCCATTAATAGATGTTGCATGGTCTTCAATGATCATAATCAATGCTTTCCCCATCCCACTAACAAATTGTCCTATAAAAGAAAGTTAATACTAATGATGAAACCCCAAACTCCCGTTACTGCTTAAGCAATAAAATTAGTATAGTAGATTTAGCCTATAGCCTAGCCCAATTATACCTGTACCTGACTTAGCATCTAATGTGATAATTAATTAAGCTATTGTTAAAAAGTGTACTTAGATTTAAGTGTGCCTTATTTGGCAAAATAAATAAATAAATAAATAAATAAATATTCTTTAGCCAGGTTTTCTTCGGTACCGATCGCTGAATTCTCCAGTCTGCGGGGCGGTTTCGCCAAAGAAGTTTACGTGGCAAGCGGAATGATAACCGGCATTCGGCAAACAGGTTAAAACCACCGTAGTCGAGGTTTTTGTATTTCTTCTTCGATCAGTGTCTGCTGATCGCATCTTTGTCTGACTGTCTCGTTTCGAAGGCGATCGCGGGGTGAGACACCGAGAATCTGCCTCAAGCATCGAATTTGAAAGACCTCGAACTTCTTCACATTCGGTTTGAGCAGTGTCCACGTTTCCGATCCACAAAGATGAATCGGAAAGATCAACGTTCGGTAAAGGCGTACTTTCGTTTTGATGACAATATTTGTTCGTTTCCACATGGGCAAAAACGCGAAAAAAGGCATATTTGCACATTCAAAACCCAGCAAAAAAAAAGTTTACCGACCGAGTTTCTTGTGGGTTCTCCCCCCATATGGCCCCAAAACAAGCCCGTTACTGCTGCAGGGGTTACAAGGCTGTACGACCCATTTTGGAACTTTCTTGGGGAAATTTTCTCAGAATTTCTATCTTTATTGAAGATTTCAAGAAAAAGCTGCCACGGAGGGGACCGCCACGGAGGGGACTATTTGACTTAAAATCGCTTTTCTGAGTTCAGGAAGAATCCTGAGTGAATTTCCGCTTACCGGTGACCACAGCTTCTTAGAACAACTTGAACTTTCCACTTCTGACGCATTTTTTTCGGTTTGAAGTTGAAACCGCGACTGCCACGGTGGGGACTTGTTTGAATATGCGTTTGCACTTTGAATTTTAGAGCAAGCGAATTTTACAGTTAGGGATTCAAATCGAACGCGCCGAATGGGTTTTCGAATTGTTGCAGGTTCATGAAACATCCCCCGAGCAGAGGGAGCCACAACAGAACATTCGAACGCATGCAGGCTCTAGCGGCACTGCGGTTCGCAATTTTAACGGAAAATTTCGGACAAAATTCGAATACATGTAAGTTCTGGGGTGGAAGCACGTAAAGTTGTTTTAATCGACCTCTTCATACAAAAAATCAAGATTTTTATATGAAGAGGTCGATTGAAACAACTTACATGCTACCACCCCTGTATTCTGGCGTTCCGGTTTGCGATAAAAGAGAAAAAATCAAAGTTTTAGGCCCCAAAAACCATTCGTGAACGTCCTTAATATGCGCAATTAATCTGGATTTTTGTAGTTGGGACATGCCACGGAGGGGACATTTTGCACAGTTTCTGGGGCCTGCCGGGCTTTAAGGCTGGCTGGATGGCGGTTTTTTTGTGGAAAAATGTTGTCTAGGTCGGTATCCACCGAAAGCATTTTTTTTGGGTACTCATTTCCGACTCTAAAACGGTCATCGGCTTCGGACACGCATATGCCTTTTTCCGCGTTTTTGCCCACAATCACCACTTGAGCGAGGCGAATGTTGCTGTTGCCTGGCCGATGCGGCTGTGAACGTCGGCCATCGATGACACTTTCGTTTCCTCAACCAATGATCCCAAATATTTGGACATCCTCATCATGATGCCGCGTTGAAATCGGTATCAGACATATACTGGATAGGTCAGTGTACCAGAGTACGTCTGACGGACTTTGAGATGGCAGCCGATACAGTGTATCGAGGGCGAGCCTTATGCCCTTATGACACTCGCTTTTTTCGGCTGATAAATCTGCTAGAAAAACTAATTTTGCGAAAAAGATAGAAATATTCTGCGAGAAAGAGACGCATTGATTTATTATTTTTTGAAATATGTTTTGACAGTTACATATATCTCAATTGTTGTCTGTTATAATGTAAGTCATAACGTATTTAATAAATGAAAAAAAAAAACGGTCGAAAAATCAAGAAACGTCAAAAAGTATTGAACTTTTTTCAATATTTTCCAGCTGAACTGCTAGAATGCATTATGGCAATTCCTTTTTTCCATTCCAATTTTGTCAAATTTGTTGGTCACTCACTCCATTTTAAATTTCCTATGCTAACATTTCCTCTCACTCTAATCAACAGATTTAGCAGCCGAAAAAAAGCGAGTGTCATAAGGGCATTAGTCTAAAATGCGATTTAAAAGTGAAAGATCGTTGTTAAAAATTGAAACTTCACATGAAGTAGCGCCTCGATACATATAAAACTTTCATCAATTTGCCGGCCTTATTTAATGTCTTTACGAGTGACCTTATAGCTTAATTCCGATTCGTACTGGTGTATGTGGATGGCCTGATCGTATGTTGACTCAAGACCGACGAAAGTTTCATTGACGATTGAAATTTGAAGATCAATTTAAGCAAATGCGCCCATTATGGTTCAACATTTTTCCTTAATGTATACATGGAAAAGCTTCCGGTTTTTGAAAATGGCTTCGGGGCACGGTTAAGCTGTTATTCGGAAAATAGCTAATCCAGCTCAGCGTTGCATTTAACACCAATCCCGTGGGAGAGCAGAACGAACGGTTGAGGCTGTGGGTAAGAATCCCTCGAGATTGCAAGATATTAAGGGGATTTCTGTGAAAAGTTAATAGATCCGTGATAGCATTGACCCTATTCATGTTGTTTTAAATTTTTAGATATTTCGCATACATATACATAGAATTAATTTCATCCCTAATTACAAAATCTATTAAAACGTCACATTTTTTACCCAGAAATAAACTTCATAAACACAATTGAATATTTTACAACTCACAATTATTATCAATCTTAACAATCAAGGCTCTTCAAAATCCCGAAGACATCGTAATAAATATTTCATAAAATCCTCGAAAAATCAAAAAAGCATTCAACTCAATTCAAGGACGAATTCGAAATTATCTCGAAACTGATTAACATTATTAAAAGGAGATTCCCACCGTCAGCCGTCGCCCGGCGTAATTAATTTTCGTAGAATTGTAAATTGATGAATTAGAGGCTTCGCATCGGTCCATCACTTGTCTAATCTCCGGGGTGCTCAATACCCCCGCCCACGCTCTTATATGAAGATGGTGGACGGTCCTGCAGAATGGATGCTTGGAAAATATCATCTAGGATAAGCGTGGCCAAGGATAATGTAAGTTAATTATTGAAGTATTTATAGCGCGATGGAGTTGTGTGATTTTATGACTAATTTAATTAGCATGGTGGGTGGGGGGGGGGGGGAGTTATTTGTTGGGTTGTTTTTCTCTTCTAAATTTTTTATAAGGTTTAATTGTGTGCAGAAATGAAGAAAATATGAAAATAAAGTTTCAATGTCACCGACGACACGCGGTGATATCAAGCGCCTTTCCATCTGAGTGGTAACCGTGCTGGGCTAATTAACTCTAATACTAAAAATATCTGGGCGTGTGGCACTGGCTCAGTGAGGTGAGATTGCCTAGGGTGAATTTTGGTTCAAACGACGTGCTTCATGAAAACTCGCACTACTAACCAAAACTAGCTAGAATCTGAATACATAACTAAACACTGAAGCTTGATCCCTTAAGTAATCATTAAACACTAACTTACACACCCGCGTACTGCGAATCTCTGCCCGAGTGGACCTTGTTTCTCCGCTACTCGTGAGGGTAATTATGAATTAACCCAATTTAAAAACTAAAAGAGGGTCCGGTTCCTCTAAACGAAAACCGAAAGGCACCATATATCTCGCTAAAAACAGGTCACCTCCGAACCAACGCAAACCAGCCCCTCGAGAAAAAACCCTAAAGCGACCACTAGCAAATCTGCTTCTCCTTGCGGCATCATCGCTGCCCAGCGAACACTCGCGGACACGACCGCTGGGGATAGAGGGGCGAATGGTCTGCGCAAGGGTCAAAAACCTAAACAGACCGGATCCGGCAAAGAAGGGTCATCCAGAACTCCGCCTGGCCAGCAAAATCCTTCGTCGCTTGGCCACCAGTCCGATTAGGGAAGACCAAGTATCGAAGAGGGACTACACCAAAGTCCAGGATGACATTGCTTGGACAAAGCAAGTCATCTTAAACTTTATAGGCCTGCAGCGCATCCCGTTTTTTCGCTCGAAGTGATGGAAATGAGATAACCGGTTGAGACTAATTGCAATCGATAGAGGATGGAAAAATGCATCTACAGTTGATTTTGGCCGAAGTTTGGACATGGCCAACATATAAAAAAATCATGAAAATGCCTTTTTTTTCGTAAGAGCGGTTTGAACGAAATTTTCACTTTATCTCGCTATATCTCAGTTGATATTGCAGATATCAATTTTAAATTTTAACATAGTCTAGTTTGACTAATTCCCTAAATATAAAACTTTAACCGAACTGGTTACATCATTTGAAAACAAAATGGCGAATGTTTAAAAAATTTCCAACAGATTCGTGCGATTTTTTTTTCTAATCAAAAAGTTGTGTTATAGATTTTTGAAATTCGCTTTTTTGGCTAAACTACATTGTAGCCAAATCCTTAAGGGGGTATTCTACCCGAGGCGGTCCGAAATGTCGATGTTTTCAAATCGTTGTAAATGAAAAGCCTTTCAATATTTTTATTCCAGGTTTTTTGCAAGTTTTTCTACAGGTTTTGAAGAATAATTTTCGTTTTTAATATTAAAAATATCTTTGCTAATAATGGTTCATTCGACGCCTTGAACTTGAGCCTGCCGAAAATAGCTGCTCCATGGTGGACATGATATCTCCGGTTTAAATATTCGGAAACACAAAGTGTAACCCATTTTGTAATCGTAAGACCTCCTGCTATCGCCTCTTCTAGGGAATAAGAAAACAAATTTTTTCTTCAATATAAATCAGACGTTTGAAAAAAAATGACGATTTTTTGCCCTGTTTTTGTTTATATTTTGCATTAAAAACATTAGTTAAACAAATGCTTTCGCCATAATCCTAGATAACGCCATACCTATACATTTGCTTAGTAGCCTTGTAAAATTTCAAGTCAATTGGACAAGTGGTTTTTTGTGAATCGTGTCCACCGTCCCGAAAAAAATGGTTTCGAGAAAAACGAGTTTAAAGATTTACAAACATGGAACTTACAAATGATGTATATTGAGTCCGCCATTTTGAAAATCGCAATTTTGACACCAGATTCGTAATCAGCGACCCCGAAAACCCCCGAGTGTAAAATTTGAGATCATTTAAAGCACTATTTGACTTTTGGCCAGTTTTTTGGATTTGGTCCCATTGTGCGTCGCCCGTTGTATAGCCTTGAAACTTGAAAAGTATTCGTCATTGAGAAAAACGCTCTTGCACACACATTCCCCTTATTGTCTACATCAAAAATATTAAATAAAAAAAAAATCGATTTTTCGGACCATCTCGGGTAGAATACCCCCGGCAGTTTTCTGTAAACTTTCAGATCAAAATGTCCTCCGGTTCAAAAGTTACACTAACGTTTGTTGACACTCGACATTGTAGCCGTTGCAAAGTACACGAGTAGCAAAACTACATATAATTTTTTATCATTAAAATAGAACAAAATTATGTGCGTAATTGATCTGCAAATCGGATGGGTTCGGATATTCGCAAGTTTTAGGTATTTTATCGTTTGATACCCTGATTTTTTCGACAGCGTGGTGTAAAATTACTGAATCGTTTGTAGCATCAATTTTAATATCACTTACACTATATCAAAAAATTGCACATACAGCAGTTGTAATTTGAAATAGAGTCGGTGTTTTTGAAAATAAAAGAAGATAAGTTAACTTAGATTTATTTTATTCTTTCCTTAGAGTTAGTTCTTATAAATTGCAAAAAAAATATAACTGTTAAACTTAATTCCAGTTCCAGAATAAATAAAGCACGAGGCGCTTATGCATGCCTGTCCCACATATGGAGATCAACGGTGATTTCCACTAACACCAAATTGCGGCTGTTCAACTCCAACGTTAAGGCAGTTCTTTTGTATGGTTGCGAAACATGGAAAGTCACCCAATTCATCACAGGGCGCCTACAAGTCTTCATCAACAGATGCCTTCGTCGTATCCTAAAAATCCGCTGGCAAGGCAAGATATAATTTCAAACGAAGAACTATGGCGCCGTGCCGGCCAAGAAAGGATAGACGATCAAATCAGGCGAAGGAAATGGAATTGGGTTGGCCACACCTTGCGACGCGAAAACGAAAATCTAGCCAAACAGGCCCTTGACTGGAATCCGCAAGGTTCCCGTCGAGTAGGAAGACCTAGAACAACGTGGAGGAGAACCCTACTAGAAGAAGCCGCAACAACTGGGAGATCCTGGTCGGAGCTAAGAGCTGTCGCGCAAAACAGAGTCCGCTGGAGGGCAACTGTTTCCGCCCTATGTCCCATGAGGGATTAAAGGAGTTTAAAGAAGAAGAAACTTAATTTTCTTAGAAATATTCGCATTTTCGTGTTATAAGTCGCTATATGTACATACATTGACTCTATTTCAAATTACAACTGCAGTATGTGCAATTTTTTGAGATAGTGTATATGCTGTGATTGCATTTGGCGGTTTTTTCTCTTTTTAGTAATTCGAAGATGGTCCAATTTGTCGAACAAATAATGTCAGGACACCCTTTTTTTGAGTGAAATATAACACCATCTGAAGCAGTTTCCTAAAGAATTAATTTCACTTCATGGGGGAGTATTGCTTGCGCTTCATTCTTGGAAGTGCCCTGCTTTTGTAAATTTATTATAAATTCAGCATGGAAGTCAGGTAAAAAAATATTTCTCCGTTCTGCAAGGAGCTTTCATTATTTTTCCATATCTCGGTGGCAGCCATTTTCCACAAATAACGTTTTTTTGTCTCACTTTTGTTTGAGATTTCAGCATTCTTCGCGTAGTTACAAAATGTCGCGTAACACGGCTTGTGATAATTGGCATTGACCTCTAATAAATTCGGGGTTTTTGTAAGTAAATCGCGGACATTTTAAGTCACCTTGTTACTTTGTAAAATATTTTCACATATTTGGAATGGCCTCGATGTTACTGCTGATAAGTTATTATCATGATTACATATAAAACACAAATTATCCCAGTCAAAAGACCCCGTGCTTCGTATACGTTTCTGTGAGTTACTATCAGTATCAAATTCTGAACTTTTCCGAGTCCGCGCCTTTTTATTGTATATACTTCTACAATCATTACGTGCGTTCCATTGGGCGATATTTGCTACTCCGGAGTACACCCGAGGACCTCCAACTACCCCTGCTCTTGTTTTGGGGGATTTCACTCCTAGTAGAAACGCATAAAATTTCCGCCAGGTTTTCAAGCTTTAGCTACTTAAAAGTAGATGGCTTTTTGTTTTTTCAGTAAAATAAACTGTCAGATTAATTATTATAAGGTGCATTTTTAAAGTAAACAAAACAAGCAACAGTTTAAAGTGAATAAAATAAATAACAGTGGAATTTAAAAAATTATAAAGTGGATAATATTAATAGATATAATACGGTAAGATAAAATAAATTGTTTTATTATACCCTTGTTTACTTCTTATGTCAAAAATCGCGTTCCATTGGCCATGTACTCGGGAGTAGAAAAAATCTCCCAATGGAACGCGGCTATTATGAAGCTTGGTTTGATTCAAAGAGTTGCTATCACGGACAGCAAATAACTTTCTTGAAATACTATCATTATTTTGGTTAGCAGACTCAAGAAGAGCATCGATTCATTTTTTGCAGAAGTTCGCGCTCGTTTAAAAAGATATCCCAAAAAAAATGCTTCACTTCTTTGTCATTAATAGCCATTTTGAGATCTGTATAGAAATAAATATAATGAATTTAAATTAAATGAATTACCCAATAGGAAAATATAATCAAACCTTAATCGGATAAAAATTTATGATGAAAATCAAACACTTATATGTATGTAGCTTTTTAACAAAAAAATTAACTAGCAGGAAATATTTTAAATCCGAACGTTTGTTGCGGACGAAGTCGAGTGTCAACAAATGTTAGTGTAACTTTTGAACCGGAGGACATTTTGATCTGAAAATTTACAGAAAACTGCCTTAAGGATTTGGCTACAATGTAGTTTAGCCAAAAAAGCGAATTTCAAAAATCTATAACACAACTTTTTGATTAGAAAAAAAAATCTCACGAATCTGTTGGAATTTTTTTAAACATTCGCCATTTTGTTTTCAAATGATGTAACCAGTTCGGTTAAAGTTTTATATTTAGAGAATTAGTCAAACTAGACTATGTTAAAATTTGAAATTGATATCTGCAATATCAACTGAGATATAGCGAGATAAAGTGAAAATTTCGTTCAAACCGCCCTTACGAAAAAAAGGCATTTTCATGATTTTTTTATATGTTGGCCATGTCCAAACTTCGGCCAAAATCAACTGTAGATGCATTTTTCCATCCTCTATCGATTGCAATTAGTCTCAACCGGTTATCTCATTTCCATCACTTTTTTCATTTCTAGAGCACTTTTTGGGGATTCGCTGCAGGCCTATTACCCTAGAGCGGTTTAGAGATGCACCAGCCTCTAAACGCCAATGATCTGTGGAGGAACCAAGCACGCACAGCTTAGTTCCAAAAAACCCCAAGACGCAAGGAACCAAAGCGATTTCCTTCGCAGAAGTAGTGAAGGATGGCAAAATAATCAGCGTCTTGGACGAGAAAGATGAAAATGGGAAGATCCCTAAACACTAATGGCGGTGGGGGAAAGTCGCCCTCGCTAAAGTGGCTATGGAAGTCCTGAGGGATATCCGGGACCTCCTTTCTCATGCTTTGATGTCGGATGGTAACAAGGCATCATCAAACTAAAAGTCTGCGACAACACAAGATCCGCAGAGCTGTTCAAAGCTGCGTTAGCTAGACTCGGGGAAGTTTACCCCGGCGCGGCGCCCGGATCAATGCAGTTAATGCTAGTGATATACCACCACGTCCGAGGACCAGAGCATGGTTTCCAGTGGCTCCATCGAAGCCTGAGGAGATCCTCACGATGTTCAAAGCCTTGAACCCTCACATTAAAACCGATAACTGGAAGGTTATCAAAACGGAGCAGATTAACAGGGCCATAAAGCAAGTTATTTTGCTCCTAAATGAAGAATGATTGGATCAGCTGGCAAAAGAAAAGTGCACCGTGGACTACGGCTTCCAAAGGATCAAGCTAAAGTTGATTTCGAGCTGGGTAGAGCAATCGGCAATATGTACACGGAGCACCAGCTCCTCAGCTCGGACATCGACGAAGACATCTCTAGCGACGAAGAAGCGAAGGTGACTGTCGTCGATGCAAACCACCTGGAAAATGGTGCAGGTGATGCAGATTGCACAATTTTAAAAAAGCGTCCGCTGCGCTTTTGCTTCACCTGGAATCAGCAACATAGCGTCGATGTTGGACGCCTCAAGGCTACTTAAATACTAACTAAAGCACCAGCAATGCTTAGTTATATACGAAAAGAAAACGACGATTGGAAGGACTCAAACAGAGAATCCCTGACACTACTTATGGACACCCACTTTCCGAGCAGCATTACGGCTGAGCCTCACCACAGAGCTATAAATCACCAGGTCCTGATAACTGCAGCGTGCCCTCAGTTCGATTATGTCCTGGTTGCAGCCATGCTTACTGCGTACCTTCAACAACAACTGTATTGCCTCTAGTTGGAAAGGGGTCGTCCATTAATTACGTGAGGCGTTTAGGAGAGGGAGGGGGTCGCGCCGAATCTCACCAAATCTCACGTGGGGGAGAGGGGGGTCTCGGCAAATATCACGTAATTATTTTTTTTTTTTTAAGAAACAGTGTAAAATGGCAAGAAAGCTGGTAGGCAGCGGCCTGTCAGAGCAGGTCGACCGGCATAACTAAGCTTGACTCAGTCTAACTGAGGGATGATACTTCAGGTATCCGCCAGACAGGCCGTGGCATGCAGATGAAATCATGATTCCCTACAGACACACAGGCGAAAACGACTGCTTAGCATTGCAAAAATGTTCATGGCCTCAACAAAAGCTTCAAGGCGGCTCCAGCCTCACGCCATGAACACCCGCAAACAAGCGCGAATGCGAGTGTGGATGGTTTTCATGCTTAGCTCGTGCTTTGTTTTCTGTTACGAGTGGATACAGCGTTAATTCTTCCCGTAAATTCACGGCTCGGGAGTGAATAGAAGTTAAGATCTTCAGGCCCGACACTGACGATTAATGCGATTTTTGTCAGCTCTCTTGAACTGTAGGTATTCTTGAACTTCAGGCCATACAGTTGGCGGCCGGTGAGTGTATGGTAATACTTGGCCTCAAGGCTAATACTTTCAGGCCACGGCCTGCCGGCGAACTGTGTGTAAATTGGGGCCTTAAGATATGGGTAAGTCCTACACAAAAAATTTAATCTACTGATACTGCTCTTCACTCATTGGTTTCAGTCTTTGAAAAATCACTCGAGGTCAAGGAGTATCCATTAGTGGCATTCCTTGACATAGATGGAGCGTTTAAGGACGTACTCCAAGACGCCATTAACTTGGCCTTGACAGAACAAGAGATCGAGGCATCGCTGGTGTCTCTCATCCATGGTGGGTGGGGGGGGGGGGGAGTTATTTGTTGGGTTGTTTTTCTCTTCTAAATTTTTTATAAGGTTTAATTGTGTGCAGAAATGAAGAAAATATGAAAATAAAGTTTCAATGTCACCGACGACACGCGGTGATATCAAGCGCCTTTCCATCTGAGTGGTAACCGTGCTGGGCTAATTAACTCTAATACTAAAAATATCTGGGCGTGTGGCACTGGCTCAGTGAGGTGAGATTGCCTAGGGTGAATTTTGGTTCAAACGACGTGCTTCATGAAAACTCGCACTACTAACCAAAACTAGCTAGAATCTGAATACATAACTAAACACTGAAGCTTGATCCCTTAAGTAATCATTAAACACTAACTTACACACCCGCGTACTGCGAATCTCTGCCCGAGTGGACCTTGTTTCTCCGCTACTCGTGAGGGTAATTATGAATTAACCCAATTTAAAAACTAAAAGAGGGTCCGGTTCCTCTAAACGAAAACCGAAAGGCACCATATATCTCGCTAAAAACAGGTCACCTCCGAACCAACGCAAACCAGCCCCTCGAGAAAAAACCCTAAAGCGACCACTAGCAAATCTGCTTCTCCTTGCGGCATCATCGCTGCCCAGCGAACACTCGCGGACACGACCGCTGGGGATAGAGGGGCGAATGGTCTGCGCAAGGGTCAAAAACCTAAACAGACCGGATCCGGCAAAGAAGGGTCATCCAGAACTCCGCCTGGCCAGCAAAATCCTTCGTCGCTTGGCCACCAGTCCGATTAGGGAAGACCAAGTATCGAAGAGGGACTACACCAAAGTCCAGGATGACATTGCTTGGACAAAGCAAGTCATCTTAAACTTTATAGGCCTGCAGCGCATCCCGTTTTTTCGCTCGAAGTGATGGAAATGAGATAACCGGTTGAGACTAATTGCAATCGATAGAGGATGGAAAAATGCATCTACAGTTGATTTTGGCCGAAGTTTGGACATGGCCAACATATAAAAAAATCATGAAAATGCCTTTTTTTTCGTAAGAGCGGTTTGAACGAAATTTTCACTTTATCTCGCTATATCTCAGTTGATATTGCAGATATCAATTTTAAATTTTAACATAGTCTAGTTTGACTAATTCCCTAAATATAAAACTTTAACCGAACTGGTTACATCATTTGAAAACAAAATGGCGAATGTTTAAAAAATTTCCAACAGATTCGTGCGATTTTTTTTTCTAATCAAAAAGTTGTGTTATAGATTTTTGAAATTCGCTTTTTTGGCTAAACTACATTGTAGCCAAATCCTTAAGGGGGTATTCTACCCGAGGCGGTCCGAAATGTCGATGTTTTCAAATCGTTGTAAATGAAAAGCCTTTCAATATTTTTATTCCAGGTTTTTTGCAAGTTTTTCTACAGGTTTTGAAGAATAATTTTCGTTTTTAATATTAAAAATATCTTTGCTAATAATGGTTCATTCGACGCCTTGAACTTGAGCCTGCCGAAAATAGCTGCTCCATGGTGGACATGATATCTCCGGTTTAAATATTCGGAAACACAAAGTGTAACCCATTTTGTAATCGTAAGACCTCCTGCTATCGCCTCTTCTAGGGAATAAGAAAACAAATTTTTTCTTCAATATAAATCAGACGTTTGAAAAAAAATGACGATTTTTTGCCCTGTTTTTGTTTATATTTTGCATTAAAAACATTAGTTAAACAAATGCTTTCGCCATAATCCTAGATAACGCCATACCTATACATTTGCTTAGTAGCCTTGTAAAATTTCAAGTCAATTGGACAAGTGGTTTTTTGTGAATCGTGTCCACCGTCCCGAAAAAAATGGTTTCGAGAAAAACGAGTTTAAAGATTTACAAACATGGAACTTACAAATGATGTATATTGAGTCCGCCATTTTGAAAATCGCAATTTTGACACCAGATTCGTAATCAGCGACCCCGAAAACCCCCGAGTGTAAAATTTGAGATCATTTAAAGCACTATTTGACTTTTGGCCAGTTTTTTGGATTTGGTCCCATTGTGCGTCGCCCGTTGTATAGCCTTGAAACTTGAAAAGTATTCGTCATTGAGAAAAACGCTCTTGCACACACATTCCCCTTATTGTCTACATCAAAAATATTAAATAAAAAAAAAATCGATTTTTCGGACCATCTCGGGTAGAATACCCCCGGCAGTTTTCTGTAAACTTTCAGATCAAAATGTCCTCCGGTTCAAAAGTTACACTAACGTTTGTTGACACTCGACATTGTAGCCGTTGCAAAGTACACGAGTAGCAAAACTACATATAATTTTTTATCATTAAAATAGAACAAAATTATGTGCGTAATTGATCTGCAAATCGGATGGGTTCGGATATTCGCAAGTTTTAGGTATTTTATCGTTTGATACCCTGATTTTTTCGACAGCGTGGTGTAAAATTACTGAATCGTTTGTAGCATCAATTTTAATATCACTTACACTATATCAAAAAATTGCACATACAGCAGTTGTAATTTGAAATAGAGTCGGTGTTTTTGAAAATAAAAGAAGATAAGTTAACTTAGATTTATTTTATTCTTTCCTTAGAGTTAGTTCTTATAAATTGCAAAAAAAATATAACTGTTAAACTTAATTCCAGTTCCAGAATAAATAAAGCACGAGGCGCTTATGCATGCCTGTCCCACATATGGAGATCAACGGTGATTTCCACTAACACCAAATTGCGGCTGTTCAACTCCAACGTTAAGGCAGTTCTTTTGTATGGTTGCGAAACATGGAAAGTCACCCAATTCATCACAGGGCGCCTACAAGTCTTCATCAACAGATGCCTTCGTCGTATCCTAAAAATCCGCTGGCAAGGCAAGATATAATTTCAAACGAAGAACTATGGCGCCGTGCCGGCCAAGAAAGGATAGACGATCAAATCAGGCGAAGGAAATGGAATTGGGTTGGCCACACCTTGCGACGCGAAAACGAAAATCTAGCCAAACAGGCCCTTGACTGGAATCCGCAAGGTTCCCGTCGAGTAGGAAGACCTAGAACAACGTGGAGGAGAACCCTACTAGAAGAAGCCGCAACAACTGGGAGATCCTGGTCGGAGCTAAGAGCTGTCGCGCAAAACAGAGTCCGCTGGAGGGCAACTGTTTCCGCCCTATGTCCCATGAGGGATTAAAGGAGTTTAAAGAAGAAGAAACTTAATTTTCTTAGAAATATTCGCATTTTCGTGTTATAAGTCGCTATATGTACATACATTGACTCTATTTCAAATTACAACTGCAGTATGTGCAATTTTTTGAGATAGTGTATATGCTGTGATTGCATTTGGCGGTTTTTTCTCTTTTTAGTAATTCGAAGATGGTCCAATTTGTCGAACAAATAATGTCAGGACACCCTTTTTTTGAGTGAAATATAACACCATCTGAAGCAGTTTCCTAAAGAATTAATTTCACTTCATGGGGGAGTATTGCTTGCGCTTCATTCTTGGAAGTGCCCTGCTTTTGTAAATTTATTATAAATTCAGCATGGAAGTCAGGTAAAAAAATATTTCTCCGTTCTGCAAGGAGCTTTCATTATTTTTCCATATCTCGGTGGCAGCCATTTTCCACAAATAACGTTTTTTTGTCTCACTTTTGTTTGAGATTTCAGCATTCTTCGCGTAGTTACAAAATGTCGCGTAACACGGCTTGTGATAATTGGCATTGACCTCTAATAAATTCGGGGTTTTTGTAAGTAAATCGCGGACATTTTAAGTCACCTTGTTACTTTGTAAAATATTTTCACATATTTGGAATGGCCTCGATGTTACTGCTGATAAGTTATTATCATGATTACATATAAAACACAAATTATCCCAGTCAAAAGACCCCGTGCTTCGTATACGTTTCTGTGAGTTACTATCAGTATCAAATTCTGAACTTTTCCGAGTCCGCGCCTTTTTATTGTATATACTTCTACAATCATTACGTGCGTTCCATTGGGCGATATTTGCTACTCCGGAGTACACCCGAGGACCTCCAACTACCCCTGCTCTTGTTTTGGGGGATTTCACTCCTAGTAGAAACGCATAAAATTTCCGCCAGGTTTTCAAGCTTTAGCTACTTAAAAGTAGATGGCTTTTTGTTTTTTCAGTAAAATAAACTGTCAGATTAATTATTATAAGGTGCATTTTTAAAGTAAACAAAACAAGCAACAGTTTAAAGTGAATAAAATAAATAACAGTGGAATTTAAAAAATTATAAAGTGGATAATATTAATAGATATAATACGGTAAGATAAAATAAATTGTTTTATTATACCCTTGTTTACTTCTTATGTCAAAAATCGCGTTCCATTGGCCATGTACTCGGGAGTAGAAAAAATCTCCCAATGGAACGCGGCTATTATGAAGCTTGGTTTGATTCAAAGAGTTGCTATCACGGACAGCAAATAACTTTCTTGAAATACTATCATTATTTTGGTTAGCAGACTCAAGAAGAGCATCGATTCATTTTTTGCAGAAGTTCGCGCTCGTTTAAAAAGATATCCCAAAAAAAATGCTTCACTTCTTTGTCATTAATAGCCATTTTGAGATCTGTATAGAAATAAATATAATGAATTTAAATTAAATGAATTACCCAATAGGAAAATATAATCAAACCTTAATCGGATAAAAATTTATGATGAAAATCAAACACTTATATGTATGTAGCTTTTTAACAAAAAAATTAACTAGCAGGAAATATTTTAAATCCGAACGTTTGTTGCGGACGAAGTCGAGTGTCAACAAATGTTAGTGTAACTTTTGAACCGGAGGACATTTTGATCTGAAAATTTACAGAAAACTGCCTTAAGGATTTGGCTACAATGTAGTTTAGCCAAAAAAGCGAATTTCAAAAATCTATAACACAACTTTTTGATTAGAAAAAAAAATCTCACGAATCTGTTGGAATTTTTTTAAACATTCGCCATTTTGTTTTCAAATGATGTAACCAGTTCGGTTAAAGTTTTATATTTAGAGAATTAGTCAAACTAGACTATGTTAAAATTTGAAATTGATATCTGCAATATCAACTGAGATATAGCGAGATAAAGTGAAAATTTCGTTCAAACCGCCCTTACGAAAAAAAGGCATTTTCATGATTTTTTTATATGTTGGCCATGTCCAAACTTCGGCCAAAATCAACTGTAGATGCATTTTTCCATCCTCTATCGATTGCAATTAGTCTCAACCGGTTATCTCATTTCCATCACTTTTTTCATTTCTAGAGCACTTTTTGGGGATTCGCTGCAGGCCTATTACCCTAGAGCGGTTTAGAGATGCACCAGCCTCTAAACGCCAATGATCTGTGGAGGAACCAAGCACGCACAGCTTAGTTCCAAAAAACCCCAAGACGCAAGGAACCAAAGCGATTTCCTTCGCAGAAGTAGTGAAGGATGGCAAAATAATCAGCGTCTTGGACGAGAAAGATGAAAATGGGAAGATCCCTAAACACTAATGGCGGTGGGGGAAAGTCGCCCTCGCTAAAGTGGCTATGGAAGTCCTGAGGGATATCCGGGACCTCCTTTCTCATGCTTTGATGTCGGATGGTAACAAGGCATCATCAAACTAAAAGTCTGCGACAACACAAGATCCGCAGAGCTGTTCAAAGCTGCGTTAGCTAGACTCGGGGAAGTTTACCCCGGCGCGGCGCCCGGATCAATGCAGTTAATGCTAGTGATATACCACCACGTCCGAGGACCAGAGCATGGTTTCCAGTGGCTCCATCGAAGCCTGAGGAGATCCTCACGATGTTCAAAGCCTTGAACCCTCACATTAAAACCGATAACTGGAAGGTTATCAAAACGGAGCAGATTAACAGGGCCATAAAGCAAGTTATTTTGCTCCTAAATGAAGAATGATTGGATCAGCTGGCAAAAGAAAAGTGCACCGTGGACTACGGCTTCCAAAGGATCAAGCTAAAGTTGATTTCGAGCTGGGTAGAGCAATCGGCAATATGTACACGGAGCACCAGCTCCTCAGCTCGGACATCGACGAAGACATCTCTAGCGACGAAGAAGCGAAGGTGACTGTCGTCGATGCAAACCACCTGGAAAATGGTGCAGGTGATGCAGATTGCACAATTTTAAAAAAGCGTCCGCTGCGCTTTTGCTTCACCTGGAATCAGCAACATAGCGTCGATGTTGGACGCCTCAAGGCTACTTAAATACTAACTAAAGCACCAGCAATGCTTAGTTATATACGAAAAGAAAACGACGATTGGAAGGACTCAAACAGAGAATCCCTGACACTACTTATGGACACCCACTTTCCGAGCAGCATTACGGCTGAGCCTCACCACAGAGCTATAAATCACCAGGTCCTGATAACTGCAGCGTGCCCTCAGTTCGATTATGTCCTGGTTGCAGCCATGCTTACTGCGTACCTTCAACAACAACTGTATTGCCTCTAGTTGGAAAGGGGTCGTCCATTAATTACGTGAGGCGTTTAGGAGAGGGAGGGGGTCGCGCCGAATCTCACCAAATCTCACGTGGGGGAGAGGGGGGTCTCGGCAAATATCACGTAATTATTTTTTTTTTTTTAAGAAACAGTGTAAAATGGCAAGAAAGCTGGTAGGCAGCGGCCTGTCAGAGCAGGTCGACCGGCATAACTAAGCTTGACTCAGTCTAACTGAGGGATGATACTTCAGGTATCCGCCAGACAGGCCGTGGCATGCAGATGAAATCATGATTCCCTACAGACACACAGGCGAAAACGACTGCTTAGCATTGCAAAAATGTTCATGGCCTCAACAAAAGCTTCAAGGCGGCTCCAGCCTCACGCCATGAACACCCGCAAACAAGCGCGAATGCGAGTGTGGATGGTTTTCATGCTTAGCTCGTGCTTTGTTTTCTGTTACGAGTGGATACAGCGTTAATTCTTCCCGTAAATTCACGGCTCGGGAGTGAATAGAAGTTAAGATCTTCAGGCCCGACACTGACGATTAATGCGATTTTTGTCAGCTCTCTTGAACTGTAGGTATTCTTGAACTTCAGGCCATACAGTTGGCGGCCGGTGAGTGTATGGTAATACTTGGCCTCAAGGCTAATACTTTCAGGCCACGGCCTGCCGGCGAACTGTGTGTAAATTGGGGCCTTAAGATATGGGTAAGTCCTACACAAAAAATTTAATCTACTGATACTGCTCTTCACTCATTGGTTTCAGTCTTTGAAAAATCACTCGAGGTCAAGGAGTATCCATTAGTGGCATTCCTTGACATAGATGGAGCGTTTAAGGACGTACTCCAAGACGCCATTAACTTGGCCTTGACAGAACAAGAGATCGAGGCATCGCTGGTGTCTCTCATCCACCAAATGCTTATTGGCAGAATGGTGAGCTCGATTCTAGGCGAACATAGCGCTTTGCCTTGCAACAAATCCATTAGGAAGACGTGGGGCTTCTCTCTAAACAAAGTACGATGGATCTACACAGTGAGGGGTCTTAGTACGGTGGCCAACCTTGATAAAATAATCTAGGGGTTGAAATTCATTTAATTTTGGTTGATAATACGCATTTAATAGAATTTTTTTAACTTTCAGTCACCTTTAAGCCTGAACTACATTGAAAAGCAGTGCAGTGCAGCACTGTGCAGTATGTTGCAGTGGTTTATCGGAAAACGCGCTGTAAAACACATTGAATAAGCAGTGTTTTGACATTCACTGTTCATATATAGTCTTTAATGATTTTTTTAGTCCTCTAACTTTTGTTGTATACTTATTTCTCATTAATTCGATCAATTTTTCATTATCCATTTTGACAACAATGGCAATGACAACTTTATATCAAGTTTTTTAGAAATTGGCAGGCAGTGCGAAGCAGTTTTTTAGAAATTAGCCTAAGACAAGGCAGCGCAGTGCAGTGCAGTGCAAAGCAGTGAAATTAATGTGAGTTGCTACATTCAATTACAAGAAGTCTAAATTTCACTGCGCGGTGCTGCACTGCACTGCTTTTCAATGTAGTTCAGGCTTTAGGATTATCCTTTATAACAAAATATGGATTGCTTTGGTATAAACCAACCACTCTCGCAAATAAATATTGAATAAAGTGTACTTCTTTGGATTGTTTTTGATTATTATTAAACATAGCAGACAACGGGACCTGAATAATGACAATTTGTCAGTCATAAAAGAACGAGCAAATTCAATGACGTCATTATCGTTTACGTGGCCATAATTTCTGCCTTTTTATGAAAACGATTTTTTGTCATTTTTTATTGCAGAAATAATGACAAAAATTATGATTCTGTAAACTATAATGACAGTTAATGACATAAAAAATGACAAGTTTGTTATCTGTGTAAGCTCACCAACTACTTCTCCCCAAACGGCTCGTGAAGCTTCTGTCACTAGCTTGATGCAGCGCTCTACGGCTTGGGTATGGCAAGGAAAATCTTTGATGTTCTCTAGAGTACCGAGACCGTTTTCCGCAATTTCCTTCAAGATTTCATTTCGAATACTTAAAGTCAAAGGGGGCTCAGTTATTTGATGGTCTTGCCAAGTGATAATGTCAGTATAATCTTGAGCATCGAAATTGAATGCAGGAACTTTGAATTTTCGAAGTTCTGAAACTTTCTCTGATCTGCTTTTATAATTCGTTTGTATGCTAGGTTACGTATCACTTCTCTCTCATCTCCGAGCATAGCGATGAGAAGATTTTCTGGATGACCGAAATATCCATTTCGTTGGATCACTGGATCAATTACCTTTTTCAAATTGGCAGTCAAATAGCGACTCAGTCTAATTGTTTGCCACAAATGTTTGGCTCCGTTTGTACACGAGGGATTGCATTTTATAATAAACCACATTCGACCATAAACTTTCATCACGAAAGTGGATAATATTAGTAACTTTTCATCGGGATCAGTTTTAGTAGCATACAGTCTTAAAATTCTGTTTGCTGTAGTCAGCCATCTAGAGAGGTTGAGAGGTCCGAGTTCAGTATTTGCCAGATCTAAAGGAAAATTGCCCGTACTAATAGCGGTCATTATATCGTACAAATATTTTTGGTCAGTGCTTAAATCATTCTTGGCAATTTCAGGGAGCATCGTAGGAATAACAGGAAATTTTACCACCGGCATTGTCTCACATTGTTGTAGTTCGGATCCAATTAGTCCCGAAAAGCATCGAGGCCCTGTAGTTCTCCCATCCAAATGTAACATTAAATGTCGCAGTATTAATTCATTTGAATGTAACTGGCAGATAAACCACTGTAACGGTTTATTTAGTTCTTCTTCCATAAGACGAATGACACCACCTTTAAAACCTGTATTCACTACTGTTCCATCACAACCAACAACAGCTATTGCATTCTAATCAACAGATTTATTTTTCAAATGAGCAATTATAGCATCTTTAATAGCTGTAGCTGCCCCTGATCCACATGTGAAATGGCCGTAATAGCCAGTTCCTGGCTCCGATACAATCACGTAATGGTCTTGTAATTGTCGTTTTCTGAAAAATTTATTTTCTTTCTGGAAAAGTACTAAAGTTTTGTCCTTTTTACCATCAAAGTAACAACCACGAATTATTTCATTACGGTACGTATCTTGTAAAGTAGACCTGTTCTTAGTTCTCTCACGGCGCACCTTTGAGCGATCTATGATATATCTTGGATCGTTTGATGAAATAGTGCCAACGCCTTTTATGACAGAAGAAGCTATAATGGCAGCGGATCTGTCGGAAACTCCAGTACGATCGCAGGCAAGGGCTAGCGACGGTAGATTTAATCGTACTTTTTAAAAGGTTGCACAAGGTTTTGTTGTGACTGTTTTTTTGCAAGGTATGGATTAGAAAATGACACAGTGGTGTCGTGTCAATGGTACTGTCGGAGGAACTGCTGCTTTCGATTGGCATATCATCGACTAAAGAACGAGAACAGCAAGGTTTTTGAAAATCTTCTATATGTCGGTTACGAAATAAACTTTTTTCTTTTCTTTCTTGTTTTTTCATGTTTTTTATAGAGGCAGCCAAATCAACACCACCAATTATCATTTTTCTCGTTGTTCTTTGATCAATTAAAAAAGTTATTTCTTCCTTAGGTACACGCCAGCTTTTTTCGCAAGTACAGTTGAAAATAACTTTACATTTGCAGCTACTGATATCAAACAATTTTTGGGATTCGTTTTTAAATTTGTTAAGCCTTTCTTGGTAGTTGTTATTAGTCTGACGACCCTGGTATGATTTCATTAAGCATCTATATTTGTCATGGTAAGAACGAATAAGTTGTAATATCCTTTTTAAACTGACAGTTGGCAGCGATGCTTTTTGCCAAATATCTAAAACTTGAGAAGCAACTCTTTCGGATATATCATGAACGGTCGGCTCCTTTGACGTTTTCTCTGGCTTCAGTTCATACTTAATGAACATATAATATTTCATAACATCATAATAAGTAGGCAATTGAGACACAGGTAACTTTTCTGGCAAGCCAAATACAGGACAATCCCTCATTTGTCGTGTCGTAACTTGAGACATTTTTTTTTACTATAAAAAGGGACATTAAGTTATTAAAATTGCCATTTAGAACTTTCGTACCACTTAAAATTACAATATGATAGGAAAAGCGTAATTAAAACTTACTTAACATTTGTCGATCTCAGTCGTAAAATTCAAAACGCCACTAGTCAACTAACCCAAAACGCTGTTACGATTTATCGCTCACAATGCTCAGTCGTGACTGATAGTCGGGGAGCCGGTTGAACTAATTTCCTATGTATTTATTTATTTATTTATTTTATTTATTTATTTATACAGGCGTATATATACAATATTGTTACAGCTTATCAAGAATTTTTGGTACATAATTTTTAGATGCTCACCTTACTGAAGGCATGAGAATAAGTAGCAAATTACTTTTCTATGCATACAGTAACGGAGCTAAGCCTTAGTTTACAATATTTACACAGTATATACAAGAACAATATTTCGCTGAAGGCCGAAGCCTGTGCGCGAACCTGCTTATTCTATCTATAGGTACATATATTTAAAACTAATAAAAGGAACTTATACACAATTTGATTCCGCTCAAGTAAACATGTAATAATAATGTAAAGTATAAAAAAAATATATATATATAACTGAAAATTATATTATTGGTTGGAGGAGGCTTTTAAGCTCTATTGATGAGAGAGCTATCAACCATTTCCTTATTGTTCTGGTATCCTTTAAAGTGAGTAACGAGTTTTCCTTATATGATATGGGCAGGGCGTTAAAAGCTTTACAGCTAATATATCGATGGTTTCTCCGATCAATTTCTTTGTTAATTTTTTTCATCGGTATTATTACTGTTCTATACGATTTAAGTTTTAGTTCAGAATAAATTCTTTGGTTCAAGTTAAAATTTGTATAAATGGACTTTTCAACGAAATACTTTTTTATGCTAATAATATTGTTTTCCAAAAATAGTTTTTCTGTTTCATATCGAAGGGGTTTATTGAATAACAACTTTATTATCTTTTTTTGTACGCTAAGTAAAGGGTTGATGGTTTTTTCATGAGTGCCTCCGCAAACAGTAATTCCGTAGGTTACAACTGACCAGAAAAGTGCATAATATATCATTAGTAGTTGTTCCTTCTGCAAATATGTTTTCAACTTATAAAATAAGTAAATGAGATATCTACATTTTTTGACTATCTTTTCGACATGTTTCTTCCAATTTAAATTTTGGTCTACGACAAGTCCGAGGTATTTGGTCTCACATACTCTTCCAATATTCACGCAATCGCAATCATAACCAATACAATCAATTTCATGTATCATTACAGGCGCATCTGCAGGAAGACTATTGCAGTAGCTACCAAAAGTCATGTAAACGGTTTTTTCTGCGTTTAGAGAAAGATGGTTTTTATAGAGTTCGCGGTATAATTTGTTAATTTCTACATTACAAGTTTCAAAAGTTTGTTCCCAAGTTTTTTCTTTTACAATTAAGACGGTGTCGTCCGCAAATGACACAATGTTGCTATTCAAATTCATCTTAAGTATATCATTTATATACAATAAAAACAAGATCGGTCCGAGGACAGTGCCCTGCGGTACTCCACATTTTACAGTTAACTCCGTACTACAAGAATCATCTATTTTTACAACTTGTTTCCTGTCGTTAAGGTAACTACTCAAAAGTTTGAACGCGTGACCTCTAAATCCTAAGTCATACAATTTGGCTAAGAGGATCGAGTGATCGACGGTATCGAAGGCCTTCGCGAGATCGAGGAATACGGTTATACATGGTGTTGTTGTACTTATAGCATCGTGGATCTCATCAACTACATTTATCAATGCGTCATCCGTACTCTTTCCTGATTGAAAACCAAACTGTTTGGGACTTATTATGTTATTTCTTTCAATGAAATTTGTTATTCGCGCTTTCAAAACCTTTTCAAAATTTTTTTCAAAATTCGAAATCAAGGAAATTGGTCTATAATTAGTTGTTCTACTAGCATCACCCGATTTGTAAATCGGAATTATTTCTGCAATAATTAGGGAAGGTTGACGTTTCAATACATAGATTTAAAATGAAAGCTAATGGTTTAGTTATAGTTTTTGATATGACTTTGATAATTTTAGTAGGAATGTTATCAACTCCTGATGCCTTATCTTTAAGTTTTGTAATAAGGTCCAAAATTTCCAATTCGTTCGTCGGTGCTAAATAGATCGAGTTTTGTATTTTAGTACGCTCGGTTTCTTCGGGTATATCATGTACGAATTTACTAGCCATAGTCGGCCCGATGTTATAAAAAAGTCATTAAATTCGTTAGCAATTTCTTGTTTATTAAAGATGATCGTGTTTTTACTATTCGAAAAAATTTCATTTATGCTATCTTTTTTTTGCGTGCCACTCTTTATTTTTGAGTTAATGAATTGCCATAGTTTTCTGCCGTTTGTTTTTATTTTAGCAATGATATTGCCGTAAAAGTTTGTTTTTGCTAACTGAATCATTGTTTTTAATTTATTTTTATATTCATTGTATTTCCTTTTTAGCTCTGTGTTAGTTGGGTTGGCCTTCAATTGACTGTACAGTCTGTTTTTTATTTTGCAAGATTTTAATAGCCCGTTTGTCATCCACTCTTTTCGCGCGGATTTGCTAACTTTCTTTGTAGTAGTCGTCGAGGATTCATTAATGTAACAATGAATTTTCTCGACAAATTTTTCAATTGCTAAATTCGCGTTTGTTTGATAATAAATTTCATTCCAAGTTTCCGCCTCGATATTACAACTCAATTTGCGAAAATCTATTTTTTTATAAACCACCGAATCAGCTTTTTTGACATTGTTTTTGTTTTCCAAAAATAAAAGAGTCGAAAAGTGATCTGTAATGCCGTTATCATATATCATTGGGAAGACTTTAACATTTTCATTTAATTTACCAAAAAATGTGATCAATACAAGTTGCGCTTTCGCTTGTTACTCTCGTCGGAAGATTGATAAAAGAATGATAACCATTTTCATAGTAATTATTGATATAATTATTAATTTTTGCACTTTCATGTAATAGATCAATATTTATGTCACCGATAATCAGATGATTTTGCACACTTTTGTGTTCGAGTAGAAAGGAATGAAGATCATCAACAAATTCATTTATTGCAACACAATGCGACTTATATAGCGAAGTTATTAATAATTTTTCGTGACCTAAATCAATTTCCGTAAAAATTGTCATTATACGATTAATTCTTTTAGACGTGTTTTGGTGTTTGAGTTTCGACGAAACATAAATACAAGTTCCGTCGCACTTGTTTATCTCGCTGTCTACATAATAGAACGAATAATCATCGATTTCATATAATCCAGGTAATATTATTTTGTGGGTTTCCGTGCATATTATTACATCTGGACTTGGTTTTAAAGACTCTATGTAAATTTTTAGCTCATCGAAATTTTTGTTAAGACTACGGATATTTAAATGCAAGATAAAAACACCTTTTTTTATCATGTAATACATTATCTATTTGAGTTAAATCATAACATTCAATCGTTTCGACTTCAGTCTGGAACTCTCGTGTCAAGATCATTTAGTCAAAGTTGTATAAGACACAAGACCAATCTTGTGGAAGTGAGTGAGAACTACTCTGTGGTAGCACCACTCACTCCCACAAGGTTGGTTCTTGTATCTTATACATAGGAAATTAGTACAGTCGGCTTTTTGGGCTATGACAGTTGGTAAAAATATCTTGTTTGTAGTTTGCATGATAAGTTTTGTTCTAAAACTTGCGTGATAGTTTTGTTTGTGTTTAAAATGAGCCAAAATTAAGAATTGTAATGTTTATTTTGACTACAACATAAATAAAAAAAGCCAATCTTCGAGGTGGGCAAAAGGCTGATTTTGTAAATTTTTTTAAATCTTTATACCATCTGGGGCACCTCTTAACATGCAATGAGGTGAATAATATTTTTTGTCTTCATTTGTAAGCTAAAATGACAACTTTCTGCAGGTATGCCCTAGCCGTTGTAAAAAAACAATTTTTTCACTCCACCCTAAGGGCACTCTTACGTCTCCGGGTAGCACTACACTCCGCTGCTATCAGATCTCTTGATACGAACTGCGAAAGATGAAGGCAGGTTAGTCTTTTCTCTTGTCTTCTCTCAGTGCTGCTCATAATCGCTGGAGTAGATCAGTGTGCCAACATTAATACCGAGGCCACATATTCTTCCTCTGTACATACAGCCATGGCTCCTGAATTAGAGCAACATCGAGGTTGCCAGAGATAAACTTTTTCAAGTACTGCAGAAGCAGCCTTGGCGTGATGTAGGTTTTTATGGACAAGCTACATATTGGAAGCATTGCTCATTTCCCCTCCCCTTTCGCAAGCCTTTTTGGGCTGGGGAGTTAGAGATGGAGCAGAAGAAGTCCCTTCAGCACGATTGTTTACATCTTGGGATTGCGTGTATATATCTTAGTCAGGGCGACCACACGGGGCCACGCAAGCCTCCCTACGACTAAGTGTAGATACATCCGATTAGCAGCTACTTGAAAGCATAGATAAACAGCTTGATCGTATATGTTACTTATAAAATCGAAAGGGATATGAAAATTCGATCTCAGACTTATAGCAAAAATTACCCACAAAGATACGACGCTCTCAAAATTTCCCATAAGCTCCCTTGCGAGTGAATATATCAATCGACAAGGTGCAAGCGAGACAAAATTCAATTTAAAAACAAAATAAAAATCGAAGAAAGAGAGGGTAAATAAAGAAATGTTATTTCACGAAGTGCGAAAGAGACGCACTGATTTCTCTTCTCCGCAATTTTTTGTGCCGTGTGGACTTTTATTTTGCTTGTGTGAATTCATGTACCATCTTCGTGTACTTCCTGCTCTGCATGTGTTTGTGTAGTTTGCCGTTGCTCCGCCCTCTCGCCATTCCGGAGCGCGTATATGAATCACTGACATATAGAATGGACTGCTTATGAGAAATTTTTCATGGCACCAATTTGTTCCATAGGCTAAAAACCTTTTTTCACTCCATGTAAACACCGGAATCACTTTTGAAATTTACATTTTTTTAAATACGTACTTAAAACATTAAAACAACACAAATATTTTGTTTAAAAAAATTAATAAACACTATTTTCACTTTTTCACCTTTTAAAATGCCTTTTTTTCATTAATTTGCAAATTTTATGTGTATCTGATTTAAGTTCTTAACGCCTGTCTTAGCAACTGACATTCTGTATGTAAAAATCCGGGGGCTTATGGGGAAAAGAGCAAAAGATATAAACATCACTATACCCGTCTATTTTTTCTAATTGATTTTATTTCTGAGTGCTTCTGTCAGTTTGGGGGCTTATGGATGAGCGAGCGACTATACCTTTTTGGTGCCATCGGTTTGTATGGGAATAATTGCTGATGAGCAGTCCATTATTATATGTCAGTGATATGAATAGATTAGAATGAATAGATTTTTACTTTCCTTTTTCTTCGCACAGAAAGGATTACATTGTCGTATCTTTCTGAGTAATTTTTGCTTATAGGCAAAGCCTTCTATATTTACAAGCCATGCTGTAGGTGTGTGTGTGTGGTTGTATGAAGTCCCAACTTAAATTCGTGAAATATCGAAGTCCCATTAAAATCAAAGGGAAAGAAGTTTTCGTTCCGCGGAAAGTGCTGTTTCGAGTGTGATTTTATTGAAAATAAGAGCTATTCCATCAATGTAAAAAACGTACAATAATGCAAAAAGTACCCAATTTACCTGTCATAAATTTGCAATTTAAATAAACAGTGTTATTAATAAGATTTACGGGGTTTATGTTGGCAATGGAGAAAAAAATATCAAAATCCCTTTGATAACGAGGAAAACAAGTGTTTCGTGCCGCGGAAAGTTTTCTATTAATGAAAGTGCCGGGATTTTTTGTTAAAAATAATAGTTTTTTTATAAAGATAAAAGCAAAATTTTCGTTTATTACATTTATTATTTACATTACATTATTTACGTTACATTTATTATTTACATTATTATCACAACTTTATAATATGTAGTTAATAAATGTTACAATTAATGTCCATAATTTTTGTTTTTATTTGGTTTAAAGAAGATTTTATCCCCAATAATTTATTCCCAATAAACGTACATAACCGCACTCCACACAGTCTGACAGCAAAATTGAAGTCCCATGCACCTTTGAATGTGAGTGTAAAATTTTGTTGTGCATGGCTTGTAAATGTAGAAGGCTTTGCTTATAGGCTATTTCTAAAGCGTCCCTGTAACTTGGGAATAGTAGAACAGTACTGGACTAGGCCACCCAATTACAGGTTATAGATTTCAGTGCTCGTTCGACTATCCGCGGCCCTACCAACTAGTCGTAATCAGAATCCAACTGCATCCAAGTATCTAGGAAGAATCGACCCTGATGTCGCAAAATGCAAGGTCACATTAGGAAGAAAGAGTCTTCTTTGCCATTTACACAACTTGCTTGAAACACAATAATATCAGGAAATAGCAAAATTTTTCATTGTGTTTTTAAAAATGTTTTTTCCATTATTAGCTGCTGACAACAGAAATTTCTATTTGAGGTTAAGAGAGCTTTTGAAGAAAATTAACTGAAGAAAGAGTTCTTCTTGAGAGCTTGAAAAGAAACCCCCTAAAAACACAAACACAAAAATCTATTGTTTCCTGAAATTTTCACAGACCCAGAAAAGGTAAACAAAAAATCACCAAAAAATCTTTTCATCGATTTACTATAAAAGACATTTGCCGGAGAAATTTTGTTATCAGAATAGATTTGTCTTCAGTACAGAGAACATTCACCAAAAACGTAATTGTTTAATTTTTAATAAATTAAATTAGTAGTTTAATTCATATTTAATTTTTTTCTTAATAGAAAACCAAAATGAAAATCACCCTCGCACTACTACTAGCAGTTGCCCTATTCGCGGTTTTGACTAGGGCTGAGCCTGAAGCTGAGCCAGGAAAGAATCCGATAAAGAAGGTGGAGGAAGCGGTCAAGAACTTGTTCAACAAAGTTTGCCACAAGAATGATGAAAACGTCTGCAAGAAATGGGCCAAGGAGAAAATTACCTGGAAAAACGCCAAGAAGATCGGACGTGAGCTGAAACCAATTGTGAAAGTCTTCTGCGCAACGCCAGCCGGTAAAACACCGCAAATGTTGGTGCCATGCCAAATCGTCACCAGATTGTAATTGGAAAATGTAAAAATCGAAATAAAATTAGTTTAATCAGCAGAATATAAATTTTTCCTACTTCTATTCCTATTTGAAACCTATTGTCGTTAAATAAAAACTAGGCTTTAAGCTAAAAATTTCTACTATCAATTTTTATTTTAAAAGTATAAATAAAAAATATTGTTCCTAAAATTATTGGGGGGCGAACGGGGGTCAAATGGTAGCAACGGCCTCAGGGCGACCTTTGATGGTGCCGGTACATCAAAGAGATAAATTCTGGGTAACGCCACCTGCGATCTAAGGTCTTCACGATCTAAGATTTTCCGATATATGCTACCGAATCCTACCTCAACCTCCACGAAGATGTAGATTTTACATCGGGTGTCTCCTGGATGCTCTTGTCTACACAAGAGTAACAGACTGAGGAGGGTGAAAGGCGAGTGTTTCGCGCCTCAAAACGAAGCAAATACCGGACTGGACCTCCAGGTTGGGCGGCAGGCTGACAACCTTCCACCGCCGTAAAAACCCACCCGTCACGAATCCTCAATAGTCCAGTAAATAGGTCGAAAAAAAGGCCTTCGTAATGCGAAAAATACCGCACGCGATTTTTTTTTACCAAATGCTTTTACATACATTTGCAATACGTTGCACAATGTCCAAACTTCTTTTAGCATTCCGATTCTGCAAACGTACGCCAACGAAATTTCTTAATTATGTATATTATGTATGAACATTAGCTAAAGTATAAATGCTAGAAAAAAAAGTTTAAAGTGAAATTTCAACGGAATTTTATAACAAACATATTTGTTGGTATAACTTGTCATCGTAAATAAATAGTTGACTAGATATTTGCAAAAAACCATTTTTAATAAACTTTTGAGGTGTAATAAATCCATAAATATCAACTTTATAGAAAAAAGTAAAGGCAACAAATCAAATGTGGGCAACATGGTTGCAAAATATGTGATTTCCGCTCACATCACTGATTCCGCTCAAAATTTGATTCCGATCAGAAGTTGATTCCGATCAGAATATGATAGGAATCACTTTATGAGCGGAATCAAATTGGATACATATTGATTCCGCTCACATTGCTGATTCCTATCGGATTTAATTCCGCTCAGTTTTTGATGTGAGCGCCGCTCACTGAACATCAGGCGTTGAGCTTGTATGCCTTTTCTAATATGCTTCGAACTGAAAGCAGAATATAATTCCTAGAACAGTAAATTTTGTACTTAGCAAAATATACTATGCATATACATATGAACTTATGAACGAAGTGTTTATTTAACTTAACACATATTAAAAGTCCTATTCCCTATTAAAATCGTTTTGAATAATCAAATGAATTTCCGATCGAATTTGATTCCGCTCATATCAATGATTCCGATCAAAAGTTGATTCCGATCAGAATATGATAGGAATCAATTTATGAGCGGAATCAAATTGGATTCCTACTGATTCCGCTCACATTGCTGATTCCTATCGGAATTGATTCCGCTCAATTTTTGATGTGAGCGCGGTGGTGATTTCTTCGCTCGATGTCGCTCTTGTGCAACCATGGTGGGCAATGATGAGCTCAATACACGATATAATCAGTTTTGAAATGAAACGGGGAAAGAAAAAGATATTAGGAAATTTTTTTTTGAATTTACATTTTCCGACATTTAAAGCGCTATAACTCGTGAAATATTAGCCCTATCTAAAAAAGATAAAATTATAGATAATCGTGTGTTCTATAAGTCTTAGGAAAGACTTTTTTATGGCGGGCTAACCGTTAACGAAATATAGTGCAAAGAAAGTGATGTATAAAGTTTGAAGCACTATAACTCCGAATATATTGACTTTACAAAAAAAAATTCTGAACAGAAAAGTTAAATCACTTATTTATCTACAAGAAAGATTATATACATTTTTGTCGTAAAACGCATAGTTTCTGAGATATAGAATTAAACGCGTTTCCCTTCATTGTAAGTGAAGCATAAAGGTGTGGATGACGCCATTTTGAATTTAAGCTCATAAAAATATGTAAAAGCATTTGGTAAAAAAAAATCGCGTGCGGTATTTTTCGCAAAGAAAAAATACCTATTTACTGGACTACAAGGCGGGCCTCGGACAGAACGCACTCAACGGCAACGACTCAGGCAACGGAATATGGAATTCGATCTTGGAACATGGAACGTCAGGACGCTCAACAGAACGGGCGCTCTGCGTTCGCTTTTATTAGTACTAAAAAAATATAGCATAAGGATCACAGCCCTTCAAGAAACAAAATGGACCCACAGTGGTATAATGGATCTAAAAACCCACACGGTAGGTACTCTCCAGCGGATCATCAAATGGAAGAAGAGAGTTCGGAGTAGCATTCATCATAGAGAAGGAAATGAAATCTCTGATTCTGGACTTCAAACCAGTCAGCAATAGAATATGCACACTTCGCATTAAAACAAGGCTACATAACATCAGTCTTATAAACGTCCACGCGCCCACAGAAGAGAAAACGGATGAGGAGAAAGAGTAATTCTACCAAGAGCTAACAAGCACCATCAGGTTAATACCGTCCGTCAAACGATATTAAAATGGTGCTTGGAGATATGAATGCCAAAGTAAGAAAAGAAGAGGAGTTCCTAGGAGTCATAGGAAAGCATACCCTACATAACGTTACCAATGACAATGGTAGTCGATTGATCGATTTCGCAAGCTCAAACGCAATGGTAGTAAGTTCAACAATGTTCACGCACAAAGATATACATAAGATGACGTGGCAGTCACCAGACGGAGTCAGTCACAAATTGACCACGTCCTAATTGAAAGAAGAGGGGCCACGAGTATACTGGACGTAAGAACAATGAGAGGAGCGTGCTGTGGCTCGGACCACTATCTAGTCAAAGTGAAATTGAGAACCCGGATAGCAACTAAAACGCATAGAGGGCAAACTCAACCAAAATACGATAGAGATAAGCTAAAACGGGAAGAAATAAGAGATGCCTACCAACATGCTGTCGTACAAAACTTGAGAGAGGTAGATGAGCAGCCCAACATCAACGACAAATGGGAACAGGTCAAAAACAGCATAAAGGGGGCAGCAGAAGAGGCACTAGGCTGGGCCCCCAGCCAGACTAGAATTGATTGGTTTGACCAAGACTGTAGATCCGCAATTGAAGAAAGAAACCAGAGCCACCGAGAGTACATCGCAAGGCCAACAAGAACAAGGATGGAAGTCTTCAAGGAAAAAAGAAAAATCGCAGACAAGCTGTGCAGAAAGAAGAAGAGGGAATATCTAAATAGGAAAATCTTACAGATACAGGAAGACTTCAATGAAGGGAGAATTAGACATGCGTACAAAGGAACTCGCCAGATCACCAATAAGTTTCAGCCAAGAACGGACATCTGCAAGGACATAGATGGGAACTTGTTGGCAGATCCTGATAGGATAAAGGAAAGGTGGAGAGAGTATTTTCAGAACCTATTGAACCCTATCTGCATATTAAACGAGAATGCAGAGACAGAGGCATTTGCAATTCCCCAAGATAACATCTCAATAGAACCACTAACACTGAATGAGGTGCGGGAAGCTGTAAAAAGGCAGAATAGCAACAAATCGCCTGGCGCCGATGGAATAGCAGCTGAGCTGCTAAAGGAAGGACGACCCCAACAAACCTTACACGAACTCACATGCACCATCTGGGAGGAAGAAGTTATACCGGAGGACTGGAAGAAAGCGATTATATGTCCAATATACAAGAAAGGAGATAAATTAAACTGCAAAAACTACAGAGGCATCTCACTCCTCAGCACCAGCTACAAAATCTTCACAATACTTGTGAAACAAAAACTGGAACCTATAGCGGAAGGCCTTATAGGAGAATATCAAGCTGGTTTTAGGACAAACAGGTCGACATCGGACCAACTGCTGACCTTAAGGCAAATTCTGGAGAAAACCTGGGAAAGGAATGTAGATGTATACCAGATATTTGTCGACTTTCAACAGGCATATGAATCAATGAACAGAGAGAGGCTATACGAGATCTTATCGGAAATAGGAGTCCCCTCAAAGTTGGTAAAACTGATCAAATGCGCCACAAATAGCTCACTGGCGAAAGTGAGGATCCAAGATGTTATAACAAAGGAGTTCGAAGTACGTCAAGGACTTAGACAAGGAGATGGGCTGGCCCCCATGCTTTTCAACCTGGCCCTAGAATGGGTGATAAGGAAAACGTCAGTCCAGAGAAGTGCATCAACAGCTACCCAGTCGGTACACTTACTTGGATATGCGGATGACGTAAACATCGTGGGAAGGTCCTTTTTGGCAGCAGAAGAAGTCTATGTCGAATTAAAAGAGGCGGCAAAGGACATAGGCTTGAAGATAAACGAAGAAAAAACGAAGGTGATGCAACAATCCAGAGCAGGAAGATCTAGAATGGGAAGAAATATAACCATCGACGAACATAACCTAGAAGTAGTCGATAGAACAGTCTACCTTGGGTCTACTATCACAAAAAGAAACGAAGAAAAAGAAGAAATAACCAGACGAATACTACTGGCTAATAGAGCCTTTTATGCCAAAAAACAAATCCTGTACTCAAGATTTGTACACAGGAAAACGAAACTAAACTCACTCACTCTACAAAACAATAATACGACCAGTACTGTGTTATGGTAGCGAGACTTGGACTATGACCCAGGACATAGAAGAACGAGTCAACAGGTTTGAGAGGAAAATTCTCAGATGCATAATAGGCTCAACCAGAGAGGGTGGAATATGGCGAAGAAGATACAACAACGAGTTGTATGAAATTTTTGACGACCCACATCTCTCAACTTTAATAAAAATCAACAGACTGAGACTAGCCGGCCACGTAATCAGAATGAAGGACAATCGTATCCCAAAACGGCTTATGGCATCAGAAATTTCGGGAAGTAGGCAAGTAGGTAGACCCAGGAGGAGATGGATAGACTCTGTGACGGCTGACGCAGAGTCAGTGCTCAACATCCGGAACTGGAGACATGCTGCAAGGGACCGTCAAACTTGGAGAAATGCCCTAGAGGAGGCCAAGGCTCGATTTGGGCTGTAGCTAACAAAGGCCTCGGAAGGTGGTGACACTCGAATTGTCATTTCTGTCAAAATCAGAGAAGATTCACTGCAGACAAACACCTAGCAGATCTGTTAGCAGGTCCTAATCCCACGCCCACTTCCTGCGGTGTCCCCTGGAGTTCTTCTTCGGAAGGAGCTCACGGGCGAACGGCGAGCTGTCTGCATCACAAAACAGAGTTTTAAGTCGGTTGGGCTGAGGGTTAGCCACCCGCTCCCATGAAAAACATCATTGCTACGAATCGGCAAACAATGCTTCGGAACCGGATGGACAACACGACGACGACCTCTGCTTTTCGAACAGATCATGGAATGTGAGAACACTGCTTGCTGAGGGACGGCTGGATGAAGTCCTCAACGAGATGAATCGCTATAAAATCGAAATCATGGGACTCAGCGAGACCAGATGGTCCGACACGGGGAAACATATCTGCCCAAACGGGGAGTCCTTCCTATATTCTGGAAGAAACGAGTCTGAAAGCCGTAGGAGTGGCGTGACTAAGAAGTACTACGATAGTCCAATGCTATGCTCCAACTGAAGATGCATAAGATGACATAGAAGACGAGTTCTGTATGCGACTGAATGAGAGGTTTCGCTCTATGCTGTAAACATGCTAAGGGCGAAAATAGTTTCCACAGCGACTGGCAAAAACGAATAGAACACACAGCTTTTCTATGAGTATGAAGGGTGCAGCACAATATGCAGACCACTCGACGACGAGGTCGCCGAGAGTGGCGACTCAATCAATCCAAGTTCTATTTCGTAGCCGTCGCCCCTCAAAGTTGCCTGGGCGGTGTGACATGGGATTGTGTTGCTATTCTCGTATGTTCCTGTGCGCGTGTGTAGCATTCGGATGTCGAAGATGATTATTCTTGTGTGTGCTTTTTAATTTGTGTGCACCGTCGCCGTCGCCCTTAGCATGTTTACAGCACTAGTCCCAGGGGAGCCATCATTGTATTAATGGGTAACTTAAAGGCCAGATCGTCCATGACAACACCGGCCTTAAAGAATTGGAAATCAAGGCCTAAGCCAAGTTACCAATAACAATGGTGAGTTTTCGTTAACTTTTGTAGCTCCCACCAACTCATGGTAGGTGGAACTTACTTTTGCCACAAGAAGATACACAAAGAGACCTGGGTATCGCCCGATGGTAGAACGAATTAGGAAACAGCTCTCGGGAAAGCACTCTACTAAAAAGCATGGAGAGAGCCCTTCTTCGCCGCCCTGAATCGTTCACTTGAACAGGAACCTCAGGAAAAAAGCAACAATGTTCACCACCCGGGTCCCATACAAGACGGAATTAGTTACCCCAATTCATGCAATGGCCAATTATTGTAAAGCACAAGACCTCAGTTCCAGAATAAATAAAGCAGGAAGTGCACATGCATGCCTGTTCCGCATATGGAGATCAACGCAAATCTCAACTTATACCAAATTTCGGCCGTTCAACTCCAACTATAGTGCAGTTCTTTTGTACGGTTACGAAACATGGGAAGACACCCAATTTATCAAACGGCGCCTAGAGGTTCCGCCAAAAGAGTTGATGCCGGAGCGCGCAGCTGGGGAAATTAAAGCTGCACACAAATAAAAATTGCGCACATGTTGATAAGAAATGCGCTTATGTATTTTCAAATTTCCCCTTCGAAATTTGTTGCGACTAGGCTAAGGGACGGGAACGGCATGCGGGGATTCTACTGCGCATGGAAAACGCGACTTTCTCGGCATCAACTATTTTGGCGGAACCTCTACAAGTTTTCATCAACAGATATACTATATGTTAATTGCCATATTTGTCGTGCCTTTTTCCAGCATTCCTTGATTCGTGAATTTGATTACCTGTGATGCATTTGCGTTCGAGCTACAATATAATAATAATAACAAAGGTAGGGACACTACTTAGAATTTTCAGTTCTAGGGATAATGGCTTTTAAAATTATGGGTGCTTTCAGTAATGCATACTTCCATGTAAGTTGGACCCGCATCCACTTGCGGAAAAATCATTTGCGCATGCATGCAAGTATGCATTAGTGAACTTGTTTCGCCGTAGTTAAATATGGCGCTGATTAATTGTCATTGTTCTTTTAATATATTTGCTATCAATATCCTCTTCATCCATTTTATGTTCTAAACCAATATTTTGATATTTGAGATCGAAGTGCTTTCTCTACTGTTTTTAAAATTTCCCTATCGGAAAACTTGCAAAGCTTGCGTACATTTGCTTTGCATGTCTGCATTAGGGTTGACGAGGATTGTCCTCTTTTCATGAGTTTTGTCCTCAGTCCTCGTCGCGCTTTGAAAATCCTCGTGACTTCATAAAAAATTTATAATATTTGTGAAATTTCAACTTCTTTAACAAAATTAAATTAAAATTCAAATGTTATAAAGAAAAATAGCGCTATAAATAATTTTTCTCCTTCTGCTACTTCAAAAAGTATTTATCTAATCCATATTTAAAACAGAGAACTACAGAACAAGAAGTAGATTTATTTTTCAGTAACCAGTTGTACAAAAACCTGCGCGAATTTGACTTTTAACGAGCAGGTGATGTTCAAATTAAATTAAATGATATAATGAACGTCATAACAATATTAATTTATATTTTTAGCAATCTTTTAAGAAAATGGAAAACACCCCACCAAAGAAACCTAAGAGAGCTACAAAATTTAATAGCGATTGGCTGAATACAAAGACATGGCTCAAAAGGATTTCAGACGAAAACGCATTTTGCGTAGTTTTTCTTTTGTTAACTGTTTTTGGATTCTTAGGCGATGAAGTGACCTGCAACTCGGAGAAAATTCTTCTGTTATCTGTCTATTGCCCGCCTGGCTTGTTTAATACGGTCAATTTCCTCACGCTGAAACAAGCGGTAGAAAGCGCTTCGCGGAGATATACTAATCTCTTAATTGGTGGAGATTTTAATGTGAACCTTTTAAACTAAGGTAATGTCGTATACAAAAATGTTTTTTTTTCAATGACAACATTTATAGGTTATTATATTTAACTAATTCAAATAGTCAAAAGTCACTAACTGATAGTTGCAGACATTAGTGAAAAATTAGACAAGTTTTGAATTAGTGAAAAATGACTAAAGATTAGTGAATTTCCACTACAGAGAGAGAGTTGATTAAATACAATCAATGCTCTGCCTACATACTTCAAAGCAACATTTCCATCACAACTAGATTTGCTACTCACCAGTGACAGTCGCTTAATTGTCTTCCAGAGCCAAATTTCCGCTCCGAGTTTCCTAGCCCATCCTAAAACAATTACTTACCGTGACTTTACTAACACTGGTCGTCGTAGTCTAATTGAATGTTGTGAGCGTTTACCCGGGGAAAACATTTTTGCATTGACCGACGTTCAATGTTTTTAAGGGGCTTATGCAGCCCTTGTTTGATGAGTTTGTTCCTATTCGAACAAAAACCAGTACTGAAAAATCCAAGCCTCGGCTCAGTCCTGAAATTAAGTCCTTAATTATTGAGTGGGAGTGTTTTTATAAAAGATTCGAAAAATAGAAACCGAAAGCGCCAAAAACTCGTATAAACGACTTCGTAATAACACCACGGCTAATAGAACCAAGCGAAATTTCTACGCATGCCGACGCAATCCGTCTCTGCCATACCGTAAGTTAGTTAGTAAGTTAGAGGTTCAATCAAAAACAGAGCCTTTAGCTAATGACTTCGATGTCGAAAGCCTGAATTCGCACTTTACCTCAATATTAATTCTGTCCTCTCATATTCCTCAGTCGTCGTCTAGTGAATTTAATTTCCACTGCGTAAACCACGCTTAAGTTCTATGTGCCATAAATCGCATTCAATCTAATGCTACAGGGAGTGACAAGATATTCACTTAGTACTTCATCATCATCGTCATCATAAATAGCTCCGCAGCCTGTTATTGGCCTTGGTTTCCTGCAACATCCTCCGCCAGAACTGTCGGTCCCTGGCTTGAAGTCTCCAATTTTTTATACCTAGGGTTCGTATAAATTGAAGAAGACCTACGTTATCTGTATATCTTTTTTTTGGTCGTCCCGCACCTCGGTGTCCGTCTGGTCTCGTGTTTATAATAATTTTTGTTATGCTGTCATCACTGCTACGTTCAACTTGTCCTGCCCAGTGCCCATCAGATTCTGTTAAACACCGTTATCGTTGATTCCTCCATATATATTGCGCAAGATTTTTCTTTCGAAGCACCCTGGAGGTGTTCTTCGTTACTTCTTAATGTCCATGTTTCGGATCCATACAGTAGTATTGGCCTTATGAGAGTTCTGTATAGTTTCACTTTTGTCCAGTGGCGTAGCGTGGGGGGTGCAGAGGGGGCCATGGCCCCGGGCGGCGTAGATGTTGGGGGGGCGGCCAAACTGGACCGAGCTAGAGATCCTGTCGGCAATATCAGGCGAAATCCATTTCCACATTGAGCACGATGTCCTGGCTGATGGTGTCTACAGGCCAAACCTAAATGTGAAGGGAAGTGGAGTGAGGTGAAGTTAGGTACCATTACATATGAATGTATGAGAGTGACCAATATGGAAGTAAGTGGAAATTCATCTACTTCAGTTGAAGTTACGTCTACTTCACTTCTGCGTTACTTTTCATTTAGGTTTGGCCTTATTTCTGGACTATAAAGTTGATGCATCAAAATTACCCAACCAAACTCACTCTCCTGTTTGACGGGTTATCAAAAAAGCATGTGCTTGTGATGGAAGTTGTCCACATTAGAGTTGAGAATGAATCGTCTTATTAACCGGAAATACCTCATATTGGACGATTCCCTTTCAGCGAAGATGCAGCAGATATTAATTGAGTCTCTAATGTTTTTCGCGTTCAACTCATGAATAACTCATGCATGGACCTTCCATTTGCATCCATGTTTGAGTAAATGGTTCAAAACACTTGTGTGGATAATACCTAGCAAACCTATATTCCTTATAAATGGAGTCCTTGCCATAAAAGAAGGGAAATGAGCGCGAATATGATATGTTCGTTGGTAAGCGCTTCACTTAATAACGGCTGAACTGATTCGGCTATTTTTTTAGATGGGTTCATAATAGTCCTTGGCTTTAGGCTTTAGGGAAAGAAAAAGTAGAACAGTTTCCCGCTTTTTCACGATTCGAACGCCATATTTGTTTGATTCCTTTTTGTTTTGTGTGTTATGCTCCTCGGATGGAAATAGCTCAATTGAATTTATCAATTGAAAAAAAATCTGGAAAAAATAAAATTACATTTGTTTTATTTTTGTGTTGTTTTGCGATCAATATCCGTTAGTAAATAAAATGACCACTTTTTTATCTCATTTTTACTTTGCTTTCACATTTGCAATAGCTTTTCAGAAATGTACAAAAAAATTACAAACAAATCTATTGAAAATTGGACAGGACAATGACTGTCGAGTCAGCTAACTGAAAATATAAATGAACCGGTAATTTGCGTTTTTATACAAGCAGAGTGACGTTGCTCTGAAACAGCGAT